>CM066588.1:21114643-22314643 GCA_033816785.1 Picus viridis
GCACCTTTAATTTTCATATGACAGCTCTAACGCCACCTGCGCTGGGCAGCGCTGCAAAATTCACTAACCCGACCTTACCCAGCACTCCTAGGCTATGCAAAGCACTGGCACGTCTGAAAAACGAGAGTTTACTTTTACGGTGCTGGGACTGCAGGGGCTTTTACAACAAAACGGTCCGGATTCCTGAGGACTTTTTCTCTTCCAGCTCCTTTCTAAATATAGCACACGACAATCCACTACCTAGTACCTCGCTTTTACACTCAGGGAAATTCAAAGTCAAGCTGGAGGAAAGAAGAAAAAAAAAAAAAAAAAGGAGAGAGACAAAGATAAAACAACATTAAGGAAAAAACATTGATCATGGCGTGTTTAAAATCCACGCCTGCATTAAGGTCACCCAAACGGCGAAAAGGACCATCTATTCGTATTTTAAAACAGCTATCATTTCCACGGGGACAGTTGTTTGCCTCCTGACCCATCGATAGCCTATTAATACAATTTAATTCTGCAGTTGTTTCTGTTTAAACAGTGTTTGGAGCGAATTGTTTCGTTTGTTTATGATCAAACAAACGAGCTCTGGTAATCTTATGTTTTATCTCCCTAACATATGGAAAAGCTATTTATCCCAGCCAATCACAATAAAGTGAAGAAAACCCCATTTTATAGAAAGGTATATATCACAAGTTTGTTCATCATTAAAGATATGATTACCAGTGAAAACCCTCCGAAAGTGGCACATTTATGATTCCAGGAACAGATGGGGACATCCATTTTCCTTGCAAATACTTTTGAAATTGCTCTACTGGTAGCAGTATAAAAATGATATACAGATGCCAATGCCAACGAAGCCGGGACAAGAGGTCCAGATTTACACAGTAAAAGCTTCACATGCGCTCTGTCAGTTTTGATTGATCTGCACTATACCTCAGAAACTTGTTGACTGGGAAAGGAAACAGCGCAAATAATTCACTGCAACAAGGCAGATAATTCACACAGCCAATCGCTCCGCTCCGCTTCTCCGGGCGGTGACATACGAGTCCTCCTGCCGCACAAAGAAGCATCATTCTCCAGCGTGAGCAGCGGTCGGTGTCACGGAGAGGGGGAGGAAAGAGGAGAAGAGAGAGGGGAGAGGAGAGGAGAGGAGAGGAGAGGAGAGAGGGGAGAGGGGAGAGGAAGGTGGGAGTAGTGCACACAAAAGGAGAGGCAAGACAAGGAGAAGTTGCGTTTGGGCAATGGGCGCAGCCATCTACCTTCTCCGCGCTGAGCCCAGGCCGAGCCATTCAGCCTCAATTGTCATTATCATATTGATTAAGTTCATCAGAGAGCAATTTTAGGTTTAACGCCAGCGGATTGGGAGAGAAAGCAAAGAATTATCTAAGAAAAGCACAACATTCTTACCGCAGGGACGTTTCCCTGTTCCAGTTCATTGAGGGAGTTGATTAAGTTTAAATGAAGCAGACACTGGATAAAAGTAAGGGTATTGACCACTGGGCAGCGCGGTCTGCGCTTGAAAAGACCTGATACATGCAGAAAAGCAAGATTTGCTAAATGCTCTAATCTTCAATCAAATCTTACATCAATACAGACAAAGTTTGGTAATGAGAGATTCAATGAAGCATGCGGGAGAAAGAATTAATCCTCTTGGTCTAAACTGGGTTCAACTTTGAAGCCTGCTCCGAAGGAAAGACAGTTATCTAAATGCTAAATAAGAAACTTATTGTACTTTTCATGGCATGCTAATCTTTTGTCTATTTCATCTCTATTATTTGTATGCTCATAGACGGCAGTTGTCATGGTGATTATATCAAACCACTTCTGTGCGGATGGCTGCGAGGAATCAGGGCCTCCCTCTAGCCTCCGCTGGGGCCAGCCCGGCTCCACTCCCGCCAGCCTCTGTCCTGCGCGCCAGTGGCAGTGCCCAGCCCCAGGGCTACTGACAGGGCAGAAATCGCCTTCCCGGCACCGGAGGCGTTTTGACAACACCGGACCCGTCCTTTTCCCCATTTCCCCCTCATCACCCAAAACGAGAGCGATCTCCCTCCGTGAAGAGGTGCGCTTCTTTCCCTATCTCGCTCTCTCCTTTTTTTTTTTTTTTTTTTTTTTTTTTTTTCCCCTATGAGCTTGCCTTGATAAGCTTTTGATGTCACAAATCAAACACTCGCCAGGAGGTAGATAATGGAGAGTGTGATCTCTTCTGTTTGTACATAGACAGCGCTTTTGCACCGATGCTGCCTTGAACCAATGTCAAACTCCCCGGGCTTTGCTGGACTCTGCCCGCCCCCGGTCCGGGGACCCAGGTTCCGCGGGGCGAAGAGGGCCGGCCCTCTCCTAGCCCGTCCCCGCCGGGAGACGAGGCTCCCCTGGGTTCGGGCAGCCCCTGCCAAGGTGAATTAAGATTCATGTTATGCAAATGGCCAGGTGAGTGCAGACACTAATTGCAAAAGGTTTGGAGGAAAAGAAGCAAGCAGGGCGATGAGGGGCGGGAAGAGAAAAAAGGGAGCAGGACTTTTTGGTTGGGTTTTTTCGGGGTTGTTTTTTTATTTTTCAGCTGGACTTGCAAGCAGCCGCCGGTAGCAAGCACTGGGCTCCGATCCACGGGCAGCGCTGCGGGCTGGGGGGCAGCGGCAGTCCCGCAACCTGCACTCAGCGGAGCCGGGCAGAACTGTCGGGGGAGTTGAAAATTCCCAGGCAGACATCATCATTTCTCCCCTGAGTACCTGTGAGGGACTAACGGAGGCTTTTAGCACAGCTCTGGAGGGGAGGTAGCCAGCACAAATAGGTGGGTGCAGGAAAGCCTTCCCCTGTCTTGCTCCCTGCGATACAATCATCTGAGCGCACAAGGGTGGCACCCGATCTTTTATGTCTTTTACAAAAGTTGCCAAATTAAGGCCGGATTAGGGCTCGCTTCAGGATTTGTGGACTCTTTAGAGGCTGGGAGCTGCCCATATAGCCCACCAATGCTTATGAAAAGCTTAAAAAGTAATAAAAGGGGGGTGATCCCGAGAGAAAGTAACATGTATAACTCTTATTAAAGGAACAGCAAGCGGGGCTGTGAACTTGAATAACTGTTTGAACTTTAATTTGTTCATTAACAGGATTTGCCCCTGACTGTGAATGTTATTACTTCTCTTAAAAGCGAGGTGCAAATGCAAAGCTTTAATGAAAGAGCCTGGCAAAAAGTTAAACGCCTCGTAATTACACTAGCCTCATTGAAAACTTAAAGTAATACAAAAGTGAAGAAAACAGGAGCGGGGATGATATTCTCCCACATGCCCCAGCCTCGGATGGCGGCGGTGGATGACTCCGGGCCTCCGGCTCCCCACCATGGAACTCACTATAGTTCATATATCCGCATGAGAAAAGGTTGTGCTTGAACGTGTTTGAGCACCTCCAAAACTTTTTTTTTTTTTAAAGTCATGTTTTCTGCTTTCCTTTCCCCCAATGGGGGAAGCCTGCTTTATTCTTCTAACTGTTTTGAGTGAAACATGGTGTCTGAAGTCTGATCTAATCTGCATGTTTGTATCCTAAACAGGGCATATTAGCTCCTCTCTCCCCTCATCACAACGACAGTAGATAAAACTCTGGAGAACCGGAATAAAACAAACTACTGCTCCTCTCAGAAGGTATACGGCTTTGTACTGATGCGTTTGCCAGTTAGCTCCGCGCTGACTGTTGTTTCATCTGTCAGTTATTCCTTTCCGGGGTTTGTCAACTGTGTTTTTATAGATTCGCTTGTCATCCGCATCCTTCCTCAACAGGAACATGCAGCCAGGTCGCAATTAAATATACAGATACAAGAGCTGTTAGCAAGATTTCACCCTCCCATCCGCAGCCGAGCCGGGGAGATGATTGCCCTGTCACTTCTTCTTTAGACTTAAAACGCCTTAAAACTCGCCGGCAGAGCGAGTTTTATCCGGGCGCTTGCTGTTGTCCGCCTCCCTCTCGACACCGACGGCTTCTTTGAAGCATTAACTCGAGCGGCCCCCGGTCTCCCGCCGCGCTGAGCCCGGCACCCCCGGCCCCGCCATCCCTGCCCCGCCGGCAGCAGGACACGCTCCCTGCCCAATGAGGGTGGGCCGGTCTTGGGGGGGGTGGGGGGTTCCTGCGCCGGGGAAAAGCGCTGACAGCGAATCCCGAGAAAGACAGCCGTGCCCTGCAGCCCGGTGGGCAGGGGGCTCTGCCCGCACCGCCGATGGCAGCGGGCATCCCCTCCTATCGTCTGGCTGCACGTCCCCACGCGGGTGGAAATGGAGACACCTGATCCAGCCACAATTTGCAGTCGTGTTTCAGACCAGTGGAAAAGCAAGGCAGCGCTTCATAGAGAGAGTGGGAGAGAATCTCTTTCTATTAGTTTAAAATTATTTTCTACTTCTACAACTGCCTGCACTTTGAGGACATTATTCCATCTTAACACTACCCAAGCCTAATCATCTCAATTACACCAGCATAAATAAATAGATCCCCTATTTTATAGATGTAATTATTTACTTTCTATGATTTTTTTCAGTACCAGTAAACTCATTATGAAAGCAAAACAAAACAAAAAACCCCAAACAATCAAGCAAATAAAAAAATCCACAAACGAACAAAAAGCCACCAAATTATTCCGTCAAATTGGTATCCAGAGGGAAAAAAATCATAATTTTTTCAACTCTCTTTGTCCATCCCAGTGTGGACAGTCAGCACGGTCACTTGAGGGATGGTCTGTAAGACCTAGCTACCAACTGAGATGCTGTAAATGAAGCCTGGGCTTCACTAAGATGACATCAGCTGGGAGGAGGATACCATGTCCTGCATTTTAACTCATCAGAATCTTGTACTAACTTGGAAAAAAAAAAAAAAAAAAAAAAAAAAAAAAAGCCCAACCAACTTTCCAAAATAACCAAGTGGCAAGACGATAGCATCTTAGCTACAAAACCCCTTCCTCTGCACCTGGAAATGAAGAAGCCGGTTGGCGAGAGCATGAAGAACGTGTGGAGCAGATTTCCTGCAAGAAAGAGGACAAACTCATACAGCTGTGCTCAGTGCCACACCCAAGTGACCTTCAGCTTCCATTGCCTTGCCTCCATATCACAGATACTGTGCCCAAGCAACAGGACAATTATCTCCAATGATGTGCCTGGAGGAAGAGTCAGTCTTCCTACCAGACAGAAAAGCATGAGTTTGGCAAGGTTTGCCAAGTCATAGCATATCCAAGCTGTAGTTAGTAACCAGCATCAAGGTGTCTTGTGACTAGGAGCCTCACTGTGGCCTTAGCCTTGCAATGGCCACACATCAGTACAAGCTGCAGTATTGATGGCTGTATGCGACGTGGCTGCCCAGCATTTCCTGCAGCGTCAGGGCAGGAACTACTACTTCACTGTTAGGTTCTCCCCGTCTAACCTTTGACAATTGCTTTAGATTTTAAAGGAATTTTATATAGCATAGGTAAGTAACATCCAAGGCTTTGTTAGACACTGATTAAATTGTTCAGCTTCACTGAGTGGACTTGATGAACTGCGAACTTGGAGCTGGATGTTACCTTCATAGGAATATTACAAGCTCTTTTTTTTTTTTGCTGACAGCCTCACTGGCATGCTGAAGGAAGGAAGACAAAATGGAGCCTACCAGAGCCACCCCTCAGAAATCCCCTGGGCACAAGAAGCAACTGAGGCTGCTCAGAAAGCAGCTGATTAAGGGGAAAGAAACACATCCAGCAACTTGTAGGCCCTAAGGAAGTCACCTGGTGGTCAAGAGCCCCTCGAATTCAGAAAAGATTTTAAAATACGAGTATGCATCTATTTGGTCAATAGGAGGCACTTTACACTTTTATCAGGGTAAGTTGCTTAACGCTCCTGAAAAGGGTTTGGATGAGGACCATGCATGTTAGGCTGCAGAAGCCTGTAACCAGAACAGAGGAGGACCTTGCACAGCTTCTGCAGGTTGGGGTTGGTTGTGAGATGCGCCTTCTATCTTCTGCTCTAGTACACCACCACCAACCTCACTTCTGAAGACAGCATGAAGTTTGCTTTTAAATATGCACTGGCAGAACAACCCTCTATGTATTTCTGATCATATAATGCATGCAATTCGACCTGCAAGATACATGGATTGTAACACTTTTATAAATCAGCATTTTATACAGCACCTCCTGCTCCTGTGAGCTAGCCTTCTCTTCAGAGCTGACAATTCCCAACATCATTGTTTTCAAGCACTGAAATAGTGTGACAGCAATCAACTGAGTTAGAATATATATCTGAAAATAACTATACCAATACTGTACAGTGCATCCAAAGTTGCATTATGAAATAGTCAGGAATTAAATTAAATTAAATTAGCAAAAATAGCTAGACCTTTAAAGCCAAGAATCCCTTAGGCTGTAGTGAAAAATTGAAAAGCATCTGTATTTTGATGATGGTGCAATCACACAGAGGAGAAAAACTAAAGTCGTAAACCTGTTTGTCTTTTCCTGCAGACAAAAAATAAAAGCTGTTTTACACCAGCTGCATTAAATTCTTCCTAGTGAAGCATTTGCATTTTAACTTTCAGGTATTAGTGATTCAATTTCACGTCTCTGTGAAACTGCCCTGTTCCTCGCAGACGAAATAGTCGTCATGAAGGGGGGAGGAAAAAAAAAAAGAAAAAGAAAAAAGAAAAAGACCAACAACAAAAGGCCGAATCCTCGCTAGGAAGGGTCTGGCAACCTGCGAGGATGGCTTCTTTTCCGGACGGCTCGGCTAACCCGGGGTAAGGCAGCAGCCGAGACTCCACGGAGCGGCTAGAGCCCTGCCTGTCCAGCACAGCACGGAGGCCGGCGGGGCCAGGCGGCTGCTCACCTGCATGCCAGTGGAGGGGCAGGCGAGGGAGGGGGCCGAAGAGGGGACCTCTTCCAGAGTTGCTGCTTGGGAGTATTGCCATCGCTTTCTCCCCCTTTTCTTTCCAGGAAAGCAGTCAACGAAGCCAGAAGCCAGGGTGTGCGCGCTGCTCCCGGAGCACCGGGGTGCTTCCCCGCCCTGCTCCCTCTGGAACGGACACGCTGTCCTTCGGCGTGGGACCACCAAACAGGACGGCAGCACCCAACCCGAGAGCCCCCGCGCAATGGTGCGGGGGCCCGCAGCACCGCCGCCCTCCCCAGACTTTTCTTTTTTTAAAAATAATATTAGTAATGCACTGGGCTGTATCACTAAAATTAAAATATTTTTAACGGGAAAAGGTTCACAGGGACTAAGCCCGCCGGCGACGGCAGCTGCACGGCGGCAGCGGAGAGCATCGCTCGTGCCGCCGCACCGCCAGCCTCATCTCAGGCTGTCGGGGTTATATTCGCGGCCGTTCGAATTGCCCGTCTAGACCAAATAAAGAGAGAGAGATTTTATATATATATATATATATATATACACACACACACATATATAATTAGCAAACCTCCTTAGCAGGTTGCGGGGGGACGGGGAGTCGCGCAGGGCGGCGATAAGTGCCTCAGTACCGAGCCAGCGGGGAGCCTCTCCTCAGCCGTGGGAAAGGGCCCGGCCGGGTGGAACGGGGTGGGCAGTTGGCTGGGAACCGGGACGCAGTCCTCCGCATCAGCGGACAGGGCAGGGATAGGTACTTACGGTGCGGCGGCCGGCCCTGCTGGGGGACGCGGAGCAGGCGCAGGCACCGCCGGGGCGCGGAGCCGCCGACACCTTCGCGCGGGAACGGCGCCCCCTGGCGGCCACAGGCTTAGCTGCCGCGCGCGCCCCCGCCACGTCCATGCCCGGTGAGGCGGGATCGGTGGCAACGGCCCGAGTCCCGGCGTCCTTTTGGTGGCCATCATTTGTGCCGCCCCGTCCTTGGGCTAAAACGATCAATTAGCGCCGCGAAGGCAACTGCCTCACGTCGCGGCACGGGGTGTCCCGTGCCCTCAGGAGGCGCGACTGCCTGCCTGGCTCCCGGCTCCACTGCCCGGCCACCGCGACCAGCTCTGTCCGCCTGCCCCAGCCCAGCTCGATGCGACTCTGCCCGAGCAGGGAGCCGTCCGCTGCACACACACGTACTCACCACACCACTCATCCCCATTCCACACACACACACACACACACCCACCCCCAATCTGGAATCCGCAATCAAGAGCCCAATTTTGTCATTTGGAAACACTAATTATCTAATCACGCCACGCTGCAGAGCGTACTTGTCTGCCCAATTAGCTAGGACAATTATTAAAATTCGGAGGCCTAATTATGTCTCAATTTAATGCTGGCAAACTCGCGCACGGAGCAGTAATTAAAATCCTCTCCTTGCCTCTGCCTTTAGGGCAGCGGTTGATTAGGACCTGTCAGGGGCTGCGCTGCACCAAACCAGCCAAGCGGATTGTGCAACATGACCCCGCATTGTTAAGTGTGTCAACATATTAACCTGAATTCCCTTCAGCCCCCATAATCACATTTGGTAGGAGGAAGAAAAGGGGCTAAAACATGAAGCATTTTATTAAAAAAACATAAATTCTTTTTAATTAATGCTGTAAGAGATCTGACGAGGCTTGAGTTACCAAGTGCTGCAAGTCATATAAGGCTGGTGCTTCTAATTACCAGTAAAGGAAGGTTTGCTCTTCTCTGTTAAAAAGACTTCCCTCTCCTCTCATTTAAAGAAAATGATCTTTCTTTTGGCTAGTGTATTTTTTTAAACCCAGCTAGTTGGCTTCCAGTGATAAAGTTGATTACCAGTTTTTTGTTTGATGATGGAACACAAGTGAATATTGACTTCTGTGAGAATCAAACAGACGACCGGAGGCGTAAATAAAACGGTCAGGATTTAACACTTGAAAGAAGTTAATAAAGTTGAAAATTAAAAATCATAATATTGAGATAGTTTCTAAATATTTATTTTTGCTCAGCTCTCAAGTTTGATAGGAAGTCAGCATTAAAACATGGACAGACAAGAACTGGAGTTAACCGTGTTGCATTCCTGCCTGGTCTAGCAGTCTTCTGACACGGACAAGAAGCCACCAAGCCCAGAACTCCCCAGCAATGGCCACCACAGACAGAAAGCAGACTAGTCCTGCTGGCCTTGCAGCCAGGAGCATTCCCCTTTACCACATGCCTTTTGGGTTGGAAAAACACAGTGCCAAGAAAGGTGGTTTCTTCGTCTCCAGTCAGTGAATTCTCAGGGGTGTGGGAAATGGAAACGAACCTCAGTTTCCTGAGCAGGGAAGGCCTGCCTGCTGCGCAGGAGGGAGGGGCCCTCCGTGCATGCCCCACATCTTGGAAACAGCCCTGCTTCCTGCCTCCTCGGACAGCAAACCGAAAAACAAATCTGTGTTCTGGCTTGTTCCAGTGGCTGTCAGGGTGTTTTCCTCTTGTCAGCAGCAATTGACTGGTCAGGCTCACCCTTGTACAGCGATTGTAACAGCTCATTGACAGACCAGTGACCCAGCCGGACCCGATAATGGAAAACTATTGATTTCTGTGGGCTCAGCAGATCTAAAATGAATGCCCAATATAATGTCATCAGCTGTCTTGGACTATGATAAAGAGGCAAAGTATTAAAGACATGCTGCCTGTCCTGACAATTTACTTGTTAAAAACTGCTGTGGACAAACAAAGAATGAAGTGGTCTCTTTCTGTTTTCCACTAATAGGCAATGAGCAATCAACTCCTGGGTAAACCAGGATGAAGACTTCAACTGCCCCTTTAACCCAGGAGGCACATGACACCCCTCCAGGTTTTAAACACTCTCCACAACAGAGTAAGTATGTAGGTGAGTAACACCAAACTCTAAATGGATCTGCTAGCCTCCAGAGAGAAAGTCACGGAGGAGGCAGAAAGGCTGCCAGGAGCTGTAACCCAACAGGAACCATGATTACCTCCTATCACCAGGAAAGCAAAAGAGTGTGAACAAGCCCACGATGCTTGAACTAATCACACCCCCTCCTGTGTCACAACAGATGCTCTGGGCTGAGGAAGATATTAGGTAGTAATGAAAAATCTTGGTAAAAATTTGGTAATGCAAGGTGAAATTTTGCATTTGTACAGCAGCCCTCATGCAGTTGAGGTGTTCATGGATATAAAAGTACTGCAAGGCCAATTGAAAATTTGGGGGGGGGAGAGATATTTACTGATTTGCAGAATTGTCATAAATCATACCCAAAGGGGAAGAGACACAGGCATGGCAGCTGCCTTGGTAAATACCCAACTTTTGGGGAAAAAGCAATAACTCAAGGATTGTTTTCTTTTCTTAGGGAGCCAAAGCATGGCCTGTCCTTCCCTAGTAGATCATTTCACTCAGAAGAAGCATCTGTTGCTTCCATATCCCTGTGGATGGCTGGAGAAGCTCAAACCTCACTGGTACTTAGGCACCTCAGGAAGTCAATGGGACACTCACTGGCACAATGTTTTTGGGAAAAAGGATCAGACAGATGCTGGCTTTCTGTGGCATACCAAGTACTTCCAAGGGTTGTTTCACTGCTTCCCAAACTCCTCTGTAGGGTTTGGACCCTTCCAGAACTTAACTCCTTCCAGATAACCAAGTTTCACATAAGATGTGGGAGGAGAAAACAAAGATACTTACCCTGACAGATGCCAGTATACATTTAATTCAAGATCTAATACCAGTGGAGATTAGAACAGCTTTGTGATTCCAGTGGAAAAAAAAAATTCAAGTGACCTTAGGGAAACATTTATTTTAATTATGAACAACTGGTCAGTTTTATCACCACCTCTTCCTGAATGCTCTGGGTTTTTTTCATCTTTTTTAGCCTTCTGCTCAGTAGCATCTCCCCATATGTGCATCATACCCCTCATACCATTGTTCTGTCCATGACATGCACACTTGTATGTTTTGCCTTTACCTTTCCCTGACAACAGGCCCAGCCCTGTGATGTGCTACATACACTTATCAAGAGGAAATGACTGCATGGATTACATTAACATGACTGCAGCTGAATACATTTTGGTTTCCACACACTTCATTTTCTACACACTTCCCACTGTGTAGCCTTGGCTCCGTCTCTTGCAGACAACTCCCAGACCCATTTACCTCCACTCAAGCTTTTACTTCGTGTTCAATTTCCATATGTTGCTGTCAAGCATTTCTCTCTTTGGCATAACCTCAGGGCCTGATCCTGTGAGAGTAAATGTGCTGCACCTGAGAAGCGTTAAGCAAGGCTGTGCAAATCGCTGACTGTGCTTTAGGTTTTGCTTTTAAATTATGATTTTGAATTAAATAAAATGTAAGCGCTTGCAACTCACTGTTTTGTTTATCCAAAGCAAAATGTGCTGTACAGGAAGTTATTTTGACTGAGGATCACAGTCCACCAGTATGGGCTGAGATTTTTTAGTCAACTGTCCTCCAACGAAGCCCAAACTGCGGTTTTTAACACACACAAATAGGTTTGTGCAAATAAGTGATTCTGAGGTAAACAAACCATGTAACCTAACCAAACCAAAACCCCTGAGCATGTTCCATTAGCTAGAATGAGGAACTGAAGTCCCTCCTACCTATCTCAGAGTTTTCCAGAATACGAGAACCTCACGGGTGATGCTCAAATTGACATATATTGTCCCTGGACAGTTTTCAGCTCTTATTCCTGCTCATTTCTTGGAACCCCAAATCTCGTATTAAGCCAAGTGCAGATAACATCTACACTACTCCCTCCCTAAGTACAAGTGAACATATTCAGGGCTTTGGATAGCAAGTTCCTGAGGCTGGGATTATGCTCTGTTGTATTACTGTTGTCATATTTTCCCCATTGTAATGTTCCATGTACATTTATGTCATTTATAAAATACAATTAACAGACATACTGGAATCCACAGTGTCCCAAAGAAGGGAATAATAGAAGTGGAGTAACTATGTACTTTTGCTCCCTACAACTATGCTGGCTGTGATGACCCACTCACAACCAGCATATGAGCAGTAGAAATTAAACACAATCCTGAACATTTAAAACATATGGTGAAACCATCTATAGTTCATTTAGTTTAGCAGAGATTTTACAATAGGATTCAGCTTCTCCAGCTTCTCTCTGACTGAAGATGTTGACCCCCTTTGGCTTTACAGTGCACCTCACCTCTTTCAAGTGAATACCAAAGAGTAAGGCACTGTTATGACCTGCTGGCTCATCCAGCCACCCAGAAAGTATCCAAATATGGTCCTTCAAAATGAGCTACTGGAAGGCTTGTACCTTGCTGCTGTCCTTTCCTGAGAAGAGCCATTGTGACTTATACCTAACTGCACCTCCCAAATCAATTCTTTAGGGGACCACCTGCCCCTTGTTTACAGTGAAAAGCATCAATGGAATATAGACTGCCATTTCTTAACTGAAGTTTCTAAATCAGGGTAAATATATGTTTTATAGTGTTTGATATTTCAATAGTATGCACACATGCCCGTCTACTCTCAGGTCTGAGCCTATCACACCACCTCACTGACCTCTGCTCCCCTGGGAGTTATTTTCACTGAGGATCACAGTCCACCAGCATGGACTGAAATTTTTGTAGGCAACTGTTCTCCAACAAAGCCCAAATTGTGGGTTTTAACATTTACAAATAGGTTTGTGCAAATAACAGATTCTGCTGTAAAGCAACTGAATGAAATAAAAATTAACAAAACCCCCTTCATGTTCAGATCAATCTGAAATAATACTTGCTAGTTTTCTTTCCTCAAAGAAAACAAATCCCATAAATTTTGCAGTGGGAAAGATGCTTCCTTTCACCCAAGATGTTTCATTTCAGCCACTTGCAATAGGAAAAAAATCCAAAACACAAAGGAAATAAGAGGGTAGATTTGCCACAGCTGCTGTCATTCCATTTTTATCCACTAACCCAGTAATTAGGGCAGTGACCCAGGATGTGGAAGATCCATGTTCAATCCTTTCTCTGCCCGAAGGGATTTGAATCTCCATCTCTCATCTCTGAGGAAAGCGCAAGAGCCGGAGGGGCTCCTTCTCTGCTGTCTCCTTTTGCTCTGTCCCTGCTGGACAGGTGCTTCACATTGGCTGGACACCCTGTGCAGCTTGGATGCCCCATCTCAGCCAGGCGCAGCTCAACTCCCAGAGTCCAGAGACACTTCTCTACCTTTGCTCTGCAGCTTGGTGAGTGCAGAGGTGCTGTGTGCCAGATGAAGGACTTTCAGTATGTTAGATGACTCTCAGATACCTTAAACATTTTGATATAGTGTATGTCCATCATCAAGGTAATTCCCAGTCTGGGTATTGATCTCATAAGGCAGAATGTGAGTTGTCCTCCCCAGACATGTATCATAATGCCATGGCTTTTCCCCAGCAAATAAGCAATTGCTAGGAAAAACATAAAAACCATACCAAAACCCCAAAACAAACCAACCAACCACAACCCCCCAAAAGTCTCTTTCAGATAAGTATTGTATGTCTCTAAGCTTAAATCTCCTCCCACTTTTCTAACCACTCCCCTAATAAAGTTCTCTCAGTTATTGTAAAATTCCTGTGACATTAGCAAACATTTATGTTAAGAAGTGTTTCCCAAAAGAAACCTATTACTCTTTGTTTTCTTTTTTCTTGTCTTTTTACCATAGCTAGTTTTATAAGCAGCTCAGGAACCATATAATCTTGAGTATAGAAGTGAACATGTCAAATGTCCAACCTTATGCACAAATATTTGTCATCTCAATGTTACATTTCTCCCAACTTAAAAATTGTCTTTACTGATTTAATAATGCTATTTAAAATTGGTGTATAGTACATATTTCTATTGAAAAGAATATACTTTACTCAAGTTTTACTCTACTGTCTGTAGAAGGTAAATAAACTATCTGGCACTTCTTATGAGCAGACTTTGATTACTGAGAAGTTCATAATTTCGTGGTATTTGAAAACCTTTTATTAGGGCTGACCTCCGGGGACTTTGCAGACAAGCGGCCACATGAAATCACAGTTGGAGAAGGGGCTTCACCCATCCAAGTGTGAGAAGGACTCCTTTGTAATGAACATTAAAAAAATAAAAATCCCCTACTCTCATTTTGCTTTATGAGCCTCTAGCACAGCATATTTATAGAATAATAAAACAGAACTTCAGAACTTCTCATACATGAGTAACAGGATTCTCATATCACATTTAGATGCTCTGTACACTACATAATTTACTATATCTTGCTTATAGCTAACAGTCTCAAATACACTACATAAAATAAACTTTCTGATACTGTTCTCATGCAATAATTAAATCATGACACAAAACTGTCTGAGAACATCCTTGTGACAATTTTTGCCCCCTCCTCTTCCCATGCGTTAAACCAGTCTCAGCCTGCCATGCTGCCTGTGTGGTGCATTTGTTGTTGCCTAGTACAAATCATCATTCTGATGGTTACTAATTAATACCAGGAAGAAAATTCCAGTGAAATCCCTAGTACCAAAAAGCTATGCAGATGCAAAACTATGATGCTTTTCTGCTCAAAGAGCTAATACTTTGAACACAAAGGAACTGGGAAGAAGGAACAGGGTATTTGCCAGCATAGTCATCGCAGAGCTGACTGCAAATGCAGATGGAGGGAAACCACTGCTTCCAGAATTAACTTTATCTTTTCCTTGCACTGATTTTAGAAATGATTAAAGAACTGTGAAGTCACAAGTCAGAGAGAAAAACAGTGACTGAATGGTTTGTTCTGGGGAGTAACATGAATCACAATCCATCACGGTAACTTCAGACCTTCATCTCAAAAGTAATAAATATCTGGGATTTTTATACCCACTGAAGTTGGTGAGAAAATGCTACTGCAAATTATCTGCATTTCTTATGGATGTGTGAATGGATGTGTAAGTGTGTGTATATATATATATATATATATGGCTGTGTGTATATACATACTCCTTGTTTAATTTAATTTTTCTATCAATCAAAAATACATTAAGTGGTACAGAAAAAGTTACAGCCTTTGATTGGTTGGTTGTTTTGTTTTGTTTTTCCCAATGGTACTTTTAATCTAAAATTGTGCAAGAGAGGAAAAAACCCAAAGATTTGTGCTATTTTGAATTGTAAAGAGAAGTGAGGTTTTTGTGATGAAGGTTCACAGTGAGTGCAAACCCTGCAGGAAGGCAGCACAGCTCAGGTGCCCGGAAGCCCAGAGATGCAGCAATAGCCTGCAGATGCCTAAAGCCTGGTACAAGGAGATGCACACCCTTCTTTAATCTGCAACACCAAACCCACCACAATACTATATCTGGTTCTTGTGGGTCCTCTTTGGTAAGGAGAAACACAGGTGCTGAGGAGTCGTGGTGCATATTCAATCACATCCTGCTGCCTGTGCTGGCCTGTGCTCACCCTTGGCCCAGCTAACACCAAGCAGGGTTGCTGCAGCAGCACTAGTACTGCATTGTAAGCTGTCTTCACAAACACATCCAGAAAGAAAGGAAAGCCCCACTCATCCTGCTTCCTTACACTCTTATCAGTTAGCCCAAATGTGATTTTGACATGATCCAGAATCATGGCTTAAGAACCCATCTCCAGCGTCATGGGCAGTGCATCAGTGTGATCCTACTGGCATCCTGCTTTGAAGTGAGGTGTAAAACATTAATGATTTCATTGGCCAGCAACAATCCCTGCCAAGAACTTACCTGTTCCTAACCACATATGGGGTACTCTTAATTTAGTTTCACTTGAAGGACCAGATGCCCTAATTACATCATCCTGATCTCCTACAAAGTGTACTAGATGAACAAATGTTACATCTGTAACAGTGACAAGTACTATTTTTAATTGCATTCATGATGGTTTCATTTCAGAGCTCAAGAATCCTCTCTAGCAGGCCCATTTTATGTTTTTACATGACCCAAGAGCCTCAGTGAGGAATTCCTGAGATACATTCACTTGTATCTGTTTACAAAAAGTTGCAGGCACATAAGGCCATGAACATTTCTTGCCCATCTGCTCCATAAATTTTTCTGTTAAGGCTTATTGTGGAACACAGTAAATGAGTTATAGGTGTTCAGCTGTTGCTTTCCAGTTTTGCCACAGTTGTTACTCAGTATGCTACAGATAGAACCCATACCTATCTTGGCCTGCTTGATACAATCTCTGTCCCAATGACACTGTTAGATCCAGCATCCAAATTACTGTATCTGCATCACTCTTAAGAATTCTTTTATCCTGGTTATATACAGGTGCTAGAAAGGACTTTGAGGTCTGCAAATTGTTTTATTGGAATGTTATAGAAAAGGGATGTTTTACCCTTAGTCCTGATGACACATTTAAACGTATCTTGGGACAATTAGAAATCCAATGCCTTGGAGACTGATTATCAATCACTGACAATTTTTCAGATTATCCTTTTTGGATTCTTACAGTTGATATTTGTATCACTGCTTGCCTCCATCCTCTCAGAGTATAAAGAAAACTCCTGAGAAGTAGTTCTCTACCAACTTTAAGAATAGCCTCTACCAACTTTAAGAATAGCAGCAGTAACATCCAACACGATGAGCGACTGTTGAGAAATAACGCTCAGCTGTGTGTACATAGAGAGACAGAAAGCCACTATCTCCATCAGCTAGGACACACAGCTCTAACACACTCAGTGCCAGTGCTCTCATTTACTCCAGGTCACATAGGGTAGAACTTAAAGAGCTAGTCTGTTTCCTCTCTTGACACTTCTCATTTCAGAGTATTCATTATGCTTGAAAATCAACATACAAAAGCAGTGAAACATAGGTTAAAGGGAGAAGCACAATGTAACATGAGGAAAACAAGTTCAGCTCTGAGCCACAAGCAGAGGCACCCATTAAACTTCTACCAGTCTCCACATTTGTTTCAGAGCAGTTCATTTCACAAACATGATTTGTGGCAAACAAAAGAAGGACAAACAACACAGTGTACCTTCTGCTCTGTAAGCAGTTTTGCAGAATTTCAGGTAGTTTTCTTCACTCTACCTACTGCTATCTTAGCACATTGGTAGCTCTCAGTGTAGGCACTACTGAGTCTTTTGACATAGTCATGGATCCTGTCTGACCAATTAACTTTCCAAATTTATTTATCATTGGAATATCATCTGTGACCATGTCTTCAGGAATTTCACACAGAGAAAGCTTTTGCTACATCATCCCAAGTTGCCTTCTTTGTGGTCTGAACATAAGAAAGCTTAAGGCACAAGTCAAAAGCATTTGTCTGGAATAACCCTTTGTGGTACTGAGTGTTCACAGCAGAGCTGAGAAAGTGTTTCTAGAGAGCGCCAACATTAGTTAACATCTGCTTCACCACTGTATTTGTAATTTTCACTAATGGAATCATTTGGTCCAAACAGAGCCTTTCAAATACAGGCAATAAAATAATATAATCATAATTGTGGTTGAAAAAGATTTTTGACATCACAGAGTCTAACCATTACCTAACTCTGCCAAGTCTGGTGCTAAACCATGTCCCTTAGCATCATATCTACACATCTTTTAAACACCTCCAGGGATGGGCATTCAATTACGTCACTGGAAAGCCTACTCCAGTGTTTGATAACCCTTCCAGTGAAGAAGTTTATTTAAATATCAGAATTAAGCCTACCCTAATGCAGTTTGAGGCCATTTCCTCTCAACCTATCACTTGTTACTAGGGGGAGAGACTGACACCCACCTGGCCCCAACCTCCTTTCGGTACAGACTGGGAAGGTCTCTCCTGAGCCTCCTTTTCTTCAGACTAAAGAAGACATTTCCCATAGCTGCTCATATGACCTGCTCTCCAGACCTTTCACCAGCTTTGTTGCTCTTCTCTGAACCTCCTCCAGCACCTCAATGTCTTGCTTGTAGTGAGGGCCCTAGAACTGAGCACAATACTGAAAGTGTAGTCTCACCAGTGCTGAGTACAGGTCCTGCTTGTCATGCTACTCTTGATACAGGCCAGGATACTGTTTGCTGCCAAAGCCACCTGAGCACACTGCTGGCTCATGTTCAGCCACCTGCCGATCAACAACCCTTTTCTGCTGGGCAGCTTTCCAGCCACTCTCCCCAAAGCCTGTAGCATTTCATGGCATTGCTGGGACGCAAGTGCAGGACCTAGCACTTGGCCTTGTTGAAGCTCATACAATTGGCCTTGGCCTACTGATCCAGCCTGACTGAGGCAAGGAAGGTATTGAGTACCTAAGCCTTGTCCTCATCCTTGACCTCTATGTTCCTCCCCGCATCCAAAAAATAACAGAGATTCTCCTTAGTCCTCCTTTTGTTGCTAATGAAAGCTATGGAGAAAGAGAGCCAAATTCACTTGTCTTTGCCACTGCTGCTCTTCTGTAACCGCGGACATGTGTTACACCTTTCTTGAGCAAGAGTGTGATGCTTCTCCACAGCCCATGCTGCCCAGAACATTCCTCACTCATTGTGCTTGTGAGCAACAAAAATACATGAAGATTTACAGGCACGTGCCCAAAATACACCGTCTCTTCGTTTTTAATCTCTTTTGAATGACGTACTCCCACACGAGGTAAAATCAGGGCCATATTCAAGCTTTTGTTATGAGAAGATGCTATGCCTATGTTAAAGAAAATTTGGTGTGTCCCATTGGGTTATGTGTCCCTTGCTGTGCCACAGCCCGGCAGCCGAGCCAGATGGCTGATGCAGAAGCCTCTTGCAGGAACTCATCTCTATAGAGGAGGATGCCGCACCGTACTGAGTGACCAGGCTGTCACTGAATGCAGCTCCGTCATGGTATTTAAATCACATTAAAGCTTCCTTTTATTACATACCCCCTTGTGATTTTGCCTGGCTACATTCTAATTACCAGTCTTGCAGCAGCACACACTGGTTCCACAGCTCACTCCCCTGCTAATTTATTGGAAATGATTTATCTTGCACAATCCTAATGCATATACTGTGGTAGTAAATGTTTACATAGGAATGTATAATTTCAATTTCAATACAATACAATACACCAGGTTGAAAGAGATCATCACGTCCAACCCATCAACCAATCCAACCCACCTAAACAACTAAACCATGCAACCAAGCACCCCATCAAGCCTCTTCCTGAACACCTCCAATGAAGGTGACTCCACCACCTCCACAGGCAGACGATTTCAATGGGCAATCACTCTCTCTGTATAGAACTTTTTCCTAACATCCAGCCTAAACCTGCCCTGGCGCAGCCTGAGACTGTGTCCTCTTGTTCTGCTGCTGGCTGCCTGGGAGAAGAGACCAACCTCTGCCTGGCTACAACCTCCCTTCAGGTAGTTGTAGAGAGCAATAAGGTCACCCCTCAGTCTCCTCTTCTCCAGGCTAAGCAACCCCAGCTCCCTCAGCCTCTCCTCGTAGGGCTTGTGTTCCAAACCCCTCACCAACTTTGTTGCCCTTCTCTGGACATGCTCCAGCAAGACAACATCCTTCCTTTTTATGTTGCATTTCCCATTCTATAGCAGAAGTTGGGTTTTGGGTGGGAGAGAGACAACAAAATGCTAAGGTTTACATATGCTTTTAAAAACAGCAGATACATCTCTTATGGGTCCCTGACATACTTCAATAACTTTTTCTTTTGTCCTACATAATACTTGCTCTTGAAATACCAATATATGTTTCCATGTCAGACGTCAGCTGCACAGGTTTTTCAAAGATACTACATTCTTCATTCCTCACTCTTTACCTGTTAACTGCTCAATTAGAAGATCTTGAAGGAGATGAATTTCACTAACTTTTGATGACTTATTTTTATCTGTCTTTTTGTTTGTTTAAGCAGTAGACACAATCCCTCTCTCCTATCCAGTTAGTTTCCATCACTAATCAAGTCAGAAATCATGTGGACTTTAATGGAGAACTTCATGAAAGCTTAAGGACTAGGACATCACTTCATTTGGTGTGTTCACAGCAACATCACTTCCATGGCTTTGCCATTCTCCATTTTCCAGTTACAGCACTAACCAGACCTAAACACCATGATGATTTCACACCACCTTGTTATTTTCACAGCTTCCCTGTTGAGTAAGATCAAAGTAATTTTGACTGTTAACCAAGGCAAAATACTAACATCGTGAAAGGCTACATTTATGCTTATTTAGTTTGGTACAGAACTAGAGATAGGCCTTGTTAACCTGTGCAAGCTGAGATCAACTTTGGGTAGGAAAATAGCTCAGATCTGCAGAGTGAAGAGGGTTAAGAAATCTTACCTTTGCAAGTCTTGCAGAAGTAACACAGACTTCTACCAAGACTTTCTCTAGTTAAAAATGACACAACTAACACTCTCCCAAGGGCAGAGGAAAGTGACTGAGAGAGAAAAGTACATGCAGAGAAAATAGAAGTCCTCAGATATTATCTTGATAAGAAATAAGCTCTCAGTGACAGCAGCAAATACCAGAGCTGGTCTGTGGGCAGCACATACTGCCATTTGCTGGCAGCTGGACTATGAAGCAGATGAAGATCTAAACACATCTGCTTCAATTTTCTGCAACTCCTCAGTTTTTATTGGTATCCCAAACTGGTCAGATCTCTCTCTCCATGCACAGCACTAACAGCAGAACAGATTTGTCAGCTTCAGTCAAATTCCCAGAGACAGAAAGCTAAAATAAAGCACCTAAATGCAAAATCAGCCTCACTGCTTGAGGAGGGAGATCTCTCACTGGTTGCTCAGGTATCTGTCCAACACCAGGACACTAGCTGACTGCTGAGCACTAGATAGCCAGGGTTAACATTTTCAGTCTGTTAAGGTAAGAAAGACAACAAGATAAGTACCTCCAGCTTCAAAAGAAAAATAATGAAGGATGCATCTACTGTAAATCTTACTCCTACAGCAGTAGGTGTCACACACATCTAGTCTGTAGACACACCTGTATAACATACCTGTTTCCTTCAATTGCTAAGGTAATATGAAGCAAACATAGTCTGGACCACCACACAACTTCCACAGCCCAGCACACATATGTTGCAGCAGGAGCAACTGAAAAACAAGGCTTCCCTCCCCTCTCCTCACTCTTTATGAAATTCTATGCCAGCTGCTGCATATTGCAGGAAATTACAGAAACCTGCAGGGTGCCTATTTTGTTTGCTGCTGGCGGTGGAGGGGGCTGCTTACTCAGTCTTGGTGCATTTCTATATCTAAATCTGAAATCACAATTTAATTTCCAAAGAATTTAATGTTATCACATTCATCATTTGCTAGCAAATGGGCAGAGATTCTTATCTCCAATGTTTTCTACCAATTTGTAATAGATATTCCTGTTTTACTTTGCTCAAAGCAGCTAACCAGCTGCTCACCTGCAACAATCATTCAAGCAAATAGCACTAAATACTTCTAAAGTTTCAGAAAGGCTACAGTGGAAAAAAAGAAGTGGGGTGGGAGGGTGGTGTGGGGGTGTGGAGGGGAAGGAGAAAAATTGAAAGAAAGGCCACTGATCCACCCTTATTCAAATGAAACAGAAAGGTTGAACAAAATGCTCATGCTATGTAAGGTAACTCATGAGAAAAGAGTTCAACTCCCAACAGCAGAGATTTCAAGCCCAAAGTTCTGGGCTGGTACTAACTGTATACCTTGTGATTTTTGTCTAATTCCTCTTCCAAAGTGGCTCTAAAATCTAAACATCTCCTTCTCCCCCACCACTTACATACAGACAGCTACTGCCTTCATATAAAATGAATCAGAAATCAGGCCATGAGGTATGCTTTTAAGAACACTAAGCAGCACTCTGTGATATAGCTTACAAGACTTTCCCCCAAAAAAGCTTCATTGCAGGTAGCCAATGGTAAAATAAAGTCCTAAAGAACAAGGGAGATTAAAAATGAAGAATAAAAAGCACATGTGGATATAAGCAATAAATGAGAAAAGGGAAAACAAACCAAGCTAGGAATGAAGATAATGAAAGCAGTCAGGTTAGTAGCCCAGTGAGATGCAGCAAAGTACTGTCCCCAGATGGGAACTTGGGCCTGAGGGCAAAGAAATGAGTTTGGGATCCTGGAAGAACACGCATGTTCTGGGTCAGGGTCTTTAGTAATTTATTAGCAGTCGTGGTCAGCTGCAGTCAGAGAACACTGGGTTTTGTAGTGGGAGCTATTTTAATGAGAAGAGAATGTTGTAAAATGATGGATGCCAAACAGCAATGGAGAGTTTATTTTTTAAAAAAAACCCTTTTTTTTGAGGCAGAAGAATGATACTTGAACAGAACCTGGAGAATTCAGATTTCAGTATGAATTTTGTGACTGAGACCATATATGGGAAGTGCAGCTCATGTTCCCTCATGACTGGACCAAGTGTCTATGGATTTCCATGCAGCACTTAAAAAGCATCATTAAATGTTCTGCAGATGGCAAAGGGAATGGCTATAGTCAATTTTCAAAACAAGAAATAAGAATTAAACCCTCTTTACTCTGTCACTGTCTATTTCTTTAACAATTTGGGTTTGGAACTTATTCTTTGGCTGTTCAGCTAAAGATAATATTTGCCCTAACCTCCTCTGTGCCAGGAACCAAAATACACCCCTGAAGACTTGGAGGCTTAGCAAATGCAGCCATCAGCTGGATTTCAGGGACTACAAAACAAGTGTCAACCTCAGGCTTATACTGTCTTCTTCTGTTTAGTTTTTGTTTCAACCTATGGGGGTTTTGTTTGTTTGTTTTTAAAATACTTCCCCCTCTCCCCCACCCCCCTGCTTCTTTATTCAAATAAAGCTATTTTCTTCCTCCTACTTTCACACAATTGTTAGGTGTGGGGTTTTTTGTTTGGTTGGTTTTGTTTTCTTTCCTTTTTTTCCAGGGAAGAGACAGATGAAAGAATTACTTCTTGTCAGTGAGACTTTTACCTGGGTGACATGTAATTCCTTATTTGGTTAAAACACAGGTTAATGGTGTTAGCTTACATTCTGTTGTATCAGTCACTTCCTTTCTGAAGCTATTTCAAAAGGCACAATGGGATTCAGAGCTTCAGCATTTGGTGCTACACAAATGAGGATGGATTTGGATGAGTTTCACATGATGAAATGTTTAAACTTTGTTAAAGGCTAAAAAAGATGTTAAATGTTAAACTGGTTTCCATTTTCCAATAATCAGAGGGTTTAAAAAGTGGTAATTACATTTAGGAACACTAACCAGGAGCATCATGCAAGTATGTCTCATCTTGGACACAACAGTCTTGAAGGTCTCTTCCAACCTGGTCTATTCTATTCTCTTTTCTATTCTATTCTATTCTCTATTCTATTCTATTCTCTTTTCTTTTCTATTCTATATTCTATTCTATTCTCTTTTCTATTCTCTTTTCTATTCTATGTTGTAGGTCTCTGACAGAAAAGCAGAGGATTATCATCAGCAACTTGGTATGCAAACCTCAGATCTTGAGTTAGAAGGGTACTTTTAAGTGAAAATTTAAGATAGAAAGGCCAGCTGAACTGTAATTTATGTATGTGGAATATAAGCATTTTGGAAGCCATGAGAAAGTTGGAAGGCTCTCTTTGCTCTGTTGCTGGACAGTAAAAGTTGTAATTTTGAGGTCTCTTGGGTACCCATTTACCAGGGACGTCACTTGTTTTACTTACCATAAAATCAATAAGGTTGGAAAAGACCTCAAAGACCATCAAGTCCAACCTGTCACCCAACAGCTCATGACTACTAAACCATAGCTTCAAAAAAGAGTGGGCAGAGCATGCAGGAGAAAGCAGCAGAACAAATTTTGCTTCCACCTAGAGAGTATAGAGACACATTTATTCTGATTCTTATTTCTAGCCAAAACAACATCACGACAGTTTTCAGACAACATGTGTAAACCAGCTCTGTAACCAGGAGCACACCACAGACCCCTCCACCACCTGTTTGAGCTTGCTGGAACTTCCTGTATTTAGGCTAAAGCAGCCAGAATCACTTCCCCAAAGGGAAAGCACTGCAGCCACACCACTGCAACCAGACACCAGCTACTTGGATCACAAGGTTTTTCTATTTTATACTTCACTCAAGTGCATCAAATTAAGTTTTATAAGGTTTTATAAAAAGATTGTTAGCAAGCTTATGTTAAAGTCTTAATATGGAAGGTAAGGCACTGAAGTTAAGAGTGATTTTGTGGTTTGCTTCTACAAAGTTCATAAATACAAGTCCATAGTGCAAATGAGAAGGACCAGTGCCAGAGTATCCACTCCAGCAAAACATCACAGAGGGAACTCCCACTTCAGCTTTTGTTTAAAAAGACCCAACCAAACCCCGCAACAATCTTTTATGCTAGATTTGAGCAATCTCTGCATTTTTGTCTTGTGTTTGTAAATGGTTGTGATATGGCACCGAATCCTTTCACGATGCAGCAAGAGACTGCAAGGAATTGCAGTGCTAGGTAGTCTGGGTTTTCCAGAGGGCTCTGGGTCCAGGTGCATGCGGAAGCCGCTGTGCAACTAGTGCCGAAAGGAAAAACTGCTTCCAACTGGGAAAGAAAGCATCAGTGAAGCTAGACTGTGTGATAACTGGAAGAACACACAGAGAAGAGAGCTGTTACTTGTGACTGGCTTCAGATTTGCACTCCTGGCTATGGCAATGCTCCCTCCACCACCAAACTTTATTCCTGGTCTTCCGTGCTGAAATGCAAATAACCTCCCCATACCTCATCTCCCTGAATTTTCTGAAGGTTACAAATTTTCAGAAGCCAGCAAACCTGCCCTCTCTGCCTCACCATGCAACTACTTGGTTTAGGGCAGTAGTCCTTGGTTTAAGCAACACATTCCATGCAGCTCGTCTCCAAACAAGAGGAAGAACACAAAGAAGCCTTTAGTGTTAGAAAGGAACATTTTATTGCAAGAGATTACAGACCTGGCACTATGGCCAAAAGTTTCCATTACATCAAAATTGCTAGCCATGTACCAGGCAACAGCACCTACAAAGCATGGTGGATTGAAATGTCTGAAATCAAAATGTAAAGAGCTTTTTAAAGTACCATCCTAAATAGATTTTTTTAAAAAGACAATCCAAAACTATATAAACCATTTTTTTAAACCATGAAACTGGTGTTAGGTATCCACACATTACCTACAGTGATAAAAAGTGGAAGTCTATTAACCATAGTGCTCAACTAAACAGGCTTTCCTTGCAGCCTTTACCATACAGTCAAAAGCTAGTGCTTGTTATTCACTGTTAAATCTTTCCATACTTGTTCAGCCAACATTTATCTCCTGTAGGTTTCCAGAATCAAGTGCAGTTGTAGATTTCATTAATAACCCCTCTATAAAGCACTAGTGACATGCAGGAAATCCGGTCCAGAAAAAACCACTGAAATCAAAATAGCTTTGCAGGAACAGATCTCCCCATCTCAATTCCATGATGCTGACCTTTCGAAACTTTGGATGGATGCACATCTCTAAGCCCCAGATCATGACTTGCAATCCTCCTGTGATCTACTTACCTCAAAGAGCTTGGTGATTTCCCTGAGTGTGGCTGAAAAGGCAGGACTCTGAACGGCACATAGCTCAAACATGAAGTCTGGCCCAGGACAAAAAACCCAACTGCAGCATTTCCCATCACTGGTGCACTAGGTACTTACTTTCCCTCCCCAAAGCCTAGTGTTAGGTATTATCTGGCCTACGCCTTTTCTCCCGTCGAGGGGTCTGCAGCTCATATCCTGACATCACTGGCTGGGGTAAGGTAAGACCAGACGAAGCTCAGATCTGTGAAAAAAGCTGGACCACCTTGGCTTGTGGGACTAGTCCACCTAATAAAACTCACAATCCACATGAAGCAGTATACAGCAAACAGCAGTAAATGCCCAGGGATCTTTGTGAGCCAGAAGTTGTCATCTGCTTGTCTGAGCTCCCATTTTCCATCCATGCAGCCTGAAGACACTACCACTTGGCAGCAGCTACCACAGGCACTTTAAAAATCACCTTTTCAGGGTCCCACAGAAACATAATTTCAAGGAACTCAAACAGTATAATTTTCTTAAGATGCTTTTGAAATACCACTGGGACCAGAGAATATAGGCAAATCACCTTCTAAAACATGAGGGGTGGTCCTCTACAATTTCCCAGGCTTCTCTAGCATGCTGAAAATTCCTTTTTCCAAAGGCAGCTAGTTAAGAGACCTTTACCAGAAACTAGGGTAACTCCAGAAACACCTAAGATTGTGATAAGGAACCAAAATCAATACAACAAAAATCACTATGCCACGGCAACCTTTACCTCAAAGCAATCTAGCTAATGAGAACAGACTAACCACTTGTGTTTGCATGTGCAATTCAGGAAGCCCAGCTCCTTCGCATAGACTTCCATAGAACCTACCAAAGCCACGCATCCCAAAACATGAGATTCATGTAATAAAGTGACTGACTTAATTAATTCTCTTCTACTAGATTATTTAGAATCTCTGTAACTCTGGAAAGGGGGATGTGACGGAAGATGTGGACTTCCAAGCAGTAGAAACCAAGAAAACGAGTAACTCCACTTGAGGACTAAATGCTAAAGAAAGCTTAAGGGTACTCAATTGTTATTTTTATGTTAAAATAAAATAAAATCTTCAGCCCACCTCAACCATATATGCAATTAATTTAATCAGACAAGTTCTAGAACTTTTATATATATTTCATACAATATAGTCAAGGATTGGATGCAAGCAGGGCGCAGAGCTCCAGTGCACCTGCTCAGAAAGCATGCTGCTGAAAACTTCTGCTTCTCATCAAAAGAATCTCATTTTGGAAACTATCAGAGCTCTCCACTCTTCAAACAAAACCTTGCATTTTAGTGTTACACAAAGCAGCTCACGACTGGGGTTTAATGACTTCAATAGAATTAACTAGGGTTTTATTATTATGAACCTAAAAGAGTTTTTTGCTACTGCTAAATTTCACACAGTATGGCTTTACCTTACAGGCATTCTTAACAATACTAGATAAATATCATTTGCACTTAACTGATTTTTTTTTTCATCTGTTAAACAGCCACAAAATACGGCGCTCTCACAAGCACCTTTTTTTGGTGATAAGGGTAAACAAGCACTCTATTAAAGCATTATAAACATTCAAGGTGACTTGAATATTTCCCTCTATCCTGTTTCAACACATTGATGTAAATCTTCCATTTTCACAGCATATAGAAAATAAAAGAGTCCCACAAACATCCACTTAGAAGTTTGCTAGTCTGCATACTAAGTTGTCTGCACTACACTTCAAGGTTCCAGATATCTTTCCTAAAATCTCTTATTTTCTTCCTTCAGCCTTTGAATATACTGATGCAGACCCTCCAGTTAAAAATTTACAAAAAAAAAAAAAAAAAAAAAAAAAAGGGGGGGGGGGAAGGAACACATGTTGACAAAGCTAAAGTTACCTGTAGCAACTTGTACAGTGTAACACCTGTAGCACTTATTTAACTACAACCACGGTAGAGCTAGGATGGCCTTGTCTCAGGACTCTGTCCCGCAGGGCTGCGCATTTTTCACCCACCTATTTCACCAGAACGTTATCAAGCCTTGTGTCTTAACTCTGAACTGCACACATACAGGAAGACAGACACTTACTTGTATTTTCCACCAATCAAATGTAATGCGTCTGTGAACAAGTCAGTTTATTGCAAGTAAATGTACTTTCACTTAAGATCATGAGAAGAGTCTAATCTCAAGCAAGACAAATCAATTTCACAAACTTAATTCACACAATGCAAATAAATGCTTCACATTATAGACATTTAGATTTTCTTTAAACCTTTTTATTTAGAGATTTTTCTGGTAAGGAGATATACCATAGGAAAGCAATTTCACTGGCAGTGAGGTATGTATATACTCTACCAAAATACTCCTCTTGTTTGAGCTGTTTTTAACTTTATTTACATATAAAGAAAATATCAATGCATATCCTTGGCTTAACTACAGTATCTGTTACCCTATTTGAGCAAAATGAAATGTTACTTGCATACAAAATTGATTTGTAGAGGAACTGGATTTGATTTAAACAAAAATGTTCTGAAGACAGTTTAAATGAACAAACACAATTCAGCATGACCAAGACACCTGCACCATATTTCCATCCTCACAGCACATTTATTTCAGTAATTCTGTAAGTAGGTCCTTAGCATGAGCATAGTGTTACAGTTTTCATACATATAATCACATCCAAAACAAGCTCTAAATTTTACGCTGTAAACATTCTCTTCATATGTGGAAATATTTTATGTTCAAATTTTCTAAAATGATCAATCTTTTAAACAGAATTATAAATGAAAAGTCTACTCTAACCGTGTAGTGAGCACTGCTTATTAGTACATTTCTACAGTGTTAAATAAAAAAGTAGAGAGGCAAACTTCTGTAAGCAAGTCTGACTTTAAGTGAATCATCATAAAGAAACAAACTTGTTAACAAAAAGATGCTTTGTAATAAAGGAAGTTGGGTTGAATCTACTATGATACAAAAACATAAGGGTAAATATGATCTTTGTTGACAAGTTGGAGGTAGCATGGATCCACCACTTTATTGTCAGTGAGAAATGCAACTGAAGTAAAGAATATTTCCTTACCACAAATTTCCAGTATTATGTACATAGGTCTCTTAGAAATTTGTTTAAACAAGTTTCCCTCCACTTTTTAGTACAAAAAGCCTCATGTGATTTTAAAAAAAACACTTACACACCTAGATAGAATAGTACTAATTGCCCTATTTGAATGAAACAGTCTCTTGAACTATGAAGTACATGGTATTTAATGCCCTAAGTTGAGTAAATTGTATTAGCAGTTCTTGGTATTATACAAAACACTACATACATACAAACAAAATAGAATAATATCTTATTTTACTATGTAATTCTTTTTGGAATAAACAGAGCCTTGATTTGGGTAACACTGAAGAGAACGTGGTTTGTTTTTTTTTTTGTTGTTTTATTAAAATTTGTCTTTTAAGTACCCATGTGCAACAATTTAAAAAATGGCTGCCATACATGTAATGGTCTTGTATTGATAGTGAACACAGTAACTGACAAAAACATAATAAACCTTAAAAACACATCTTCCACTCTATATAAAATATAAAGACTACTTACTGTAACTTAAGTATTCAGTTTATTTTGATGTTACTGTAATCCACTGCCTCTATTTTTCTGTCCTTAGCATTTATAAACATAATTTAGTGTAGCAATTTATTTTAAAAAAATGACAAAGTATTTCAAATTTACATCCAATTAAAACTGAAAATGTTGCCTTGTTCTATGACGCTGCCTCTGCCATCAGTAGAGAAAATGAAGTTTCAGTAATTGAAGCAGGTTTTTTAAGTAGTGATGTGACTTCGACCATGCCAGCTCCAGTCCGTGGAAGATTTGCGTTAACAATGTGTCGCTGCAAGTGCTTTATCCAGTCCTCTTGAACAGACAAAGGTCCTCGAAAGACCAGACCACAAAACCTATGCAAATATTAAAAGTATTCCATCAAAATATAATTCTTCAGTAGAGTTAGATATAAAAATATTAAGTGGAAAGTCGTAATTTTCTTACAAGTTTGTTTCTACCTTAGTAGAATCTTAGTTCTAAACAAGTTTGTTTAAAACCTTAGTAATTTGAGTTAGTTTACAGCAACCCTCTCCAAAGAAACTCTGCAGTTTATGCAACCTACACTCTTATATTTTTAACACTGGTAATAACAATCTGTTGATCTTACAAAGGGTTCTTTCTGAAGGACATGACCAAAGATTATAGCTAGAGAAACAGCTGGCAACCTGAGTATGACCAATTCAAATCCTCTTGTTCAAATGAATTAAAATAGGCTACTGCTTCTCTCCCTTTATTATTCAATTTAATCACAAATCCATTTACAGGATATAATCTTAAACCTTCTAACTAAAATTAGCAAGTTTCTTAAGAATATGTTATTTCAATAAAAAATCCTATGTACCTGCATCTGAGTATGTAAACTTCATCAGCACTATGAGGTAATTGCAGCATTTTTTTCTTGCTTCCAGATCTTGACCTTGACTTCTTTTGCTTACAGTCTAAAGCTAAGAAGAGAGAAATTTTGATATGTGAAAGTGATACTTCAATGAGTGCTAACCACACAGAGATATTTAATAAACATCCCCTATAGTGAAAAGCAATCTACTTCCTTGTTATTTTACATTAGAATGTAAATCCAAAACAGCATGCTCAAAGAAATGCAAAACACATGAAGCTTTTTTTCAGTGTAGCAGTGCCTGTTCTTTAAAAGACTAAATAATTGACACTCAGCATTAAACTGTTCTTTCAGTATCAGCAAACACCTACCCACCTACTGCAGAATTATACAGAAGCAAAGCACCACTGGAAATTCCCTTTCATGCATAGTGTGCTGTCAAAATCCTTGAACTTGTTTTGTAGTTGAAGTATCATCAGGTAAGACCACTCATGTTCAACCAGTTACAACTTCATGAAGTTGTAGCTTTCGGCTAATACAATCAAGAGTTTCTAGTTTGAATAAAACACCTGCAATTTGTTTTCAACATAAAGCACAAGTTTGTCCTTTTATTTTAAGAATGTCCAAATAAGCTTTCCCCTTGCTCCTATCTGAATTCTAATGCATCTTACAAAAATTATGCATTAATCCTTGGCAGTGGGAGCTGGTTTTAGGACAATCAACAGGGATGGTAAGGCCACTTTCAAAACTGAGTTTTAGCATTTGAAACTACACATAAAAATAATGTGTGTGAAAAGAAACACATAGCAAATGAATTCAGATAGCATGAGGTCTGTACCTCCCATAACAGATGTAATAGTAATCTGTAACAAAACTGGTAGATTCTAAGAAGCAGAGTTGGGGGATGAGGGGATTAAACTGAGTTAATATTGTTATGATGAAAACAGCTGATAAAGCTCAAGAAAACAATCAAGAACTTTGTGACTGCTTGAACTGAGAAGTGTATTTAGCTACACTCTAGTCGAAAAAACAAGACACTGACACTAGAACTCCACATAAACCTGAAGGATGGTAACAAGTGGTACTGTTGATACCAAAAGGCACAATGCAATGCTAACAGTAAAACTGGCGGGGAGCGGGGGGAATGGTTACACTTCTCTATGTTTTGACTCCTGTAATACAAACCAGAAGAATAAATCATAGTATTCTGAAGCAGAAGACATCATCTCACAAGGTAAAACATGCTGGTTTACAGAACACACACTCTTAATCGCATCCTTCTTTTTTCTTGCTTCCTCCAAATGAGCAGTTCTCAAGGCTTTTAACATGTACCCAAACTTTTAACTTGTAAATACATCAGACATTTCCCAGTTCCATTCCCAAATTTAAAGATCCCTACAGTATCTAAAAAACTCAGAATGAATTTCTGGGGTTTGAAGTCACCAGAGAACTAGTCAAACAAGCAGAAAGCAGATACAAACCTAATGAGACTTCCTTCGGACCCTGGGTCAAGCCATCTTTAGGAAGATAAGGCTAGACACAGCACTTTTTTCTGATAGGAACAAGGAAAGTAGTCTGGATATAAAGGTGTAACTCAAGGTAGCAGGTGAGAGAAATGGCCAAGAGAACCTCTGGAAAGGTGAATAGGTAAGCAGTTCTTAATGCTTTTATGCTCTCATTAAAAGTATAATCTTCATGTAACTAGGAAGAAAAAAAGCTATCTTTCAGGCTACAGGAACTACCAAGTAGTATAAATATTTTACACACCAAAACATCAGTAACATCATCAGAAGTGTAAGGAGATAAAACACTGAACCTAGACACCCATTCTCTGAAGAGAAGTATTTGCATGGGGGCAAATCTGTCCGGCACAGTTACTGCAGCAAAAGCTTTGCAGAATTTCACAGGAAGGAGGGGAATGAAGTCAGTATTATCCAAATATAAACACATCCGTGAGTTGCATCTGATGTCAGTTAGTTGATGCCCGTTGATAGGAGTTAAAAAAAAAAAAAAAAAAAAAAAAAAGCAGCAGTAGACAGCAGGCTCCTTCTAGAGAAGCCTACACACATCTGAAACAAGAACTAGCTTATTTCCTTCATGTTGGCAAACGTCAAGAAATTCGATTCTTACTCACATAGGTCCCAAGCATTTCAGAGAGCTTTCACTTACTTTCTGGAACCCACTCAGTGCTCTGCAACAGAATTCCTGAAGCCTAATGGTTTTGTGTATGCACAGGTGTGTAATCTTTGAAGAACACACACCCCCACAACCCCCACAACTACTGCAATCAAATAGGCAGCAACACACAGAAAACTGCCACAGCATAGCAAGAGAGGTAGTTTCTTCTTCTTTGAAAGGTACCTTTTCCAAGAACAAGAAAACAAAAGAGTGGGCATCCTGTCTGAGCCATCTGATGGAGGCTCTAGAAAAGAGAAATTACAAAACAAAGAGCAGCAAATATCACAGTAAAAGACATGAAGAAAAAAATTCAGATCACTCAGTACATTCTGAGTACTTCAGCTAGACTAGAAGTAGATTTGCCTAAGGCAAGAAGCTGTTACAAAAGACAGAAAATACTAAGAATACTATGAAACCTGTGTTCTGTAAGGAGTATTTTTTGTTCCCTTTGTCATTTAACCTAGTCCTTCACATTTTGGACAGCACAAAGCATGTTTTGAAGTTACTCCAATGAACTCCAAAGACGCAGGAAAGCAGAGAGTGCCAACATCTACGTAGAGCTGATTGAAAACCGTATTTCCAGCACCAGCTATCAGAGACACTGTTAACCGTCACGTTAATTTCATTTTCATCTATCCAGACAGTAGCAAATTTAAATGAAGTCACACGCACACGCTTACATACTCCGCTGATATGACGCTTACAAGTGCTTGCAAGTACTAAGTAAGACACACCACTGCCTTATCTGTAATAAAAGGTAGCTAAGTTCTGATTAAAATTGTTACTGCCTTTACTGTAAAGAAGCGTGACACCCTCGGCAAGTACTCAGTTTTGGGAAGAAACCAAGATTATTTAGGTCTAGCAATCTGCATGGCAATTGCAGCTAAGTGCCAGGAAGAGGCAGGAACTACCTACCATTAGCGCCTACTTTGTGGCTATGGCAACTCTCAAGCTACCATCCTTCATTCTCCATAAAGGCCCAATTCTTTTTGGAAAAAGCCTCCTTCCTTCAAGTTCGGCCACTTGGTGTTTCCTGGTTGCTATTCCAAAAACTTTTCGAAAGCGACTACCTACACCACTACATCAAACCTGAAAGAGCATAACAAGCAAACAACCCTTTTAAAACAAAAGACAATCAAACTTCGAAAGAATCTCCCTGAGGCACTCAAATTAATTATCAGAACACACTATTCAGAAAAATACATACGAGGTTAAAAAAGGTTGGATATAAAAAAAAACTTCTGTGACTACTCATCAAAACAGACTACAACTGGAAGGAGACAGGAGGCCAAAATGAGCCTGCCTAAACCAACATGAATTAGGGATGTCACAATCAGAGCTCCTTCATGCCATGACATTTGATCTGAGGTTCAAAATTAAAAGCATATCTATGCTAATTGGCATGCTCTGTTTCTTGATGCCCCCCTCGACACAGAATACTCACTTCAGGAAGTCTGAATTCAGACTTTATTCAGACTTCATGACTTTTGTCACAGCATACCTAAGCTAATACAAGTTGAATAATTACACACATAAATGGATCTAATGTACCACTTAAGCCCACTGCCAATCAAGAAGAATAGCGAATCATCTTTCTTGTGTGCTTATTCACTAATATTTCAAATTCAATCATTTGCTATTTATCCTCATCACTACTGCATAGTAAAAAGCATTAAAGAAAGGCCTCTAGCAGTTTGCTCCCTACAGGATTTCATAGGATACTAAAAATTATCACACTGTGGCACTGGATCAGCTTTAAGTATAACAGCACAGTGGATCTCAAATTTCTGCTCTGGCTGCATATGCTTCCTCAGTAAGCTTCCCGAAGCTGTAATTTTGACCGTGCAATATCAAAAATTATTTGGCAGCATAATGCTCACAGGCGCTGCTACCTCAGTCATACTGTTGGCCCAAAGGCCCAACTCCTTGGCTTGGTATTTTATTGTTCTCTCCCAAATTCCTGAAAAAGCAGTTTCCATCTACAGAAACAAAGATTAAAGAAGAGAGTGGTGATTCCCAGAAGATGATAGCCGGTAAGACAGTATGTGAGAACAGTCCTCAAAGAGAAGATGTAAAAAGTCAGGGTTCAAGAGAGTATTGAGACTTTGGGGAGAAAGAGAGGCCTAGAGAGAAGAAAAGGAAGGAAGGAAGAACCATAGCAAGAAGAGTGAGATGCACTTGGAAGATGTTGCATGCTTTTATTAGAAGAAAGAAGTAAGTTACCATGTGCTCTGAGAAACACCTATGTGTTGGCTATTAATTGAAACAGGTACAAATAGGAAATCTACTCAAAACGAGTGACCAAATTATTAGAGTGTTCAAAATGGCCCTGCATAACAGAAAATAAATTAACGTTCTAGTCAGACACTTGAAGACCATCATACAAGTACTAATACAGAAAAGCAAGAGAATATCCAAAAGGACCCAAACAAGGGTTTGCTATGCAGCGGATCCAAACGGCATTAACTTCACGCACAAATTAAGTTTAACAAGCACCAACTTTGAACAGCCACCATTCTAGAAAATTTCACTTCTAGAACACTCTTCTTGAGTCCATTCTCAATATTTGTCATTATGCTTAACTATGGTTGTTATACTGCTAAAACTATCAAGTTGCATTGAAAAAAACCAAACCAAGCAATCACATTGCTAACTGAAGTGGGGCATCTGTTAGAAAAGCAATACAATACTACTATTAAAAACATGCAGACAAACCAAAAACCTGAGCAGAAAACTAGCACACAAAGTAATGTAGTACTAGCAAAGGTCTCACTTTAGTGACATGCAGAAATTACGTATTTCTCTTACTAAACAGTAATGCCTAGATAGTTCTCATAAAAAATGCTGAAGAATTACAGCATTCGTGTTTACACACAATTGCTTAATTACAGCAAGAAACAGAGAAATATTCAACCACCATTTCAGTAGTTATGTTTTCTTTAGAAGGCATTAAGGCTTCATGAAAATACATTAATGAACCTGTATAAATATATCCTTATTGTCTCCATACAGGTTCGAGGCTGAAGCAAAATTGCACACATCTTTAGATGGCTCTCAATGGTAGCCATTTTTTAATACAAAAAACCTGAGATGTCCTGGAGAACAACAATCACAGCACAATTTAAAATTGATGTGTCAGAGTGTAGTCTTGTATTAAAATAATCCTCTTCACAAAGCTTTTTAAGTGGGATATCAAATAAAACCACAGTTTAAAAGCATATTTTCTGGTCTACAAGCCTTGCACAGAGCTTACTCTGTTATCAAGCAAATTTTTCAAACTTTGCAGAGTGATAATGGTTCTAATGGTAATGACTCAGTTAATAGCGATATACATGGGTTGCATAAAGTTGTAGCTACAACTTAAGCCTAAATCAGTGGTTTAAGTGGAAGACCTTTATCCACACATTGCAAGCTATTTATCTGGCTCAGCTCCAGCTTCTGAAATTAAACATTTTAAATTTTTTTTTTTGTTTAAAGGTGGGGGCAGGTTTTTTTTAGTTGGTTGGGTTTTCCCCAAAGCTTTGCTTCTAATCTTTTTGTTTCTAACCTAATTTTAAACAAATGTATAGCTCCAATGACACAAGTTTCAGGAGTTTTCTTTCAGATCTCTTAAAGAAAGTGACAACTGTTTTGACAAGTATGGTGCTACTTCAGTAGCAAAATACATTTCTTAATGAAAACAAAAACCCCTGAAAAAACTTAACAAGCTATATTCAACTCTTCCCATTTAGCAAAAGGGAAGCTGAGGTACAAGGAGCTTGTCCAGGATCCAATATTTAAGTATCCGTAACTATCCTGTTTGCCAAAGTGTCTCCTCTGTTGAATTACTGTTAGGATTTCAATGTGCAATTTAAATACTGAGATATTGAAAAGTACGTCATGAGTAGGTGTATGAGCAAAGTAACTCACCACAGGGCTAATATCAAATCACAGCAGTGGTAAAGGAAGTCCACTGTTATTTTTCTACCAAGTAAACATGAAAACTCTTAGAATCACTACCTAAAGGCACATACTCCTACATATTGGCTATTACTCTATCTACTGACTTCCTGCTAAATCTATTTTCTTATAGCATTAACTTGGTGTATCGTAAGTTCTGGCAGTCACAGGCCCAGTTGGTAAAAATATTTTTGTATGTTTCTGCAGAGAAATCTGAATCTCAATTGGTCATTCCTAGCATAACAACTTATCTGCAGATAAAAAGAATGATACACTTTTCCAAAGAACTATATGAAAGTCTGTGCTTATTGACACAGAAAGCTGATGGCTGCCCTTCTTAACTGAATACTCCAGATTTCCTATCTCCAAATTTTCTTCACTATGTATCACCTCTGCTCCCTAATTTGCTGATGATCATACGAAGTCTCACAAATGTCAGCCATAATCCAAGTAAGTAAAAAATTGCCTACAGCCAAGTAAACTGCAGGTCTGTGGAAATAAGTAAAAAAATGGAAAACCAGAAGAAATTAAAAAATTTTATGTATTTGAATACAGAAACATTAGTGTCACTGCCAAATACTGTACTACACTCACTCCATGACAGACCAGGCAGTTTTTGGGTTTTGAGCCAAACAAGTGAAACCAACTACATACAATATGTTGCTATAAATACACAAACTGTAAAATCACTTGCTTTTCCTATTACAACTACAGTATTCTTAATAATTGTATGTACTAGGTTGCAAAAACTACTTGTTGGGTTTTGTGGGGCTTTGAATTTTCTTTTTTCCTGCTCTCATTTTTGAGATGCTTTTAAATACTTCATTAGAAGGTCATCTAGCTAGTTTGTAATTTGCAATACTGTAGGTGAATGAATTTAAGAGACCATCTCTTAGTTTTGCTTACATACCTTAAGCGTTGGATCCAAAATAAATGAGTAAGAATGAAAATCAGACATGAGAGTGGACAACAGCAACATACCTTTTCTTACAGGTTGCTGAAGTTTTATGGCAAATAAGTTGCTTATTATAAGAAGCTTCAAAATTATTTTGAATTAACATATGCTTTTGTCCAGTCTGATGAAGAAAATGTATCATAGACAGACTTGCTTTTACATCTGTAACAAAACATACCTGTCCCAGTCAAAAGTCCAGCACTCTTCTTTCGTGCATAAGCGCGTAAGTGGTTGGACAGGCTAACAGCACTTGTAAACGTCGTATTGCAATGCACACACGTTCTAAGCTTCACAGGCATACCTATCATTCAAAAGAAAACTATAATCCAGTTCTCTCTTCAAAAAATGAAATTCTCAAAGCGTTGTAAAAAGTTTTCTGCAATAAAGATGCTTTAAAATATATTCACTGCATTGATGCCATTGTTTAGTATATTAGAAGGATCCAAGTTAACCGCCATTAGTTTTCCACGTAGTGCTTTAAGCCAAACCATGTTATTTGAAAAAGAACAGAAAGAAGGCAACTTGAGCCCATTAGGCTACTCTGCATTTAATACCTACTATCAAGTTCCTACAGATCTCCATGTTATGAAAGCTCTAATTTCAAAATACAATCCTGCAATTTGAATAGCACAGTTCTCTTGAGAAATTCCAGAGCTTGCAACATTGCCAATAAAGACAATTTGAAAAGTCTAGTTGACAAAGCAGTAATTAAAAGTGTTTTACCCATAAGACTGAAGAGCTTGATACTAAATTAGGCTGCTGTTGAAGGCTCAGAGAAAAAGGTGGTAAACACACCACTGAATAGCTGTTAGACAAAACATATTGTTCAGTGCATTTTCTGTTCATTACTTTAGATGCGCAATTGATAATGAAAGTTAATGATTTGAAGTTTTTTGCTAAAATCTTTGTGCTAAATAAATGATCAACAACAACATGCTATTTATCACAGGAAAACAGTGAAACAATACTGAACTCCTCACTTACCAGACAAAGACACCATTATAGCTTATTCTCTACTCCACCATAAAGTTTTCCCTTCATTTTACAGAGACAGATTGTTTTGGTCCACTAATATTTCAAGTTTTCTTCTAATAAATGAGAATAAATCAAAAAGCTAAAACTATTCAGCTAGAAAGCCTCTGTTTGCAGGAAAGAGAGAACCCTATTCTACAGCATCCCACAGAAGACATGCTGGTTTTTCAGGCAAGTTACAGAAGAATACCTGGTTGGTAAAAAAATTTAAAAAACAAACAAACAAAACCCCCAAACACCAGAATTAGAACTTTTTGCCTTTTTAGGAAAAAATGGAAGAATTTCATCTTGATGTTAAATATTTTCTTATTAAGTCAATTGGCACAGTGCATTAGTTGTCAAATTCTGCTACCTCAGCCACAGACTTACAGAGGCCCATCCATAATGGTTAGTACTATGCAAGCAAATGTTTATTTTTACCTGGTTGTTCATCACAACCCAACAGGTGCTACCTAGTATACAGCAGCAAACACCAGAAAGCAACACACAACATCAGGTTTGGCAAGCTATTCCGTATCATTTTCATATCATTAAGCCTGTCAAAGATATGCTTCCTTTAGTAAGCAATCTCCTGCCTTAAAGGACAACCACAGATATCCAGAAGACAATAAATATAATTCTGTTCCACTGCTATTGTGTCATTTTAGAAAGCCACCTTTGTTAAGAAATTAACTGCCACACTTTTGTAGTCCCCTGAAAGAACTTCTGAACACGCTGGATTGTTGTTGTTTTTATTTGTTTCAAGGAAGACAAGAATACAAGTGAAAAAGTACTAGGCACTGCCAGTTTTACTAACTTGCACTGGCTAATAACAAGAAAATCAACAGAACCAAATAAAGCTGGGGTGTAAAATTAAGAACCTGCTCCTCAATCTAAAGAATCCTGCAGCATCATAAGGTGGTGTCCAAACAAGAAATGGGTAAATGAAAGCTCTACATTCACATTAAAAAGAATGTTGTAAGAATCTCCCAAGACTAGACATAGCAGTTATGTGACAAGTAGATTAAAAACATCACTCTAAACCCCTGCTATACTAGTATATACAGTATCTAGGAAGCTGATTATAGAATTGTTTCATTAGTACAATTGTCAGTGGAGGGGCAATTTCTGTCCATACCGGTCAGGGGTTGTACATTAGAAACCAACTGACTACAACTGTAGTCCAACAAAGCTTGAACTGGTACGGGTCTTCACTCAGGACAGACAGGCCCTAAGCAAGCATTTCTCACAGCAGCCACAATTTTGAAACAAACAAGAATTAATCTATATTGTAAGAGTACATTTGCCTAAAAACATCACAATCAGTTGACAGTGATCCACCAAGTTTGGAATATTATGCATTTGTAATAGTATCAACAGTTCTGTTAGTTTGAGTAAATGCTAGTCGGCACAAACCTCAAAGATTTAAATGAAGCAGGTCCCAAAACCAGGGTTATAAGCCCAAACATTTCAGAACTGTTAGACTACCAAATATACATGGACATTTCAATTCATTACAGTAGGATGTGTATTCTTCCTTACTGAGGCTTATTTTGTGTTTGCTTTGGATTTGTATGCCCAAGCATATGCAGAACAGGAATGATGCTCCATGCAAAAAACCCCCTCAGTTTTGTTTTGTTTTTTTCACATTAGGAAAAACACGTTAGAGAAATTTTATGTGCTACTTCTTGCAGTCAGTGTCCTCTGGAAATGAAACAAGAATTATATGAACCCCAAATAACATACTCTACATTTGTACATATTCTATGAATTAAAAGATTCTTTGGACATGTTGTCAAGACAGCTAGAAACATCTTCTTACCTGACTGCATAGTCAAGTCCATTTTTTGTGGTTGATACATCAACGGACTGTCTTCATTTAATGGAAGAACACATTTCTGAACAAACCTCTTTCGTGCAGTTTGATTATGAATCTTTTGAGGAGAAATAATAGGATTCCTTTCTTCTCCTAACCTCTTATTTTTCAGGAGTTCTATCAGTGTAAGTGACTGATTTTTTTTTCTTGAATGTAGTACTGCTTTTGTTGCATCACATTCATTCAGGAAACTCAGCCCTTCTTCCTCTGATGCAGACACAGATGCATCTTCAGTCTTTAGGCCATTATGGTATGCTTCAAGAGGTATAACATTCTGAGACAAAAAGTCATCGTTTGATGCAAATTTCTGAGCAACAAACGGTCTGGGAATAATGCGACGACTGTTCAAAGCCTTTAGGATTTTTTCATACTTCTCTTCATTTTGCATCATCTCGTTCAGAACACAAATCGGAGACTTGTGTGCATCCCACTTGGTTTTGCCAAGCCTCTTCAGGTGTCCTCGCACATGATTAGACAATCCAATTTTAGTATCAAACCAGCCTCCACAGAGCTGACATGTATGCTCAGAGGAAGTTTCAGATTTCTCAATTGCTACAAAGAAAATAATGATCATGTCTTTAGACAATTATATACAGCTACACATAACAACATTATATCACAAGAAGAGAGTCGTTACAAGATAGAGCAAGTCTTATTTAGTGCCCAGTAAATCCCTTCATCCCCATTACTTTATACCCCAATTAAAGAAAGAAACAAACAACCCATAACCAGAAAAAAGGAAACAACCCAAAAAAAAAAGGAAACAACCCAGAAAAAAGGAAACAACCCATAACCAGAAAAAAGGAAACAACCCATAACCAGAAAAAAGGAAACAACCCATAACCAGAAAAAAGGAAACAACCCATAACCAGAAAAAAGGAAACAACCCATAACCAGAAAAAAGGAAACAACCCATAACCAGAAAAAAACAACCCATAACCAGGAAAAGGAACCCATAACCAGAAAAAAGGAAACAACCCATAACCAGAAAAAAGGAAACAACCCATAACCAGAAAAAAGGAAACAACCCATAACCAGAAAAAGGAAACAACCCATAACCAGAAAAAAGGAAACAACCCATAACCAGAAAAAAGGAAACAACCCATAACCAGAAAAAAGGAAACAACCCATAACCAGAAAAAAGACCTTACCTTTTCTAACACGTTTAACAGGAGTTCCTGTTCCAGTTCTTTTAAAATGCTGCATTTTGTCACTTGTTGCTATCTGTTCTGGTGAAACAACATGACGGGCTTCATAGCTTAGTCCAGCTCTGTGAAGATGTCCTCTGACATGATTGGACAATCCAACACCTGTTTCAAAGGTTGCTGGACAGTATGGGCAGGACTTCTTTTCAAGTGACAAATCAGTCCAATGGAAAACTGAATTATGCTTTGGCAATGCTGATCCTACATTTTCCAAATTCTGAGGATCATGCAAATCATGCAGGAAATTACTACCCTCAGCATCTTCAAAATATTCAAAATAAAAGCCATCATTCTGCTCATAACTAAGTGAAGATTTATCACCAGCTTCATGATCTTCCATTTTACCTTTGAATATAGGGAATAGGTTTAGATGCTCCTGATTAATATCACTGTAAGATTCATCCTCCATAGACTGTGTAGTGTAATCACATATTTCAACATTATCCCATGAACTTTCATCCTCCGTTTCGTAGCTGTCTTTTTTTTCAGCAGAGTTTAGTTTCTGTAAAACAACAATAGTCATTTTAAGCAGAAAATCTGGATAGCAATCCAAATAATCTCCTGTTACCAGAGCCTTCCCTCCTGGATTCTTTAACCACTCTTTTTACAGCTATATGTCTATGATCTTTACAGCCTTCTGCCCTTTTGCAACCATTATTTGAATCAATGTGAAAACAAATATTATGGGGACTAATGATGAAGAAAACAAATGTAAAGAACTGACAGATTTGGACTCTTCCTTTTTTAAATGCAAAGGATAAGTGTCACTAGACTTTTTAAAATCACACTGTAGCTTTCATATTTGTGTATATATAAATATTTACTGTTTGTTTTTTTTTTGACACTAGCCTTCTGTTTTGCTGCTTGATGAAAACATTAAGGCTTCTGGTCAATGCTATTTCTAATTAAAAGGGTCTTGTTTGTAGAATTTAGACTGCATACACTTACAGATGACTGTGAAACGCTTTTCCGAGCCTTCTGTATCCTGTAGGGTCTCTTATGAAGTTTTGCGAAGCTACTGGACTGCGAAGTAGAGCCAAACGATCTTTTTACATCCTGCTTTAAAACAGAGTTCTTCGGAAAAGTAGAAGATTGTTTCATCAACTGTTTTGTCCTGCTACCAAATTCTAAACTTTCTTCTATCATCCTGCTTTTTCTTTTTTCTAGTCTAAGATGGCTACCAAAGGGATCAATGCATGATGCTGGGTGCAAATATTCCATGTGTTTTTTTAAAATGCTTCTAGCTGAAGTAGTAAAGGGACACATCTTACACATATACGTTGATGACTTTTTTGAAGATCCTAAATATGGATTTTTCAAGGATGCTTTTTTCTGTGTTTTCCTCTGGGACATGTCGCCACCAAGAATTGAACATTTGACTACTGCTCCATGAGCAATCCCTCGATGGCATTCCAGTTCATTTTCTGTCACAGCCATGAAATTGCACTCCTCACAGCAATAATATCTTTTATCTTTTTCATGGGTCTTTGCATGCTGCACAAATGTTTTGGGACAATTGGTACCAAATACACATTGTGGGCACTGTAACCGTGCACTCCTACCCTCATCCTGAAGTTCTTTCAGCTCACGTATTTCTTCCATCAGTTTCTGCCTTCTTTCTTGGTGAATTATCATATGTTTAAGAAGTGAATTACGATCTCGAAATGTCCTTCCACATTCCCTACATGCATAGGGCCTGGGGACATTAAGATGTCGGAAATGACTGTTTCCATCCAAATGGTACATCATATGCCTATGCAGATGTTTCTTCTCCCTAAAATTCACATTGCACTTTGTACAGGGATAAAATGATGGTTCATCAGTACTAAAAGTAGATGGTGATTCAGAATCATTCTGTTCACATTTGTTTTTTAAAGTGTTGGAAAGAAAAGTGCTAGTGTGAACAGGGGAAGTATCTTCTGCACAGTTACTATTCGGACCATAAAAGAGCTGCTGGATGGTATCAGCTTCCAGCTCCTCATCTGCAGATTCAGGCTTCACTTTACTCAGCGAGTATTTTTGTGGTTCTATTTCTAGGTCCTCATTCTCCTCTAGGAAGTCAACATTTAGTAGTTTTGATTTACAACTGCTATCATCAAAACAGTCCTCAGTATAGCGTGTTATTTTACTGACATCCATTTTCCTTTTTCGCTTTTTTTCTGAGCCTACTTTACAGTGAACGGGAGACTTCTCTACTGTTTCCTCATTTGTCATAAGGAACTGGATGAACTCTTTTGTCTATCCCAGCTGGGATCACATCCTGATCTGAAACCACCTGTACCTGAGGAAATGCCTGTTAATGTATCGACACAATCATCTTTCACTAGCAAATTTTTGTCGTCCTCACAGACTTCTACAGGGCCTACTAAAGTGCTATCTACACTAGTTCCTACTGATTTCTGTGAATCACAACCAACTGAAGAAGAGGTAGGTAGATTTTTAATGGAATGAGTTAGGCTCTTAGCATGTGCTACATCAGGTAACAAAAATAAAACTTGGTGCTGATTTGATTTCTGTGTTGTACTCTTTGCAGGCAGCTGAAGATCATGAACCACTGTTAAAGTTGAGCAGGAGTCTGTGTGATGACCTACAGTCTGTCCGGTGGTTAATGAAATACTGCCTTTACTCATAATGGAAGTCTTAGTTGAGGTGGAGTGTGAAACTGGTCCATTAACAGCAGTTCCTCTAGATGAGACAAAGTCTTCGCTAGAAACAGTAGGAGCACCAGTGTGTATAAATAGAGAAGTCTGGCCTCCACTTAAAGCTTTTTCAGATCTGTCCCTTGATAGCTCCTCAGGCAGAGTCAATGTATTGTTTGTCTGAAATGACACATTGCTCTCTTGTGGTTTAGGAATGCCACCTTCTTCCTCAGATATGAAATTGTCATCACAAAGGATTTCCTCCTCTTCTTTAGCACCAGTGACTTCAGTATTTCTCTCTATATCATCCATATTGCTGGTATGTCCATTAAGTACATTTATACTGAAAAGAAACAAGAAAATGATCAGGCAATCACAGAAATAATGGCAATTTGAATTCACAACTTTCTTCAAAATCACCCTTCACACAGGAATCTAAACCCAGATGTTTAACAAGTTCAAAACCTATTTCTTGAATATTCAAGACTTGTTTAATCAATGAAGCAATTAAAAAATATATGCTCTTTTGCTATGCTATAGTAATACAGCAAAAACCCCAGTATCTCAATTCAAAAAAAGCCTGACAACCTACACACAAGCAAGATGGAAGAAATGAGATTGTTAAAACCTGTGCAAATGCATTCTACATATACATAGTTTCCTCTTGGTTGTTTTCTAGAAGTGAAACAAGTCAGGAGTAAAGGCTACTCAGACATCTTGATAGTCATTTCAGTGTTTGTTGCTGTCGCTGTTTGTTTTAAAGGAAAAACAACCAACCAAACCAGCAACCATATTTTCCTTTAAGCACCTAGGAAACTAAAATAATCTTTGCCTATCTCAAGGTAGCACTTCTTTCAGAGTGTTTGTATACAACTGACCTGATGCTACACAGAAGCCTGCAGAAGTGTTTATATTGGTATTAAAGGAGAAGACACAACATCTGATAGACATACCAACGGTTTCAAATTAATTGAAAAAATTAAATGTCTTCTTACAAAAGGACTCTCCTTGCTTTAAAATAAATAAATCAGATCATATTTATAAGTTTATCATAAATAATGAGCAAATAATGTAGCACCTTCTCAAAAATGGAAAAAGTCTTCCCATTAGGAAAAAAGACATCAGGATTTACCTACCAGAGGAAATCACCATGTTGAATCCAGAACATAACAGTAACAGTATCTACTAGTACAGAGAACTACTACGTTATCAATTGCTTCCGGGAGGCCTTGTGTACATAAACGTCTTTCTACAAATGACTTTCATTCATACACAAAAATCACACCCAGTCATACTCAATGCTTAGTAAGCAGGACGAGAAGTTGCCTACACATGAAAATTGGTGTGTAATAAACAGGACTGTGAACTTAAGTCCCCTTGGCATTTACTTCTTATATAGGTCCTCACAAGACAGTAAGCACAAGGCATTAAAATACCCATCCCAGACAGAAATATCTATGTATTTTACAGAAATCACATATTATACCCTTAAAGAGTACTATTCACTTTGATCTTCCGGGGGATTTGATTTGTACCATCATATGCTTAGTTTCACTTACTAATTAACACTTTGATTAGACTTAAAAGGAATCATTACTTAGACTCTTTGAATTAAGATGTTTTAACTCACAACTAATATCCATGGCTCCCTGCAATGGCCCTTCATCGAAATCAAGAAAGACCACTCTTGACATTCTTTTTCCTAAGAAGAGAGAACAACCTGGTTAAACAACACTCCTGTCATCTTTATGCATTACACTCTAAAGTGAGTCCAGCATTTCTACTAGTTTTTCCATTCAATATTATGACAGCTATCCACACAATTCAGAGTTAGCTATGGCCCCATGGAAATTCTGTTATTGTCCTTGCTTTGTTTAAAATCAGCAAAAGGAGAAAGTACTTTAGCCTCTTTTAAATTTTTAAAAACAATGATTAATTTATTTACAAAATGAGTTATTTACTATTTTGAAGTAATTATATTTGGAGTAGAAATATAATGAAAAGATGTTGCAATTCTGAAAACTGTTTCTGTCACTACTCACTCATTGAACTACCTAATTTACAAACACAGCAACATTCATGTAAGATGAATATGAAATGTTCAGTGTATGAAATATTTGGCTGTATTATTTATCTGTAACATACCTTCAAGCAAATGTTCTACTAGACACTCCAGTTTCTCATCTTCCCATTTCTTAGATTTTTGCATTTCTTTGCTGTTTTGAGATGGGTCATTTTCCACCACAATAAAAACTTCCAATAAGATCACATTCAAATCTATCACCCTAAAATGGTGATAATGCACCACCCAGCAGGAGACACAGTGCAAACACATACTAAGAAGCAAGAATGCAAAAGTAAATTAAAAGACATGAAATCTACAAGGATGTACAACAGCTCCAACAATTACAACTGAATAATGCAAGCTTCATACAGTATCAGGCAGCAGAGTATAAAAATATTCACAAAAAGTTTAGAAGAAATTTAGTGAGCCAATTTTGCCTCAGATGTGCATTTTCCTTGTTTTGCTATTGCAGAGATAGACAAATGTATGCTCAGTCAATTTGAGAGCCTGTATTAGCTTTTCTCAACAGGAAGCAATGTTGCTAACAAAGTGGTAAATTCAGTGATAATGAGTGGCTTCGCTGTTACCACCTCTGAGGTAAAACCTTCCATGATCCAAGTTCCACCCATCTGTTATGGTGTGTGAGGTTCAGAAATAAAATAGACACTTCCCATTTAAAGTGACTTCATTGGTACTCCCTGAACAGCGGGAGGCAAACTGAGAATATCATGCCTGCTTGGAGACTGCCATCCTCATTATCAGGATAGCTCCAGAAAACTTCTCACAGGTTTATGTGATGACGGCAAACCCTTGTCGCTTTTTACAAGACCATACTGACACTAAATATTAGTGTTAAAGCTTAAGTTAAAAAGGTGGCCAGGGCCCCATATGATCACCTTTAAACTAATACTCTCTTCAGAGTTATTATGAACAATATCCAAAATATGACATCAGGCAACAATGTAGAAGACTCTTCTTCATATAGTGGATTTATGAAGATTGTGAACTATTCCATATGGATCAGATTAGAAGTCTTCTATGGTAACACAGCTGTCCCCACAGATTTTGGTCTTCTAATCAAGCCTGAAATTCTTACTGTATCAATAACATCACCGCTAAATTTTAATAATTTTCTGCTAATTATCACACTATTTTTCAGCTATGAGGGTGGTATGATTCACTATTTCATGTGCAGGATAAGAAGCAACTTTAACAGCACTGTATTAAAGAAAACATTTACAATATCTTTTTAAATTACAGTAATTAAGAGTCTTGTCATGACATTGAGTCAAGATGCGATACCTCATTTACATTGTCTACTCCACATGCAGAAATTTATGCAGTAACAATGACAGGTTTAACTAGACACACGTGAGAAAACATTCCACATAATGCCATCCTTTTTGAGGAACTGTTATCACCTAACTTCAGGAACTATTCAGGAAGTATAACACTCAAAAAGAAACATTTCCTAATCTGAACACTCTGGGAGAAAAAAATAAAAATTTTAGAAAGTCTGTCGTTGTAAGATCTAAGACATAACCAAGGCTATACAATATTCTTTGCGTGTTTCCATCACAGGTTTAAAAGTTCTTCTCTATAGCATATCAGAAACACAAAATTATTTATGGAAAAATACAGTCATTAATCCTTACTTAGTGTACTTGAGAAATTAAACATCGAGATCAAATTTTAAACTTGCTGCAAATAGTGCTTGTTCTATCCTCTACCAGGGTAAGCATTATACAGTTAAGGTAATTTGGTTTTAATCACACAGTGCAATATACCTAGGAGGTAAGTGTAAAAACGGCAATGTTAAAAAATGTTCAAAATGTTTTCAAAAAACTTATCCGTGTACACAATCCGTGTACACAATCCATGCACATAAATACCTTTGAAAGGCATTTTATCTAAAAGACCAGGGCAAATTACATGCAATTATTTCAGATAAACCTAGAATGACTGCAGTGCAGTTAACAGTGTTACTCCTGGTTTACATGATACACTATATAGAAATTATTTCACACTGTAAGTAGAAAACAACCCATTTTTTAACCAACTAAGCCACATCCCACTCCTGTTTAATTAAGTACTTTTAAATGTACATATTTTTAGTGGTTTTTTTTTTTTTTTTTTCCATAACAAAATATCTGTATCTAAAATCATAATGAGTTCTGTAGACATGACTGCCTGTGGCCAGATACAGTAAGCATTAAAAAAAGTGTAAGGTCAGACCTATCTTCAAGCTGACAGATCACAATTTAAATGCCTGAAGCTAATCTTATTGTCTCAAAAATCTTGAACATCAGTATTTTTGCAAACTATCAGCACTTGCTATAACACCCTTACTACACTACATCTTGAGGTTACTACAGAAGAAATGAGGTGATAATTGCATATTAACATAATTATTCGTTAATCCCTCTGAGCAAGCTTCCTAGGTCACTCAGTAATTCAGATTAGATACAACCTTCCTGCCACCACTTTATGATGCCCACTTCCTGTTCATTAATAATTCTTTTTGATAGAAATGTACTTAACGCCATTGTTCTATGTACACTATTAATTGTATTTATTACCAGTAGGTTTAAGGCATTTCCAAGTTCTTAGCTCGTAACGATGCTTGCTATGTGACAGGGTCACACACCAAGTTAAGAGTATTACCTTCATGCACCACTAGTTCATTATAGCTTACGCTCCTGTTGGTAAGTGTACTACACTCCTGCCTATTAGCAGTTGTAGTCAGAGATATGCCAGTTTGTTACAAAAACCAACTTGTTTTTATAAGGATTTACAATAGATTTGAAAGTACACTGGAGCTGAAAGATTAAGACTAAGAATTTGGTTGAGTCTGTGAAAAGCACGAAGTGTGTTTCTGCATTTTGATATCAAGTTTCTCAAATGCATAAATTTAAGGCAATCACCTAAAACCACAAAGTGACTATTAAGTGGTACAAAAACTTAGAATTCATCTCCTAAATTAATTGAATTTAATCAGCCTAATGAGAGAAATAGAAGAAATATAGCATGTTTCAGCAGTGCTGTAATGAAGGCAAAAACATACTTGTCCTGTGCTAAGTAACTCCTCATAAGTCAAGTTCTTTCAGCAGGTACATGAATTAGCAGGATATTGAAGGAATTATTCAAATATTCAAGAAACAGGAAAGATGTTTCAGGTTCGTAGTTTCCATTTAGATTTTTCTTCAAGACTATTATGTAAATAAAGAACAGTAACAGAATTTACCATTTTACTGACAAGTGTTCCTGTAATAAAGCTTTTTCAAATGACAGATGACCTGAAGTCAGATTTTTAGGCAACAAACAGCAGACCAGGGAGAGATTAAGTACACTGCAGCACAGGACTGAAGAGGAGTGCACATCCTTACATTTTGCCCCATTACAGTCTACTCCTTTGACAATCACAACAAACATCAAGCACAGACCTTTCAAAAGTAAAATGTTTAAGCAGCTTTGGAAAATGAAAGTTTGTAGAGAGTAGTAAATTAGCACAAACAAGCCACATCTTGAGAAAAAAATGGCACTCAGAGAATAGCTGCACAATATTTTTGCCTGTTCCATGCAGAAACGCACACAATTCCCACCTCCTGAGTTTTGGGTGTTAATCTAGCAATGTGAATATCCAAAGTCAATAAACTAATGATATGTTGATCATTGGAAGAATATTTTTAGTTGTTTTGCCACTTCCTTCTTAAAAAGATGAAGATCCACCCTTCATATGGAAACATAGCCACAGAGCCTGACAACCACAGAATGAGTCAGTGACTCACCCTCCTTCAGCTTCTATTCATGTTTGCAAATTAAGGTGTTGAAAATACATTCCCTTCTGCACAGCAGAGACACTATCTGTAAACTGCCTTGCCCTCCCACACCTACTTTACATACAAGTCTCTCATTATTAACATAACCACAGTCTGAGGAGTTCCACTGAAAACAACTTATTGCTAATTAAGATCCATAGCTGTTCAAGTGAATACACGTACATCAGAAAATTCTTATAGCTAATCAGACTCCCATATTAAAAATTATTGTTAAAGCAGCAAGGACAATTACTGGTACAATACTAAGAAGTTGTATCATTCCTAAAGAAAAAAATACAAAATTATGACCAGCCATAGTATAACCTTTTGTTATACTGGTGAAAGATTCACTAAGGTGTCAGATTCTCTGTGGAAATAGTTGACAAAAAAGAAACTTTGAATTATAGAAGAATCATCACACAAAAGCAGCCTGTCTTTTCAGTAAGATCATAGCTGGAAATATGAAACCTAAAGCACACTTTCAGAAAATTTACCTGAATGCTTGTTTGTAATAAACAATTTCTTCAAAAGCTGCATGTCAGGTAGTAAGGAAACAAAAATCCCAAGTTAAAACTGTACATATTTCAGAAAAGATAAATATTTCTGGTCTAAAGTGTTTAAAAATGGTATTTTAACATCTCACATGTGAAAGGAAAACAGTACACAACTGAAGAATGACTGTCTTACAATTTAGAGATCAAGGAAGACAATACCATGTACTGCTACCAATCACTCTTAATCTTATTCCTCTAATATTGATTTGTTTGGGAAAACAAACCCATTTGTCACAATGGGGTGCATCATGCTAAAATCCAATACTGAAATCAATAAAATAAATGATAATACAATTTAAGTGTCACAAGAATCAGACGTATGACTTAAAAAAATACTCTTGGAGTTGCATGTGCTAATACCAGCAAAGACTTTTCAAAGTGAATTATGTATTTATAAAAGACATCTAGCCAGACCCAAAAAAACCACAAAACAAAACAAAACAAAAACAACACCCAAAAAACAACCAAACACCCCCCAAACCGACCAAAACGCTTTGAATCTGGTAACTTCAGAACAGTCACACATTATCTGGTAATTCCACAGGCTTCCATAACTTCCCCCAGCACTCCACCACTGTGTTCACTGAGGACAGGCAAGTCTGTTCCTACAGCTCTGTCTATAGCTTGGGTTTTTAGTAGCATGATCTGGTTCTTAATTGCATAGCCATAGCTACTAAAGATGAGAACGACAAATACTAGATTTTCCTAAATGCAGGCACAAGTCTGAAAAATGACTTAACACTGTGATAACACATTCTGTCCAAAAACGTTCCCTTACTTTTACATGCAAAGATACATTATTTTTCTTTATGTCAATGTCACACACTCACACCTCTTTTCTCTCTAAAGAAAGTAAATGTTTGTGAAAAGGTTTTTTCATCTCTTACAGAAGTCCCAAAAGTCCTGCCCTTTTTTTTTTTTTTTTTTGGGTGAAGTACTGTTTTTATCAGGGTGCCCAAAAAATGTAAGAGTTATTTAAAATACAAAGTGTGGTTGGTGGTCAATATCAAGCGTTGTATATTGGAGTAAATACTGGGTTCACCGCTGATCAATATCTTTACTGATTACCAGGAGGACAGGGCAGAAAGTATTCTCAGCAAGTTTGCGGATGACACAAGACTCAGTAGAGTGACAGATAACACCACCATCTTGTGCTGCATTCAGATGGACCTCAAGAAGATGACTGAAACCTTGTAAAGTTTGAAGTAAAGCATTATGTCCTGCATCATAAATAATCCCTAGCAACTGTACATAATGGAATGCAGCTTTCCAGAGCAGTATCTGAGGATCTTGTTGGACAGCAAGCTGAACACGAGTACCCTTTTCTTGTGGCAAAGGTGGCCAACAGTATCCTGTTCTGCATTAAGATCATTGCTAGCATAGCAGAGGTGGTGATCCTTCCGCTTCAACTCAGCACTGGTAAGGCTACAAGTGGAGCAGTGTGTCCAGTTTTGAGCCGGCCAGTCCAACAGAAACATGGAGCTATCAGAAAGAGTCCAGTGAAGGGCCACGGAGACAAGAGACTGGAGCATCTCATATAAGGAAAGATTGATAGAGCCAGGACTGTTCAGTCTGGAGGAAAGACAAGGCTTAGTAGGGAGTCAGACTTTTCCCAGTGATGATCAGTGACAAGATAAACAATGGGTACAAACTAAAATACGTGAGTTTCTATCTGAAGACAAGGAAAACTTCTTTACTGTGAGAGTGATTGACCTGGGATGCTCAAAGAGGTTCTAGAGCCTCAATCACGGGAGGCATTCAAAAGCTGTCCAGATTTGGTCCCCAGTAAGCTGCTTTGAATGACTCTGCTTAAGGAACAGGATTTGACAAGATCTCCACAGGTCCCTTCCAACCTCAGCTATTCTGCAATTCTGATTTATCACACTTTGCCACATCGTATCCCAATTCTTCCCTATTTTAGTCCTCAGTGTTCCATATGCTTATACTATCTACATAATATAAACACAAGGCATTCTTAAAGTTTCCAACCACTAACTGCAGATTTATCCGTGTGACAGCTTAAGAAAATTATACAAAAATACATAGCAAAAGTGCATTTTATCCCAAGTTATGTAAAACATCCTCATAGCAGGATTATAATTTTATTCCCTTCTCCCTTCTACATCTCTTCCAGCATTCCTGTTCCCTTATTAAATAAAACAATATTATCCCTAAGTAGTATTATCACACAAATTTATAAATATGCATTTCCCAAGTCGCATCTAATCTTCTGTTAGTGTTTTTACAGTTCTGGACATTCCACAAGGTGAATCTCTATTCTTTGTCACAATTTAGCCTTCCTCATACAAGAAACCTCAGAGGGATCTAAGGATGCTGGATTTTCAGTGTCAGCTTTTCAGGCAATAAAATAAAAATACTTCCTTCTCATAGAATCCACTCTTACCAGCAATGTTGATCTAACTCCAGTCACAGTAAAGTATTTCACAAAGAGCACATTTCAGGAAGTACCTGTGGCAGTTTAGGCTGGGTGCCTCCTGTTGCTGCCACATAAGATACACCTCCGGTGTCCTGAGTGTCCAGCCCAGTGGGTGGACACAGGAAATAGCGTATTTCATACCCATAATATCCCATGCCCTATAAATCTATCTGCAAAGTCATTCACTTCCTCTTTCTTCCCTCTGCTCTCTCTCTCGAGAGATGCTCCCTATTGGGTATTAGTGGGGGAGTCATCTCAAGGCCTCTTGGGCCTGGCTAGGCCTAATGCCAGGAGGAGAAGGGGGAAGGGGTACTCTCAGACCTGGCCAGCTGACACTAGCCTAGCAGTGTCGGGGGTGGGGAGGGGGGAAGAAAGAGCCCTGGGGGTTTTGGGTATACCCTCACGTGGGAGAAGGGGAGTATTGGGAGGCTTTTGGGTATGCTGTAAGAGGACTCTATACTTTGGGTTTCTTTTGTCACTATGCTTGTAGCTTTCTGTAAAACACTAAATGCTTTTCCATTTAAACTTTCCAACACTTCTGCAATCCATTTGTGTGAGTGTCATTCTTTTGCCCCCTTCTGGGGCAAGAGAGGATCTGCCTGGCCTCAAACCACAACAGTACCTCCATTCTTCCAGGATCTAGTCTCACCACTATAGCTCTTACATGTGGGATAACAACAAAATGAAAGACCTGCTGTCACTGCAGAAGATTTTGGCTTGCAGAAAAGAGGAAGTAGCCTCAACATGAAACCATATGCTGCCAAATTACTCTACTATATACCAGAACGTTTTTTTCTTTGCAGCAGAACCAATTTAAGTAACCCCTGTCTTCTTCCATTTACCTACATTCCTTCTTTCACACTTTATCAACAATTTCATTATCCAGTTTTAAAGGCCAGGACCCACAAACTGCTGAATTGGCACAATTGAGAGGCCAAAACTATGAGTAAGTGCACAAACTTCTACAAGATTTGTTGACAGAAAAATCCACCAGAAAAATCTATTTTCAATTTTTTTTTATCAACGAATATAGGAAATGAAAATGCTGAGAACATTTCAGAAGGTGAAAAAGATTTGGCAGTCCTCTACTTAGCTACAAAAGACAACACACTCACATGAAGAACACTACCACAAAAAAAAAAAAATATGTTCTAAGATGACTTGAAATATACTTCTCAAAGTAAAATGCTAGAAGTAAAGGTACAATAATTCAATACATCTTCTGAGAACACTATTAATACAAGAAATACTCTTAAATTACGTATTAGAGATGATAGACAGTTTTTCCATAGAGATATGCAAACACTAATCCTTCCAGGAAGTTTAAAAAAAGGCATTTTAATTTCTAAAACATATCACTGACTTTCAGAAATTTAAAACCAAATCTGCTCCCTCTTAACCTATGGCTGTACAAAAATCAAAGTCACTTTATCCGCTCAAAACAGTCTTTCTGAAGCCAGGTACTGCCACCAAGTGGTGGTGAAATTCTGTATGCAAATCTAATTATTCCCCAAGTACAGAGTACACAGAACTGAAAATGCTTCCCTCACTGCCAAATGAGTGATAATGTACTAACATAAAGACATTTAAAGTTATTCAATCAAAGCAGAACCTACAGAATTTGCATATCTAAATGCAAAACTGACCTTCAATTTAGAAACTAACATTTTTCCTATAACTCTTTTTGTTCAGACAACTTTTGTGGGCAGCCAGGCAAAGAACCCTTTCTTTCAATATGAATCCAAGATATAAACAAACTGACTATAAGAATCAGCTGTTTTTCATAACTCTATAAAAATTCCCACAGATTACAACTACATCGCTACAGAGGTCTTATTTTTATCACAATTCCAAATTTCAGGAAAGGACAACTCAGTAATTGAAACAAAAGACCTCTTAAGTTACAATCATTACACTGAATAGCTTATCCAGTTCACAAGATGACTTTGTAAAGATCGCAACCAGACTAGGCAGTGTCAGTCCTACATATCACAGGTGAAAACTTGCATGACAACATGATGCTTTACAATGGATTTACAGTCCAACTTTCTTAAAGACAACATTAAGAACAGCTTAACCCATTTTATTGGGACAGACCTTTGACCATGACAAATCTTTCAGCTTTGGAAAAATCCTGACCTTTTTCCTATTATATTTAATAAAACCATAATCAATTTTTATCCACCATAACCTGAAGCATATCTAGCCATTTCAACATACTTTTTTGTTGTTGTTGTTTGGCTACTATTTGCTATACATATTTTAATAGTATCACAAATTTTATTCCTTTTGCTGATGTAGAGACTTCTTAAGTGCTAAAGCATGATACTTTTAACAATTATAGAACTACTACCCAAAATGAACACTCTGCTTTTATTAATTTAATTTAGAACCTTAGTGTAGTGAATGACATTGGTGGTATTTACCCATCCTTACCAACAAACTAGCTCTCATCATCCTCTACATTCTTTCAGTGGTGAAGGCTTAAAAAGCTAGTAGTTTAAGTAACAGTGCCAGGCACAATCTAAAAAAGTATAAAATAGATTTCTTTGATTAAGAACAAAAAATTCAGTCAGCTTTGAGAAAGTTATTATCCTTATTGATGGACACATGAAATAATAGCTCTGTACATGACCAGATGAACAGAGAAACCTTAATTTCAAGTGACAAGAAAAGTTAAGGTCACTTCCCTAATAATTGGGTTTTGGTTGGCTGGAGGTTTTTTTTGGTATCTGCATTGAGTTGTGGGAATTAAGTTCATTATTTATAAATCTACAGGATACTGCAGCCATGACACTTGAGTGGAGACAGACAACAAAGACAGTTGGGAAATGCAGGTTATTTGTTAATTTTAAGTGTTTCAGTTGTCCTTGATGCCCTTCACTGAACCTTATTCAGCTCTGCTATGTTGTTTTTCAGGCACTAGATTAAAACTCAAGCAGCAATACACATCACAATGTGATGCACCTGTGGTGTATCAGAAATCTGAACAACTGGATCTGGGTTTTGTTTTGTTCTGTTCCCTGATAATGTCTAATATTTTCACTGATCTAGTGGCTATCAAGTCATTTTTACACAACTTCCACAACCTCAAGATCTCCTCTAAGCAGTAACAATATTGATCAAATGTCATTACACTATTTCTATGTATTCTTTTACACACTTTTCTGTGGTTTTGCTGTGTATGCAAAAGTAGAATCATAGAATGTACAGGCATTCTTCTCAGATAACAGCTTTTTTTGTATTGTACACAGCTAACCACCATTAAGATGAAAGGTCTTCACAGTTTCATTCGGAAGATTTCAAGCTTAAAGAAAATGCTGCTGTGTATTAGACTTCTCAACTAATTTTCTGTATTTAAACCACTAATGAGATAAATTAAGAAAGAGAACATAAAACATAAGCATTAAGTACTGAAAGCATTAGAAGGCACACAAAGTGAACTAAATATTACTCTGAATTCAAGTTCCCATCCTAGTCACAATTCTTGGTTTATTCTCATCCTCGGTGAGAGAAAAAAAAAAATATTTCTTCCTGCAGTTATATTTATTCCTTTTCTCAAAGCAGTACACTTTAGAAACCTGCAAAATCAGGCTAAGTCAGTAAACACCCTCTGTGCATAAGCACATGCATATTACAGCAGTACAGCTTACTTCTAATTGTTCATAGTTCAGAAGACAATTCATAATTGAAGTTCTGAATCATCTACACATTATACAAAGCAACACTGAACAGAGAAGACTTGTTTTAAAATTCCCCACAACACATTTTGCTATAATCACTATTTTAAAGTTGACAACAGTCAGTCTTAGAAGAGCAGAAGATACAAACAAAGCAGTTAACATCTATTTTAACACAAACACAGTACATTTTCAGAGGTACATTAAGTCTACGTATTAATAGGATATTTGAAATTAAGAATCAACTCATCTGAGCAAGCAAAACCTCACTCTCACCTCCTCAGAACCCCAAGTTACCACAAGAAGCTCTATTCTGAGATGTCATATAAGTCAAACAGCAATCAGGAAATGAGAAGCCAGCTTTTGTTCATTACGGAAGCCCATGTACAAGAGTCCATCACATCCTGTCTCCACAGCAGAGAATTTACCAAATTGTGCGGCCTTATCTACTCTTGAAAGACTCAAGCTAAAACAAGTTAAAGCACACCGCTCATTAAGTGTTTCATATAATTTAATGGAGATTGGTTTTATAATTCACTGTATTCCTGGAGTAGATTATCAAGTAGCACAAAGAAAGAAAGAAAAAAGCTGGGCTTAGCCAATTTTTTTCTCAAAATAATGAGAAAAAGAGAGAGTGCCAAAGTTACAGACAATTTTCCTAGAAGAACACTTTGAAATTGCAAATAGACACTTAAGTTCTGCAGCTCATGAGTACCAGCAGTAAATCTTCAAATACTTTTTTCTTTCAAATAGTTCCCAGAAGGGTTCCTAAGGATAGGCAGGGAAGGGAAAATGAAAAAAAAAAAAAAAAAAAAAAAAAACAACCAAGCCACCCAAAAAACCCACAAGAACCCAAAACACCCCACAAAAAAATCACCAAACCTACAACAGAATTTCATTATTAAAAATCTGAAATGTTTTTCTGGTACAAATTTCCCATACAGTTGTTTTTCAGTAGAGTAAGTACCAGTTTAACATGCCGCTTTGACAATGCAAAGTACACTTCCAGCATTTTAAAATCAGGTAGGCAATATGCAGAGGATCAATTTCCTTTGAAATACTCATAATTCTGGCTCTCAACAGCTAGCAGAATGGTTTGATAGCTTTTTAACTATAATTTAGGGAAGAAAAGCATAATATTCACCATAATCTTTATTATTAAGGGAATGTGTGGTTTGTTCCTATTTTGTTACCACAGAAGTAACACTATGCCCATAAATTACAGTGAGCAAATCCCAAGTTTCACTGACCACTTTTTCTGAGTGGTTAGCAGTATAACATCGAATCAGAGTAGTTTGGGTTGGAAGAGACCTTTAAGATCACCTAGTTTCAACCCCACTGCCACAGGCAGGGGCACCTCCTACTAGTCCGTGTTGCTCAAGACCCCATCCAAACTGGCTTTGAACTTTCCAAGGTTGGAATCTCCACAGCACTTCTGGGCAGCCTGTTCCAGTGCTTCATTACCCTGATGGCAACGAATTTCCTCCTAATGTCTAATCTAAATTTAGCTTCTTCCAGTTTGAAGTCATTAACTCCGGGGCACAATGACAGTCAGTATGTGCCTTTGTAAAAAGTCCCTCTCCAGCTGTTCTGTAGGCCCCTTTCAAATATTGGAAGACTGAAATAAGGTCTTCTCTAGGTTGAACAACCCCAACTCTCTCAGCCTGTCTTCACCAGAGAGGTTCTCCAGCCCTCTGATTAGCTTCATGGTCTTCCTCTGAACCCCTTCAAAGAGTTCCATGTAATTCTTGTTTCGCAGGCTCCAGAGGTGGACACAATACTTCAGGTGGGGTCTCAGAAAAGCAGAGCAGAAAAGGAGAATCACCTTTCTTGACCTGCTCTCTACACTTCCTTTTGATGCAGCCCAGGATATGCTTTCTGGGCTGCAAGCATACACTGCCAGCTCATGTTGAGCTTCTCAGCAACCAGCACTCCTAAGTCCTTCTTAGGGCTGCTCTCTATCCATTCTCTTCCCAGGCTGTATTTCTGATTGGGATTGCCCCAATCCAGGTGCAGGACTTTGCACTTGGCTTTGTTGAACTTTATAAAGTTGGCACTGGCCCACCTGTCAAGGTCCCTGTGGGTGGCATCCCTCCAATCCAGCGTGTCAACCACACCACACAGTGCGAATGGCAAACGTGCTGAGGGTGCGTGCACTCAATCCCAGTGTCCATGCTGCTAAGATGTTAAACAGCACTGGTCCCATTACTGACCCATGAGAAACCTCTCTCCACATCGACCACTGACCATTACTCTTTGAGTGTGATCATCAAGACAATTCCTTATTCACTGAGTGGTCCACCCATCAAATCCACGTATTTCCAATTTAGAGACTGGGATGTTTTTGGGGGACAGTGTCAAATGCTTTGTACAAGTCCAAGGAAAAAAACTAGTCCAGGTAGTTATGGTATTTGAAAAGGATCACAAAACTTGTACTCACCTTTAATTAAGCTGTGAGATCCACTTCCACATTAAAACAAATCTGCAAAATAAAACAAGAACTTACTGTACAGCTAGCATTGCTTTCTGCTTGTGCTCTAGACTATCAAATGACAGGCAAAACACTAAGAAATCCACAGATACAGAGGTATTCTATCAGTTTTGACTCAGAGTAGAAATACCAACATTTCAGTGCTCTCCTCTCAAATATAGGTAATTTCCAAATAATGTAACGTCGACGCTCTAATGAAGAAACCCACCAAGAAATCCTACCAAAGATACACATGCTATTAAACCAAGCAGACAGAATAAGGAGAGAAAAGTTGTATGGTAAGAAAAGCTCTGCTGCATTTTCTGCTCGTGCCTTCAAAGTCAACTGTCTTAAGTTTCCTGAATGGAAAATGAAGCACAGAAAGGAAATGGTTACATATGGAAGCCTTTTTTTTTTCCCTTGCTATTTTTTGCCTTTAAAAAAAAAAAAAAAAATCTTTCTGGGGGTAAAAAAAGTCTGAGATTAAGTGTCAGAGGGTCTTAAACCTGGGCCTCACAAATTCCTTATCTTTCCTAGGACAAAACTATGATTATTATTTTAAGGCTAGATGGCCCATTTAAAATCATAACTCAATCTGCCTTCATGAAGGCTGATTAATCATAGCATCATAGTATCAGTCAGGGTTGGAAGGGACCACAAGGATCATCTAGTTCCAACCCCCTGCCATGGACAGGGACACCGTGCACTAGATCAGGCTGGCCAAAGCCTCATCCAGCCTGGCCTTAAACACCTCCAGGGACGGAGCCTCAACCACCTCCCTGGACAACCCATTCCAGGGCTTCACCACTCTCATGGGGAAGAACCTCCTCCTCACATCTAGCCTGAATCTCCCTACCTCCAGCTTCATTCCATTCCCCCTAGTCCTATCACTACCTGATAGCCTGAGAAGTCTCTCCCCAGCCTTCTTGTAGGCCCTTTTCAGATACTGGAAGGCCACAATGAGGTCACCTCAGAGCCTTCTCTTCTCCAGACTGAACAGCCCCAACTCCTTCAGTCTGTCCTCATAGGAGAGGTGCTCCAGCCCTCTGATCATCCACGTGGCCCTTCTCTGGACACGTTCCAGCACGTCCATATCCCTCTTGTAATAGGGGCTCCAGAACTGGATGCAGTACTCCAGGTGGGGTCTCACCAGGGCTGAGTAGAGAGGGGAGAATCACCTCCCTTGACCTGCCGGCCACACTTCTCTTGATGCAGCCCAGGATCTGTCAGATTAAATGCTCTAATTTCAGTTTTGTCCATGGATCTTTAACAGAATTACACACAGAAATTTTCACTTCATATGTGAAGTATATGTACTAAATTAATGTATCCACCACCTAAATTTAACTCTGAAAGAGGCAGAGGGGGTGGAACTAGATGATCCTTGTGGTCCCTTCCAACCCTGACTGATACTATGATACTATCTATCCTCACACACTGCCAAAGATTCTTTCCTTAGTTTGCTCACAAACAGCATGTTGATCCTGAGTTCCCCAGTCTGCCTGTAACTGTCTCAAAGACACCCATTTAAATGACAAGGAGGATAAGAAGAGACAGATCTTTCAAAAAAACCAAAATCTTACTGGGCAATATAAAGCAACAGAAGACAAATAGCCAAGTCGCTTTCCCTAGCTCCAGTATCATTTCTTAACCATCACATTAAACTACAACACTTAAACATTAATATTATTCAAATGATACGCTCATTTCTCAAATGTATTACAGAAAATATAAAAATTCTTCAGTCAAGTTTTCGACTCTCATTCATGTGCCTAGAAAAGCAGAAGTTTTACTTTCAAACAGCAGCGGAGCCCTATTGTACATTACAGAAGGTAAATTTAAAGTTACAGGCAAACATGCCCACAAAACACAACCTGCAGATACGGAAATCCAAAGCAACTGTCACAAAAATGCGACAGAAGGTCTATGCAGGGCTTACATTGCCAAACACTAAAATCAGCAGTAAGCCAGACATCTCAGTAAACCTCTTCACTTTGACTGGGCAGACTCAACCCCACTTCTCTCCCTGCAAGAATTACATCAATGACCAACTCCACGTAAAATGGTCTCAGAATGCCACTGTAGCAATTCTCACATCCTCTGAACACTGCCATTAGCTAAACAGTAGCAATAACTGTTTCAACACAGATTTGGAGGACTGCAATTCAACTGCAGATAGAATCTTTGCATCAAAGGATTAAGCCCGGCCAGCTATACATCACTGTGGTAATACAGCAGGTTGTCATAGGATCCCTTACTTCCATAGCAGCAGATTACTTTCAACCAATCAGTTTATTCCATTGACATAAAATGGGTAGTCTTAACTTACATTCCCTATCTGGAGGGCATGTACTCTTGTACTCAGTGAATTTGCTCTTTGGAGAAAAATCAAATGCAAGTACTCTTGAACTGAAGTATTCTTTGGTTCACAGAGAGCTCACAGATCACTTTGGGGATACATTTTGGGGTTATTTCAATCCACCGCTATCAAATTAACACCTAATATTCACTTCAAGACTTTTAATATTTGGATAACTGAGTACCTCAATTTTTTCCCAGTAGATCCAAGACAGGTAGATCTCCAAGACTCCTTAGTGAAATCAGTGATTTTGAAATCACAATTGCTTTGGCTCTCATTTTTCCTGTCTTAATTCTCATTATCAGGAAATGAAGTGAGAATGAAAGACACTCTCCTCACCAGTTAATAAAGACAACATCAAAAGGGACTCAGATGCAGGCAAGAAACATAGTTACAGAGTGTTCACCTTGAGGCAGCACCATTCAGAGTCAAAAGGGGCCCATGGCCGGTACAAGGACTTTCGCAAAATGGTTAGGCTTCCGATCACTGATAAACAGCTGCCTGTTATGATAAGGGCAGAGAACAGGAAGTGGAAGGAAAGTGCAATAGTGGAGTTGGGCAGTATCTCAAATGCATCCCCAGTGATGCTAAAGAACACAGATGGATTATAAGTTCTTAAAAGAACAAACATTTCTCATTGACTGGTAAACGAGAATCAAAGCTGGTTCGGTGCTAGGAATGAATCACCTTGACCAGTGACAGAAAAACCCTCCATGCCAATGATACGTCTTTTCATATGATACACAAAAAGACCCCACGGTAGACACAAAAAGTTCTCCATCATGTATACAACGACAAAGTGACATCTGTGGGTATCACTCAAAGACAGAACCCCCCCAAGGGTATGAGCAACCAAGAAATACAAAGCATTTTAAAAATAATTTAAAAGGCTGTATAAACAGCCTGTAAAATAACTGCAACATAATCACACTAGCCTAGTTAGAATTTTTAACCTTTCTAGCTAGCTAGAGATCAGCTACAAAGGCTTTCATACTACTACTTTCCCAAGTAAACAACAGCTACAGTCATTATTTGAAAATTGAGGTTCATGAAGAACTAAGTTAACTACCTTCACATCTATAAAGACAGCAGCAAATACTATTCATAACTCTTGCATCAAGTTCATAACCACTCACTACTAGGTTTATATAAAGACAATTAATCAAATTAAAAGGTGAGTTACTACCCAAACTTCACCTAACTGCTTCTCTTGTCATTAGAGTTGGATCTTACATCAAGACTGAATTTATTTTTATTCACTATTTATGTTATTAGGGGTCTTATTATTTTATAAACTATTTCCTATAACATGCCCTCTCTGGTGAAAATGTTTAAGAAACACTAGAATGCAAAGTTGTATGAATCAATAAAATTTGCAGTAATCCTGACAAGAGTTTTGAACTGTTTATCATAACTGATGTTTCTACACTTCTCTGGGGAAAAGATACTTGAACATCTTTAACCACCAATTCTCCTGGAATGGTTACAGTCAGGAATTTCATTAAAAAGAAGTTTTTCAGGGGCTTTTTTGATTGACTGGGTGGGGGGGTTTTGTTGTTATAAAGTAACGCAAAACTCGCTTTAGCCCCTAGAGCTGATTATAGTTGTGGAGGAAGGAAGAGGAACAAAAAAGGTGAAGAAAAACTATACTACAGAAACTACTTTCACTGATGTAAGTTGTGGCCAAACAGTCTGTTTCACCAGCTTAAATATAAAAACACAGAAAAAGGCTTGCAACTACAGTCTTGACTTCAAGTATTTTCTGGGAATTAGAAAGTTCAATTATTTGGTTGACAGTGGCATTTACACTTATCAGGGTAATACCACCCCAGCATTAAAACCCAATAAATTAATGAGTCAGGAGCAGAAGAGGGAAGACATTCTTTCTAATCTCTATGTAGCTCTGGAAAATTTACTTAATTGTACAGAAATAAAAAAATCCTAAGAATTAATGCAAGATATAAACCAGAGTAATCTGAAGAAAAGGTTATTACAAGAAGCCCAGAAGATCCAGCTAAAATTGTATATGCAACTATCACAGGTAAAGTAATTTCAGAAGAATGAAAACTTAGCTGACAATAGTCTCCCAACTCGCGTAACACAGCTGAAAAGCTCTTTAAATAGAAGTCTATACTGCCATTTTCCCAACAAATAGTCAGCGATGACCTTGTTTTTACAAAACATAGTTTCCTACTTTCTGTTTGTAGAAGATTTGATGTGCTGATTTATATCAAAAAGTATAAAAATAACTTAAAAGTACATTCGGTACCCACAAACATCTAGAACACTCAATGCAGACTAATTTAAATCATCACTCGAATTTAAACATGAGGTTCTCTAAAATCACAAAATTAATCCCCTTTGAGAATTTGTAAAAGTCCACTTCTCTCAATCTATGTTATTCTAACCTTAGCTTAACCAACTGAATTATAAATGCCACGATCAAATTTGGCAAACTACAAAAACCCAACCAAAACCAAACAAAATCCCAACAATCACTCTCCTTATTTAAGTGTAGGTACCCTACTGAAGCTTAGTTATCTAGAAGTCAAATTAAGCAAAAAGTTAACACTTCACAACACAAAGAGACAAAAAATTTAAGTCATTTTACATGAGATGCTTCTGACTTCAAAGACCATACACTGACTGAATGAAAGACAGTTAAGCAAGAAACTGCAAGAGAGGACTGCCTCTTGCATTTTGAATCTCCTGCTAGATTTTGAGTTATCTGAACAGTTCAAAGACATTACAGTTCTTCCTTTGTCTACTCTTCACAGTAAATGCCACATGCACAGTTCCCAAAGCTGTGGTAGGGCTTTCATATGGAACTTTCATATGGAATTTCTCATTCTTCTACTCAGAGAAAGTTTTGCTTTTTGACAACACCCCATATGGGACAGCAAAGCACTTCAAGGAAAGTGTGACAGCACAGGAAATGCACACAGTTGATAATGCCTCAGACTGTGAAGCTGTTTCAGTCCAAACAAGATTACAAATAGATGAATGCAACATTAGTAGAAGTATCACAGCAGGGAAAAGAGCAGTCAAAGTAACTTCAATAGGGAAAAAAACCCACAACACACCAAACCAAGCAACTTGTGGTTTTACCTTCAATTAAGTAAAATAACAGACAATTATTATTTAAAAAATCTGTATTACTTAAATGTAAAAAAACCCAAAAGCCATCAGAGGGCAAAATATTCTAGGTAGACTGGGATATGGACTAATGAAGCATATACTGGTCAAAAAGCTTGCTTGCCTTCTCCATCACTAAAACAGGTAAGAATATAAATATGCACAATAGGCACACAATAAAGATGGAAAGATACCTACAGAAAAGCAAGGTGAAACAAACACAACTTAAGAGCTGCTTACTTTGAGTGTACAATATCCAGCAGGCAAATATGTAACAACACATAAGTGAGAGCATCTTGAAAGTACTAAACTGAAGCATCAGTTTATAAGATGGAAGTTTTGAAAACATTTAGAACTTAAAAGCCTTAAGTGAAAATATTACTATGTTGTTCTGAAGTTTACTTATCAATGCAACTTCCTCCTCAGCCTAAATTATGTGTGACATTCTAAGTATTGATATTTCATGAGGAAGTTTGTAGTCCATGAACATCCAACTAAACTGTCATTCTTTGCAATGGGAATTACCATAAGCAATAAGCTGCAGAGAAACAATTCACCTTCTTTCTGTATCATTTCTCTATCAGTTTAAGCTACAGATCAACATAAAACTTGCTCTAACACCTGGACATTTGTAGTCACACTTCAACCTATTTATCTTGACCATATAAACTAGCTCTTCACTTCCTGCATTTATGTATCTTAAATATTACAGGTTCTCTCAACTAGGAAAAACCTTAAGTACAAAATGACACAATCATCTCTCCATTTTGCTCCAGACTACCAGTGGCACGGTACATAATCTTGGCATCATCTTTGATGTTGAACACTTGTCTTTTCATTATGTTGTCAGCAAAATGTCTTCAATCCATTACCTGTTCAAGAGCTGCCAGAAAGCCAAATAACTACAGAAAAGTGGGATCTGCTACAGGTATATAGGACATAGCACACATATGGGCTTCCAAAGAAGAGCAAACACTTTATTCCAATCAATCTTCACGTACTCACTGTACTTCACGTCCCTTTCCTGATTTACTGCAAGACCCTGAAATCGTTCAATGTAACAGTACTCTTCCCTATAAACAAAAACACCTGCAAAAAGTTTACTCCACAGTACATACACTTACATCCTTACAAAATAAAATACAATGCAGATCCTTGAGCAGATTCCACTCTAGAAACTAATCCTTATTTACAGATCTTCAAACAAGATTTAGGTTGGCTATATTGTACTTCATTTAACTCAAAATATAAAAGTATCTTAGAAGCTCTGCTGGATAAAAAAAGTCAATGAACACATTAAGGGCCTAATTTCAGAAAGTCAGAATTACATCACCAAATACAATAAACTATACAAAACAGTATCAAGGTGTTTAAAAAATAAAACTACTAAAAAGATCAATATTTTGTATTGTTGGGGGCTTCTTCCAGGAAGTTGCCCTGTAAGGACATTATGTTTATTAATAAAATTTAAAATCATTAAACAATTTTCTGGGGGTTACAAAAAGCAGTAAATAGAAAGTAGTTTTTCCAATAAATAGATTGCCATTGTAAAACAAGAAGTCTGCTGATATCTATTAATATTTAAATCTCTGTTCCCATTAAGGACACTTTTAGCTAAAAGCAGTTATCTTGCACAACATTTCTAATAATTAAGGCAGCACATTAATAGTCAACCCATGTTGTTACTGTAGCAACAATGATTTCTAATAGCCATTTTCTTTTTACCTTTAACACTGTTCCAAAGTGAACAATCCTTACTGCAATTTCTGTTCAAATTCAAAGGCGCCAAACTGCTTGGCAGTTTTCTCTCTGGCTGCATACTTCAGATACTTCCCTCTAGACTGTCTTCTTCAGTTTAGTGTACTTACCTAACAGTATCCTCTGATGTTGGACTCAATACAATTTCCATTTATACCAATAAAAACACAACAGCACAGCAGTCCACGTTTTGGTTTGTATTTATTTTAAACCACCTATTTTTAGGACATTAAACAGCCTGCAGGACACTGGAAGAACAGAGATGCAACTCATGATTTTAACCTGCAGTCTCCACGAACACAGCCCAAGGTTTGGGCCATTACACTGACAGCAACCACAGAGAACCTCCTCTCAAATTACAGATTAAAGTATCAAAGCAAGTGCTATAGGCAAAAGCACTTTTAGTAGAGTCGACATGTCTCTGAATTTTCTGTATTTAGAAAATAATTTTAAGACAAAACTAGCATACACATTCACTTCCAACTTCTCCTCTACATTTTTGCAGTCTTAAAAATTACTCCTGAAACACTTGCCTGGCTTTTTTAAGACTGAAATGCAGTTGGTTTTTTTAAACTTGAACCTAAAATCCTACACTTCAAAATTGGTGATAAACGACATTATTTCCACTTCTTTCTTTAAAAAGAATTAATTTTAAAACCTCATTTGCTTGTATAACGACAGCTTGAAAGAAAGCAATGGTGGGAAGGCATTAACAAGAAAGTAAAATACATGACCATTTGTAACAGCAAAGGGTGGAAATACTGAAGAAGTATTAGTGTGACAGTACTCCCTACAAAACAGGATCCTGTGTCCAAATTCAGTTCCTCACAAGTTCGTTCCATTTGAATAGGTAGCTATGCTGGGATCATGAGCTCTAAGCCTGCCGTTGTCTGTCTAGACAGCATTTCTGACATTTCCTGTAGACCATGGCAAGACAGGCAATATCCTGCTCATAGCCTCAGAGGACAGGTATTTGCTATACAAAAAATGTAAAAACAATTTCCAAGAGACCTCACGCTCACTTAGAGTTTCGTATGTACTTGGAAACCTCTGCTTATAAACTACTAATAAATATCTCATAGGTGAGGCCTTTAAGCTTAAAGTGAAGGTAGGTATATGCAGAACTCCGAACTGATATGGCTGAGACATTTTACTCTGATATCCCATAACAGAAACCTCCAGCAGAGGACAGATTAGACACTCCAGAGTATTAGAATCTTTAAGCATCACTTCTAACTCATGAAGAGCATGCTTGCTTACCAGAGGACAAAGCTGTCGCTACAGCAAATGTTCTGGTATGAAGAAAATAACCGTATAAAATAATCACCTAAACCCAAACTCTAGTACTGGCATTCTTCCAGCAATAGTTTTGTCCAAATAAAATACAGATAAATTTCATACAATAGGATTCCAATGCAACTTACCAGATTTGAAGTGAAGATATAAAATACTCTGCTTTCTAATTGGTTTTCTATACACTCTTTTACTTACGATACATGAAAGATCATTTAGAGGAGTCATATACATAAACAGTAATGAAAAATTTGTCCATTTTGAAGGAGAATGCTTTTTTCACAACAGATTGATTTTGATGAAGGAGTCAAGTTAGAATATGCTGCCAGCATTATCACCTTAATAGTTGTTGAACACTGTTTTTGAAATAAGTAAAACTCCTGTTTCCTCACTGAGCTACTCGATGTTCATTCTTCATTTGGTGGCATTTTAAGCTTTCAACACTGTCCATCACCTACGTAAATGGGAAAAAAAGTATTTCCTGCTTTTTCACATCTTCATGCTAGATAGCTGTTAGATCTTTTTATTATTGTTGTTTAAATAGGAATGACCCCCATCTTACAACCCACATTACACTACCAGACCTGGCAAACAAACTAGGGCAAAAGCTTCCATGCACCTCTTTGAAAAGTAGTTCAAGATCACTAGTAATAATTTGAACATACCATTGAACCAGCCACTCATCACCAGAACCATGGATCAGGTCTGATACGGAATCACAGAATATATATGGTTGGAAAAGACCTCTAAGACGATCAAGTAGAGCCACTACTACACCATATCCTTGAGCACCATATCTAGAGAGCTTTTAAATACATGCAGGGATAGCAATTCAACCACTTCCCTGGGCAGCCTATTCCAGTCTTTAATAACTCCTGTGGTATAGAAGTTGTTCCTGGATAACCTAAACTTCCCTGATGTAACTTGATGCCATTTCCTCTCATCCTATCAGTTGTGACTTCCAAGACTGATACCCACCTCTCTATAACCTCCTTTCAGATTAATTGTAGAGTAGTAAGGTCTACCCTCAGCTTCCTTTTCTCCAGACTAAAGAAGCCCAGTTCCCTCAGACAATCCTCCTAAGATTTCTTCTCCAGACTCTTTGCCAGCTTCATTGCACTTCTCTGGAGCTGCTCCAGCACATCAATGTCTTTCTTGTAGTGAGGGCCCCAAAACTGAACACACTGCACAAAGTATGGCCTCGCCAGTGCCGAGTATAGGGGAACAATCACTTCCCTGCTCCTGCTTGTCATACTAGTCCTCATGCATGCTGTCCTTCTTGGCCACCTGAGAACACTCATGGCTCATGTTCAGATAGATGCCAATCAAAACCCCCAAGTCCCTTTCTTCTGAGCAGCTTTCCAGCCACTGTGCCCCAACCCTGCAGCACTGCATGATGTTGTTGTGACCCAAGTGCAGGACTCAGTGCTTGGCTTTGTTGAAGTCTGAGCCCAGACAGCCAGCCTGTCCAGGTCCCTCTGAAGACCCTTCCTACCCTCCAGCAGGTCAACGCTCCCACCTAACTTGGTGTCTGCAAACTAACTGAGTGTGCTCTCAATCTCTTCATTGAGATAATTGGTAAAGATATTAAACAGGAACGGCCTCAGCACTGAACCCTGGGGAGCACCACCTGTGATCAGCTGCCAACTGGACTTAACTCCATTCACCACCATTCTCTGGGCATGGCCATCCAGCCAGTGTTTGATCAAGCAGAGCGTACACCCATCCAGGCCTAGGGAAGTCAGTTTTCCCATGAGGAGGCTGCGGGGAAGAGTACCAAAAGCTTTACTAAGTCCAGGTAAACAACATAAACAGGATTTCCCTCATCCACCAAGTGGGTCATCTTGTCATAGAAGCAGATTAAATTTGTAATGCAGGACTTGCCCTTTGTGAACTCATGCTGACTGGGCCTATATTGCCTGATTGTCCTGTAAATGGCACTCAACTGTATTTATTCCCATGATCTTCCCTGTCACCAAGGTCAGACTGATGGGTCTGTCTGTAGTTATCCAGATCCTCCTTCCAGCCCTTCTTGTAGATGGGCATCATTTTTGCTAATTTCCAGTTTGCTGGGACCTCCCCTGCTAGCCAGGACTGCTGATAAGTCATAAAGAGTGGCTTGGCAAGCACATCTACCAACTCCTTCATCCCTTTTGGGTGTAACCTATCTAGCCCCATAGGCTTATGCCTAGGTGGTTCAGCAGGTCACTCAACATTTCCTCTTGGATTATGGAGCTGCTCTTCTGTTTCCCATCCCTGTCTGGCTACTCAGCAAAACAGCAGTCCTCCTATTAAAGACTGAAGCAAAGAAGGCATTAAGTATCTCAATTTTTTCTCACCCTTAGTCACTATGTTTTTCCCTGCATACAATACAGGATGAAGTTTCTTCCTAGCCCTGCTTTTGCTGTAGGTAGATACATACAACACCCATGTCTCATTAGCAAGCGCATATTTATGGTCCCCGTGTTCAGACTGTGTACAGTAGTTTTACTACTAGCACAATCACTACACAGGACTGTTTACTAGATTAAAATTTCCAAGTGTTTTGTAAAGTTACAAAGCCTATGCTCAAAAACTGTTATATGAAAAGCATTTTGCCATCAAGCAGACATTTTCAAGATCTACACAAGTTATGCAACCTGTGTTCCACACTATTTACTTGTACAGATTCTCCATGTCAGATTGCAAGATGATGTAACAGTCCTAGGCAGATTTTGCTTCAAGGTTAGGGCTTCTCTCTTCAAACATGAACCCTTTCAATGCTTGTGAACTTTGTTCCACTGTTCATTTCCTTTTGCTTAGCCACCAATCAGGCAAAGACTTTAACTGTTTGACTTATTTATTCCAAACACATGGCAGCCAAATTCAGTCCTTCCAACTTGTATCTTTTTAGTAATATCTAGGATTTCAGCTGTAAGCATGCATGTCATGCAAAGACATATCTCTGTTCATTTACATACACAATGCTAAGTATACTGGTTTTTACTGCCTTGTCACAGCTACAAATATGTATCTTCTGGCCTAGTTTCCACTAGCTAACTACAACAATGCACAACCAAACTGAAGCAGGGGATACAGGGTCTAACAGATATATTTAAGAGTCACTATATGCCTGCCACAGCACAAAAATGAAAATCCATTACACTGCATGGCCACTTCATTGCCATCATTTTGGTCATATGACATACATTGCTACTCATATGAAATACTGATCGAGTGATAAAAGTGCTGATGTCTCTATCTGATGATGAATTACAGCAGTGAATATTCTTGTTCAGGAAAGCATCCCGCTGGTATGCTCCTGAAAAAGTTGTTAGGCTTTCAGGAGACAATGGCAAAAAAGCATGCCAGGGTGGTAATTTAACCTATGTATCCCACTGGCTGTCCTCAAGCACCTACTCTGGTTAGGACTAGGAAAAAAAAAAAAAAAAAAAAAAAAAAAAAAAAAACCCCAAAACCCCAAATCCCAAAACCCAACACCAAGCCACCACCAAAAAAACCCAAACAACCCACCCCTCCCGCTGCTACCCCCCCAACTTAAAAAAAAACCAAAACCAAAACAAAAAAACACCAACAAAAACCACCACCCAAACACACCACCACCAACAAAAAATCCCCATTTGATTTGTCATTTTTCCTGATCAAAATAGATTTTCCAACCAAACTTCCAAAAGTAGCCCAAGAACCAGAACGGCAAGACACATACTCTAGGTGTGTTACACGTGCTTTACATTGGCCTACAGGGATAGTGCAAGAAAACAGTTTCTTTATAGGCTAAGGTTGTACAAGACCAAGAGAGGCAGTTAGCACAAGCCATGCACATGACTGTGTTTCAGAATACAGATACAAACCACAGGCTTTTAACAGGGGCAAAGAAAGCTGTATGTTTCCCAGGCCTCCCTTGCACCTTAAAACATATCCCTGAAACACTACTATTTTCCTTCCAGCAAGTAAACAGCTCATGTTATTTGCACTAACAACAAAGTTTCTTAAAGCAAATGAAAGTGAGCACTTAAGATACACTTTGTCTTGCATATCCACAGTTAAAAGAGACTACCAGAATACCTCCTGTAAAGGCTTCATAAATTCACGTATTGACTAATATGTCTCAAAATCACCCACATCACTAAAGGTCCTGTACCTATTTTTAGCCCCAGTGTTAACTATTTGCCTGCTGATGGACCCCAGAGCTACTAATATTACCTTTAGCTCATTACTGGAAATTTTGTACGTTAGATTTTCAAGGCTAGCTCCAGTATTTCATGTTTGTTTTTCACTGAAACACTGAAGAAACTATAATCAACACTAAATGCTGCATGCGTTTATGACTATCTATGAATGTGAGATCTTCTGGTTTAGATTGATTAAAAGAGAAAGAAGAACTTTTCCTTAAGTTCATGGACAACATATAGGAGCATAATTAGAATAATTCTGATAAAAATGTTCAGAACCTACTCTATTCATACTTAATCAACTTCAAGCAGCTTCAGAGAGAACAAGAGCCATCAACTACTCTCCAGAACTCTGTTAAAAGTACAGAAACACCTAAGGTATTTCTAAAAATGTAATTTAAGCAATAATCTGGGTTTATGCTCTGATTCACAAAGCTAGAGAAAATTCAAGAAATAAATAGAAAACAAAAGCAAGTCACAGCACAGAACAAATCAACTTCTCCAAAATTAGACTTCAGAATACCGTAACGAAAGCAACTCTTTGACTGTATTTAAGTCTATCACAAAATTGATGGGAATTTCAGTATTTAGAGAAAATGAATGTGGTATTTGTGTCTTTTACCTTTTTGTGAAATATGGGCACTCATTTAAAACATCTGTACTGAAGGCAAGGCTGAAGCAGCATCCAGGTAGGGTTTGGGGGGTTTTGGCTTGGGTTTGTTTTGTCTTTTTTGGGTTTTGTGTGCGTCTGTCTTGTTTTTGGTTTTTTGGTGGTTGTTTTTTTTTATTTGGGGGGGGTTAAACATTAATAGGGTTGTGAAAAGTACTGGTAACAAAAGGTAACACTTTTTTTTTCTTTCAAAGAATATGTTGATTAGCATACAGTTTTGGGGTTTACTTATGAATAATAACATCTCCTTTAAGGTCAAGCAGAAATGCTAAAGAATCTACAGTGACAGAAAACATGAAGAAAAAGGACAACCTTAAGAATATTTTTAAAAGTGCACCATCTACTGCTGAAAATGACATTCCAGTTAAGATAAAACCGTTTTTCAGAATGAAATTGAATTCACAGAGAGATCAGTTTGAAAAAAATTACCCTGGAACCTAGAATTAGTATTACGCATTTAGAAGATGACTTTGAGAACATGGAAACCACAATACATGGGACCACTAACTAATATTCCCTCCTTTATAGTTACATCATTTGAAAATAATACGTACCAGCATGCTTCAGGATGAGCTTATTAGACAGATCTAAAGCCAAGTTATTTGAAATGCATTAAATAGAACTTAATTTAAAACAGCCCCCAACATTCTACACATCAAAATGATCACCCAGCAGAAGCCAAACAAACCCATTTTTCTCTAAATAGCATAACAGACAAAAAAAACCCCAACTCACCATTAATGTTCTAAATGACATGACAAAATATTCTGCTGGGATACTGGAGTACTTATTACACAAAAGTATAAACCCTTCTCTCTGATTCCCCAATGGACATTGATGGACTTCTGAAAAGATTACAGAACTTGTATGTCTTCACAATTTTACTATATTTCAATGTATTCCTCTACAGGTCAATACATTACCCTAAACACAGCCTTAATTTAGAACTTTTAATCTTGTTTCATAAGACAAGACTTACATTGGAAAACAAAAGATTATTTTTGTTACTTGTTTCTATATAAATAAGCATCTGGATAGATAGACAAAAGAACACATAAACTACACTCACACAAACTCCTGCAATGACTACAAAAAATAAAACTCTTCCCATTATGATATTGCAATTTTTTAGCTTGTTTTTGACACAAATACTTGCTAGACTACCTCCTGCACATCATCATCTCTGCTTGCCGCTGCCAAAACTTCACTGGACTTAAAAATGGTAGGCAAATTCCCAAGTTGTTTTTAGTGTCTAAAAGACATTTCTAAAAAAATGAATTACCAGAGTACCTGTACAGTATTTTTAGAAATATTGTGGCACTTCAGTCATTGAGAAACCTGAATGGTTTCTCCAAAGTTTCATTTCTATTTTTGGTTCTCTCCCTTGTGCAGAAATGTTATGCCTGTTAATGCACATTACTGCTGGTAAAATTGCACCAACAGAAGTCTTATAATCATAATAGAGAGGTAGATGTGGGGAACGTTTTTTTCTGGACAAGCTCTGCAAGCCTCTCATACAAAAAGAAATTAGACTTCTCATTCACCAGCACTTTCAGTCATGTCTACAGAAGTGAGAATCACAGTGAACTTAGCCAGCAAGACCATCCACCTAGAAAGTCTGAGAACAAGGAGCTTGTCATTTACAGGAACATGACATTGTATACTAGTGATGCACCTACCTTCAAAACACAAAAGGAAAGGTCTGTGAGAATCTGTGCTAAAATCAGCTCATCAGCAAGTCTACCACTTCTCATTACAGTGTGTGTCACTACCATCCAATACATTCCAAGGCTTTATAAGGACAAAGAAAAAGACAACCGCTATTGCAAAGCACTTACAAAAGAACCCAAGTCAGACAAAACAAACCTTTAGAGGTTTCCCCAAAGCAAAGATGTAGAAACAATACACAACAGACAGTATCTACAGTCCTCTTGTCTTCCACCTCAGTTTCATCAATATTTCAGTTCAGTTTGCATACTGGACATACAAGCTCTACTCCCTCCCATTCTATGATCGTTCCAAAGCCTCTGAACTTTTTCATCACATCTTATCTAGGTTAATTCACCATCATATGCTCCCCCAACCTTTCTTCCTCTTTTCTCCCCAGAAGAAAACGGACACAACTTTTTTTTTGTTTGGTTGGGTTTGGGTTTTGTTTTGTTAACTACCTTAGCAGGAAGCACTAACTGGTAATTTGTTCTCCACTTTCCAGAAGATGAAAAATTGCTTTTTAAGTAACTTCAGAGGCATAACACTTGCTTTAATTTTTATACAATGCAGTTATTTTCATTATATGCCATAGGTTCTCTCTTTTTAAGTGTTGCTCAAGAATAGAAAAAACTATGGGATTTTACTCTGTGAAGAAACAAAGTATTTGGAACTTTTAAGAAAAAGGCTGTCCTCTGTTGAAATTTTAATTTCTAATGCCAAGCCAACTTACAGCAACAATGAAAAAAAACTTTCAGAAACACTCCCTATCTCTCTCCTCCTCCCCACTTATCACAGGGAACACAGAATCTGGTGAAGCCCCCTAAGAATGTCTGTAATACAGTTTCTCTGCCAAAAAATTATCATAAATACAATAAACACTTTAATAACCTACAACCACTATTTGCTGTGATCCTAACTTTAGGATATCAATTCTATAAAGATTCTATATTTTCTGACTGGAAAAGATAGAAATGGAAAATTAGTACTAGTTTCTGAAATTCTATGGCCTACATTTGAAGATGAAGAAAGATACCAGCCACAAGCATTAAGGGCTCTTTCAACAAGTAGTCTCAAGAATATTTTAACAACAGTCACTCATGAAGACAAAAAATGACATAACAAAAATTTTAAAAAGGCAAAAAGAATACTCTGTGAAAAGCAGGAAAACAAACAACCAAAAAAATCTAATTAAAAAAAAACAACCACCAAAAAACCCCACCAAAAACAACACAACCACCACCACCTATCACCCCACTGACTGCAGTCAGACAAGAACAGATACCCACCATATCCTACCAGCAGCAGTATGAAGCAGCTTCAGAGCTGCCATGCTTTAGCATACATAAGTAACAGTTTTCTAAAAACAATCCCCTGACTGCCTGTTGTATGCCTTTACTGGAAAGAAATCTTGGGTGGAAAACCCATCTCTATGTCAATTAAGGAGCCACACTAGTAAAGCATGAGGGATAAAGCACAAGTCATGCTGTCAAATGCACTAAACTGTTAAACTGTGAAAACAGAGGCAGGAGGAATTCACTACCAGTTTCAACATTGCAATAATTAGATTTGTTAGGAAACTTCTCATTTCTTTTACTGAAATTAAAATAGGGCATGTCGGGTAAAAGCCTGTAAATAAAGGTGAATTATACAAGACATACACTTTGCCCCTTGTTTTGCTTGTCTTCTATCACTTTGTTAGGGGAAGTACTTTTACAAGAGCATAGCAGCTGCTTCAGAAAAACAAGAAAGTTACAAAAATCATCTCAATCCCTGTCTTCAGCTACAACTGGACAAACCAATACTGCACCTGTAATTCCTTCCATCCAGTTTCCCAATATGCATCCTTTCCCCAGCTCTAGCTGCTCTGTGAAGACTGAAACAGTGTCAACTACCCATTTAAGGGAAGCAAAAAAATGTAGTAATACAAATCACTCAATATCACTTTATTAAAAAATTACATTAAAATATCTGAGTGTAGATATCTCAGACTGCAACTTCTACCTTTTTTATTTTCACTTGGAAAGAGTAAGGCTGTGCTCCAAACAGTCTCCAAAACTTAAAAGCTCTTGTAAGTATGGTAAATATCTAACTTGCAAAGTTAAGCATACTGAAAATAGTTACCACATGCTACCAACAGGCCTGAAATATTTCAAAGCCCAGCAATTCCACCTTTATTTTGATTTGTGCAGGAATTTCACATCCTCTGGAGTAAGTTTCAAGGAATACTGAATTACTAAATATCCCACTATCCCTCAACTAGTCGATTATATGTAAGATTGAGCACTCAGTATCAATCAATAATTGTCAACTAGAGATTCACCATTTCCAGTAGCTGGATTTAGTCACATCTGAAACTGGCAAGTCCCATACCAAGGGTATCAATATAATCCACTTAGCTCAGAAATATTAAGTCAGTTAATATTTAGTGTAATGAAAGCGTACATATACACTGTTAAGCCACTGTCTTCCCTGCCTTTAACCTCACTGGCAACATACGGGCATTGCTGCAACAGTTCATCAACAGAACAGCTGCTGCCTACAGTTGAAAGGTGACAGAAATGCAAAATGATTGGATACTCGTTTTTATTTGGATTATTTCCTTACTTTTATATTTAAAAAGCTTGCTCCCCTTCACCAAACCAACACCACTTATGAGTAAATACCATAGAACTCAGGGTAAACTTTGTACTAAGATGAAACACTAATTACATGACACTGCACTGTGTACAAGGTAACATGACCGATCCCATGACTATTGTGCTTTCTTTTTCTTGAGAAAACACACACTAGAAGTCTATGCAGACTCATTATATGATCTTTCTTGACAAATGGCTGATTTGAGCATCAAATTATACTTCACCTTATTAGTGTGATGTAAAAACACACTGTATTTGTTTCTGCTTTCAGGCAACCGGGGAAGTCAAGAGTGACCGTTTCACATTCTTGCCTACCCAAGACAAGGTCTTCTACAGTTCTGTGACCATGGGCATGACTTTCTACCATCACTGCTCATGTGAATGTTTCCTATTAACTGACACAAGTTTTGACTTAAGAGACAACTGTACAGAGGCGTAAAAAGTGTATGTGCTATTTATTAAAATAAAACCAACAAACAAGAAACTAACACAAAACTAAACATGTAAAGGACATATTTCATGGTACTACAAACTACACAAAATCCTTTAACTCAGACAACCCAGTAATACCTTTATGTATATCAACCAGAATAATCAACATTCACAATTTCCTTGGGCAAGCTCTTTTTCCAGTAGCTAATATTAAGCATGCAAAGGATTATAAAAATTCAGCCTGAATTAGTCTAAATTTGGAATGCTCAAGAAGTGCTAAACAAACATATTTTTAGCAAAGGCAAACTTGTTTAATTTCACCAGGTGTATCTTTACACTGAAGTTGGGTGGACACTACTTTCATATGAAGGAATTGGGCTTTCCAGGCTGTATCAACTTAAACCAGTCTCAAAGTCAATTTAAGCAAATGCAACACTGTTCGGGTATAACCACAATCTATTAAATGATTTTCCTCCCAATCTCTGAATGCATAATACAGTTTAATCACAATCCAGAACACAGACGGTATGAATTCAATTTGGTTTAAAATAACTAACATTAACAGTGCATTTGCTATTAAAAAATACAAGTAGTAAACCAAGTATTTTAAAGCAGTCTTCTAACACCTGCATCATTTGAATATCGAAGACAAAAAATTTTAAAAAAATATAAGAACATGAGGAAAGTGAGTTACTGACTAGCCAAACAAATGCTGACAATCAACAACTGTTTAAAGAGCTTTAATTCGAACCAACTTCAAGTGACAACTGCACAGCAAGTGACATCATCACTCTGTATTTTTTCCAGTTTTAATTTCTCAGACGTTTTGCAAGCTGGTAAGAAACCTGAAATTGCTTAAAATTAGTAACTGTGCATGAGTATATGTGTGTGTTTTATTACTATAGAGAATTTTATTACCTTTTTGGTCCCATTTTTCCTAAGTGACTTACAAAATCCTGAATCAAAAAGAAGGTATATATGCAGGTATGTTTTGCTAATACTTGTAAGTATAAGGCCAAATTATTACACAAAATATTCCATTGACAACCCCTGAATTCAGTGTCCATATTGAAATTCAACCCACCCTGTTAAAGTGGAAGGCATTGCCCACTATTGTTTAACATCCTGTTTATTCGATTGCTGATGATCCTATTTCAGTCAATTGTTGCTGTACTAAATCACCTCTCAAGGATGCTCTATGTGATCTGTGCCTTTTTCTCCTAGTAGCCAGGTTACCTGTTGAGATTTCAAGACATTACCATTATTATTTAGCTTTCATACACACTTTCCTAAATGTATTCCTTGTAGTGCTACTTAATGCAAACTAGATGTTAGACCATGAAATTTTGTAAAAACCTAGAGTAATACACCTTTGCTCTGACTTTGTAACACTATTTGTCAATGTTTTTTAAAATTAAAAAAATACGATAAAGAATAAGCAAAAGTAAAAAACTTACCTATAAAAAGACAAGTTTCTTTGGTGACTTTAACAACTTCCCCCCCCCGCTTCACCCTACAAAACTCCTGTTATGTGGCTAACTTTTTTATTGAAAAAAATCAATTTCAATGAATGCTAGACATCAGAAATTTCTATTTTAATTCTTGTGTATCTCGCACACCCTTCTACAGTTACATCAGGTTTGCAACATCAGTTTTTGGTAACTGTAATAGCACATCACTGCTCCTCCATGCACTCTACAAGCCTTCTCCAATAAGAAAATTGTTGTACTTTCTGTGAATCTGCACGACCCACTAAAAGCTTCTCCAGATCTATTTTGCATTGTCTAATCAGCCCATTTATTCTGCCCTCAAATCACCTGTCTTGCACAAGTCAGGTAGTGAATGATTCTGTGCAGAAGGATCAAATGAAGTTACCAAAACTCTGAAGCACTTCACTCCTAACTGTAAAGAATCTTTTCTATAGATGTGCTTTACAACTCGAATTAAAAATTACTTTGCAACTTGTTAAAAAAAAATATTGGCCAAACTTATCAGTAAATGCGGATGCTTAAAGATGCTTATCAGCCTTTTAAGAGCATTTGTTCATGTGTTAATTCATTAATCCACACATGAAATGGCTTCTTACTCTAAAATCTGGTGTGCATTCATTCCCCATATGTGTCTGAAAGCTAAGTTCCACGACACAATCTTCATAATTAAATTATGTGCTAGAAAGGGAGAGACAAAAATTAGAATATCGCTGCAAATGAGATTTTGCTTAAAGGGCTAGAGTTGTACAACGCTGATGGAAACTCATTTTGATATACCACGCTTGTTTTTCATTATCACCGTGACTTGTCAGTTTACAGCCCATGCTACCCCAACATATTTCCAATACACTAAAGGTTACTATATGCCACATGAAAAAAACAACTTTCTGGATTTCAGGTAAATTACGTCGGTCATGACAACTCTCATCACTGCAACCTGATGTAACCCAAACTTTGTCAGAAAAACCAGCAGACCCTGAAGGCAGATGGTAGTCCAAAACCAGGACTTCGTTACCTGAACTGTTAACTTTTCCTTCGCTGTTGTAAACCACCTCATCTCCAGCAATCCCGCGCACTGCATACAGCAGCACTGTATGCTGTACACAGGGCACAACTGCCGCCCCCATGGCGGGTCAGTAACTTGCCGGGTCTTTTGCAACAACACCGTGCATTTCGGAGCCGCCCTGCTTCACACCAAGAAGGAATGGAATGAAGGGGAGGGAGAGAATTGCACGTTACCCCTGCCCCGGGACATCAGCAGGCAGCCTTGCCCGCGCTGATCATGAGTCTGTGTGGACACCTAATATCGCGACCTGCTCTAGGGAGGCGAGCGGCAGCAAAACGGCAAAAAGTAGAAAGCAGGTCGGCCCAGCAGGACCCAGGAGGGGACCAACGACTGCCGGAGTCCCCAAGGGTGACCCTGGCCACTCCCGGCTGCCGGCATCTTCCTGCCTTGGCCACCCCTGCCTGCCGCGGCGCGGGGCATTACCTGGCTCCCCACGGCCCTGCGTTGCTGGCGACCCAGCCCCGGGCGTCTCTCTGTGCGCCCTAGGCCCCGCCGCGGCGGCACCGGGCTGCCCGGCTCCTCCGCGCCTGGCAATGGCGGCGGCCCCGCTCCCCACTCCCAGCTCCGCGCTCACTGGCTGCGCCGCTTCATGTGACCGAACAAAACCCTCCTCAGCACAGCCCTTTGTGTCCGGCCGGGCCGGGGCACCGGGAAGGCCGCTCACCGGTTCGGGGCGGGTGTGAGGGGTGACGGCAGGGACGGAGAGAGGCGACAAGGAGGGGTGAAAAACAGAGCACCTCGCCCGCCCTCTCTCCGCCGTGCCGCCGCCACCACCACCGCCGCCGCCGCCGTCTCGGCCCGGCCACTTACCGCGGCGCGGGCGGCTGCGGCCGAGTCGCGATGCCGCACCAGGTCGGAGGCGACCGCCATGTTCCCCGATGCGGCAGGATAGAGGCAGAGCCACCTTCCCCGACAACCGCCGCTAGGGCGGCCGGCGCGGGTCGACGCGCCCGCCTCAACCCGCGCCGCCCCCACCCGGCGCCACGCGGAGCAGCGCGCGCGCACCCCCTTCCCTTCCCTTCTCTCCCCTCCCCTCCCGGCTGCCGGCGGGGGATGCGGGGGAAGGCATTTAAAAAAAAAAAAAAAAAAAAAAAAAAAAATGCATAACGGGAAACTCACGGGCTCGCCGGGGCCTGCGTCACCGCGGGGTTACGTCCTGCGTGCGGCACCATGACGTCATCGCGCAAAACGACCGACGGTGCCACTCGCGCACACACACAACGCCCCACATGCGCAGGCGTCCCGGGGGGTGGAGCGCGCATGCGTGTGGCCTTTCCGCGCCAGCGCTGGCCGGTCCCCTCCCGCCGCTCGTACGTGCGCGGCCCGTCCGGCCACGCGCGGCTGTGGTTGGTAGCCTCAGGTCTGTTGACTGGCTCCAACGAGTCGCTCCCTACAGGACTCTGACAGCAAGAAGGAAATGCTCCCTGCAGACGGGAGGACCATTTTATGAAAGACCTTGTTTCAGAAGGCGGACTGCCAGCGCGGTTGCTGCCCGTCCGGTACGGCCGCCTCTCACCTGCGCCAAGGCGCTCAGTGCGCTCGGGAGCGGAAACTCGGAGTGTCGGTTGGCTGGCGGTGCCTTGCCACAGAAAGTGGGAAACTAGGTCAAGTGCTGCAGGAGCTGTACAAAGGCACTTGCTATGCCAGTGAGAAAAGCAGGCTCCTGCGACAAGCCGCGGCTGAGAAACGATGCGAGGACAGGAAACCTGAGAGCAGAGAAGAGACCGGAGAGAGGAGACGTCCCGGGGATTGTCAGTCCACCTGAGTGGGGACGGGGAGGGGGAGGAAGCTATGAGGTGACACCGAGAAAGAACTATTTGTTCAGTACCATTTATTCTTCAGATTAATGCTTCTCATGGCAAATCGCGATTTCAAGGGGCAGGGATTCAGGGGAAAAGAGTGCATAAAGTTGAGACTGCTTTAATACACTACTTTTTTTTTCCCTTCGAATTGCTATGCCTGGAGAATTTCACCTTAGAGTGTGATTAAGGCAACGTTAAGAGGGGTGAGCAAATGTCCCCGAGAGCTCACTAAGGCAGCTAAGATTTCAGGAGAGAGGAAAAGGGAAAACACAGCACACACAATTCAAAAGGGAGGAATAGGTAGTACCAAGGACAGTTAGTCATTCCAGCCTCTATTCCCAGAAAAGTATTGATGCAAATAACCACGTCTGCAAGTATATGGTAGCTAATTAAGTGGTAAGTTATAGCCAACATAGATTTGTCAAGAAAGTCCTATCAAGCCAAACTCCTCCTATGCTGTGACAGTATAATAGGAGTAGTGGCAAATCTGTATGCCTTAAGTGAGGCTTTTGACACCATGTCAGAGAACTCTTAATTAAGCAAGGAAAAGACACATCATAATGAAGTTACTCTGCAGTGGAGCAAAAGTACATCAGCAGTGCTTCACTGTGATAACAGGATATATTAAATACGGTTTCTGGGAAGTGGGTATGTCCTGCGTTTGGTACCAAGTCTAATTATGTGAATGACAGTACAGTTTACATAGTTTGAACTTGCTAACAATGCCAAACTAGCAGAGCTGGAAGCATGTTGCAGGGCAAGAAAAGAATTCAAAACACTCTTGACAAACTGGTTGCAGAAATAGGATGCAATGAATAAATACAATTGCCAGCTTAAGCGCTAAGCAGGAAAATAACAATTGCACAATTGCAGTAGTGGGAACAGACAAACACCAGGCCTTCAGAAAATGGCTTGACGATCACAGTAGATCACAAACTGAACATGCACCAACATTGTCACACCTCTGTGAAAAAAGCTGTAGTACTGAGATATGTGTTAACAGAACTGTCATATCTAGGACATATGAAGACATTACCATAATCAATGCTGTAAAGCCTCAGCTGTAATGCTGTATTCAGATTTGGGCCATGCATTTCAAGAAAATTTCCTTTCAAAGAAGTCCAATAGAGGGAATATGAAGAAGTGTGCATGAAAGAAATAATTTTTGAAAGACAAGCCTAACTGAAAATCAGAATTCTTAAGAATTTTTCAGTCTAGAGAAGAAAAGACTAGAGGGAGAAAAACATATTGTTCACTAAATCTACTGCAGACAATAAAATTTAACAGTTTCAAACTTCACCCAAAGAAATTTAGGTTAGACACTAGGAAAAGTTTTACTATGATATGGACATACAAAACTGGCATATGTTCTCTAGAGGGTTCTGGAAATTTCATTAATATTTTTTAAGACTATGTTAAATACCTGTAAGTAGATGAGAAGCATTTGACTGCTGTGAAATAATGGAGGCAGACTAAGCAATCTTTGTTTTCAGCATAATTTGCTATAGCTGCAGGTACTATCTAGATATCTAATAGTATTTTTTTCTGATATAAATAAATCCCATATATATTTAAACATTTAATATGTTGGTGTGATCTAATGCACAGGTGTACCTATCCCACCTTTGGGAATCTTTGTCACATTACATTCTGTATAGCTGTATGGTAACATATGCTCAGATAATTTGCTAATCTATAAACTTTCTATAGCCCTATAAAGTCCACAGTTACAAACAATATGCTTGTTAGTGCTCATGTAACTACTGTGAATCAGGCTTTTGCGTTTCTTACACTTTTTCATGGCACCAGAGATTAATTTTCCCCAGAATGCATTACAATTTTGGGTTTCTCTGGAGCTTGCCAGTTACCAAAAGACTGTGAATGGTTTATGTTTTGGGATGGAGACCCACCAAACTCATCTCATTAGAAATAACTAAAAGACCTTAAATAGGCCAGTTTTTAATCTGCACTGAGTTAGACTGAGTTCAAACTGATGGCCCACAGGAAGAAGGCTATGAATTTCATTAACTGTACCTAAAGCGCTTAGTCCCCTAAGAAGTGCTAATATTATTCGAGAATTAAGCTTGTTTTCTGAAAAGATACATTTATAAAATCAAGTTCTGATATTTTAGATCATCTACAGTTTTCCACTGCTCTTAAACACAAGAAGCATTATCATCCCATGCAATGCACAGACGTATGACTCTTGATCATATGTGCTCCATGTTAACCAAAATACAAACTGTGGTGGGTTGAAAATTCCCCACAACATTAAACTTGCCAGACCAGTCCAGTTGGAAGCAAATAAAGCTGTACTTACAAGCAAAACTAAAATCTAAAACAAAATGCAATGAATATGTACAAAATATACAGTATTTACAATATTGACAGGTATTTACAATTGATAAACAGCACAAGAACCCCACTGGCCAAAAACCAGGGGAGCTAATAGCTTCTCCACTCCCTGCCCCCTCCCTTACCTCCCTGGATACAATGGGACAAGTGAAAGAGAAGAGAGACAACAGAACTTAGCCAAAATAATGAAGCCAAGGTCAAGCAGAAGCAAGTTAGTGTCACTCAGAGCGAGGAAACCAAAAGAGATAAAATTTACCAAACTAATTCTTATGGTAGATATCTCTCCAGTGGGATTGTTTAGAGCTATCATTGTTTTCTTTTTTACACCAAACAGTAATTTATTTACATTCTACCACTTCTGTTCCAGATCTGTGAAAATTTTTAAAGGTATAGCCTAAAACTACCACACAAACAACAAAAGCATGAAAAAGTAAATATTAATACTACTTCTTATGCTTCTCAAATAATATCATATTTTTTATCATGCCAAATGATTTTAAGGTCATCACACTTACGTATATTTTGTCCTCTAGCAGACAATTTTAATCTGTACTGTACTGTCTAAAAAATGCACATAATCTGTGGATCCAAATTAAAATCCACATCTGGTGTAAATTCGCAGAGCTGCAACATTTCATCAGAATGGCAATGCAATAAAAGATTATGCCTCATGGTGTCAGAACTCTTGTTTTGATTTCTAATTCCACCAGCTTTGCTACTATTAGACAATCTTAAAGGTTGTATGTTGGATTAAGAAAACTTGAGAAATACACACAAAATTATGTAAATTGGGATTGCATGAAATAGAAATTTTAGGACCAGCCTCCCACAAGGCACTCTTAAGATCAGTGAAAGAACGTGTGCAGTCAGTAAAGGACCATATGACACGATTCTTGAAGATTAAGCCAGATACTGCATAACTGGCTTTTTGTTTCCAGGAATTCTGGCTGCGTCCTATATTACCTCTCCACCAGCACAGACACCAGCCTAAGAGTGGTTCAACTAGCATTTGAAAACCTCTTGAGAGAAGGTTGCTACCTAGTTCCTCTTGGTCTTCAACATGGTTATAAAAAGCTTAAACCAAGGCAGGATCTTTCATGTTAGCAGCAAAATATGATTAACTGAAACCAATTTATAAATTGTTTCTTCATATAAACATTTCTGTAGCTGAAGCTGCAGGGGGAGAGTCAGAGCAGGCCTAAGCTGAAGCGTTTTGAATGAAAGAAGATTGCAAATGCCTCCCTGTAAAACGCGCAGCAAAATCCCAAATGCCTAGAGGGAAAAACCTTCTAATGATAATTTCTTACATTTATATAGCACCTTTTATTCCCTAGGACCCGAAGTTCTTCATTAACTCCATGCAAAAAGCTTCATCATGGAAATAGAGCCACTATATGCATCATTTTAAAAAATATTTCAGTTCAGTTGATACATTTCTTTCAAGAGCAAAATATTCTGCTTATCCTGTATATAGCAACCAACAACAAATAAAGACAAAATTATATCATTTTGAGTTGTAATGCACTCATGTAATGGGTGTTTATTGCATTTATCCCATCCATTTTCACCCTGCCTTTACTACTTTGGTCTCATTTTTATACCCTAGCCTTTGGTAGAAAATTTTGTCTTCCACAACATTTTCAAAATGTAAATGATCCCTGATATCTGAATTTCAGACAAAAATGGGGTTTATAGGAAAAAGTAGCATCTTTTATTAAATCCACTACTATAAAATGAAAAAAAGTTGAGCAGTTTTTGAGTATCCATGACATAATGCTAGTATTTTTCAGATAAGATGGTTGTTTTAATAACTTTTCTTACATTTAACTATAAAGTTTGCCTTGTCTTTGCCCTTAGACCCTCATAACTATAAAACCAAGGTCCTAGAAACATGATGTGAAAGCTATCTGTGTATTATTGCTCAACCTGCCACAGAGATTTTATTTTCATCCTACACAGAAGTTTCTGGTGTCTTGGCCTTTCTTAAAAAGATACAGTACTCATTTCACCAATATGAAAAAAATTCAGCATTTCCACTCAAATTTTGTAAGAATTGGAGTGGTTTATTTCAACATTGTAAAAATGAAAAGAGGAAAAATTACTTTGTGTTGTTGTTTGTTGGCTTGCATGTTTCACAGACTCTTTTGAAATACAGTTGTCAATGTTAATTAAAAAGAAATGCCTATTTTTCAGACAGAACAAAAAATTTACTATATTTAGTCTCTGATAGAAATCAAGACATTCTAGTAATCTTTTCCAGTATCAATTGAACTTTTAGGATTGCCTGTAAAAGTTAAGAGAACAATAAGAATGTACAGGTAAAAATAAAGATGTTAGCCATTTAAACCTGTGCTTAACAGTGATCGCAAGATAAGCTCAGTCTGGAAACTCAGGGATATTTAGAAACTCTGCCTAGGAAAATACTACTGCTTGCCACTGTTCATTGCCTTTAGAACTGTTATACTCTTTCAAGTGTTGCCCACCTCACCTCAGTAATGTTAGCAAGGGGAATTAGTGGCAATAATCTTTCCAGGCACACTCCATCTCCAAATTTGTGACTTCTGTTCCAGTGAGGGGCACAGGTAGCACACCTCCCTCATCCAAACACCATTTCAACACCCTTACAAAAATGAAAAGGTTTTGGCAGCCAACCCCCACCACTTCTGTATTTAAAACTCATCTGGCTAGATGGAAGTCAGGACAAAGGCCAAAGTGAAGACATCTTCACCAAAACCTTTTGCCTTTAGAAGAAAGTGCCATACATTTTAGCAGCACTTGAAACATCAACAGTATCTCCCACTAGTCAATGTAATTGCCAGTGCATTAGTGTAACTACATACCAGGCAGGATTTCAAACTGCCTTCTTTTCCCCACAACTTCCTATTGTTCTGCCCAGCGGGCAGTTGTTAACGTCAGCATTGTGATTTCTTTCATTAAGCCAGATGGTCATACACCCTCTTGTTCTAATGCCTGACACAAACAATTACATAAATCTTTATTATTGTTTGTTTGTTTGTTTGTAAAGCACCACAGGTTTGTGGATGGGAAAACATAATAATCATATTTTAAAAGTAAAGACAGCAAAATAAGCACTTTATTACTATTGATGCGGAAGTGCTGAGAAGCTTATTTTGTGTTTAGGTAAGATCACAGAAGCAGGAAGTCTGATTGATATGCCATACCTTCAGTTTGTTTCTGAATTGTAAGGAGTTTGGTTTTGATCAAGACAATTAATTATGAATATAGCTGAGTTCTCTAACATCAGAAATAAAGCTTAAAAAACCCACAAAAATTTCTAGAGTATATTGTACAGTACAGATAAGTATATAACTTCAGGACATGAAAACGGACATTGTTGTAATTGGATCCTGAAATGAAGGGGAGAAACAAAACTGTCATAGTTTAACACAGCCTTAGAGTTAATATGCAATTTTGGAAAATTATTTGTTAGTTTCTGTGACTGTACAGAATCTGTACAGGGCACCGCAACTTCACCAAAATTAAAAGAAGTTACAACCTCCAGTTAGTACAATGTTAGTTATATGCCAACAGAGAAGAAGCGTTTTCAGCTTGGCCACATTCATTACCAACTCATCTGCCAAAAGGTACCTTCAATGCAATGATCAAAGCTATATTAAAACTTCTGCTTCTCTCTTGTTCATCCTGCTTAAACTCTCAAATGAATTATTTTGAATAGCAGTTCATTCGCCATCATCCCATTCATGAAAGACTGTCTTAGGTTTGGGATTTGCAGGCAGAGCCTGTGTTACAACTCTGCTGCTTTTAGTGTGAAGCTCATAGGAACATAGAATGTCTCATTATAAGCTCAGTGAAATAGTTGCAAAGACTTTAATGAGCTTTCAACCAGGCTGAAAGGAAGAAAATTGTGGCACTAATTTTCCTACTAATAGAAATCTAAATTTTTTAAAGATCTATATAATACTGATTTCAGTATCATGGAATGCGTGCTGAGTAGAGGTTTCTCAGACAAAAGAAAGAAACTTAGAAGAATGGTTATGTTCACTTTTACAATTTGTCCCAGTTTCATAGCTCTTGCCTTTGTTGGTTTACAGCAATGTGTTCATAGGTCAGTGTGTGGAAATGGATTCATGTAAGACTGGAATGTATTTCCAGTTAGGCCATGCAGATAATTCATAGAGTAAAAATGGGGTATGGTAAAAGCAGAAATAGTCACTAGAGTAGTTTCAGTTTGGGAATTTCAGCAAAAGAAACTGTATCTGAATACTCTAAGGAAGCACTCAAATCTACTAGTGTATCAGATGTGTTTCTCTAATTCCATCCTAAGTATATTAAAATTCCTTTTTAAGAAGTTACGTGAATTGTTGTTCAAGTATATCTGTGACTCTGAGTTACCATGTTTATATTCTGCTTTAAAATAGCAGAACAATTTTTACTTACTCTGTGCAAAAGCAAATCCAGATTTTGAATGCTAACAGGAGCCAGATAATGGTGGTTTAATATTTCATGTAGATGTCTTAATCACCAAGTCATTTAACCCAATCAGTGTAAGACAGAGAGTACTTTTAAAAGAAGTATCCCATTTACAAATAAGCAATAACCATGTTTTGGTCACATTTTATCAATTACGTGTTCTATAAGAGGAGGGTATCGTTACATTTGTGGTGGTACATTAGGAAGCACTGCTTTTCACAATGACTGTTAAAATGGTACATGCTGGGGAAAACCATGCTTATTAGGACTGATTTAAGACAGTGGATACTCACTAAGCATGAATTGTATATGATTACTTTCATAGTTAATGCATTCTAGTTTGTATCATTCTTTAGTTTATATCATTCTTTAAAAAGAAATAATTATACCTTGAGAATTCTTTCTTTTCCTGACAGAGTTGACAGGATTTAAATTCCTGGCCCAGGGAAGCAGAGCAGCGGCTCAAGGCATGCAGCATTCCTGGGCTACAGCAGGACAGTGCAGTGGGCAGTTCAAGCCAGCAAGCACTGTGAGGAACAGTAGACAGAGCCAGCAGATCGATACCTGGCTCTGAGCCTGGTGTCACCTGCAGGACATTGAGTTCTTTAATTATGGGTTAATTTACAGGACACCAGGCAACAGACAGGATATAACTGTCACAGAGGTGGAAAAGGATCCTAGCTCAGGAACTAGCAGGGCTCATTGAAAGAGCTTTAAACTAGATTTGAAGGATAAAGGGCACAAACCTGGGCTTGATAGAGAAAAGCCTGGGGGCAGCATACCAATGTTCTGAGGAGGGTGTGCTAAAGAGGTCTGTTGGTCTGCCATTTCAGCAGAGGCAGGCAATAAAGACCCACACAGCAACAGACAAAAGGGTTATTGATGGGTTAGTAACCACAGGAGCATCTGAAAATAGTCAGGCAAGAAAGGTGGTAGGACCTTTAGACCAACCAGCTTCACTAATGCATGCAATATGGGAAACAAATAGGAGGAACTGGAAGCCATTGTGCATCAGGAAAACTATGATAGAATGGCCATCACAGAGACACGGTGGGACGTCTCACACAACTGGAATGTTGCGATCAGTGGCTACAAACTCTTCAGAAGGGATAGGCAAGGATGGAGAGGTAATGGGGTAGTTTGATTGTCTTGAGCTTAATGATGGTGACAATAGGGTTGAGTGCTTATAGGAAGGCCAACAAAGCAGATACTGTGGTGGCAGTCTGTTACAGATCACACAATCAAGATGAAGAGACAGATAAAATATTCCATCTGGGGCACAGCAATCATATATTGTTGGGGCCAGTTCTCTTTAATATCTTTATGAATAATCTGGATGAGGGGACTGAGTGCACCTTCAGAAAGTTTGCACACTAAGTTGGGAGGGAGAATTGATCTGCTTGAGGGCAGGAAGGCTCTGCAAAGGGACCTGGTCAGACTGGATCATTGGTCTAAGGCCAACTGTATGGGCTTCAACAAGGCCAAGTGCTAGATGTTGCACTTGGGTCACAACAACCCCATGTAACACTACAGGCTTGGGAAGAGTGGCTGGAAAGCTGTCCTGTAAAGAAAGATCTGGGAGCACTGATCAACCGCTAGCTGAACATGAGCTGGCAGTGTGCTCCGGTAGCCAAGAAGTCCAACAGCATCCTGGCCTATATCAGGAAGTGTGACAAGCAAGACTAGGGAAGTGATTGTTTCCCTGTACTCAGCACTGGTGAAGCCACACTTTGAGTAGTGTGTTCAGTTTTGGAACCCTCACTACAAGAAAGACACTGAGTGTTGGAACAGGTTCAAAGAAGGGCAACAAAGCTGGTGAATGGGCTGAAGAACAGCTAAGGAAAGTGGGCTTGTTTAGTCTGGAGAAAAGGAAGCTCAGGAGAGATCTTCTCAGTCTGTACAACTGCCTGAAAGGAGGTTGGAGCCAAGTGGGTGTCAGTCTCTTCTCCCTAGTAACAAGTGATAAGATGAGAGGAAACGACTGCAAGTTGTACCACAGAAGGTTTAGACTGGGCATTAGAAGAAACTTCTTCACTGAAAGGATTATCAAATACTAGAACAGGCTCCCCAGGGAGGTGGTTGAATCACCACCCCTGGAGGTGTTCAAAAGATGCATAGATGTAGCACCAGGGACATGGTTTAGCACCATACTTGGCACATCTGTACAGCAGAGCAAATGGGGCACAGCTATCACACGACATCAGCAGAATCCCATGAAAGGCCTTTCTAGTACTTGTGATATCAGCGCATTTGTACCACATACAACTTGCAACCTACATGCCCCTACCTCTATGTAAAGAGCCTTCACCAGTCACCACCCTTCTGATCTTGCTGCAGCAAATAACCTGTTAATCCCTTCCCGGGGCAGCCAGCACCTCTATGGTCTCTCAGTCCATTCTGTGATGACCCACTGTAATGGTGCGGTGAGGTAACTGATCCCAGAGAAGCAGGCAGGAGGGGGAAAGCAGTGGGGGAGCACTAAAACTGTAACACCCACTGAAGCTGCCACTTAAGAAAAAGACGCTGTGGTGCTCTCCTTTTACTCCACAGACAATACAGAGAAGGGGATCACTCGTCCTTCTGGGAAGGAACGCGGCTGATCCTCATTTGTGTATGGGAAGACTGAGTAAGCCAAAGCGCTTGCAGATGACAGCCCAGAGCCAGGTGGAGGGGCCTGGGGTGGTAATGAGGGCACATCACTGCGAACCAGAGGGCTGCATGGCCAGATGGTGCTGAACAGGTCTGAGCAGGTATGGCATGAGTACAGGTGCAGAGCTGCAGCGAAGGGCCAAGCCATATGGCTCTGTTGGACAAGTATAGCAATGCTCCAGGGAAAGGCACTGAAGAATGGAGATGATCCAGACTATATGTTGAGTGGAGCAAGGGAACAAAGAAAGTTTCTAAGGAATCTCCCCACAGCATCCTGGCCGGAGCACTCCCAGGGAGCCCCAATGGGCATACAATGTTCAGGCAGGAGAGTCTTAATGGTGGCACAGAAGCCCTTCTACTTGACAGAATGACAAAGCTAGCTGGCCTCCCTGCATTTGGCAGTTCTTTTATTCTGAGTGAGATGAGTGTGTTTTCCTTGCATGGAGACTGACTGAACAAATCCCATTTCCCAGGAGGAGCAGGAAAATTAAATGGCTTGGGGAGTTCCCTGCTGCTTATTTGAAATGCTATGTGAGTGATTACCTGTGCACCGAAAAGGAAAAATAAGCCAGTATAAAACATAGTATGTATCAATGTCAATTACAATGCATCCCAACCACGGGATCCTTTCTCCCAAAGGTTATACAATTTTCAAAAATATGCCTTTGAGGCTGTGAATGGTGAACAAAAAGAATCTCAAGTCCTGTATTTCATTTAATGTAGAAACTTTTTTTGTTGTTTTTTTTTACACTCTACTGGGTTTGAAGAGACTATGGAAATAGGTACTATCATGAAAGAGCTTGCAGAAGAATCCAAAATTTCTCCTTATTTTTTATGGTACTTCAATGGAACTATAAGTGTAATAGGAGTGGCTTGGTCATAGAATCATAGAATGCAGTTGGTTGGAGAAGACCTTTAGAGGTCATCTAGTCCAACCCCCACCCCCAGCTAGAGCAAGTTGCCCCATCAAAGCCTGATTTTGAATGTCCCGGGGATGGGGTCTCCACCACCTCTGTGGGCAATCTATTCCACTTTCCACCACCCTCACAGTAAAGAACTTCTTCCTAATGTCCAATCTAAATCTACCCTTCTCTAATTTAAAACCACTGCCCCGTGTCCTTTTGCTACATGCCCTTGTAAACAGTCCCGCCCCAGCTTTCTTGTAAGCCTCCTTCAATTGTTCATTTGGATTTATATGAATATTATTTTGATTTTTATTTTACTACTATTTAAAAGCACTTGCTAGATAGAAGTTCCCTCAGCTGTTTGGCCACATAACAACAGACAGACCCTAATATTTCATGCATGGCACTCAGCATGGTGTGTCAGAAGAAAGGCCCTAAACCTGCTCTTGCATTCTAACAAGGGTGTATGTCACTTTGTAGGAGATCCAAATTCTGCAAAGTCTAATAGAACAACAGTTGCCAAATGACAAAAGCTATCAGAAGAAACACAGTAAAAAGGCTCATCTTTGTTTCTGATCTTCACAGCTTCAGTGCAGGCAAGATTAATGTCAAGGTTTCCAAAATAAAGCCAGTTAACCACTCTAACTGCTATTAAAATACAAACAAGGACATAAAAACAGAGATGTTGGAATCTAGGATATGAACATTTGAAACAACAGCTATGTATACAATTACAGTTTTGTTAACATCATCTGCCCCTGGGGCTGTGCAGCTCCACTGGCTGCGGCTGTGCTGAGAACAGAGACATAGACCTCTGGGGCCCACAGCATCTAACCAGCAATGGGGAATCCCCAAAGTAAAATGTTTGTGCAGCCATACTGTGGTGTGGTGGGAGGAGAAAAGGGACTGCAGAGAGGTGTAGCTTCCTCCTCTTTACTGTCATGCAGGACACACATTACCCAAGGAAGTAGCAGAAGTACCTTAATTGTATGTGAATTTGAGTAAGTCCCTGGAGGTGTTCAAAAGATATGTGGAATTGGTACTTCGGGACATGGTTTAATGGCCATGGTGGTCTTAAGATTGACAGGTGGACTTGATGGTCTTTTCCAACCAAAACAATTCTATGACTCTATGATCCTTCTCAGTAACTCCTCATCTTAGTACAGGCAAGCAAACTAGTTGTTTTAAAAGCTCTGCCAACATGCACTGATAGCCGAAACCAGGACAAACCACTTGGATGATGATACAGAAGAGAACTTAATGGGCATCAGTAAGTGTGTTTAAAATATCACCGTTGATTTAACAGCATGAGATTTAACACATCTAAGTGACGGGTTCTACACACTGGCCACAACAACCCCATGCAGTGCTACAGGCTGGGGTTAGAGTGCCTGGAGAGTGGCCAGGCAGAAAGGGACCTGGGGGTACTGGTCGATGGTAGGCTGAACATGAGCCTGCAGTGTGCCCAGGTGGCGAAGAAGGCCAAGGGCATCCTAGCCTGGGCCAGGAATAGTGTGGCCAGCAGGAGCAGGGAAGTCATTCTGCCCTTTACTCAGCACTGGTTAGGCCACACCTTGAGTCCTGTGTCCAGTTCTGGGCCCCTCAGTTCAGGAAAGATGTTGACTTGCTGGAACATGTCCAGAGAAGGGCAGGAAAGCTGGGGAGGGGCTTGGAACACAAGCCCTACGAGGACAGGCTGAGGGAGCTGGGGTTGCTTAGCCTGGAGAAGAGGAGGCTCAGGACAGACCTTATTGCTGTCTACAACTACCCGAAGGGAGGTTGTAGCCAGGTGGGGGCAGGTCTCTTCTCCCAGGCAACCAGCACCAGAACAAGAGGACACAGTCTCAAGCTGCACCAGGGCAGGTTTAGGCTGGATGTTAGGAAGAAGTTCTTCACGGAGAGAGTGATGGGCCATTGGAATGGGCTTCCCAGTAAGGCGGTGGAGTCACCATTACTGGAGGTGTTTAGGAAGACACTGGATGGGGTGCTCATTGCCATGGTTTAGTTGATTAGATGGTGTTGGATGATAGGTTGGACTCGATCTCAAAGGTCTCTTCCAACCTGGTTAATTCTATTCTATTCTATTCTATTCTATTCTATTCTATTCTATTCTATTCTATTCACTGGTCTATTCCTGGTGCTTCAGTTATGCAAAATAAATACACTAAAATAATTAATCAATGTCATTAAACAACTGTAGTGCTGTACATACATCGCACTTGAACCTAATAAATGATGACAATTATTTCAGGTTTATGACAATACTTCTGTGGTAAATATTTCTACAAATTCTAAAAGTCAGATATACGAAGCAGAAGTCTGTACACTATAAACTGTCACGAAACTGAAGACTTGTCAAACCAAAATGAGCTATAAAACCAGTAATATTCAGGCAATGTCACTCTCATTAAACACCTAATGATGCCACAGGCATTTTAGTAGGCAAATGCTCATGAGGCTCATGAGGAATTAGGAGGAAAAAAAAACCACAAAACCTACAACAACAAAACCCCTGCCCCTAAAACTGCTTGCCAAGCTGTTTGTACACTCTGCCACAGGCGGTTTCTTGAAAAAGATGGAGACTTGAATGGAGACAGTCAGTGACTATTAGATGCCCATGATGGTGAAAGCAAGCAGAAGAACTGATGCTTGAGATTAAGGGCTTCATTTGCTTTCAGTTGTGTTTTGCCTGTCTCAACATTTCATAGTATTTAAATGAATCTGTTACATAAGGCATTTCGCCTGTCTGTGCTGCTGAGCAGCCATATTCTCCTTTCTGGTATGGATTGTCTTGGGAAACTTGCCAAGCTGTGACAGAGCAGCGCATAAAAGGAAATCATGTTCATAAGCTGGGGGTGGGGAGAGCTGCAGGTGAACAGATTCAGTGCAGCAACATATGTATAGTCTCCTGTCTCAAAAATCCAGGGCTTAAATCAGATGGGAGCCACAATACTTCTTTTTTTAAAAAAGCACACAGAGCTGCTAGAGACCCCAAGCCATCCCATTCCCTTGCTCCTGGGAGGGTGTGGCATGGTGCAGTACAGTGTCTCAACACTGCACTGGCTGATCAGAAGAATGAACATGTATTTCTTCTTAAGATGATAGAAAAACTCCATTCAGTTCTGAAGTCCATTCCCGACATATGCCAAATACCTCCTTTACACTTAGGAAGGATCTGGACCTTTTAATTAAGAACAGAGGCAAATTAGGGTGGACCCAGCCTCTTGCAGGAGTAAGTTATTACCTGCCTGCCAGGACCTGCCTGAAAGGCATTTCCTACAGAATTCAGTGAATTATCTCCTTGTTAATATTTATTGTATTATTTACTAATAGCCAAGCTCTCAAGTAGTTGTTTGCCTTTCATCTCTATACCTGAAAGTGTTTTACAAAGGGGAGCATTATCAACAAAGGAACACAGACATTTACATTTGGGCTTTGTCATGTAAAGAGCATCTCAGTTCACCTGTAAAAGCATATTTGCCAGTTGAGCTTTACTCTGGTCACCCGCCCTGGAAACAATCTCCAAATCCTAAATGACTGGGGGCAAAGGGAAGGATTTTCAGCTGAACACAAACAACTGTAGCGGATTGGGCAATCCTGCACAATGCTGCACCTAGCTGGAAGATGTGGAGGTCAGAGACCCAGCTTGAAATCTGCAACACTGGAGCAACCTTCAAGCATCTCTAGATCAGACCAGGGTTCATTATTACAAGGCATGGGATTACAGCACTGAGTGCTTTTAATTGCTCCTTCCCTGAAGAAAATATTTACTATCCTCTTGCCATCTTTGGTTGTTATAGTAAAAGGCAAGTGAAGAAACGTGCTTGGGTTCATACATTCTTGGGCAGATTTGCACTGCATACAGACTAGAATTTTTCATCTTAATGACCTGCAGCTGAAACAGATGTTTTGCTTTAGTGTTTTAAAGCACTTCACAAAACTTAGCACTAATTTATTCTTTCACAGTGCAAGGAAAAAAGAAGTTTGGTATCGTTACTCACATAACAGAACAATGTGAAAAATGGAAACAGATGTTTCTCATTTAAGCATGAATAAGAAGGAAGTGAAAGGAAAAAAGTTGATGTAGTAGTAGTTATTAAGAGAAATATGATGGCTTGGTTAAGTCAAGACAATTTCTTATGGACCCCCTGTCAATCCTGAAAGATCTTTCTAACAACTCAGTCCCTGATTTGGCAAGCACATGGAAGTGATTAACTTCAGCCGTGGAGGCTGTCCTGCATGCTTCATTTATTGTATTTTTAAAAGCTGTATAGCCAAATGAGTACTTTACAGTTAGAAGCTGAGGAATTGTTGTTCCTGTACACAGTAAAGCACTGACTGTTTTCACAAACTTCAGACACCTACATTTGAATATCAGAATATAAATAAAGTCAGACTGAAAATACATTGTTTCCTGAAACACAAAGAAGTGGTTTAATTTTACTGCAGCACAGACAAGATCATTGCGAGACCCAAAAGCAGCAACCAGGGACCCACTACATGTGACACTGAGAACTCCAGCTTCCCCTGACACCTGACAGGAAGGACCTGCTCTGCTTTGGCAACTGCTTCTCACTCCTCCCTGTCCCAGCAGAAGGAAAAGTCCAACTACAGCTGCAGGGCCTTTTCCAGTAAAAATCTTTCAGAAACCTCTAGTGCCATAGGATTCACTGAGGGAAATGTAACCAACAAGGAATTTGGGTGCAGACCAAAGAACTCATCTTCCATTGTTAGTACTACTTCTTGTCTTAGGCTTTTGGAAGATAGAATAGAATAGAATTAGAATAGAATTACCAAGGTTGGAAGAGACCTTGAAGATCATCGAGTCCAACCTGTAACCACAACCTCACAACTAGACCATGGCACCAAGTGCCACATCCAGTCCCCTCCTGAACGCCTCCAGGGACGGAGACTCAACCACCTCCCGGGCAGCCCATTCCAATGACGAATCACTCTCTCGGTGAAGAACTTTCTCCTCACCTCCAGCCTAAACTTCCCCTGGTGCAGCTTGAGACTGTGTCCCCTTGTTCTGGTGCTGGCTGCTAGGGAGAAGAGGCCAACCCCTTCCTGGCTACAACCACCCTTCAGGTAGTTGTAGAGAGCAATGAGGTCGCCCCTGAGCCTCCTCTTCTCCAGGCTAAACAGCCCCAGCTCCCTCAGCCTCTCCTCATAGGGCTTGTGCTCAAGGCCTCTCACCAGCCTTGTTGCCCTTCTCTGGACACGTTCAAGTGTCTCAATGTCCTTCTTAAACTGAGGGGCCCAGAACTGGACACAGTACTCAAGGTGCGGCCTAACCAAAGCAGAGTACAGGGGCACAATGACCTCCCTGCTCCTGCTGGCCATACTATTCCTAATGCAGGCCAGGATGCGGTTGGCCCTCTTGGCTGCCTGGGCACACTGCTGGCTCATGTTCAGCTTCCCATCAACCAGCACCCCCAGGTCCCTCTCTGCCTGGCCGCTCTCCAGCCACTCTGACCCCAGCCTGTAGCGCTGCCTGGGGTTGTTGTGGCCAATGTGCAGAACCCGGCACTTGGATGTGTTCAATCTCATGCCATTGGACTCCACCCATCTGTCCAGCCTGTCGAGGTCTCTCTGCAAAACCTCTCTGCCCTCCAGCAGATCAACTCCTGCCCCCAGCTTGGTGTCATCTGCAAATTTACTGATGATGGACTCAATGCCCTCATCCAGATCATCAATAAAGATGTTGAAAAGCATGGGGCCCAGCACTGATCCTTGGGGCACACCACTAGTGACAGCCCGCCAGCTGGATGTGGCACCATTCACCACCACTCTCTGGGCTCGGCCCTCCAGCCAGTTCCTAACCCAACGCAGTGTGCTGCTGTCCAAGCCATGGGCTGCCAGCTTGGCCAGGAGTTTGCTGTGGGGGACTGTGTCAAAGGCCTTGCTGAGGTCCAGGTAGACCACATCCACAGGCCTCCCCACGTCCACCAGGCGGGTCACCTGATCATAGAAGGAGATCAGGTTGGTCAGGCAGGACCTGCCCCTCCTAAATCCATGCTGGCTAGGCCTGAGCCCCTGGCCATCCTGTAAGGATGAAGGATCCAAGCAGGGCAGTGCAGACCATGAGGTTTAGACAAGACTGTTACCCTCTCTCCAGAGGGCAGAGACCTCCCCAGAGTCATCCTACTCCAGTTTCCACACGTTTCCAAGGTGCCCTAGGGCTCATGTCTGTGTAAGACAGGACTGATCTACCCCACCAACACTCACTATCAAGAGAAAGATCCCTGCCACAGGAGAATCCTCCTGCCAATTCCATCTCACAAAGCAGCTGCTCAGTTTTCAATCTTTGGTATTCCTGAGAAAATTATGCTCTTTCCAGCCCCACTGAATTACTTCTTGTCTATATCTACCAACATATAGCTAGGTTGCCTTGGAAAGGGCAGAATAACTGGCAGACGTGTAACTACTCCTGATGTTCCCAAAAAGGAGGAAAGGCTAAAGAAATGTTCAGATTCCCTGTAGATTACAGCAGTATAAAATTCCTTTTACAGAGGAATTCTTAGAAGGAAAAATTTTAAATTAAGCTTCAAATCGTCTTGTTTGAGTTTTAAGTTATAGGTTATAAGTTAAGTTTTAAGTTATAGTTAAGTTTACTTCAGTTATAGGAAACTGCCCCTTTCCACTCAGCATTTTTAATATGAAAGTAACGTTTCTGAAATTGTCCGTGATTGTTGCTGAGAGAGATTTGCCCCTATGTGCAGTCCACAGACTGTGCATGCAGAATTAATAATCTCATTAACATTGCTATATGCAAATGCTCCCAGGATACAAAGAGAAATTTGTATTTCAGATTAATATTTTATGGGAATTTTGTGTATACACGATAAATGAATAAATGGAGGGACACAAGGGGACATGAAGAACATGTGCATCATGTGTGAGAAGTGCTTTAATTCTTAAATGTTTGCAATGGCCACAAGATGGTTAAGAACAAAAAGATTTACTGTAATTACATAAGAGAGAATGAGAAAAAAGGGAAAAAAAAAAAAAGAGAGAGATCAAGGGAACCATTTTGTTTTATAGTTCATCCAGCTGCAGAGCTGGCTTGAGAGGTTCTCCAAACTCTCCTGCCCTGATCCTTTCCACCCTATTTGCCTTCCCGTTACCATCCTTCTAATTCTGCCAACTCAGCCCTTTGCATATTCAAGCTTTAAACCAGCTCTAATGATACCATGGAATCACACCCTTAGTCTACTTGGTCTCATTCATTTTCAGTTGTTACATAATAAAGGTCAGTACCACACAAAATCTCAGCACCAATACAGTGCTGTGGATGTTGAAAAACCAGGCACATCAGAGAGACTGAGAACAGGTCTCAGAATCTGAGGGTTAAAAAGGATAGTTATTTGGAGAGAACCGCCACTGGTTACCCACTGTTTTGGTTTCTGGGTCACCCCCTTTACTGCCTCTCTAGCTATCCTTACTCCATTGCCGTCTTATTGCTACTCTGGAGTGACATGAAGCTCTCTCATGCTTTACCTATAAGAAATGTAATATTGTATTTGTCCAAAAACCTACATGAGTAAAAGAAGATCCCTGAGGGGATATTATTAACTGCCTGCTACTTATCATTGATGGTTATTCTCTGAGACAACTCTTCTGTTTAATCTTTATGCTCTCGACAATAACCCTTCTCTCTTTTTGATCAAGTGTTTAATTTTCTTGAAAGATTTTCTGTGACTTTAGCTATTATTGAAGAGGATTTTAATTTTACCCCAACTCTTTAATGGCTAAATCTTGCATATCCACTATTTCAAATAGGGGTATTTCAGTTACTCTAAGTAAATAGTTCAAGGATTTGGTTTTGATAGGTAGCTGGAAAATTTCAAATCAAAACAAAATTGAAATTGCAGTTTCTTTTCCACTTCAGAATAGAGTTTTTAGTCTCCCTGAATGACCTGTCAGTGTATTGGAATAAGAAATGGGTACTGCTAGACTGCTACAGAGCATACTCCAATGTCAGCAGAACTTCATCAGCATGAGTGGCAGCCCTGTATGGGAATTCAGTTAGCTGGTTATTTCATCTGCAGATGATCAAAGATAAACAAGATAAAAAAGACAAACAAAGGAAAATGGTGATGTACATTCCTAGTCTCCATAGGCAATACTATTGCTAAATTTCCTCTAATTGTTTATAGAAGAACTTTAAAGCATGACAGGAGAGAAAAAAATTAAAAATCAGTAGAGGTTCAGCAGAGAGCAAAGCCGAGAAAACCTTGAAGTCTCTTGCTTTCCCTTCTCACAAGCATTCTCAATCCTTCCTCATTGTCACTGCATCTCCACAGCCTAGTGGAAGTCCAGATCATGAGAAAATATATAGAAAGATAATAGTTACATTTAGCACAGCCCATGGAGTAAGGAAGGACTGTACCATAGGACTGAGAGGTCTTTTTTAGGAGGCTTGTTTTGTTATGTCATACTGGGCACTCACACTTCCAATGACCTTGTTGTCCATGATAATTACAACACTTTACAACGGTCTCCAGTTCTGAACCCAATACATTTGGCTTATGATTTTACAGCTGTCATGTGTATCCCTAATATTGGCTAATTGTCTGCTTGTCCAATTTAAACATGTAAGTGGAAGCACAGAGTCTTGATCTGCTCCCTCCTCTGCAGCTGCTTTCTTTTCCTGGTTCCCAAGTTCAAATTGGGAGCTCAGAACTTCTGCCTTACAGCCTGAAGGAAAATGGTCATTCACTCATCTTCCTTGCCCCTTTTCCACAACAAGCCATCCTCACTGCTACCCTCCCTCCCAGCATGGGCTTGCTTACAGGATTCAGTCAGAGAGGTGCCAGGAGCTATGCAGGACACACAGCTGCTCCATGACCGGGAATTCAGGTAAGGAAAAGATTCAAGTGAAAATGAGCAGGCGGAAAGCCTAGTTAGCAGACACCAGAATATATAGATATGAATCTATACATCTAAGCCTTAAGCTGCCCCATCTATTAAAAAACATGTTGAAATACTCCCCTGTTTCTCAAGAAAGTTACTAGGGTTAATAAATTAATTATGCTTACATAACACCATATTGTCAGAAAGATCTTTCCCTAAACCAACATTTTCAAGTATTTCAGCTGATGATAGAAATTAATTTCATAAACAGGTACAACACAGACTACAAACAGTGACTGAAAATGTCAAAATGATTCCCTTAAGATTAATCCAATACTGTAAGATCTTTCAGAGTATTTATTTCCTGTTGGATTTCTGTTGAGACAGTTGTACTCGGCAGTTGCCTTTGCTTTTCAGCATCTGATGCCAGAGTACACAGCAGTACTGGTGGAAAGATCACAGCAAGAGAGATGTATTCACCAAAGAAATGGAGCAACAGACTTAAAAAGAGCACGATTCTCACAGCAGGTCAGCTGAAGTGGCAGCTGTGCATTTCTGGGCTAGTACCAAGTGTCCACTAGCACCTTGTAAGAGCCTTGTGGCTTTAGATTTCATTCCTGTTGACTGAAATTCATAAATATTTTCTAACAGTACTATTGCTTTTCAAAGTGCTGGTTCAGCCCTAGCATAGGACGAACTTTTGCCAATACTTTATCTGTCTGATATCCAAGGCTCAAACAAGAGGAGAATCTTTGTGTGGTGCCCTTCATACTTGCATTCAAATCTTCCCTGTTTTAATGAGCCATGGGGCTGTTGCTCTGAAACTGAGGACATTAACCATTCAGAAAAAGTAAACCCCTGCAGATTATCACCTGGTTTCTTCCCAGGTTCAAGCAAGCAGAGAGTGCAAAAGCAGAGAATCTGTATACTCTGCCTGAACAATAAGCACAGTAGCTAATCACTTCGCCTGGCTTTGTCAAGCATATGTGTATTTTGTTTATGTCACATGAATACCAGAGGCCTCCAAATGTCACTAAATTCACAGAAACTAACTGTGCTGCTATTAAATGATTCTCTTAGCATTCCCCCTTCTCTGTGGCTGTGAAATAATACCTATTTCATGCTTCTTGATTTTTAAAGCAAATGTTTTATTGCTTTCCAAATAGCATTTAACTGCTAGGTATCGCTTCTGAGTCCACCACCCAGTAATCAATACAATACAATACACCACCAGGTTGGAAGAGACCTTCAAGATCATCGCGTCCAACCCATCAACCAATCCAACCCACCCAACAACTAAACCATGCAGCCAAGCACCCCATCAAGTCTTCTCCTGAACACCTCCAATGAAGGTGACTCCACCACCTCCATGGGTAGCCGATTCCAATGGGCAATCACTCTCTCCATGTAGAACTTCTTCCTAACATCCAGCCTAAACCTGCCCTGGCGCAGCCTGAGACTGTGTCCTCTTGTTCTGGTGCTGGCTGCCTGGGAGAAGAGACCAGCCTCTGCCTGGCTACAACCTCCCTTCAGGTAGTTGTAGAGAGCAATAAGGTCTGCCCTGAGCCTCCTCTTCTCCAGGCTAAGCAACCCCAGCTCCCTCAGCCTTTCCTCGTAGGGCTTGTGTTCCAAACCCCTCACCAGCCTTGTTGCCCTCCTCTGGACACGCTCCAGCAAGACAACATCCTTCCTAAACTGAGGGGCCCAGAACTGGACACAGTACTCAAGGTGTGGCCTAACCAGTGCAGTGTACAGGGGCAGAATGACCTCCCTGCTCCTGCTGGCCATACTATTCCTGATGCAGGCCAGGATGCCATTGGCCTTCTTGGCTGCCTGGGCACACTGCAGGCTCATGTTCAGCCTACAATCAACAAGTACCCCCAGGTCCCTCTCTGCCTGGCCACTCTCCAGGCACTCTGACCCCAGCCTGTAGCACTGCCTGGGGTTATTGTGGCCAATGTGCAGAACCCGGCACTTGGATGTGTTAAATCTCATGCCATTGGACTCCACCCATCTGTCCAGCCTGTTGAGGTCCCTCTGCAAATCCTCTCTGCCTTGCAGCAGATCAACTCCTGCCCCCAGCTTGGTGTCATCTGCAAATTTACTGATGATGGACTCAATGCCCTCATCCAGATCATCAATAAAGATGTTGAAGAGCATGGGGCCCAGCACTGATCCTTGGGGCACAACACTAGTGACTGGCTGCCAGCTGGATGTGGCACCATTCACCACCACTCTGTGGGCTCAGCCCTCCAGCCAGTTCCTAACCCAACACAGTGTGATCCTGTCCAAGCCATGGGCTGCCAGCTTGGCCAGGAGTTTGCTGTGGGGGACGGTGTCAAAGGCCTTGCTGAGGTCCAGGTAGACCACATCCACAGGCCTCCCCACATCCACCAGGCGGGTCACCTGATCATAGAAGGAGATCAGGTTGGTCAGGCAGGACCTGCCCTTCCTAAATCCATGCTGGCTAGGCCTGATCCCTTGGCCAGCCTGTAAGTGCTTACAAAGAAAAGGATCTCAAATCTTGAGAAGTACACTTTGCTAGCAACAGGCCAGTGACTAATGGTATTCCTGCTCTTTAGTAAATCACTAGTAGATTTATTGCTACTTAGCCTGATCATTCCATTTAGCACTGGAGGAACAGTTTGAAAAGAAGACAGGAATAAGTGTTGGCCAGAAGGATGGCAAACCCATCAAAAGCCCTTTGGCAAACTCTGAACATAGCACAGATGAGACACAGTGCTTCAATTTACTGGAAACACAGAGAAAGGGAACAGTCAAAGAGTTGTGCTGTCAGTTCAGAAAAGACAAATGGGATAAGGCATTAAACAGTTAAACAGACCTGAACTACTACAATTTGTGTAATGACAATACCCTCCCCATCACCATAACCCACCTTTTCACCCTTGTCCACCCCAGCTCCCCATGGTTCAGGAGACTTTTTGAACAGAATGATTCTAGCATAACATGAAGGAAATATCAGCTCTATCTTTTGATCATTTCTTATTCATCTTCTTTCTCTTGTTGGGTCAAATCTCAGTCTCACTGAACTCCTGATTTAGCCTATTAGTGGGGAAGAGTAAACTCCCATCCTCATTTCCTTCCTTCACACATCTTCTAGCTTGCTTCCCATGTTTCCATTTTTATAGTCCTTAGAGGATACAGGAGTATGCTGCTTTGATTGCCTTTACCTTATCCTTCCTATAGGTCATGCAGGTCAGTGGCATATCTGGAATAAAGTAAGACTTATTTCAACCATCAGTCATGCTTCAGCTGGAAGGCATAGTCCTGTTAGCAGGGAGACTGAAGTGCTGCAAAGCAACCCAGAGGACAGTAGTGTCTTTGATGGCAACTGTGTGCTTCAGCTGCCGCCTGCTAACAGGTATCCATGGGCACCGCTGTTCCCCTGGCTCTGTTTCTCTTTGATCATGCTGTGCTGCTATTGGAGCATTTCAGTAAACAGGCCCCAGAGCAGGGTATACACGCCTCTGTAACCATGCACCACAGGCAAGATCCTCCACAGATTAAAAATCAGAAAATGCCATGGTGTTTTCCTGAGCTGAGGATTTAGCCCTGTATGCTTAATATTTCTCTGCCACTGAGCAGGGCCTCATCAGGCAAGACACTGAGCAGTGTCTGATTAAAACCAGTATGAATAGAGCACACACAGCACCACAGATTCCTCAGAAACGGCCCTTTACAAAGAACCACCTGGATTCTACAAAATGAGCCACGTGTGGCACTTCAAACTGGACACCTTTGCAGAACTTCAACCACTACTGGAGTCACAAGCCCTGGATTTGACCACATTCACCACTTCTTCAAAAAGGCAAGAACTCTGCTGAGAGCAATGCAAACAATGCTTGCTTTACGACAACGCATAAAGACTCTGTCTGAAGTCTTCTGAAAAAGTCTTCCTTTTAGTGGCATGAGAACAGTGCACACTACATGCTTTAAATGGGATCTGAGTCACTTTTTTCATTGCTACTAGAGCAGGTACTGCTGAAGATAAAAGCGACTGTCTCAGAAGAGCAGGTATGACATCTGGTACATAGCACCAAAAATAAATCTTTAACTTCCTCTCATACCTGCCAAACCTGCTCCAAGGAAATAAACCTGGGAAACATTACAAATACACACTTCTCTCAGATTTCAAAGGAAGAACTGACCTATTTTTCCTTTGTCCATTTTAAACCTTTCCTATGACAAAATCAGTTTGTTAAAACAATGGGCTCTGCTTGGAATAACCCAAATCATAAGAGAAAATTGCATGCATATAAAAAAGGCAAGTAGCCTGATGTTTGCCTTGGAGATAATTCAAGCTAATACTGCTATTTATAGTGCAGCAGCACCTTAGGGACCCAGTCATCCTCAGCACACCTACCTGGTAAGGACTATACAATCATGAAATTGGATAGTCTTTCCCCAGTAGTATACTCATACTTGTGATTTATGGAAACTTATTGTGTAATGCCATATAATTTAGGAGCAGTCCTTTGTTTAATTATTTTCTCTGGTCATATTTGTGTAGTCAGCATTTTCCATATCCTTTCAATAGCTGACTTGGCTTACAAGAAGACAAGAGATTTGTCTATTGGCAAAGATGACCTACTTAAATCAGGAACAATTAAAGCCCAGGTTCCTATTTACAAGCTTGACTAAGAACCACACACACACACAAATCAAACTGAAGAAGTCATGGAATACTTTTTAGTGCTACAGTTCTGATCATATGGGAGAGTCTATGGTGGGGGCAGGGGATGGTCAGAAAAGGAAGTGCATGTGATTCATTATTAGCAATGTAAATAGGACACATTTGGAGGTTGCCACCATCCTGATCACTCATCTGCTTTTATTAGCCCACATTCTTTATTCTTATTGTCTTTGGTTTTCTGTGCTTGTTGTTAGTTATGTTATAGGAATCTGTTTAGCATATTCTGCATGAAAATGCAAATGGAGATGAAAAACAGTAAAATAAATACATGCAGCTGTCCTGTCATGTATACCTTTGACAGAAGCACATCAAATACAAAAGAATTGTTTCACTTCGAAAGTCTGCTTGTTCATTATGTGTGTTACTTTTTTACCAGCAGATGGCAGTTTACCATTATTTTAAATAGGTCCTTTTGTTGGTGTCGGATGTTTTGAAGTTCTGGGAGGTTAGTAAAAACCTTAGAGCCCGTTTCAAAGTTATTTTTCAATTCAGTTTCCTTCTGCATCACTCCCTCTAGAAAATGCAATTAGGCCTGAGCTATTTGTTTCAGTTTACACTCCTGCAGCTGACAGAGGCTAAACATTATCTTACACAGAGTTACTTGACAGCAACTTCATGCAGCACCCATAGCTATTACCCAGCTTCCAACACTCACTGCGGCTACCGGCCCCCTGAGGCACACTTCACATTCCCTGATGCCAAATCTGTGCTTGGGGAGTTGCACACAACATTATTAACAGGGCCAACATGAAGGATAAGACTGTTCAAAGAGTCCTGTGGTTTACATACTTCTGTGTTGCTTGGACACTCTTTCAGGTAACAGATTTTAAACTACCATCCAATCAACACTGCACTGCCTCCTGCTCTGCAGCTGAGGAGGACCAAGGGTGCAGGAAGTCTGTACCAGGAGATGCAGCCTGTAGAAGGAATCCTGCTGCTACTCAAGGCTACCCTTTAACCCAGGCAGAGGCAGAACTATGAGTCCATCATCCCTGGACTAACAGAGGGCTGCAAATGAGAGCTTTTCTACTGAAAAAACTCCAGCAGGGAGCACAAGCAAAACAAAGGTCTGGGTCTGGCAGTCATATGCTGCTTTAATACCCGAGTGCAGGTTTACTCTGCGCCATCACCTGACGTGCATCCCTCACAGGCACAGCAGTGCCATCCCCATCCCAAGGCACCAGGGAGAGACCCATGCATCAAGACCCTCACACTCTACTGACCGTGGTGACACTGCTCAGTCTGTTTGAGCTCATCCTCCTTTACTGTCCCAACAATTGTGTCACTAGTGGCATTCAGGCTAGTCTGATGAGGCAATGCCATAGGTCGCAGCTGGGTTTGTAACCTCATTAAACTCTGACACCACCACAGCACACAACACTCCTCTTGGCAGCACCAGCCATCAAGATTTCTGCTGGATTGAAGTAATCACTTGAACCCCCACTTCTTGCAGGAGCAGCACCATAAACAGAAGAAAAAAAAAAGAACTCCTCTCACCTTATACCACAGGCATGCCAGCTCAGCTTTTCATAAGGGGATGGTATGTCAGGCACACATTTCTGCTAACTCACCTGCCCCTGCACACAACAGTGGGTTGAAACATGCTATACAGGGAACAGGTAGGAGGAAAGGGCTTCCCTCACCTGCCCACCTCACAGGCTGGGGACAGACTGGTTTTGTGGCTAGGCTGGGGCTTTGTTCATTTGGATTTTTGTTTTGTGTGCATGGCAAACTGGCCTTTCCCTAGGGCTGCGCAGGCCCTTTCAAGTCCTGCAGCTTTTGAATTTTTGTTTCTTATATTCTCACACTGAAGCAGCAAATGAGATGCAGATATCATTTTGCATCTGTTAAAGAACTAAACGCTGTAAGTTCTCAAAGAAAGAGTGATGATACACAGCACTATCCTATCTTGGGAATGCAGCATTTTCTTTTACAAGCAGTCCCACATAGCCTCTTTTTAATGATCTGCAGAGAGACTGAGAAATTCACCAGTGGTATTAAATTAGATGCTGAAAACAACAGAGAGCAGATGCATTGTACAAATGGGCAAAGAGACATGAAAAACATGGGAAGGGGAAAGAAAACGTGGCAACGTTTGGGAAACACAGGAGAGCATTACAGTGTGGGGAACAATAAGACACAGGTATACATGGTATTAGGCACAGATTGACCACAGCTGATAAAAAATGTGCCAAGAGGTACAGTTCAGCAGTAGAGGAGGAGAGACTAACAGGTCTTTTCTCTCTAATGCCTAAGATTCCTGAAGATGGAGGTTGCTGGGAACCCATCATGGTAAAGTTCTCATGAGGAAACCTGTGATATAAAATAACACTGATAACTGCAACAAATACAAATTGAAGTATTTATGAGTCACAAAATGACTTTTTAGCCTTTGACAGTTTCCAAACAATCAGAGTCAGAAAACACAAGCTGATCAACCTCTCCTCCTCACATTGGCAACTGCATAATTAAAGCAGATGTCCATGTGAACCAGACACCATCCTATCAACTTTTGTTTCCAAGAAGTACTTTAAATAACATTCAAAGTAGGTTTAACACCAGTTATTACTCTGATTATTGCATTCCTAAGATAATGGATTTCAAAATTGTATTTTCTAGTTGAAGATTAAAGAGCTACTTCTAGGCTTCTTACCTTCTTTAATAAAGTAAGACTCAATCCAGTCTTCAAAGTTGAACATTAATATAGAGGAGATTTGCTGTCAACTTAGCAAGTGTGAGCAGTAATCATTTGGCATTTCTCGTACTTTCTCATCCAAACCTCACCTACTCACGTTGAGAAGCAAACTGGATTTCTTACACACACACACCACTTTCATCTCGCAGATACTCAGGGATGCCTTCCACTGCTGGACCCCAGCTTTTCCTCTCTGCTTCAGAATGAAAGCAGGTTTGTGCCTCAGGGCAGAAAAAGGGCAGCTTCTCACACCTGTGATGCACAGGTACCCCACATACCTCCTGGGCAGCCTGCTCCCCCTCCGGGGGGGGGGTACCGCAAACCGGGGAGAATGCTGCTGGCTCACCACATGGCCAATGTGCAAACAGCATCTACCCACATTTCATGCTGTGGTATATACTTGGCATTGGAAAGCAAAACACGTTCCTCCAAAGAGCAAGACAAGCAGCAAATCGTGCTTTGCAACTGTCAGATCACACACATCAAGCAGAGGAAGTCCATTCAGCTACTCCTACATTTCTCATATGCACATTATCACCTTCATGTTGCAAGCAGAGTCCCAGAACGTCCCTATGACTATAGCACACATTCCCAGAAACACATTCCCAGAAAGGCAAAGAAGGAAGAGACAAGACAATCTCTTGACAAGGTGCAGAGCTGAGCCATCTCAATCTCACCTTGCAAAGCCATGAACATGTGAGCTCTTGGCCCTGTTGCTGGAGAAAACCAGGAAAAATCCTGATGAGAATCTGAAGCGAAACTATGCCCTGTAGATTTCATCCGAGATGCACTACCTAGATCAGGTCTAATTGCCACACAATACATGATGGAGAATCTCTTAATTGTCCCAGAATCTGTCTTAAAGACTGCACACTCTTGCTTCAGAATGTTGTTCACTGAGTCAGTAGCAGGACTCTGTGTCGTTTGCCACTGTATGAATGTGCATTGCATTGGGAGGGGGAGTTGCAATCTGAGCCTAAAAGCCAGGGTGTGGATTTCCACCCTCTGCTTTCCCTGGCTTTATGCCAAAACCAGAGCAGCAACCAGGTGACTTGTCAGTACCTTCTACTTTTCTAAGTTTTCTATTAGGGCAGAGAAGCAATGATGCTTAAGAACTACATTATCTCACTTTGCATTAGATTTCCCACCTTGCTTTGTGACTCACAATGCCAAAAATCTTTTGTCATTTGAGCAATATGGAAAGCACGGGATGAAGGCTCAAAACCTGTAGTTTTGCCTTGAATATGCAGCAAATGGCAAATTAGAAATTAGTATTTATGCACTGTGTTCCTCTACTACAACTTGTTTAGCCCCAAAGTATCACTACAGTGTCACTTAGAAGCCAAGAAGGGTTGAGGTGAAGTTTTTCATTAGAGAAACACAGCAGAATACCATGTGGAGAGCAGGAGCAGGCTGGAGGCTGACCGTGCATGGCTCTATAGAGATGCCGGCCTGCAGGACAGGGACAGAGGAGCCCACGGACAGGAGAGCTTCAAGACATTAAATACCTGGTGGCTGAGAGCTGGTGCAGCTGCAGCAACCAAGAAGTGTTTATCTTCATCTGCTGAGCAGGGCTGTGGGCTCCTTCCCGGTGGAGGCGGACGTGGGTGAGTCACGTGTAGCCGTGTCCCTGGAGTCCAGCTTCCTGCTGCGTGCTCTGCAGAGGGCAGCAGCTCAGTCAGCACAGGGACTGAAGCCTGTGGAAAAAAACCCACTTCTCTCACAAAACGAGTTATTGCGAGGATGTCCCTGAGCAACGTCTCTGCCTTTGCTTGTTGTTTTCTAGGTAGCACAAAGTCCTAGAAATAATGTCTCAACCCTGGCACCATAATGTGGAGCTTCCCAATAAGTGGATGCTTAAAAATACAGCACAATGTACTTAAAGTTGGGAATAAAACATACATCAGAAATTCAGGATTTGACTGCATGTCATGACCCATCAGAAGCCAGCCTATGATTTAAGCTGGGAAGAAACAAGGCCTGAGCATCTACAGAATGGAGAATACCCTCAAATGAAGCAAATAGCTGAAACGAACCATTAGAGCCAAAGCCTCTTTGGCTGCCCAGCAGTATATAAACACACGATGGCCACACTTAGGCAGAATTGCTGGGTTTGCAGCAAGTCTCCTCTAAGAACTTGTGGGTTTAGTCCAGCATCTGAGGAAATCTTTGGCCAAGCCACACACTGCTACTACTTTGCTGGGCTGTGGACAAATGCAAGACTAATTCTTCAGCCAGGGTTCATCTACTGAGGCAAATATAATTAATCTTAATTCTTAAATACACTCACTAGGTCAGTGGGTCCTGTGAATTATAAGTGGTGTGAGGGTTACTGTCAAAAGAAATTGCAGGATATACTGAGTTTCATTTATGGCTTGTATTACCCAAAGTATCCTTACCCAGGAGTGAATTTTGCTCAATGAAACTCAAAGTTTAAGTAAATGCAAATAGCCTACACTGAAAATGTGAAAAATAAACAAAATATCATTTAATTTAATTTGAGCACCCAAGCAAGTCATTTGCAAGTCTGTTTAATGTTTAGGAAGAAAAAACCTTAGTTCAGTCTCTACAAATGGTTTTAGTTACTTCTGTGACTTTCCATCTCTTGAGGATAATCTACTCTTAATAAGGACAATTGCTTAGATTTATTATCCCACCGAGGTCTTGTTAAAGATCTAAAAAAAAAAATATTCCTATTTAAATGAAAAGGACAATAGAATCTTTAAAGTCAGGGTCGTGTTTAATTAAAAGCTGAAACAGAATCCAGGTCTTTATGTGTAAGAAAAGCAAAAACAGATTTCAAAGCTGTTAAGCTACATGTAATTGGCATAAACTATCCATTGAGCCAAGGAAAAAAAGAAAAAAAAAAAGTAGGCTATCGTATGGAAATTACAGCCTATTAATAAATAACAAACCTGATACATGTGCATAGTGCCATACTTTTGCATGCATTTTTTAATTTGCCTAATTTGCTAGGCATATTTCAAAGCAAACATGAGACACACTAGCTGTTAGGTTGAACAAACCCAAAAGGGACAAAAAGACTGATTGAAATCAATGTATTAACATGCACCAGCACTTAAAAAACATTTCATAACGTTCCCAAAGAGAGCATGTAAACTGCAGCAGTGCCAGTGCAAAACTGCTGTAATCTGTGTTCCCGTGTAGTCATTATTCACACATGGGAGTATACAGTTCCTACAGTCGTTTTTCATGCATGAATAGTTTAAAACCCCAAATCACTGACATAAATACGCAAGGGACACCTCCATTTTGAAAAACCTTACAAACTTTGAAAAGAAATGTGAAGACAGATACCAGCCCATGTGCTGACACAGCCCCGCTGCAACCACAAACACCTCCAAACCTTCCTCAAGCTGAGAATCGCCACAGGGCCGCTTGGCTCCCAGCTCCACAGCCAAACCCAGTAAGGTGAGGGCAGGGGAAAGTCTTACTACTTCTCCCTTTCCCCCATTGGCATGCAAATGGGGCCATGCATGTAGGGAAAGCAGGTCACCCCAACAGCTACTTTGGGCTTCCTTTTCAGGAAATAATTATTTTTTATATAAAAACAATTCCATAAACTATTTCTGGATTAAAGAAATGGCACTTCCCCATTTTTATCACGATAAAGGATTATCAGCTGGCTGAGAGCAGGCAGACATGCAGTTGGGCTCTGCACAGAGAGGAAAGGCACACTGGAGAGCTCTGTGCAGCAGCAGTGAGCATAATACAGCCCCTGGAAAAGGTGAAAAAATGGTTGCCCTCCCCTATCTGGCTCAGTTTGCACCAAATTACTAAGAATGACAAAGCAAAAGTCATCAGGGAATTCCAGCTCCGAGGTGAATCACACAACTCACTCCCTCGTCTGGAAAAATCCAGAGAGCAAATCTCTGCACTGTCAGTCCCTTGTTTAATGATCTAATAAATTTTGTTGAAACACATTTCAAGCCCATGGTAAGCAGCCGTGATCCCCACTTGCAGCTCCTGTGGAAGCAGCAGCCGTAGTTGGTGCCTTTGCTTTTAAACTGCATTTCTGCACAAATACTATTTAAGGTCACCTAAATCCATAAAGTCCTGCCAGGGGCCATCTGCGTGCCCAACCAGCAGGTCCCTCAGAGGTCTAGGGAGAAGGAGATGGAAACCCTGCGTCCCCGCTGGCAGCTCCTTCTGTAATCCCTTCCCACTGAGAGATGTCTCTTCCTGCAGTGGGCTGAGGGGGTTCTTTGAATAAATACAACGAAATACAGCATCTCTGTTACAACACAAGCTTTGCAATACTTCAAACTCACCTTGCACCTGGTGCCACTAACACCAAGGTGGAGGGCTCAGTAACACAGGAGAGCCACCGCTTACGTTAGCCCCGCGCAAGGGCTGAGGCGTACAGCCCACTCTGGGCCGATCACCCGCCAGCAAGAGGCGCGCAAAATGGCTGCCGCGCCGGGCCCCGCCCGCCGAGCGCCAGTGCGGACCCGCCAGTCTCCATGGCGGCGCCCGCGAGCAGTGGAGGTCAAGGGAACGGGGCGCGCCAGGCCTGGACCGCGCGGGCTTGGAAGCGGGGGAGACCGGTCCAGCCAGAGCGGCGGGTAACGAAACTCCAAGCGTGTTCCCGGCCGGGGCCGGGACGCTGCAGCCGAGCACAGGGAGCGAGTTGTCTGGCGGCGTTCAGCCCAACAGTGCTGCTGAACTCTCGTTTGTATGCAGGAAAGGCGCAGGAACGCTGTGACAAATGATGGCTCGTTTCCACGTACGGTTTTTGCAAGGCAGATGGGTGATTCCTGAATGTGCCCCAGGCAGGTGATTGTGAACATAATTAGGAAGGGGAAACATCCAATACAAGGCCTGTGTTAAAGACATATTAGAACACTTTGTGTGCGGTGCATCCTGGGGGTTGTATTCCTCAATGACCTTTTTAAAGAAATATGTTCTGAAATCTCTTGTCATAGAGTCTGTGGGAAGGCACAGATGTTTACAGATGTTAACTAGTACTTGAAATTATATTACCGATTCCACTTGGTGGCAAAGAGCTCATTTCCCATTCCATCTACATAGTAACTGGAAATGTAAATTTAATGCAGCTCTTTTTCCAGCTCTTTCATTAGAGATACACAACCCAGCACAGTTTCATTGTGGAAGGCTGTGAAACTGGGATGAAATCTGGGAGCATCTCAAGTGCTTTCAGCCTCTAAAGCTAACAAGCAGAACTACATTTTGGTGAATTACTGCTAAGCTACAAATAAAAATTACAATTGAAAATACATTAATGGCTGCCAATGGCAATTCCAAGCAGGATTTAGGATCTCTGTTTTATTAATGTTATGTAGGTCACTGGTGTATACATGAAACAAAGGCTATTTTCCAATTTATGGTTGAGTGAAATATAACTGTGGAAGATAGCATTTTAGTCTGCTTTACGTTTTGCACACGTGCACTTACTGCTAGCAATAACAGTATTGCCAAGAGATAAGAGACAGGCTTCTCAGAAGGGAGCTGTGGTTTGTGGAGATTACTCACACAGTTATTTTAACTAATTTCACAGAACAGCTGGTCTGTACAACAGCTGGGCAGCACAGGGCAGGAGCTGAGCTCAGCAGCAGCAATGACCTTTTCTGCCAGGACATGCTTAATACAGAATAACACTCTCAGTGAATGTTTTCATTACTGGTTGGGTTCCCATGTCTCCACAAGCACACCCCAGTCATACTAACTTCCAGAAATATCTGACCAGTCAGTGCAGTTACCTAGCAGTAGAAAACATGGCATCTGCATCAAGTTTGTCCATAGGATAGGCAGAGCAAAATACAGTCAATGAAGGTAAGGAATGTCTCAAACTTAACATGCCTACATTGCTCCAGAAGCCTCAGTGCTTCATGTAAGCAACAGATGGTTCCTAAAGCTCTCTAAGGGAGGCAATACTTTGTCAAGCCTTTTTTTTTTTTTTTAATGAGAGTTACAAAAGTAGAACTCTTAGGTCAGATGCCACACTCTTACAGTAAAATTTGTGGAAGGTACTTTTTCATATAAACACATCTATCAGAAAATTCCTTAGTAAACTTAACGCTGTTGGGGAAAAGTTTTGTTGTCCTTGTCCTGGGGCAAGCTGCTCTGAGGAGGCAAACACTGCATGGTATGTGGCTGCTCTGAGTGCCTTTTTTGATCCCCAGTGCTGGGACTTCCATTGCAGGCCTGTATCATGATGTTTTCATGTTTGACACCAGCCCTACCTATGGCTGCAGTTGCAGGTTTTTCAGTGAGCACCTGTGCAGCTACAGCATGTAACACTTATATGTTCTGGAAGTGGTAGGCTGAGAATAAAGATTATGGAGGAATACCAACAAAGTACTGTACTTCCTTCTGTGTTCTGGAAAAGAACACAGGGCTTCATGTAAGGAAAAGGTGTGGCCTACAATTAACTAAGCCTTAGCAATACAAGCATTTTGATAATTACTTCAGTGTTAGCACCTGAAACCTTTAATACTGGATGACACATTTTAAAATCGGCTTTGGAGTGACATACAACCCAAAGAAGGACAATATATAGCTACTTTGGAAAGCATTAATGCAGAGTGAATCCAGACAATAGCAGAAGTTGGAATTACTCATAGTAGAAGTCAGAATTACTCATTAACTCTTCTGGTCCTCAGATCTGCTTTTCCAGAAGAAAAGCATTTCAACAACGTGACAGACACTTTGCTTTGGAGCACACTCCAGTCCTGTAGAACTCCTATATATCTGACTGAGCAGGCATGTTCCACATCTGGTACATTTTAACCATTTACAGGACCAGCAACCCAACTGTGTCTGTAAAGCTAAACCTAAATAAACCCAGAAAAAGGACAAGGTTTAAGAATAGTTAGCTCCTGTCTGCATGGATTCTGAATTAGCAATTATCTTTAGGGAGAAGCTTTTCCTTCTGATAAGCACACCCACAGAACTCAGATTTCTAAGAGCAGGTGTTAACAGAATGTCAGGACAGAATTACTCTTTCAGTCATGGTAAGTCTGATCTTTTTAAAGCTAGGTTATACATGAAAGCTTGAAAATCCATCTCCCCATCTTGTGACTGCCAGGTAAATCTTTGTTTCCAGTCTTACTTTCAATATGAAAATTTCTAAGTGGTTCATAAAGCACCACAGGCCCCCCCACCCTCCCCACTCTACCCCACTTGGGAGTGTCAGATGTCGATCACTCCTGAGCATTGCTTAGTTCCTCAGAGGTGGTGACATCTGCCTCTTTCCACAGTAACTCAGAACACAGGAGGCAAATTGGCATCCTCCTTGCAGCCTTCTTCAATGCCCTGCAAAAGTCCTAGCCACTGAGTAAAATAGGCAGTACTTCTGCAGTAAACTAAAGTTCATCAGACACAAGCAGGGAAAATCCAGGACAACTGAAGAGGGTCTTGGGCTTTTCTTTGTGATAATCCTTTTTGTTTACACAGGCTGTAGAAAAGTCAAGCTTTCTTGAGCACAGTTGGATTAAAAAGAGAAAGGTATTTTCTTTGTTCAAAATTCAAAGGAACACTGATCTGCACTAAACCAAAACATGCTTTTAGCATTTTGTTAGACAAGCTTCTTCTACAGTCACTATTAGTCCTATCTTCCTGTCACCTTTCCTCCATTATTTGTGCTGCATTTTAAATGCATGTCCATGCAACAAAGCCTCTACCCAGCTTTGAATCTGCTTAAACTGACAGTTAAGCCACATGGTACACCTGTGAGTAGTTGGCAATTCAAACAAACAAAACCGGAAAAATAATGTACACCAGGTCCTGTAAGAGTGTTCAGACAAGAACTTGAAGTAATACATCATTTCTTTCCAGGTTGCCACTGGGTTTGCACTGTATTTAAATACTGAAAATGCTGGCAGGACAAATGTTTATGTTGTTATTCTTCCAGTGTTTCTCTAGGCCATAGGACAGTCATTCTCCAGAACTTGTGCAGAGGTAGGGTCTGATGATAAAATGCATTTTAAAATGTTGGCCAGATGGTGGCACAGTAAATGCCCTTCCTTTGAAGGGCTGTACACATCTATTAGAAATATTCCTTGTTCCATATGCATATCACAGAGGATTACACACACATACACTCCTCACACAGAACCACCACCTCCCAAAACACATGTCAGCAGAGTATTTACTGCCAAATCCAGAAGGAGTCTGTGATTCTAACATTGTCCCCATTAATGAGAAAAATGTCAGTAGACAAAAGCTCTATTTTTTTCCCCTCCATCTTATCAAATCCTTCAAACAGCTGATAACTAGCTTTTATAGATTGGAGAGTCAGATAAAATTCTGAATCTATTATTTTACTAAAACCCCAGGGGTCAACTTATCACCTGAAAACTATTTTACATGGACAATTTGACTTTCATGTGGAGTACCAGAACATACCCTAGATGGAAATCTAAAATAAATTATATGGAATACTGCCTTCTCTGTGCTGAAATTTATTGGTCCCATACTACAATAATTTTGAAAATTGTATCCCTTAAGCTACAGTGCTGAGGTATTATTAACTGCTTGAACTGAAAGAGCTGTTCTGATTGGCTGCTATAAAGTCTATGGACAGAGACTAATTTCTATTGAGCCACATGCTTATCCAAAGCTGTTTTCTACCATTCCAAACTGCCAGTTTTATTTTCTTCCAGAACACACAGCCCATTTTATTACTATCATCCTCAGTATGCATTGTCATTTCAGTAATTCTGTTCCAGAAGCTAAGAATGCATCTAAGCTTCTGCTAATACGGTTGCCTGAGACAACTGCACCCAAGAGGGAAGGAGACAGATCCAGTTGTATCTCTTATCTTCCTAATACAGGTTATTTTCCTCACTAAGCAAGCCTCCAGCCTCTGAAGTGCATCTCTGTGATATATCACAAGATAAATAGATGTATTTCATGGTCAACTCTTTCTTAATCACTTTTACTGCCATACTTTTGGAAATGTAATTATTTGATAATGTGAATGCTCCTTTCACATCTATTAGGATGGTTTTTAGAAACTACCCAACTGACCTCAGAGTCAAAAATCTTTATAACCGAGGAGGTACTGAAAAAGTTAATGATCCAGCTGCTGGGTGACTGTTCTTTGAGTAGAGACTCCCATCCAGGCAGAAAAACCTCCTCTAGGCATAACATGCAAGATACAAGAATGGAGCTCTGGGATGAAAGCAATTTATTTCCTGCACCCAGCAACCTAACAAGTCTGGAGTACAACAGCTAAAATATTACACTGACAACAGAAAGAGTAATAATCAGAACCCAAGTAATAAACCCTACTGCCTCATTTTAATTCAGATTAATTAATAGCCTTTATGAACAGAAAGAAATCACTAAAAAGGAAGTTTTGACCTCCACATCCAAGTTTCTGGGCAGCACTACTTCCATATTTTCTTTACTAAACAGGATCAAGCCTCTCCAAGAGGCATTTGGACTCATGACAATTGACTGTGGCCAATCAATCTGAGCAGACAACCTATTGCTTCTGGCAAAGGCATTCAGATCAGTAAGGCTTTTGTCAAACAGGGATTTGAAAATCAGGGTTTGGCAAGTCTCTTCCAAACCCTTTACTGCCTGGCTCTCCCAACATCTTTCTTTTATGTTAGGATATATCTGTGAAGCAGCAGGAGCCTGTCAGTAAGTTAACATTCCGTCACAAAGCCACAGTCACAGCCTTGTGGGGAGAGAAGTGGCTAGTTGACTGGAACCCTCTGTTTGCCTTCTCTCACATTAGCTGACTTCCTAGGGGTATTCTCCTCAAGAATCTGGGGGAGCTCTGCCAGCTTGCCTGTGAGTGGTAGGAGTCTGTTCTGCAGAGCTTTGGTTTGCTGGCACCTAAGCTCTGTATGAGTATTGGGGCTGAAGCTATGCTGAACAGTGTAATGTCTGAATTCAGCAATTAGATAACTACTGCATTGCAGACTGTTCATTATAAACATAATCTGAGTTGTACTTCTACTGAAATGAATGTCATATTTTAGAGAATTTGTGCAGTGAGATGAAACAACTGAGATAAAATGGCATACATAGCTGTAGCTTTTTTGTTTTGGCCAGGCATCTCACTTGATCAGTGGTGGCCTACGTCAGGCAGAAATTTTAGAAACCTGAACTTATTTTACTAGAAAAAGTAACCTGAGGAAACTATATGGGACAGTAAAATCAATATCTCTGTCTGCTGTAATTATATCCTACCATTTATTGAAGTGACTCAAATGAGTTAGGAGGATTTTTTTTTCTGTCTTACCCAAACAATAGGAATTCCCTTGCATCACACAGTCACAGTACTGAAGATAAGAAAAAGCGCCAAATTTGGAGTTGTTCGCCTACATTGATAAATATTCCAGGCACTTCAAAGTGCTTAAACTGTTGAAATAGATGTTTTGGAATCTATTTCTACAAATGAAAGCCTAATTAACTCAAAAGAACAAATTAACAATTTAATAATGGGCACACCTAGCAAAGCCTAAATCCAGCTGGAAGTGCAATCAGGTGTCAACATGTATCAGCTGAAAAAGAAGTTCCACAAGCTGACCTTAATATGTGTGACTATCAGGTTTTCACTGTAGAAATAGATATTTTTCAATATCCTTTTCTGAGCAGAAATCATGTCATTTATATGCAAATCAGACTATATTCTGCAGCTGTTTCATCTGTGCTGAAGCCATGGGAATTATTTGCACTTAATAAAGCCTCATAAATAGGTTTTGCCTCTAAATGGGTGGGGGAAGCAGCAAATATATCTTAGCCATTTACAAACATCTTTTTATTTTGAAAGTTATGTGCATCCTTTCATAGGAAGTTTCACAGTTATAAAGGAAACGTTGTTTCATTTATATAAACAAAGTACCCCTACAGCTTCAAACCAAAATGTTTTGCATTTTTCTCTATGCACAGCTATCTAAAATGTAGAAATTTCCATGTAGCATCAATCAGAAGGACAGTCTGTATCGTCATTACATGCTAGCTCTATGTAATATATGTTAAATACAGGAAGAAATTCCTTGCTGTATTATCTAGACACTTTTATTATATTTGAAAGAACATATACCTTCTTCATACAAAGGATGTCCACCCAGTATAATCTGCATTTCTACAAAATGTGTTAACATTTTCACATGCCACCAAACAGATGTGCCCCTCAAGTCCTGGCACATGGAAACTATTAAAAAAACTGCAGGAGGACATTCCACAAGTGAACGTGTAGTGGTTTAGCATGGTAGGTAGTAATACTAAAGTAAACTGGGGAACAGCTCTCCCTAATTGGTATAAACTGTCTGCATTGAGACCTCTTGTTAAAAAATGGAGTGCAAGGTAACAGTGGCATGGCTTTTCCAGTCACTTTCCAGCCACAGGGGAGAGCAACAATGATCAGCACTATCTACACAGGAGACAAAAGCCCTACAGCCCCAATCACTTAGGGGGATACAGTCCTTACTCCAGCTCATGCCATCTGAAACACCTGTCAAGAGCACACTGAGACCAAGAGTTACAAGACCGGGAAAAAAGTGAGGGCTAGGGCAGATGCAATCTTATCTCATACAGGTTTAAATAACAAATACAGAAACACAGCTCAACTGGGGTGACCCTAAGCTGAAGAGTGGCAGCCAACACATCACTGCCCTTTTTCTATCTGATTTTGTCAAGCTGAAACTCACCACACGAAACTGTCAACACTGTGTGCCTCAGTTTATTATTCTCATGTAAGTCTCCAATAAATTTAATGTGATGTTAGTCCTCTGCAGGGAGGAAGTTTTGCTGTGACTAGTGTCTCCTCTTGTATGTCCTTAGAAAAGGCCCATCAACTCACGGATCACACTTCCAGGGTGTAATTTAAAGATTCTGTCAGCAAAACAATTGACATGATTCTGCACTCTTGCAGAAGGGGTGACATAAAGAGGTAAGGGAAGACATCTTCCCTTTTCCTGGTTGTCATAATTATGCCTTAGAGAGGTTCCATTTGTGCTCTACAAAATGACTGATTTTAACTATTTTTCAGGTGCATTTTGGCTCCATACCATGACTTCTGTTCACTCTTTATTATTACGGTGACTGCCTTTAAGAGCACCAACTTTTTGTACCTCATGTAGTTATTGTGTGAAGGCACATCTAAGTAAAACTACATGAAATAACAAGAGTCTCACTTCTCACAACTGCTGTTATTATTTTAATAATTAATGGGCTAAACATTATGGTCTTCAAGTACATGGGTAAAGACTACATAACTAAAATGATCATGAGACGTGCTGCATACAATTAAAATGCTGCCACAATGCATCTACAGTATTCTATATGCTGTAAACGGACTTTATACACCAATGTGTCTGGCAACATGTATAAACACTATACCTATTTTTCTACTAACAGTTTTTGAGGATCATGTTTTTGAGTGCATATTGCATTTTCTTCAGGCACAGATACAGTTGACCTCAGTTTGTATTTTGAAACCAATATATGTGATAGGACAAGGAAGAATATAAGGAAGTTGAAGTTAAATTAAAAGCAGGTATGAGCATGTATTTTATTACAGAGAATCAGACAAGACAGACAGTAAAATCTGACTTTTTGTCACATTGAATTTTCTTTCACTACTCTATTATGAAAAATAGTATTTTTATAATGTAAATTTTATAGAATCATCCTCAGACTGAAGTCTGTGGCATTCTGCTATATCTCCTAAAAATTACTCATACAATTCCAATGATTCAAACTGAAGCTGCTCATTTAATGTTATAAACTCTATGCAGAATTAAACCCAAGGATTCTTTTAGACTTCAACAATGTTTTTATGTGTTTCGGTCTGCATTTTATCTACTGGTAGTAGCTTATTGAAATTACCTGACATTACATTGTTGAATTTAATTAGGCTGTTTTATCATCTGGGCAGCACCTAAAAGGAAACTGCAAGCAGCTGCATTAGTGGAGCACAGCCATCTTTTGGTGTACTGAAATAAGACTATTCAACTTAGAAAAGCTGGATAAAAGAACTCAGGGGTCTCATGCACAAGAAGGGCAAAATTCAGTGAGGCTGGCTGTGAATTCACAGCACAACAGCTTCTCCATGCTAAGTGTATGTGGTCACTTTCATCATACTTAATTTTGTGACTTCCACCAGAGAGCAATTCACCTCACTTGCAATCTGAATCTTGTCATGACAGTGTCTGCCTCTTTCTAGTGACTAAACAGGCAGTCCAGGTAAATCAGGTTTATCACTTAAGATGATTCAGTTAAATGCCTAAAATTACAGCTCTTTATATTTTATTATTACAACAACGTCTATAGTTACGTTTTGAGACATGACTTGGGCTTTTTCATCCTCTAGTCATTGATATGCGAAGCATCTGGGGAGAAACACCACTGTTCCTGCCTGGGAGCTATCCAATTTCCATGGAAATCTGAAGACAGTGATAGGCAGGAGGTAAACTCCGCATTCTTAAATCATAGAATCATAGAATCAACAAGGTTGGAAAAGACCTCAAAGATCATCAAGTCCAGCCTGTCACCCAAGACCTCATGCCTACTAGACCACGGCACCAAGTACCACATCCAATCCCCTCTTGAACACCTCCAGGGATGGCGACTCCACCACCTCCCTGGGCACCCCAATCTTACCATGACGTGGAGCTGGGACAGCATTACTATAGTAATTCTGAATTACCTCAGTTTGAAAACTTCATTTAAAAAAATCTAATTCAGATTTGACTAGATTTTTCTAATTTGCAGTCAATTTGCCATTTATGCCTGTATTTGTTTTCAAGCACATTGAAATTAATTATTGCCATAGAGACCTACTATGGTTATCACTTCTGAGCTTTCAATTATGATTTGAAAAATGGAGCATTCACAAATGCTACCATATGAAAAGACAGAGAACCCTTCACCATATAAATTCGTCCAAATAATTTTTCTGAGAGTGTTTTAGAGTCAGACCTAATATGAATAATGAAGCAAAACAACAATATCAAATAAAGTTCTTTTCTCTAAAAGAATATTTTTGCACCATTCAGTATTACTGTAAAAACACTGCAATACTGAATGACTTATAGTCTGAAATCTGCAAAATGCTGTCAGCAGCAGTAGCACAGTTTTGTGATTTCCCAAGGATGATATCTTTATCAATGACCTGGATGAGGAGATTGAGCATAACTTCAGCAAGTTCACTGATGATACTAATCTGAGTTGTGGCTGGAAGGCTGTGCTGCCATCCAACGAGATCTGGACAGGCTGCAGAGCTGGACGAAGACAAACCTCATGAGGTTCAATAGGGACAAATACAGAGTCCTGCATCTGGGGAGGAATATCACCAAGCATGAGTACAGACTGGGGGTTGTCCTGCTGGAAAGCAGTTCCATGGAGAAAGATCTTAGTGTCCTAGTGGGTGGCAAGGTCTCCATGGAACAGCAATGTACCTGGGTGGACAAGAAGGCAAATAACATCCCAGAGTACATTAAGGAAGCTGTGTCCAGTAGATCTAGGGAGGTTCTCCTCCCTCTCCAGTCTGCCCTGGTGAGACCATACCTGCAATGCTGTGTCCAGTTTTGGACTCCTTAATTCAAGAGAGACAGGGATCTGCTGGACAGAGTCCAATGGAGAGCTATGAGGCTGTTGTGGTTTGAGCTTTAACTGGAATTTAAGAGCTCAGATGGTGGCAAGATTGAGAACTCCTCTCTTGCTCCCCCTTCCTTTTTCCCAATAGGCAGAAAAAAATAAAATAAAAAAGGAAAGAATAGGGGGAGAAAAGGAAGAAAAAGTGAAAAAGGCGGGGGGGGGGGGGGGCAAGGAAAAAAGGGGAGAAGGTAAATCTACTGAGAAATAATTTGGAGACAGTTTGCAAGTAGAAAAATAAATTCTTTAAACTATATATATATTTATATAAAAAGCACAATAACAGGAAGGGTTTCACAAGAGTAAGGAACAAGGTTGAATAGAAAAATATACAAAACCAAGTTCAGATGGCCTTGTATTTCCCCCAATGCACGTGTATTGCGGCTCTTTGGAGAAATGTGGATGCGGCAGTGAGAAGACCAGGCCTGACCACATGGCAGAACCAGGAAGCCAGCAGTGACTCTTGGTCCTTTCACACAGGCGAGGCAGGAGCAAAAGAGAGAAAATGGTCACCACACCCTCCTCTTTATAGTCTTGCTGGACAGGAAGGGGGAGTGGAACAGACTGACTTAGTCCCAGGGGGACCCCTCCAGGGGAGGGGGAGGAAGGAACCAAGTTCACCTGGATCAGTTTTCCTTAACCCCGGGAGAGCAGGGCTCTCACAATCCTCCCCCTCCCAGGATGGCTGCAACCCAGCACAGAAATGGATTGCTGGACTTGAACATCTCTCCCATGAAGAGAGACTGGGAGACCTGGGGCTGTTTAATCTTGATAAGGCTAAGAGGGGATCCTATCAATGTCTATAAATATCTGAGGGGTAGGCATCAAAATGAAGCTGCCAGTCTTTTTTTGGTGGCACCCAGGGACAAGGAACAGGTACAAGCTAGAACACAGGAGGTTTTACCTCAACACAAGGAGACACTGCACAGTGAGGGTGATGGAGCACTGTAACAGGCTGCCCAGAGAGGTCATGGAGTTTCCTCTGTAGACTTTCAAATCCCACCTGGATGCATTCCTGTGCAGTCTTGTCCTAGGTGATCCTGCTTTGTCATGGGGGTTGGACTTGATGTCTGGAGGTCCCTTCCAACCCCTAACATTCTGTGATTCAGGACATTGATTTCTTGTGAAAAAGAGAGAAGAAATTATCTTATGAACAATCTGCAAAAGTCTTGAATGTACTAACATGCATTTGCTCTCATGTATTCTGATGAGGGATCAAATTAGAAACTGAAGTATTTTTAAAAAATCAAAAGGAAAAGAAATCTAATACAGTATCAGAAAACTATTCAGCTTAGATCTTGTCCTGCACACTGGAAAACTAAGAGGAAAATAAAATGCCTGCCTGCAGGGATAATTTTCTTAGAAGTAATTGTCTAAATATATACCTGCTTCTACAAGCAAACTAAAACCAAGTGTTTTTATTGAGACTATGCAAAAAAATCCAAAGCAAAAATAGCAATAATGTCAATCACTTTCTAGAGATTTATATAAACTACCAAAGTATTTCACAGAAAAGTGAAAATACACCTACAGTATAGAAATGGCACCAAAAGACATTTAAAAGGTATTTCCTTAGTACACAGAAATATATGTATTCATTTTTATGAACACCTAAGCACACTCAACTTCCACTACAGCTGCCATCTCATAGTGCCAAACCTTTAGAAGAAGCTTCATGCAGACTAGTGGGAAAAAGTGCCGCACCTGCCATCAGAGGCATCTCCAGTTTGCAGGTAAGGTCTGAGTAACCAGCAGATAAGTGAGGTTTTGGCAAGATTAAAGCTGTATAATTACAACATTATATAAATTATATAATCATGATGTTGTCTTAATTGTTTCCTACCTCTTGTATTTTCCACGTTTGAGGTTCAGTTTCATGTTGCTGTGTAAAAGCTTTTGTCAAATTTCAAGAAAAGTGTGGAACAGCTTGATTAGTTGTTGGAAGCTAAAACCCCAAGGAAAGGCAGGATACAAAGGCAATTAAAGAATACTATGTATATATGAGCTATAAACTGGGGTGGGGAGGTGTCTATTTAAAACAGCAGGGAGGAAGTCAGGTGCTTAACCAGCAAGTATCATTTGAGATGCCCTACAGGACCTGGAACATCTACATGTGGGATATTCATGCTTTTCTGGCATGGTAGATGGAGCCAAGGGGAGATTCTCTGGGGTGTGGTGGCTTGAAGTTTCCCCCAGCATGAAGTAAATTTTGAAAGCATAGCCTAAAACCACCACACTGGGGCCACCTAAAATGACATTTGGCACTCTGCATTCTTAAATCTCACACTGACACAGAACTGTTTGGTGATTAGGATCTACATGACCAGAACTGCTGGGCTAAACACAACAGTAGCTTAATAATTCTGAGTTGCCTCAGCCTGGAGAGCTGACATACTACTAACTTGCAGATGCAATAAAATAGTTGAGGTACAGGGCACAGCAAAGTGAGTTATAAGCTTGGGCCTGCTGGAATTTGCAGTCAAACCCACACTAAGTAGTGAGTGCTGAGGCTGCTTATTCTAAGCCATTCTAACATACCGAAAAAGGGATAGAACAGAACAGAATAGACCAGACCGGACCAGGTTGGAAAAGACCTTCGAGATAGAATAGAATAGAATAGAATAGAATAGAATAGAATAGAATAGAATAGAATAGAATAGAATAGAATAGAATAGAATAACCAAGGTTGGAAGAGACCTTGAAGATCATCGAGTCCAACCTGTAACCATAACCTCACAACTAGCCCATGGCACCAAGTGCCACATCCAGTCCCCTCCTGAACGCCTCCAGGGATGGAGACTCAACCACCTCCCCGGGCAGCCCATTCCAATGACGAATCACTCTCTCGGTGAAGAACTTTCTCCTCACCTCCAGCCTAAACTTCCCCTGGTGCAGCTTGAGACTGTGTCCCCTTGTTCTGGTGCTGGCTGCTAGGGAGAAGAGGCCAACCCCTTCCTGGCTACAACCACCCTTCAGGTAGTTGTAGAGAGCAATGAGGTCGCCCCTGAGCCTCCTCTTCTCCAGGCTAAACAGCCCCAGCTCCCTCAGCCTCTCCTCATAGGGCTTGTGCTCAAGGCCTCTCACCAGCCTTGTTGCCCTTCTCTGGACACGTTCAAGTGTCTCAATGTCCTTCTTAAACTGAGGGGCCCAGAACTGGACACAGTACTCAAGGTGCGGCCTAACCAAAGCAGAGTACAGGGGCACAATGACCTCCCTGCTCCTGCTGGCCATACTATTCCTAATGCAGGCCAGGATGCGGTTGGCCCTCTTGGCTGCCTGGGCACACTGCTGGCTCATGTTCAGCTTCCCATCAACCAGCACCCCCAGGTCCCTCTCTGCCTGGCCGCTCTCCAGCCACTCTGACCCCAGCCTGTAGCGCTGCCTGGGGTTGTTGTGGCCAATGTGCAGAACCCGGCACTTGGATGTGTTAAATCTCATGCCATTGGACTCTGCCCATCTGTCCAGCCTGTCGAGGTCCCTCTGCAAAGCTCAAGAGATCAAGTCCAACCTATCATCCAACACCATCTAATCAACTTAACCATGGCAATGAGCACCCCATCCAGTGTCTTCCTAAACACCTCCAGTAATGGTGACTCCACCACCTCCCTGGGCAGCCCATTCCAATAGGCAATCACTCTCTCTGCGAAGAACTTCTTCCTAACATCCAGCCTAAACCTCCCCGGTGCAGCTTGAGACTGTGTCCTCTTGTTCTGGTACTGATTGCCTGGGAGAAGAGACCAACCCCCACCTGGCTACAACCTCCCTTCAGGTAGTTGTAGACAGGAATAAGGTCTCCTCTGAGCCTCCTCTTGTCCAGGCTAAGCAATCCCAGCTCCCTCAGCCTCTCCTCATAGGGCTTGTGCTCCAGACCCCTCCCCAGCTTTGTGCAACTCAACATCCTTCCTAAACTGAGGGGCCCAGAACTGGACAGAGGATTCAAGGTGTGGCCTAACCAGTGCTGAGAACAGGGCCAGAATGACTTCCCTGCTCCTGCTGGCCCACTATTCCTGATCCGGGCCAGGATGCCATTGGCCTTCTTGGCCACCTGGGCATGCCCTTGGACTCTGCCCATCTGTCAAGCCTGTCAAGGTCCCTCTGCAGAGCTCTCCTACCCTCTAGCAGACCAACACCTGTTCCCAGCTTGGTGTCATCTGCAAATTTACCGTGGATGGGACTCAATCCCCTTGTCCACATCATCAATAAAGATATTGAACAGGATGGGGCCCAGCACTGATCCCTGGGGGACACCACTAATGACTGGCTGCCAGCTGGATGTGGCACCATTAACCATCTGAATATAAATCTAAAGTTCAAGGAAACACTGGAGTCAAGTAAAATGTTATTAGCTGGAAAAGTACACCCACATTAATGCAGCAAGACATAGTTGCATTTGGTGGCACTACAACCACTGCTGAAAGAACAGACAGACAAGATTCCTTCTGTGATTTTTAACATTTTTATTCCACAAATTTTGAATAATTAACAGTAAAAAAAAAGTTCCCTTGGATTTTAGGCAATATAATTAATTTTTCTAGCTTCTGAACTTGTAAGGTCTGCTGTTCAGCCACTAGAGCTAGGAGAAGATATCCAAATCCCATGCTAGGTTGCCTAAATCTTTACTAGGACACAAAAGCGCCCATTTTATGACGTCGGGTGTCAAAGTGAGCAGCAAAATACAATCTTAGACTATTGTTTATAGACATTTTGTAACTGGTTTGTTGAGAGCCTGTAAACTAATTTGCTTTAAAGAAGTTGCACTTTTCTATTAGCAAGTTGATAGCACTGTCAAAAGGAATAAATTACCATGTCATTACATTTAATTGTAAATCTGGTTATTTTACAGAACCCGTGCTTTGAAAAATTGAGCATTAGAGAAGCAGAGACACAAAACCAAAAAGCATTAATAAATTTCTAAGGAGAAACTCTTTCATTCGTTTAAAAAGTACTTGTGAGCAAGGCATGTAATAAACAGCTTCCTTTGCCTTATGTAATTTTTACTTCATCTATAAAAGCACCCTGAGAACTATTCTCCTTTAAAACATTCCAAAGTTTTCCTTTGCAAGCCTGCAAACAGTCAGGTCAAGAAACAAATATCAATTATTTATTGAAATAATATATAGTGGAATCCATTAATTCAATGTTCTTATTAATAGATTCTATGCAGCAATTCAGCTGTTATCAAACAGGTAAGCAAAAGAAACCAAATTCTTTTAAATGGATTTGAAGGCTTTGCTCTGTAAAAATGACTGAAACATTTTTCTGCAGCACTTACAATATATTTTGTTCATCTGTTTTACAAAATATCATCAAATATTCCAAGGAAGGGATTGACATCATTGATTTCATCATCAAGATACCTAATAAAGATGAAGCAACAGCAACAAAAAAATATTGAGTAAATCAAAACCTAATGAATCAGGAACACTGCACAAAGTACAGTCGAAAGATACATGACAAGCCAAAAAAAGTACCTTCCCTTCTAAGAAAAGTTAACTGCTACTGTTACTGTGAAAATTCATTGTTTAAAATTAACACATCACTTAAAGGTCTGTCTTCCATGAGGAACCAAGCACTGAACATTGTGTCAACAGAATGAAAAAGAAAAAAAAAAAAAACAAAAAAAGCCCACAAACCCACAGCTTTTTCCTACCTTGGATTCACTTCTTTCTCACGTTCTTTTGTGAGAATAAAAAAATCCTCTTTCCTAGTGAATTTAGAAGAGTCTGAGATGATTTTTGAGACTGAAGAACACTGTATGCTTTCCAGTTCTTGTGACAGATTTGAACGGTTGTTTTCTTGAAAACTGAACTGCAATATAAATGTCATAAAGTGTATATGGTTAAAATAAGTAACCAAAACTGTCAGTGTGTTGCAGTATGTAGAACAGATATTTATACTGGTATTATGGTATTTTAAAAGGACCAAGCACATGCTAAATATAATATTATACTAGATAACTTGCAGAATCACAATCAAACTGAGTAAATCATTTGGAAGCCATACTATATATATAAAGTAAATTGAAGTCCTACTTCTGTGTATTGTGAATATCACACTGAACATAGGATGTGTATGTTTGGACAGCAAAGAAAGGTTCAGAAACTTAGTATGTTCAAACTGTTTGGTAAGTTAGGTATAGTCAATGTATTTACACGAGCAATACTCTAATTATAGGAAATTCTGTTACCAAGGTATTTTTACTCACCATATTTATATTTCCATTCTGTAAATTGACTTTTGATATGCTATTAACCACAGGAGTAGCTGAGTTCTGAATATTGATCTCATCTTGTAATGTGCATGAACTGAAAATATTAGGTTGAATATTTAAGTATTTTCGCAGAAGAGCAAAATTATTTATTTTTCAGATCAGGAATTTCTATTTATTTCCCTCCACAATTAAATAAAGAAAAAAAATTCCAATTATTCCACAATTCAAACATTTTAAAAGTTGACATTTCACTCACCTATGAGTGAATAACCTTCTATACATTATACAGATACATGTGAAATACAAACAATATTCTTAACCAAATACAACTGTAAGAAATTATACAATGCTTACTTTTTTGAAATGTCATTTGCAGATTTGCATCTTATATACTGGCAAAGTGGTTCACATTCATCTGCAATTTAAAGGTAGACATTTCAGAGTTCCACATAAGAATCAAAGTTGTAAAAATTCCTTGTAAATATCTTACATAATAGTTTGATAATTATTCAAATGTCTTAATATGTGAGATATTTCTTCTGTGGGGTTTGGACTAATGTAAAGAGAAGCAGACATAAGCAGTCCAATAAAATGACAAATACGTAGTTGCAGGCCATCCATGAAAATTTTAATTATGACTCAGTCTCTTCTCCCAAGTAACCAGTGACAGGAGAAGAGGAAATGGCCTCAAGTTGCATCAGGGGAAGTTTAGATTGGATATTTGTAAAAAATTTCCTTCCTAAAAAGGCATGTCAAGGTCTGCAACCAGCTGCCCAAGGTAGCCATTGAGTCACCATCTCTAGAGGTATTTAAGACATGTAGATATGGTGCTTAGTGACATGGTTTAGTAGTGATTTGGCAGCACTGGGTTAATGGCTGGACTGGATGATCTTAAAGATCTTTTCCAGTCAAAACAATTCTCATCTCTCCCATCTGTATTAGCTACGTCTCAATACAGGTCACATTAAAAGGTAGAGTAATAGACCTGTCAGTCCAGTCAAGCAAAAGTTTCAAGTAGTTCCACTTACTGCATACTGTAATAAATTGTTAGAAAATAATTTGTGCATAGGAAACAATTTTTTTAAAAATAACTGTACCTAATTCTCTAGTGGGAAAGTTGCTAGCACATACTAATTTGTCATCATCAATATCATCCCAAACATCACTATTCAATTCGAAGTCCACATCCAAAGCATCTGAAACACAAAATCTGCTGTTACCCATCAAGTTATGTATTAAAGACTTGTAACATTTTTTTATGCCATTGTCTCTTGGCTCTTCTCACAAGCATTGAACGTTTTCAAGAGAAAGCTGTAACACATTTGTAATGGACAAGTACAACTTAAACTCTTCTATTTTACAACCAGTTCAATCTACAGAAAGAACTGTCACAAGTGCACTTTTTCCTCAGCCTTACTTTAAGAAAAGTTATCCTCATTATAGATTCTAGAAAAATGAACCTTCTAAAGATCACTGCAGTTTCATTCTTTCCCTGAAGCACTTCTTGATCCAAAATTTAACACTTTTAATTCAGTCCTTTCTTCTCTCCAAAATTTACCAAAACACTCTGAATGCTGTCTTCCTCTCATACAGCTAATTCCTAAGATCTACCCATGAAAAATGCATTTTTAAGCATTGTTGTTAAAGATCTTAATTAAAATGTGATATTTAATGTTTTTAAATAGTTTTCAGGGTGCAGAGAAAACTTGTCGTGGTTTTTTTCTTACTCTCCTTCATTCTATTCTCTTTTCATCACCAATCCAATTCACTCTGCTAAATTTTTTCTTCTCTCTTCTGCTGGAATCTTTATTCTGTTATCATAGCCCTAATGTGCCTAGCAAACCCTGATCCAGGGATCTCTTGCAACAGAGACAGAAGCAGGACAGACTCACATCAAAAATCCTGTTCCACAGATATTGGTAACACCAGGAAGATACTGGTATTGTGGGTTTGAATGCATGCAGTCAGTATGGTGCATTATTGTACAGATACAGGATGTCAAATAAATTAGAGGTTTAGGTTACTCAAATGTCACAGTATATTATTAATTACCAGATTACAGATGCAGTTAACCCTACCAAAAAAAGTATATGAACCAATGCCTTACTTTATTATATCTACTTGTTTTGTGCATTTTTTTTAAAATGCAGCTGTTCCAATCAGTATTACCTTTTACAATCAGTTACCTATTCTGCTACTATTCAGTGATCATGGTTTTTAGTCAGCAATATCTACTATGTCCCCTTGATCCTGAATGATTTGCCTCAAGATGTCCTCAAGCACAGATGAGATCTCTTTCCATGATTTCATTCTTTTAACACAACCATATCATACACTGACTCCCCACCTCCCCCAGTAACTGATGATATGGCTATGAAACAGTCTTCCATTTTAAGACTAAATAACAGCCATAGCAGGTAAATCAGTATGTCAGGAAAATACAAAGCATTAAAGGAACAGGATTAGAATCCCACTGTCAGAGTGTTAAATAAAAATGAAACTAGGCAGCATAGGCACCACCAATTAGGCAGTGTGAACTAAAAAACAAAACAAAACAAACCAATCCATTTCAACACAGTGTTTCTTATATGTCTGAGTCTGACCTAAATATTGGAGCTGCTACTTATTAGCTAAATTAATCAAAACTTGATTTGCATCAGTTTACTGTCATCAATTGCACTAGCAAAAGGCAAGCAGTGAAGAGAACATCACAGTTATATACTGATGAAGACTAATAATTTAACACCAAAATGTAAAAAAAAATGTGGCCTTCCCAGCAAAATCAAAACACAATTTTTTTCCCCAGTAGTAGTTATGACTCATGTACTGAATGACATTTTGTCAACTACCAGAACAAAAGCTCATGTTTCACTAACTTCTTCCAGCAAAAAGAAGATACAGATACAGGCGTAAAATACCTCTTGTATTACAAGATACACTTGAGATGCTTTATAAATTCTTACCAATACCAGAAAGAAAGCCAATTAAGGCCACTGTATTTCTCCATACATTCAGTTTTAAAATGCCATACTGTTTGCTGTAGTTATTCAAGGAATTTTCAGTTTACAAGTATATTCAAAACTGAAAATAATAATTTTGAACATAAGCAGTAACTTACTACTCTTTGTATAATTCCAGGATTGCAGTTGTTTCTGAGACACTTCTATGCTATTACCATTATCTACCTGGTTCATTGAAGGTGATGAAGATGCTGAAGACAACTGTTCATTACTAGACCTATTAAAACAATAAATCAGTGACTTGCAGTAAAACAGCTGCAGAAAGTTGCAAAAATTTTATTAAGAGTTTTTAGTTGTTACAACTTAACTTACTATCTCATACATTACATCTCATATCTCATATCATATCTCATATCATATCTCATATCATATCTCATATCATAACTTATATTAACCAGTACCTTGCCAATGCTGGTAACAAAGATTTAGGTGTAAAAACAAATTGCTTGAGATCCACATTTTGAGCTTGATTTAACATCTGCATCTAAAGAAAGCAGATTATGGTAACTAGAAGAGAAAAACTCTGAAAAGTGTTGTTAACCATCTTCATAACTATCATTAATAGTATGTATCAAGTTATATATGATCTTTAAAAATTGTTCTAAATTAATATATAACATCTTTCTGATGTCCGCTTATCTAATGTAATCAGTTAAAAATGTTTGAATTACATTCTTCTAGTGGGGTTATTCAAGTACCCTGGCAAAGTCAGACTGTTCATCACTAACTTTTAACTGTATTTGAGGCACAAGATTTAGTGCTGATCTGGAATGCTGAATTAATGGTTGGAATTGATGATCTTAAGGGTCTCTTCCAATGAAAACAATTCAATTAGCTACAGACTAAATAATTCTTTGAAACAACCTAATAAAACTGTGAAGAGGAAATAAAACATTTCTGTATCTCAAATGCCATTTTTCCTGCAGAAAGAACTAGTGCAGTACTGCATTCAAAGGGATAAAGTGTAAGCTATGAAATCTTTTCAGAGGTTAAAACTAACTTATAAACAAGTGGGTCTACCTGTTAAGGCAAAAAGATCTTTCAGTAGCATTACTCTGATAATACAACTGTTTTCATTCAGATAATATTTTGCCAAAATCAAGCCACAGTACATTACCATCCAATGCCTCTGTACCTCACCCACCACAATCTATCAAATGCCATAGAAGTAAAAAAAAAAAAAGTACATGCACAGAAGTGGATCATTTTTTGAAGCATTCCAGCAGCAGCAGACCATCTCAAAGATTCCTGAACCTTTGATTTTTCCATTCCACACAGAAAAGACAAACATGAATGTTCACGGTTATAAAAACTATGCAAACAATATATACAAATACATAAGAGATTGAAATGAATCTATTCAATAGCTGACTGCATTCAAATGAACCTTTAACCGTTTTACTGGGGGTACACATAAGCTTGAGTTCCTGCTCCTTAAATCAGCTAGGTACACAGAAAAGTTTGAATCTCTGTTCATCTCAGACTTCGGAGGTACTCCAGTTTTACCTGAGAAAAGGAATTAAAATAATCATTAGTTTAGAAGAGATAAGACATAATCTCTCCAGATCAATAGAAACTTTGGCACTAAGCATAGTATCTTCTGTTAAAACATTCTAAAAGAGTAAACATGCTAATATTTATATAAAAGTGTAATAAGCTTGAATTGTTCTTAAAACATATGCTCGACACTGTGGAAAATATTAATATGTATTTGCTATAAAAGTATTAATGACAAAGCTTTTTATTACTGCTTTTATGACTGTATCATAACAACAACTCAGGCCTGACTGTTGCTTACATTGCTTCTGTAAGTGTAGCTGTTGATATAAACAAAGCTATTTTAAGTTACATTTGTCTAAAAGTAACAGAAATAGTAGATTTCATGAAACTCACAGCAGTCATGTCCACACACATCTTTATTTTTACAGCGGTGGTTGCATTCTCTGTTTCCATATTTCTTGTAAGTAATCTCCTGTTTAGATCTGCTTCCTAGACAAACAGAACATGGAAACATTGGAGTTTTATTTCACAGGTATTGTTAAGAGAGTACTTCAAATGGCAAAAATGGGCTAGAAGTAGCCTGGGTCACTGAATTTTTGTGGCCTTTGACAAAGCTTTGGGCTGCTCAAACAATGTAACTGGAAAGCAATTAATCAATGTTACTGAAAAAACAGAGGCAATATCACATTTCCAAATTCCAACTGTCATGCTAGATACCAAACACCTATAATTTTTCTTTCAAATGCAAAGCATTGCTCTGTAGTACTTGACAAATGGTAGCAGCAGCACTGCATTTTTATTATACTTGAGAAAGAAGCAGTAAAGATGTAGCTCTCCACTGAAAGCAAAATTCTTTGCAAAAAGTTTGCTATTAGTCAGATGTGGTGATCTGACTGTTTACCTGTATCTGCTTTTGCTGCTGGCAGACTTTGTGATGAGCCATAATACAGATCATGTGAAGACTCAGCTTTCAGTTTTTGATTTGTAGCCACTTGATTTCCCACTGCCTTTGGTGTTAAGTAAAAGGCTGTATATGCTTGCTGTATATCAAGGCCAACTTTGAAAGAAAGACAAAAATACTTTAAAAAATACATTTCTATAAACTGTTTCTAAGCTGATTACCTCCAGTCTTCTGAAGTATTTAAGAAAATATAAATACTATAAAAATATCATAGAATTTTGTTAAAATAATGTAACATTAAAGGTATACTATTATGTGAATGGATTATTTATGACTGAGTTTTTAAAGAACAATCAGAATTAAAGACATGATTACTAGGTGAGTAACAAAACTAGTCCCTTTAACAGAACTTTCCAGTGTTTTAAAACTACATTTATCTATGACTTTGCACTGCCAATATTAACTTTAAAACTGTAGGAGAGTGTTACAGGACTATCAGCAGCTTTGTATTGGCAAAGGGGTAAAATGAGTATGTGGGTAGATGCTTTTGAAGTTGAATGACAATAATAGTTCCAGTTTTAATTAAACCAAAATTCACATGAGACTGTAAGAGACATCACTTGTAAAAAAGGTATTTTCATATTTTACTCAGCAAGTATTGCTAGAAAACCAGACAGGCTTTTAAAACATGAAATTTCTTTCAAATCTGAAACAGAAGCAGACTTTTATATAAATAGAGATGAGGAAGACCTGATTTTAGTGTAACTTGTTACCAGTGTTACCAGTCTGAGAGAAAATAACTGTTGTGTTGAGGTTTACTGAACTGAGTACAATGTGTAAACAGACAAGACGTAATAAAAGGACAATTTTTTCTTCATCTCTTTTGGTTAGAAAAGCTTTCCTTTTTCCTGAGGTTTACCCACAGGAATACTGATTATTCCAGGCCTGATTAATGTCACAGCTTCAATACTCAATGTTTATCATGGAAGCAATCAATTAATCTATCACATGGCAATCTTTACAGGCAGGGCATGATGACAGAATTTAATACAGCCAGTCTATTTTTAAACTGTATACCAAAGTTCTGTGTTTCAAGAACATCACAGCTTCTCCTCATCTGCTGCTATAGTTCCAATTCTATAAAAATTGATGCTGAGGGACTAATGTTAAGGCACAAAATTTTCTGCTGCCAAAATATCTTGCTGCTGAAGCAGCAGAGACAGCTCTTCCCAGCATAAATAATCTATCAAGATGATTGGTTATTCCAACTGCAACTTAATTCAACTTGAAGTCAAAGGGCAAAAGAGAATCCTAATCTCTATCTACAAAATACTATCTACTAGTAGTATCAGTTTTGATATTTCTCATTTCATTCATATGCTAGTAAATAAATCAGATATGTAACTAGGACTGTTAGGTAATACTTGACACAGTAAAAAACATATAATAGAATTGTGTTTACAGATAAAGTCATTTGTATATATTTTTGGCTTGATATAAAGTGTATTAACAATGTAGTCAAAATTCTTATGCTGTTTTTTTTTAAAAAAATTAAAAGCATACTAATTGACCTACCATAATCAGAACTAATTAAATTTACACTAATATCCTCTGATTTAACAGCTCTTTTCACTTCAATTTTCTTTAGCCAATTTCCGGTTTTCAGCAGCACAGAATCCCTATAATGCATCAGTAAAGTTTTGTTAGATAGGGAAAATGAAACAAGACTGTACACTATGGCATCTGTAACTAAGTGAAGAGCCTTTATTTGGTCTTAGTTCTTGGATTTTACTTGGTAAGTGGCTTAAGAATAACCTTCCAATAATATATAATTTATGACCATAAGATCCTGCAGATTAGTTTCTGTTCTTCCAAAAGCATCAGACTTCATGCAGAATTTCCACAAAGGTCACACAGCTGGAAAAAAAATTGTTTTCTTTTTTCCCCCCCCATTTGCTCTAAGCATATCTTAGCCAACTGGGGAATTCAGTTCCATCTCCAAGTGAACAACAATTTCAACAATATAACTAAAAGAAATAGAGCTAACTAAGAGTAAGTAACAACTTGAGAATGTATCTGTTTAATAGGTATTTTACTTGTTTTACATAGAAATTACGATGTTTTCCATAATACGACATCAGTGATGTACAGTTACACATCTTCCCTGTACTGACAAGTACAAAACACTGGTATGGTTAGGGGGGTTTAATCAATCTTGTGCAGCATTTTAAAATGACAACAGTGACTAGAAAATGCAGTACTATTTGGCATGAGAATTGCAAAACCTGGAAAAGACCCAGAAAGGACTGAAAGCCAACACCTTTGGAAGATGTAATGCATTCAAAAAAAAATAAAAAATCATATTATACATACATAATTTTCTGATTAAAAATGACTTGGTTGTCAGCATCTCCTATGACCAATGTAACATAGTGAAAGTCAGTTGCTGTTCTTTTTGTCTGTAGCTGCTCATAGTTTGTTAACTTGACAGTTACTAAGATTTCAGCCAATGTATCACTGTATTTTGGAAGCTAGGAGAAAATTATATAGAAGACAACATGACTTTTTAAATATACAAAGTATTATTGATACAAACACAAAAGTCCTATTCAAGTGCTATGTGGTACAGTTTTTCTTTGTTGCTCTGAAACACTGTTACAGTACTAACTTACCCATAGCTGAATATCCTAAATTTGATTATGTTCTACATTAAGTCCTTGAAAAAAATTCTGTTCAATGCAAAAAGATGCAAGAAGAAAGCTAGGTCTGCTTTGTCATACTCTACATATATAGCTGTTAAATCTTTCTTCTGAGAATAACTTTAAAGATATTCATCTGGCATTATGACAAATGAAAAATTAAAATAGAACAGGTCATTCTAACAACAGTTAATTCACACACTTATTGTTTGTAATGTCAAAGATGTCTTCATTTGTACCAACTTCATGAAACACTTTAACGCTATTTTTCACATTTTGCATTTCAGAAAGGCAGACTGGCTGTGTGCCTGTTTAAAGACACAATGCATTACCAGAACCTCAAAGCTCTTGATTGCATGTGGAATCACATGCTTCCTTTGAAAGAGCACTAGCTATGTTAATATAGAAAAATTTACTGTTTCTCTATATTCCTAAGTGTGATGTAGAACATGCACAAGGCAATGCTGCTTCAGTAAGTTTTACATAGATGTTTTGCTGTCTCAAGTTTATGCTCAAGATAGAAGAGACCTCTCAGACTAGCACAAAATTCTAGAATGCGGAATATACTGGTTTGCATCTGTAATGTTGAATGCAATTACCAAGACAGAGAGAAGCTAACATATTTTACAGGGAATGTCTATCCCGAAGCTCACTCTTGATGCTTAAGGGTTCGACTATACATGTGAAGGTGGAAGGACATCACAATACCATGCAATCTATCAGTGAAGGCTCAAAATTCAAGTTAATATTTGCTCTTTCGTTTAATAATATCAGCATAAAAATGTAAAATAAATAGAAAAGCATTTACCTGTTCAATACCAAGCTCATATTTTGGAAGGTGCAAAACAGATTCTTTTATCTGGTTTCCAAAAGGAGGATGCCTGTTTAAAATCTGGAAAGATTAGATTTCACTTCTGATACATTCAGCTGATTATAGGTGCCAACAGAATCCAAGGAATCAAAGTCACCAATATGATTATGCTATCAACAAAAGCCCTTATCACTCTGAGTTCTCTAATGTCTGTGATGCCCAGAATAGCAATCTCAGCTAAAGAAAATTCCAATACCTTTTCACATTGCTACCACTTCTGTTCAGGTAACAGCCAGTGAACTGAAAAAAACCTGACTACTCAGGTTTTATATTAGATGACCCTTCTATGTTGCACTACCATTTAATCAAACAAAGCAAATTACAGAAAACTGCAAAAGAGTGCAGAAAAGAGAAAACAAATTCCTAAAGCCAAAACAGAAAGATCCAGGTAGGATTGATTTGCTTTAAAAATCCATTATATCTTCTAGAACACTGGAAAAACAATTTCCTCAGAAAAGAAGTCAAGAGCCAAAGAACTTGTCCTGGAGTACAGTCTAACTTCCCTAAAGTATGTGTTTTATAGATGAATCAGAATTTTATTCTATGACTGTCTTTAACTAAAAGTAGCAATAATGGAAATTCCGGACATTAAGAGAAACCGGCACTTGGTACCATGATGGTTTAGTCGATTAGATGGTGTTGGGTGATAGGTTGGACTTGATGATCTTGAAAGTCTTTTCCAACCTGGTTAATTCTATTCTATTCTAGTCTAGTCTAGTCTAGTCTATTCTTCCCTTTTATCGTTTAATAACACTTCCAAAGGGAAATACATGTTTTCCTTTGTTTCAAATCACTTTAACGATTATACATACTTAAGCAATTGCTTTCTGAAACCAGCCAAGTCAGTGAAATCATACATGTTCTGTTTGTTAGAACAAAACATACCCATTTTCAAGGAAAAACAGGCGTAGTCACATTTTCAAAATTCACTAATATAAACTAATAAACCATGTAGTTTTGCTGACAATAGTATAACAGATGTAGATACATCACACTGCTTGGAATGGATGGATACAGGATTAATATACAGTATTTTCCTTAGTATATTTATCTGAGTACAAAATAACAAATTACCAATTCAAGTTCCCTTGCATTGATATCTTCTATTTTTTTAAATGATGTCAGCCCAGCATTTACCATAGCATTTGACAGTGATACACCTGTGAAGAATTTAAGGTTTATGCTGTTATACACAATCACTAATTTTAAACTATTCTCAACTGCAGAAATAATTTTATGAGTCCCAGCATTTTGCCCAGCAAATCACTAAATTTCAGTTGATTAAATACCTTACTATTTTTAAATTTTACTTATCCATCTGTAAAGATGAATAGAAATGCAATAAACATGAAAACATTCAGTATTTCAATACTGACATTTAGTTACATTTTCTAGAATACAGCAGATTTTAGATCACTTTCTACAAGAGTCAAGAAATGTGTTCTGCATATCTATGATGAAAAAAGTCCATCACACAAGCATTCTTCATCTCAGAACATCTTCCCTTTCCAAGGAAGAGTTTCACATACAACCTCATTCCTCTTTGTGATTCTCTGTTCTTTCAAACTTCCAGTGTGATTTGGAGTCATCACAGCACATGAAAAGGCATTTCCCCTACCTGGAACTACAGTCTACTACAGCAACTACACTAATTTTAGTTGAAATACAGTAATAAATACTTAGAATGCGTTCTGGCTTAGTTACTCTCTAATCTGCAGATCTCTACTATATTGTTCTGTACAGAGCAGATAATGTCTTTAAAGAGAACACTGCAGTGAATTCTGAAAGCATGAAGGTGTAAGACCAGACATCAAAGCAGGAAGCTATACTAGATAGCGGTACCTCAAACAATTTTAACTATTTTTTTGTAATAGAGAGGACTCCAAAACTTCTGAAATCTTTTTTGAATAATTATGGCAAGTCTATACTTCTAGCTAGAAGCTCATCAAGTACCAAGAAACAATGATAGGAAGATTATCAGAAACTTGTGATCCTTGTGTATAAGAACCTCATACACAAGAAAATTTATTTCTATTTCACGATTCCTGTCCATGTCAATGCAAATTAAAAGGCTTTCATGCATATAAGCAACAGGATCTACAGTGGTAGCTATCTGGAAAGAAAGGCATAGCTCACTCAGAGATACTCAATCACACAAATGTGGAATATACCTAAGATAGAGAGATGAACACTAACAAAAGAAGAACAACTCTGAAATACTTTGAAAGCTGAAGAAAATTATTAAACTGATAACTTTTATCATGGCAGACTGTTCTGATAGGTGTGGTACTCAATTATGGCAAATGAGTAATTAGGAAAGTAATTTAAGTACATATGAGCACACACTTGAGAAATTAGCAGGCTAATTATGAGTTTTGATTTTTCATCAGATTACACTTTTCGAGTTTTTTACTAGTACTTACCAATTTTTTCCAATTGTTTAGACACATGTAGTGAATTTTCCCAAAGTCTGCACCTGAAACACTTTGCTAAAATCAAAGAGTTTAATAAAGCAGAAAAGTTGTTCTTACATGATGCCAGATAGTCAGACAACCCTGAGAAAAAAAAAGATTGACTAGTATTAATCAACTAAAACTTAGCTTATTATTACATGCACTCAAAAAGGATTAAATTTTACCCTACATCTAGTAACTCTTAATCCGTTTCTAAATATTCTGCCGGTATCTTGTGTCAAAGTAAAGTCTTGAACAGGAATGCATCCTAGCTGAGCCTGAATAAGACTGGAAAAAAAATTTTTTGGTATATAAGCCATATTGTAAGCAAAGTATAACAATATAGAAGTTTATACTGGAAAACGAAAGAACATTCATTATAGAAAAAATAAAATCAAGATCTGGTCCTCAATGAAGTGATACAAATTCAGCAGAGACTTCAACAGACATGAAACAACAGCTTTTCAATAAAAACTAACACCACAATTTAATATTTACCAGTTTATTTTCATTTCTCTCGTTTTTATCTTCCCCTCCATTGGAAACCTATGCACAAAAATATATGTATTTTCTGACATTTGTTTATTGCAAAAAAGATTATTTTTCTTTCTCAATATATTTGATTTTATACCTGATACTTATTTTGTCCTTGTCTTTATTCAAATTGTTCAGTATTTTCTTTTCATTTGTTCTTAACTTGACATCCAGAAATTCTGCACAGCTGGAGATCATTGTAATCTGTAACAATTATTTTATTGGGTTTTTTCCTTTGCAATTTTTTCCACCACTTCTTCCAACTTTTTAATTGCTTTAAAAAAAGTGTTATTGTCTCAACACTATAACCACAAAGAGATGATCAATCACTTCTTTCTAATACTAACCAACTTACTTTCATCTTCCTATAAAGGCTATTATATAGGAAAAAAGGAAGACCACGCTTTCAGCTTTTAATTACTATTTCACTTGAAAGTATCTACAAATCAACCACACTGCTAATACTTTATGACATACAAGGCAGATAGAGATAGTTTTTGCTGTTAGGTGCTTTACTTTCTTCATAGTTTAGTAACAAAGATTGCTATAGGAGGACAGGCATTCAAATTTTTCATGGCAAGTCTGTCCTACCACAGTATTGGCTTGGAAACAAAATGTCTTTTGAGACTTAACAGCAATAGCATGTTATCTTAAAACAGGAAGACAGTAACATTTATTTAAAAATTAGGTCTGCTCTCCATGCAACCAAGTTTTGCAATAACACACCCCCCCCCCCCCCCCGAGTCACAAAACATTGCACTGTTTAATACATTAACACAACAGGTTAATCAACTTGATATTTTCATAAGCAATACTAGTGAGGGCAGAGTTTGAAATACAAAGATCTCAGAGTACAAAGGCTCATAAGTAAAACTTTATTCTTTATATCTAAGCAAAGTCTGAGCTCTTTAAAAGAAACAAAACCATCAGCTTCTTGTCTTTGATTTTTAAAATGAACATATGTAAATTTTCTTTAAAAAGTTACATTACCAATTCATTTAAAGTCTCTGTTCCCTTAACTGTGAAAAATTGTTTCACTGTGTCAAATGCTATGTAATACCACGCCATTAATCTTCCAGTCTCTGTAAAAGAATATACCTTAAAAAGCAAGTCTGTCAAGTAATTTTTTTGGTTTTTTTTTAAGTCAGAATATTTTTTTTTTTAATTACATGGCTTAATGAGAGTTACCAGCACTGACTCGGTATGTTATTGCCCCCAGCAGTCTGATGGGTATTACTGACTCCATCCTAGAGTGGCGGAAAGAAATGTGCCAGTTACAGTTTTCTCCAGTGGAGATGAATTCACACTAATATACCAGACTGTGAACTGTGGTTGCTGAGAAGCTAGCCACTCTAGCAGAGGACTGTTGAGAAGAGCAGATAAAACCTGTCCTTCATTTCACTGTGTCACATCCAGTTATCCTGTGCTAATGTTCTGTAATTTACTCCTAATATGCAACAAAATTTCCAGCAACAAAAGAAAATCTATTCATAAATTAACAGTAAGAGAATAAACTTCAATGATGGATTAAAGAAACCTGTTCATACATTCTAGTCAATCTCTGAGATACTATGCTACATTTGGTTACTTTGATTAATGGATTATAGGAACACTTGTGAGCATTTGTAGTTCACTACTATCTCAAAACTTCTGAAAATTAGTTTATTTATAAAAAGCATTACCTGTTGGTTTAAAATTGTTTGCTTCATCCATCCTGATCAAATCAAAAGATGATAAATCATTTAAGTTCTTCAAACACAGTTCTGTCAACAGTGTGAAAATACATCCATTTTTAGTACATGCAGAAAAACCTATCTATGTGCAAACCAGAAACATCATCAAATTGCAATGAGTGTATACTCAAGTAATTCCACTGAACTCAAATAAAGGTTTTAGAATATGATCCTGCTTCTACTAAAGCTGTTAATTTCTCCCTGGGGAAAGCTCATTCAAAAGATACTTGATAAAGGAGAACTTGACTCTTTTTTCAGCAAGGTACCACAGAAAAAGACACTAGATGCACAGAATGTAGGCTGCCATATTGAGTTCTGAATTTGAGTTTGGAGAGCCCGTAGTATTTATATTCAAGGTTTCCACAACAGCATTAACACTTAAATGGTACCAGGCTCCCTTCCAGATAGTTAAGTTCCCAATGGTCTGGGGTACAAATATACAGAATTATGATGGATGTGAGAACTTTCACTGAAGAGAGAAAACTGCATTTGTATATTTGCTGAATTCCATTTACAACCTTAGCAAGCAGTCTTTTACTAATATACTTGTTTTGTATCTAGTACAAAACTTACATGGAAATAAATAAATACTATTAAAAGAGAGTTATATGCTATTTTCATATTTAAAGGTGAGAAGCACTGACTCCCAAACTGTTTAGTCAGATGCATGTTTGCTGATGGGATTGTAAATAACTTAAATACACATGGATGAACCAGCACTAAAACGTACTATTTTACTGAGGGGAAAAAAAAAGGCTTAAAAGCCACTTACCTTGTAATTTTGCTTCAATTCCCATTTTATCCAATCCAGATGAAAAACCTTCATGAAAAGACAAAAGGTTTTTTAACCTAATACAATGATAACTTCCTCCTCAATATCATCACCCATGAAAAGGTTGTAAATATTTATTATACTAGGAATAAGTCAAAAGCATTACATAGAGTAAGCATTTGACTATCAGAAAGTTAGAACAGATGTGCAAAAAGTAAAAGCTGCAGATATGCCCCTATGTAAAATATCAGCGGTCCTATACATTGCAGAAATGTCAGTGAGCAGCTTCACATGTACAGTTTATCCTATGCTAGTACACCTAGTATTTGAATGAGTGTTCCTATGTTCCAGTCCAATCTATAAATCCTTAAAAAATGTCTTCAGCAAGTGCCCAATTATTTCATAACCAAGTGTAGAGTAACTGACCACTAACAACAACGTGGTCAGGGCTGAGGATAGAGAGGCTGTTCTGAACAAGACAAACTGAAGACAGAAGCATTAAGATTGACATTTTGTTTTAGAAGAACTATGAAATATTACACAGTATCTTTTTTCTTAGCAGGAGATTACATACCCAGTGCTGAAAAGTACATTATGACATGGTCCAGTATATCAAATATCATTATGAAGCCGTAAATGGCTTCTTTATTTTTTTTTTGTTACACATGCTGAAACTCCTATTAATTATATTAAAGCAACTGAAACTGTTCCGAAAAATGTCATTGATGTACTACATATCTTGTTTTCAATTCCTTATGACACAACAGTTCATAATGTAACAAAAGAAACATGTAACAGGAATCTAACACATCCTAATGTTGTAACTGAGATAAATTATAAAAAAAACCACCAAACAACAAACCATAATGAGATGGATTTTTTAAGGCTCTAATGTATAAGAATGTAGATCGTATCCATTCCAAAGCTACAGCGACATCTGTGACAGTATGTAGCACTATTTCTGCATTTAAGTGCTCAACAAGGTGCCTGTGCAAACTACCAAAAAAAAAAAAAAAAAAAAAAGTAAGTACAAGTGCTAAAACTCTTTTTTACAAACAAACACACAAGCCCACACAACAGAAAGCTGTCCCCCAAACCCACAATTTTTTTTGTTTTATTTTACTGTCAATCAGCAAAATCAACAGAATATGTAAATAATCAACAATGTAATTTATTTATTATGGCTTCATGTCCAGCAAGCAAAAAGAAAAACCCTCTGTCAACTGTGACTTTTAACAACACTTTAGAAAACAAAGCTACACCACAGTGTTGATGTTTTGAATATATTTAAAAAATTAAACCTTATCAAAATCACATGAGCAACATTTCTTAATCTACCCTGTAATGTCTTAACTTTCCTACGTATTTCTTGTCATACTCTGCTCACATCAAGTATATTCTGTGGTCTGGAACTTTCCAGATTAAAAATGCAGAGACACTCTGGGCTCAAATCTTGCTCTTTATCTTTGCAATATGTACTATTTCAGTTTCTTCAGTTTTCCATCAGGAATCTACAACTATTGTGGGATTTTTTTAATTCAGTTTCAGACATTCCAGGGATGTTTTCAGTTGATAAAATAGAAGCTGTTAACTTCTGATTAGATAGCTTTAATTTTCCTTGAATTTAAAAAAAGCTTGAATTTCCCTGAAATAAATTAAAAAACCCCCTTAACAACCCACCCCAAAACCCATCTGAGTTTTGTAAAAGTAACAAAACATTGCTACTATCAATATAGTCATATAAAAAATGCTGTTACCTGCTCTCTATTACATCAGCACCATTTAACATCTGTATATACCTCTCCCTTGTACTGGAACGAGTCATAATAACTGCTGTAGCTGTAGTGTCAAACTGCAAAATAAAACCATAACAAAACCTGCTCTCTAAATCTTAGCAAAACATTGCAAGCTGCATATGCATCACATATCTGTTGAAACCATTAAAGCTTTTTTCTTAAAATCCTTGTTGAAACGCATGCTAAATACCAAAGCCCCTCTAACTTAAAGTCAAGTTCTAACTCATTTGGGTATCAAGCAGGACTCTGGACTCCAACCATTGCTGGCAGGCAAGTTAGTGCACCAGCCTACATATGCCAATGTGCCTGTGAGAGAGATGCATCAAGAAACACCACAAACATGAATTGTTACTGATGTCCTCACAAGATCCATAGATAAGGAAAGGATTCCTAACCACAATCACAAAAAATAATTCACTGACAAATTCTTACTAGTAATCCCCAAGTAGTAGAAAAGTCTTGAATGAACAGTCAAGCCTTTTAATTTTGAGTAGTCATCATTTCTCAACTCACTTCACTTAGATTATTTTATTTGGTAATGGAAAAAATACTGTCAAAATGCTTTATTTGGTTTTGTGGGAAAAGCTTCCTGACTTTTACATTTTTTAGATCAGCTTAGTGTAATACTGAAAGGCAGATCTCAGCAAGTTAAAGTAGCATTCTGAGTCACAACTTAAAAGGAAAAATATTTACTGAGTTACAATCTCCGGCACAACAATGGAATTGCCATAGATCTTAGGTCTGGATAAAATACTGTTATGTACACAACCTACCACAGCAGCTAGTAAAAGCAGACCCAGTAGACACATGTGGAGTTAGGTATCTCCCATGCTAGGCTTTATCTGTATTTCTAAAAGACCTCATGTATAAGATTTAACATGTATTATTCACAGACTTTAAAGCGGTATAATTAAAATAACTAATTCTAACCCTCTCCCTTCCTTTTTACAACCCAAGCAATGTGTAAACCCTTTCTAAACCTTCTCATTCTTGGCACCAGCTACCTCTTGTGGAAGCAAAATGAATGATAACTTTTTGAAGGCAGTGTTTCTGACCCTTCTCCTCTAGTCTACTTCTAATTTGTTTTCTCATTCTGATACTATGAGAACAAAAGCACATTGTTCTCTATACTATTAAATATTCCCGAATTTTTGTCATATAATTTGTAAGTTGTGTGCCAGGTCCCTACTTTCTCTTTAATCCACATGCATTATACTACCCAAATATAATCTTTAGATCCACAGCAACGTGAAGTGGTACTCTTTAGTGGACAATATAAAAGCTAACAGTTGTCTTTCTCAATTAACTAGTTACCCAGGAATAATAATAACAACCCTTTAAAAACCAAATGCTATAGTAAAATTGTTGCCAAGAATAGTTTCTACTGATCTGCCTATAGACAGCAGCATCAGAACAATACAGCATTAACTTACTTGAGGCCTTCCTGCTCTCCCAATCATTTGCAGAATATCAGTTTCACTGTATTCTTGGAACACTCCTCCAACATAGTGCATTGTGGATTTTATAACCACCAGATGTGCAGGCAGATTGACTCCCATAGCTAAGGTACTAGTAGTAACTACATTAAAGTATATTGATTGCAAAGTGAACAACATTGAAATGTCTGGCATTAAACAAGCAGCAAATAAGTGACTAACTCTTGATTCTACATTCTTACATTCTAGTCAAGCCAGTGGGCATTCTGCACCACAAAGAATTAGACACATTACAGATACATATTTGCACAATTTCTGTGCATCTGATAATCACAATTCACTTATTATCAAGTATTGTTTAATATATGGCATCCCAGAAAGGTGTGTTAAAACCCTACCTCCCACCATGCTTACACACATATAAAGGGGAATATGCCCCATACTCTTTCAGCTTCCCCTCATGTGTAAAAACATCATTCTAGTATCTCAAATGACTGAAACGTTCATACAAACTATAAATTTCAAAGGACTTTAAGCAACTTTGCATCTTTTCATTGGTGGTTGATATGTACACTCACACTGCACCCAACTGTGGTGCAGGGTCTCAAAGTGATTTTTGCAAGGAGTAATGGTAGAACCACAGTGTCCTGAGATTTTGGAAATGGCACTGCACCTGGCAAAGCCATACACAGTACACCAGGCAGGTACAGTAGATTGCAGGGATGCAGAGACTTATTCATGCCGTGGGCACTGCAACTCTAGTAAGATTGCCAGATGACAGGGTATCTGCTTTAAGTTTACACAATGAGTCATGACCATTTGTGGCAGTTTTAGGCTATGCCTTTAAAATTTAGCTCCAGATTTTGAGCAGAAAAGTAGAAAAACATAAATAAATGACTACTGGGTGTAAAAAGGAAAAAAAAAATATTCTAAACAAATTAATTGGACAGAATGTCTGGGATAGATGGAGCTGTACCCTAACAGTCTTTCACATTTCACTTCCATTCTCATTCTTTTTGTTTTTCTCTGGCTTAGCTTCCTACTGGGGAGATAATGCTTCCGACTGGCCTTGAAGATAAGAACTATCATTCCTTCCTCTCAACTCCTCTTTTCTTCTCCTCTACAGAGGGGAGGAGGTTGGGGAGGTGGGGGGCGCAGTGGAGCAGCTTCCCTGCTCTCTGGGGGAACCAGAGGGGTGCCATGAAGGTTGTAAATCTCTGTATAATATTGTAAATACTGTAATATTTTGTAAGTTGGTAGCATATCCATTGCATTCCATTGTAGAGTGCAGTTTTGACAGGTTGGACTTGTAAATACAGCTTTACTGTATTTTTGTACTTCCAACTGAGTTAGCTGTGAGTTAAGTTCATGTGATGGGAAACTTCAACCCACCACAACATTGTACAGGAAAGGAAAAATCCAGGAATCTTTCAGTGTTGTACATAAACCACACAGACAATTCACCATGAGGTTTGAATGTTTTTACAGGAAAAGAAAGCCTGGATGCAAAGAGACCATTATGTCTCAAAGAGACCCCTTCTCATTTCAGGTAACAGCAGATTAAATACTTCCTCAGAACTTCTCCACAGTCAAAACACCCTGCCCACCTACAAGAAGCATAAAATATAGAAGATTACCTTCTGGGAAGCCACCACTACAAAGGACACAAACAAATAAAACCTCACGTGAACTCTGCAGGAAGACACTTGCAGAGTTTCACCTCAAGAGGATGGCTCAGTGGTATGAAAAGGAAATTAACATGATCAGACTTACATTGACATATGAGGGAGGATGCCCTCAGTGTATGCTGAAAGGAAGAAAGTTCTATGGTCTTTAGTAACAGTGTGTATGCATACTCACTGGGTAAAAGTGCATGTGAAACACAAACATACTTTTATCTGGATTTGAGAAAGTAATTCCAGAGGTTAAGCAAACTACAAAGTCATAAAATATAACCACTTCCAAACTGCAGTTTTCTGGGGATACATTAACAACATTCTTACTTTCAAAGTTACATTTACTTACAAAGTACTGGTAAGTCTCCGACAGTAAAAGCTCCTTCAATTATTTTTCTGTCAGATATCTCCATACCCGCATGGTGATAAGCCACACCACACGATAAAAGATCTGATAATGAAATAATTACATCCATTACTTGACTAAATTTACTCAAGTAAATATTCATTCACAGAGCAAAGAAGCAGTAGGTAATAATTACCTCTCAGTCTGGAATCTTTCAATGAGTTTGCAGATCTCTGTAACCTTTGCAACAAAAAAATAATAAAAAACAGTACTTCAACAATCACAAAATATTCACTAATGGAAGTGGCATATACATAGACACAAGCATGCTTTTAAAAATGCAAAAATAAAGCTTCACATGAAACTAGATACACAACCACCTCACAAAAGATTATAAGATGTATTCTTTAGCAAGTACATTTCTCGCACACTTTCTGCAGTTCTACTGTATTTGTGTTTTTTTAAGGATGTTCTTAGCTTTCAACTACATGTTCAACTATCAAAAGGACATAGTCTCAAACTAACTTTTAAAATATAAATTTTTGGATATTTTCAACCACCACTTTTCCCATCTTCACAAAGAGAAGGGACTCTCTGGGACAACTGGTGCAGCCTTTCCAGCCTAGTTATCTCTCCATGTCACAACCTACAGCCTCCATACCTTGCTCACATAAGGCAAAGAAGACAATGTTTCAGGTCCAAAAATCACAAAGTACCACCTGCAGCTGCTACAACTAGGCAACCCTGAAGTAAAGAATAACTAATACAGATCAGAGCTGTATTTATTAAATATGTGTAATAATGCAAACACTACTTATGGCATAACAAGGGGACACAGTCTCAAGCTGTATCAAGGGAAGTTTAAGCTCGAGGTGAGGAGAAAGTTCTTCATGGAGAGAGTCATTCGTCATTGGAATGGGTTGCCCAGGGAGGTGGTGGAGTCACCATCCCTGGAGGTGCTCAAGAGGAGATTGGACTTGGCACTTGGTGCCACGGTCTAGTCACGAGGTCTGTGGTGACAGGTTGGACTCAACGATCTTTGAGGTCTCTTCCAACCTTGGTGATACTGTGATAACTTAAAACACTAGAAAGACCACACCCAATTCAACTACTCATACACTCAATCTTTGCACTATGAGGCCTTATAGGCTCATAGGAATTAACATTTATATGTCTAGAAAGCAGCTTTTAGAAACAACTTAATGTCTGTGAAAAATACCCTAAAAATATGAGAAGCAAATGTAACTCCCCAAGAGCTGAAATATCAACTGTGCTGATGATTTTTTTGCACTCTTCTGGTAGAAATTGTATTATTACCTCAACAGCTTTCTTCACAGATGTCACAAGTTTACTAGAAGACCCAAACACTTATTAACAATTCAAATATAAAAATACCTTTGTTTCTGTTCTATACTCAGTAAAAACTTAGCATCTTTTGCAAGAACCGAAGCAGCCTGCTGTACTCCTTTCCTTGTGGCACAAAACTATAAAGAAGAAAAGATTGTTTTTTGAATCAACACTTTCAAGAAAGAAAGAATTTAAAATGTGATGAAAAAGAAAGCTGTTGTACCACAAGTGCTGGTTTTTGCTCAGAGTATGTTTGTATAATACTAGCTATTTTGTAGTTAAGAGTTAAGTCAAATTTGAATTCCGTCTGATTGTCACTGCAGGGAAAACCAAGAACAATTTTGCGTAGCTTCACTGGTCGTTGATCCTCATTTATTTTCAGACATACAGCAGGTATCTTACTATCTGAAAGCCATTCTGCGATCTTTAAAAAAGAAAAAATAGAATGGAAACAATAAATTTCTGCTTTTAATCATGCTATGTCACATGTAAACTATTAACATATTTGACATTGCTTTTATCATTAAAACCACAAGTGAAGTTCCGCTTTCTACAGGACCAAAGTAATTCAGATTGAAATCTCAAGTCTGTTGTGATTTGTATTTGGAGACAAATATCACGAAACGAAATCTTAAAGCTTCAGCATGTCCATTTTTGGCTGAGATTTCCATATGGCTGCAGGTCATTTGCAACACTACCATCAACTGCATGGTTGTCTTCAGCTGACGGCTTCAGAATGACAATCCTGTTATCAATCTCAATTTATAACTCCAGGTAATTTTTATAACATGCAACTACATTAATTAAAATACAGCTAAAACATTAACTCTTACATCTTCAGCATTTGGGATTGTTGCAGAAACGGCTATAAATCTCAAGGGGGAACAGCGTCATGACTTTCTGAAAGACGCCAAAGAGAAGACTGAACAGTCTTCATCCGACTGACGACAACTTCTAACGTTGCACCACGACTTTCATCCTTTACAACATGCACCTATAAGGAATTTTAAAGGATTTGCTAAAGATTTTTTCAGTTACAAACTGTGTAAGTTTCCTTTTACCTTCAAGAACAAAAATCATTCATTTTCTTACCTCATCAATAAGAAAGAGTCGTACAAGCTGAACAATAGAGTTGTCTTTCCACCTTCTCGTCATGCTATCCCATTTTTCCTAGGAGAGTAAAACCCAAAACAACAACAGAAGGTGAAGGATGTTTTAAAGGACAACATATGCCAGAAGTATAGTACAGGCAGCCATGCTTAAACTTTAATGAATCTTTAAATAAAATCAGTTAAATAAATTCAAGCTAACATTATGTATGTTTCATCTGGCACATTATTGTATTGTTCACAGTTTATATGAACTTGTAGTACACACAGCAGTGTGCAGGCAATTGTAAGGATCATAAAACTATTACTTATTACAAAAAAGTACAAAAAGGTCACAGTAGTGTACAATTAGTGGGCTACTAATGTCTGTTTATTCCAGGTGATTCCAAAAACTGGGATCAGAACCTACAGGTGTAGTGATAATGATGTGAGCATGATGTATTTCAAATAAATCATCCATCACTGTATCTCCTGTCAGTTCCTTGCAGCTGAGTCCTATAGGTCCGAATTTTTCTTTCCAATCATCAAAACGCTGACTGCACAGAGCTTTTATTGGAGCCACTAAAAATAACACAAAATAATCAGAGTCCTGTCATGAAAATCAAATCTTCAACTGTATTGCTAAAGATGCTAAATGCACACATTTAAAACATGTCTTCTTGAATTTAATTCCCCTAGTTTTCATTTTTCCTCCCAGAACCATACAATTTGTAACTGGTATTGTTTTCCTCATTATCCTATGCCATGTGCGCAGATCAATGCTGAGCTTTGGACCCCAGTCTTTCCCTATCAGCAATCAGAAACAGATCCTTTTAATTAAGGTTATTTATGCTCTCCCTTACTCCTGATTTTTTTTTTTCATCAATTCCACAAGGAAACAATTATTCAGCTATCAAGGTTTTTTTCACAGATGGAAGCAACCATAGGAAATGCATCTTTTATAATCATAAAAATGCCAACTCTCTTCCAGCTCAGAGTTATGTGAGCACTCTGTATTCAGAGAGAAAAGTGGTTAGGAATAAGAAACCATCCATGAGCAAGAGAAAAAATACCAGAAGAAATCAAAATCTATCTAAACCAAAAGTGCAGTTAACTGTAGTCAGGATCATATCAGGCAGCTAATATTGTCAGTAGCAGCTAACACAGCAAATAGCAAAACAGCAGCTCTGATGCTGGTCTTCAACAAGACTCCTAAAACAATCTCTTTACTTCCTTATTTTCCTTTCTTTCTTTTTTTCTTTTTCTTTTTAGTTTTCTCCTAAGCACACATACTATACTTTTGTAGATGGTGGCTGATTTCTAGAAGTCCGAATTAATTTCCTACAAGGACTGTCAGTAGCTACACGTCAGTCTATATTGGATGGGTAGTCTATATGGAGTATGCAGTGATTTAACTGAAAAAAGCAATCTACATGTGATGTGAAAACAGCAGTAAAAAAATCAGATCATGTAGTGATTATATTCTAGGCTAGTGAGAGCCACTGGAGTATAAACCATTTCTGCATATCAACTGGCAAGTGACACCACTTCAGACAGAGGTTCGAAATTTCCTAAGCGTACCAGTGGTCTATAAAGCAGGGCAAAGCACCGTCTCAAAAAAAAAACCAAACAACAACAACAAAAACAAAACCCAAAAATGGTTAAGCAACTAGCAAATAACTCACAAAATTACAAAAGTAGCAATATTCCGTTATGCAAGAAGCTAGTGATTGCTAGCGATTACTCCCAGAACTAAAGTCACTGATCCTTAGCATGTGTTAAGGCTACTGAGAAACAACTCTAATGTAACACTATCGCAAGCTAATTCACATAGGTTGGACCACTGACAAACCAGGTACCAGATCACATGCTAGCAGTATGTAATCTGATTAACACCACTGTTTCAGCATTCAGAAAACTGAAATGCCTCTTTCTCTATTGTTGTTGAACCTGTAAGGGTCAGCAGATCTAATTCCACCAGCAGGTAACTGCTTCCTTACCAAAAGTTCCAACCAGCCAACCTGCATCAATTATACCACGGCAATCAAAAACATTACTGAATGCTGAAATGTGATCCACCGACATGCCTGTTTATACAAGATCTGTTTGGAATGCACAGTAAGCTCTAAATCAACACATTGGATTTTAAAAAAATAATTAAGCTGAAACTTTTGTAAATAAGTAATTGCAAGACTAATATATCACTGTATGAACTGGGACAAACCCACCAGTTTAACCTTATTTATATGATATGAACTCAATTCTCCTGGAAGGAAAAAAAAATTGTGACATCTCTGTTGCCTCTGAACTAGTACACACAAAGCAACAGTTCATCATGAACTTTGCCAGGTAAGTGAATAATGGAAAACTGTATCCTCGTCTCAGGAACAGCTAGGCATATCAGAGATACTGCATGGTTTCTGTCTCTGCTACTAAGAATCTGGTTTAGTTTCCTCTGTTTCCTTCTTCCCTTTTTATGTATATCTTGCCACCTTAGAGGAAAAACTCTTTACAAGGTTTTTAAATGTGTGTAAGCAATGCTGAATATTAGACAGTGATGTTAGATACTAGTAATAGTTACAATGGAAACACACTGGTGTCACAAACAAATTCTGAAAGAAACAACTTTTTTAAAGAATGAGGTAGGTCACAATTTCTTAAGATATTTGATTTCAGTATTATTAAAGCATTCATCCCACATTTAAACAAAGACATTTTCTATCGTTGTGACCAAAATGTTTAAAGCTGCAAAACACTTACTATAAACAACTTTAATATTTAACCAAGGCAGTGGGGCTTCCATGAGCAACCTGGTAATAGCTAGCTCGAACATTACAGTTTTTCCAGAGCCAGTTGGAGCACAAATCACAAAATTCCTATCTGTATATAGAAGCTAGGAAAGAATGGCAAAGTAGTAAACACAACACAGCTATCCTTTGTACCTGTTCATACATTCCACAAGCATGTCTAGGGGAAAACAACACAGAGAAATTATTATTACATTGAAATACAGAATCCTCTAAAAAGTAGTAGTTGTGAGCTTTAAGCTACTTCAGAAGAAAGAACATCTGCTACACATCTGACATGGAAAAGGTAAATGAGATACTGTTCATCTAAAGTTATCATGTAATGAAGTCTACCATTCGGCAATGAACAAAACCCCAGTATCTAGTAGATGACATTAATACAGAATTGCTGCCAACGTTCAACTGTAACTAAAAGCAGGCTCAGCAGAAAGAGGTATTTTCTGCTCAAAGTTATTTTTCCCCCTCTGTAATTCAATCTGCTTTCAAAATTCCAGTATTGCTGAATATATTATTTTAATTGAATGTATTTTTAAAATAGAGTAAGTTTTCAATAATGACTACAGTAGGTTATGTACGAATATGCTTCCTTCCTTCCTTTCTTACCCCACATTTTATTTTCTACCACCTCAGAGATAGGTATGTCCATGTCAGGCTCCCTCATTTTTCTCTGCCCTCTACCCTCCTTTGCAGTGTCATTAATCCATCCTCTCAATGCAGCATGCTCTGTGCATCTTAATTTCCCTCTTTCCTTCCTTCCAACATCTTATGAATTCTACCTTTTGTTTGTTTGTTTACCCTTCTCTTGTAGCTGTTACTGCTCTGTGACAGTTACAGGAGCTCACAAGAATGAACAGAAATCACCTAGTACTTGATTTATAAGCACAGCAATGACCAATGCTGGTGGCACTACTGAACTGTTCCAGGAATTACCTGTGTTGTCCATCTACCATTACCAGTTTTCCAATGTTCACAAAGATCAATGAAGCATGAATACAGAATTTCCCAATTTTTGTTAAAGTCATCCTTTGTAACATTCACTGTAAATCAACCAAAGAAATTTTACCAAGTTGAACGCTTATACCTTATTTCTTGGAACCAGACAGTTTCTACCAAAGAAAATTTTGCAGGCTCAACCACTTCTGAATATCAAAATTTCATTTAAATTCATCAACAAGGTACTACTTGCAGCTGTAACTAATGTTTCCTACTTACGTCGTCCAAAGCTTTAGACTGTGCATAGTTAAAATACGGGAACTCCTTAAAAATACTTCTAAATTGGGTTGCTTCAGTGTGTTAAGGAATTGAAAATTAGTAAAAATGACAAAATTGATTTAAAAACTGTAAATATATCTCTTTCTTGCAATTTAAGTGCTAAATTAAAATCTATATACCACAAATTAATTAACACAATATTGTACGTCCAGTCACAACAGTAGCAAAGGAGTTCACCTACAAACTCTTAGTGCTGACAGTGGTTTTAAAGATATTTTTTATTTCTAATATTGTTTATTCTTCAGACAACAACATTTTTATCAAAAATACAATTAAGAGGAACGAGAGCATTGTTACATTACAAATCTGAATGCGTTGATCCTTGTCTGTTCTTGCATTGAAGCCATGCTGGCAGACTAACTGTAACCATCTGATCAGGCTGGGGATGCACATACAGACATAACACCAACAGTAACAAGAACAAGAAACTCCTGAGGCATCAGATTGATGTCACATTAAAAAAATTAAATAAACACAAAATGAAAAAGGAGTAAACCAAGAAATCATAGTTAAATATAAAGCAAGTAATACTGGGCTAAAGAAAAAAATGAATTTTTTTTTTTTAAACAAATATACTTATCTAAAACTACCTCTCTAAACAAGTGCTCTATTTTCAAATTGCAGAACATTGATTTTCTAATTGGCAACATCAGAACAGCTGAGTCCGTACTCATTTTGGAAATGATGACACTTCCTAAAGAGATTCACATGAATTTAGGTTGGCTAAATTTAGGCATTTTGTCTTCCTGGTACTTAATCTACACTTTAATGGGTTACTAGAAACAATATATTGAAGTCAGTGATAGGGAAAGAAAAAACAAAACAAGTTTGATGGATGGTTAATTATGCTATGGGTTCAAGGCAGGGCAAAAAGAAGGAAAATTATCTTTAAATCTGATTAAAGAATGAAAATATACTGTATGCACACCAGAACATAAATACATATCCATATGGAATACGTGGAGTTTATTTTCTCCTGATAAAATGGGACAAGAAGATTCACTTGACCTAATAAGCCTAAACATTAATTCATTTTTCCTTTATTTAAAGTATGGGGATATATGTATATGTGTCTTTGCACAAAAAATCTGGCCTGACATATATATTATGCAAACTAAACATTTTTACGTTTTCATTCTTAAATGGTTCTGTGGATAAATTTTAGATGTTTGAAATAAGAATAAATTTGCTTAGCAATGAATGATCCACAAGCTGTCCTATTTCCATTCTAGCTTTCAAGGTGCAAAGGGTAAACATCTATTCATCATCCGAGTCCCAGCATGACATTACAAATCAAAACTATTACAGTGAAATGTATGAGTTCCTACAGCTATGAACTAAATGCTCTAATTTTGTAAATGTGAAAGCATTGTAATAAAATCAGTAAATCAGACATAACAAATACAAGGATACGTATTTCTGTAACAGCCCTTAAAATTTCCAATTTTCTTCCTGTAGTTCCTAAAGAAATACAAGTAGCAAATTCTTAAAACCAGACTTGTTTTCAACAAATAACCATGGAAACTATCTTCCTGACTCCAAGCTATGTGTTCTGTGAAGAGCTGCAAGGCTATAACAAGGCCTAGGTGATACAGAAGGAGATGACAGAATAGGACAGGGAGGTCATGAGCTCATCGTTTGAAGGAACATCTTAGTGGCTCCCTGCTATGAGGAACAGATGAGGGAACTGGGATTACTTAGCCTGGAGGCAGAGACTTTACTGCTCCCTACAACTGAAAGGAGGTTGTAGTGAGGTGGGTATTACTTCTCTCAAGTAACTTGCAATAGGACAAAAGGAAATGGCCTGAAGTTGTACCAGGAAAGGTTTAGTTACTAGGAAAAAATTCTTTACTGCAGGCTGCCCAGAGAGGCAGTGGAGACACTGTCCCTTGCGGTGTTCAAACAAACATGTAGACATGGCCCTTTGGGACATGGTTTAGTGAGCAAGGTGGTGGTGTGCTGACAGTCAGACTCGATGATCTTAAAGGTCTTTTCCAACCTTAATGAATCTATGATTCACTCCAGTTTAAGAATGTTTTGCCAGTACCAGAGGCTCAAAACTTGATGCAGTTCTAGAAATGGTCTGAAAAGTGCCAAGCAGGAGGAGATAATCACTTCCCTTAAGTTCCTGGCTTCATTGCTACTATCAGCACCCAGGAACCCATCAGTCTATGTTATTGCTAGAGAATGCAGTCTGCCCAGGTCAATGAACTGTTCGCCAGACCTCAGGTGAATTTCTAAATGAAGCATATCACAATTTTCTCAGAAGTCTCAGCACTTTCCTCCTTTTTCCCATTTTTTTTCTATTTAAAATCTAATTCTACAAAGATGTGTGAGTCACATCACAAACACACACTACATTTTAATTTTCCAGTTTCAAGTGAAGATAAGACACCACATAAAGGGAGGGGGTTGCTCTTTTTCAGTTAGGGGACTGACTTTTTCAACATGACTTACATGACTTGGCACTTTTGAAAATGTAACTCATCTTCCTAAGTTGATTACTTGGCTCATACTAAACAACAATGGAATTAAGCTCCATAACATTGCAGTATTTTCTATCAAGGTGAGTTATCTCACCTTCTGCTGGTGGGAAAATGTTCTTCATTCTACTTCAAATTATGGATATCCATGATTATTATATATCAAAGACATTGACCGGACTATTTTTCTTGAAATAGAACAATAATAATTACCTGTCATATCCAGAACCTCTGAAGCATTGCAAAATGATTTTATTTTAATTCCATTTTTAGATGCAATGTCCCCATCATTCAGTCTATCCAGAGCAAAATATGAATCATCATTTATGGAAGTGCACTGATCATTTCCCCACAAACTTTCTTTTCTTTTTTCTTCCATGTTTTCACTTTCATTTGAACAAGTATCAATTTCTTTCACCTCCATAAAACTATCTTTAAATTCTGTACTTTCATATGTATGATCAGATGCTTTAAATAAGCTGAAAAAGATCCAGGATTTTAATTAGTTTGCTATAACATCACAGTTTCTCTAATATTTGAAAGATACGTATGCTTGCTTCAGAAGCAGAACTAGTAAAGTGCAATCATAAGAAAAGGTTGTACTTAACTTTTTTTAACACTCTTCCATCAGAATAAAACTCTTTTCAAGATACATTTTAATTCTAAAAAAGAACCTGAAAGAATAAACTGCCTGTCCAGAAGGACTCCCAATAGCAGATTAACTGTCAGTCTCTGCATAACTGAAAACAATGCAGACATACAGAATCTTAGGAATTATAAGAGCTGGCACAGTCAAGGAATTTATTTGTAAAACCTTTCCTCCAAGACAAGCAATGAAATCATGTTGAGAACTGCTCAAGGTATTTCTGGCTGCCAGACCTCTGCTCTGAAAAGCAAGTGCTTTTGCTCATTACCATGTGGATAAAGAACTCAAAATAGCATTCTGAAAAATCTTTGTTATCTAACAATTTCTTACAAGAAGCAAATATCATATTTAATTTTCTCATGAGAGGCTGAGCTCAGGATGCATTCAAGTACAACATTAAAATATTGCTAAAAGCTTTGGGTTTTTTTCTTTATACTGAAAAGAATTAGTGTCTGGAGTACTTTCAATTGAAGGATCCAAAACTCAGTGTTTAACAAATACATCTAATAATATGACTCTAAAAATTGATAAACTATCAAAATTAATTAGACACATACCTTTTTCTTAATGCTGAATGGACACTTTCATCATCACTCTTTTCTGGAAAATGACATAATATTTTGTTTTGTGCTTGCTGAGAAATTCCTGTTCCTGTTTTAGATTTATCTTGGTCAGAAGAGAGAAACCATGAAGCCATTTTCAGACCTTCATGCTGAAAACTGATTTTCTCTCTTTCTCCTACACTTAACAGGAGCACTTCTTTTTCACAGGCTACGCCGAAAGGAACAGGCACTGCTGACTTATCATTTGCTTCCTCAATGTTAGTCTTACATTGTTGTATAAATTTCTGGTGTTTTCTTCCTCCTATAAAAACAATACATTGTTATTCATGTTAATATTCCTTATTTCTATTCATAGTAATTTTATCAAGTATCTTCCACACAAAATAAGCAAAATTCACACATATTGTATGAACTAGTATTTCTGTGTTATTGCAAGAACTTGTGTATTTTACAGCTCATGCTGATGAATGCATCTGATGTCAATTAAAATATTATAAAAATGGGGTTACTTTCTATGCTCCCTAGGCAAAGTAACGGAGCAAAACTATTCCTCAGAACTGCAGAGTATTTTGTAAGATAGAAACTCTATAGCCTGTCCCAGAATAAAGCCTGCCTTCAAAAAGCAAAACCAAAATCAAACAAAAAACCCACCCTCAAACAAAAAACCCCACCCACAACCACAATGTAGCGTACTAGCTTGGCAAGTTCCTACTACAAACAGCTGTGAGGTAAACCCTGCAATCTTAACAGTCAAAATTTGTAATGATGTTGATAACAGACTGGTTTCATAGTTCTCTTGGTTCACCATCACATTGTGCAGGGTTAGTTCTGAGTAGGACTGGTGTCCTGATCTGGCTGACCATACAAGCACGGCTGACAGCAAAAGGAAGGCAAGAGTGGAAATAATCAATTCAATAAAACAAGATTACAGAACAGCTCTATTCTTCAGCCTATTAATTTCAGTGTTACCCATCTAGAAACTTAAAATTAGACTAGACTAGACTAGAATAGAACCGAACCAGGTTGGAAGAGACCTTCAAGATCATCCAACACCACCTAATCAACTAAACCATGCAACCAAGCACCCTATCAAGTCTCCTCCTGAACACCTCCACTGACAGCGACTCCACCACCTCCCGGGCAGCCCATTCCAATGGGCAATCACTCTCTCTGTGTAAAACTTCCTCCTGACCTCCAGCCTAAACCTCCCCTGGCACAGCCTGAGACTGTGTCCCCTTGTTCTGGTGCTGGTTGCCTGGGAGAAGAGACCAACCAGCTTGTTTGTGGTGTAATAGCAATGGATGCAATTCTATGAACACCAGATATCTAATTTGAATGAGTATTTCTTAATGGAATTCCTCTTGCATAAAGTGGAAGAAACCCACTTCTGTCTTAACGACATAATTCCTAAACAGATAATATCATAAATCAACACAGCAGCTAAGAAATATGGAAATAGTTGACAGATAAAGCAACCAAGTTCTTTAAAATAAATTTCCTTGAGATGATCTTCAATGTTTAGATGGAAGGAATAATCCACTTAGCAGCAGTCCATGAACAGATTAAAATTTGGCCTCCTGCACAGTAATCTAATAAAAGCCTCAAAGGGGAAGAAGAAAGTTAGGTTCATATAAACTCTTTAAACTCTTTGTTCTTTGGGTGGCAGACCAGTCCATGTCTTGCATTATGCTCTTACGGATGCTTCCCACTGTCTTATGATGGTTCATGGAACAATGTGGAGTAGCTGAAATTTTGATCATATTTGTTATCTTGCTCACTTCTGCAAAGTAAATATGTAACTTGTATATGCCCCAAGAAGACTGCTAATACTCCAAACATATGTATAATCATCACTGTCAGCAAAAATACATCCTTTGTCTGTATCTGCATATCTAGAGTATTTTTTATGTTACAGCATTAAGAGAAACATGAGGAATTATCTGTCGAGATTATTATTTGCTAAGCCATTGGAAATGAATACCAAATATCATGGTTTACTGAGACTTTGCAGTGTTCAGTTTACAGTTGGACTCAATGGTCTTAAGTCTTTTTCAACTCAAATGATTCTATGATTCTGTTCTATGATAAGTTTACCCATGTGAATGCTGGTTGCTTTTTCTTCCAATTCCCTCTGTAACTCCTCTGCAGCTGGCATTTCAGCAAGAGCTGGAGCTGGTGCGATACACGGAACCTTAGGCTTTTCATTTTCTAGATACCTATTTTTAAACACGTAATATTAAGGTAAAAGCATTCTTTAAGGACCCTCCAAAATATCTAGTTAAAAACCACTAATCATAATCTGTTTCTCCTGCTACCAAAAGAAAGTTCACTTGTGTGATTTTTAATTCTTATTGCCCCAAGGTGTACCTGCATCATTGTCGCACTGTGTGCTACAAAAACAATTTCTGCTGCAGAATGATTCAGATTGTGGAAAATGTTTATAAATATTTAACTGTAAAGAATTACCTTTGTCTTGTATCTGGTTTTTCATAAAACAAGTTATCCAATGAAAGGACCATGTCTGCAGAGCTGAACATTTTTAGATCAAATGTGAAGTCTCTTGATCTGCAGAAGGCAGCACAAGGAACTGTGATACTGAAATTACTAGAACTACTGTATAAGCAATAGAAAACTTATTAGTTCAAAGTGCCAATACTTAATTTTTTTTCTTCTTCTTCTTTTAGAGCTCTTGCCTCATCTTTAATTCCTCCTCAAAAATAGAACCTCTCTCCTGATAAAATATGGCTCCTATTACATATGACAAAAAATCCTCTAGGACTGAATTTCAAGCAACCCTTACATTACCATGACATGTCAGGAAGGAAAACGGGTAAGAGTGAAGATCCACATAGAGTTTACATTAAGTTGTTTAATTTCTAAGAACAATGCTATTTATTTTTTTAATAAAACTGCAGATCATATGTGTTTTCTGATAGACTGTTCCTGGTCTGATGGAAAAATATGATGTGGCATGATCACAATCTGTCATTTTTTCACAAAATAAAATTGTATTATATAAAAATATCAACAGTTATTTTCATTTACAAGCAAATAACATGCATTTACAAGCATGCAAATTGCTTACCTGGATAATTGGAGTATGGGCCCAACTCGTTGTTGTTGTTAACAGTTCTGTTCTAAAATATCAGGACCACAGATTATTTCTAAATTATTTATCATATAAACCAGTATTTAAAATACTCCAGTTAATGTAATTGTTTTTCACTTAGCACCAACTCTATAAATTAAACATGTTTTCTTTATGTGCTTATGTCAAGAGATTTCACAACTCTTAATTCCGCTTAATGCCGAGTTTAAAAGGCAAAGATCTCACTAACAGAATACCATAGAAAAGATTTTAGGAGTCAAAAATCTTAGATTAATTGAAACAAATTGTAAAATACCAAATCAACAGAAGTTACAAAACTCTATTAAATAAAGGCCAAATCTGGTGATAAAATAAAGCAAAGTTATGTTTTTTACCTACAGAGATAAACCAAAGGCCACACTTCTTTTGTACTCCGGCATTTCATTATTAACATTAAAAAAAAAAAAAACCCACTTCCAAAGTGCTTTGCAAATAGGATTCAGATTTACTTAATTATTGCATACTGTCATCTGTGAATCAAAAATGGTAAAAAGATTTTTTTTTTCTTCCACAGAACCTGTAAAACTTCAAATATTCCAGAAAACTGTTTCAAATTTAAAACAGACAACATTTCACAATACTGGCATAATATAGAACATGTAATCAAAACTGTCTGTGAACACAGTGAAGAAGATAGGTTTTAGATCTTCAAACGAGGAATCTGTCAATGCCCCTTCTACATTTCTCTTCAGCGTTAAGTCTGCAACACCACTTCTGCCAATTTCTGCCACTCCCCCACTGCCAGGTTTTGCCTTCTTTTCCTTTACATTAATAAATCTAACACAAGTGGTTAATTTAGACACCTTGCTTTTGCATGCTTGTAGTGCCAACAATCTACAGCAAGAGTTCTCAGGCTTAGGTAATCAGTAATGGCATTGGAAAGCTTCTATCGGGAGTACAATCAAGCTGCTGCTATTCAAGTAGTAATTATCTGCAATAAGTGCTTATCCAACTCAATAACCACCACTCCATCAGCTCCAAGGAGCTGCAAACACTGCATGGCAGTATGAAATGGTTTTCATACCTCAGGTGAGAAATCAATCTATGCAACTAATTTGGATTCATAATTCGCATCCCTGAGTAGTGTGTGTTATACACAATATTTAATCTCTCAGACCCTTCAGCCCCCCCCCATCATATACTCTTTGACTGACTCAATTAACTCTAATTGCTTGATAACGCAGATAAAATTTACAGAAGTCATTCTAAGAGAGTGGAAAACCCTGTCACAACACAGAGTTATATATTTCTGCATTCATCCACCTGCTCACTATCAACTGAGGCATCTCCCTCGAAGTCTTTCAGACTTTTAAAGCAAAGGGGGGGGGGAGGAGGAAAAAATGGGGGGGAAGGGGGGAAGGCAAAATATGTCTCCAAGACGGGCAGCTATGCAGCTATCAAGGGTCTTTGTTACACTCTCAGTGCTGTTTGATACACAAAGTATATTCAAGATGGCAGAACGAGGAGGTACTGCCAGAAACAGAGACCATCGAGTCACAAGTAGAGATTTTTGCCAACTCCTTCAAGCCAAGTGTCTGCTTTTTGAAACAGCTTTGGTTGGGGATTTAGTCAGTTTTGAAGTCCTTTCCCTGCCTTTTTTGTCTTCCCCCCCCCCCCAGTATCGAGTCCTTTCCACAGACCTCAGCGTTCTCTCAAGCAGACCCAAAGCAAACGCTGCAATCTTCAGGAGTGCAACTGCTCGCTGCCAGCTGTGCACCAGGTGCCCTGAAGGGGCAAAGGATATCTTCAACCACACAGCACTCCAGTTCCGGTCTCCTAGGAGCCCCTAAGCTTCCACCCAGTGTCAGGCTCTCTCTCCTGCCCTTCTCCCTCGGCTGAGGAAGAACCTCCAGGTCTTGCGCCCACCTCACCAACAGCGCCTTTCTGTGACCGCCGCGCAAAATGGCGGCAGCGCCGACGCCGCGCGAGCACTGCCCCGCAGCTGGGACGGCCGGCAGAGCGAGGGAGCGAGCGGGAAGTGGCTATTGCCACACAGTTCCTGCCTAGCACCGTCCCGAAGGAGGGCCACCTCCCACAGCTTGTGGGAAGAGATCGGACGGCTCCCGCTCTTCTTCGCCGCGGCGGGATTTTAGGACTCACGCCAGCACGAAATGGAGGACGCCGACCCGGCTCCGCTACAGCTGCCCTTGCTCTGAGGCGCAGCTTAGCCGTAGCACCTAACAAATAAGCTACACTCAAATCCTGAATCCAATGGGTAAGGAAGGGGCGAAATCCACATTAAAATGCTGAAAAAGGAATGTGGAGAGACTCCACTGGTGGCAGATTTGGAGCTTCTCCAAACTTCAATTTATTGGGAATTGCTCTCACTGTTGTAAAGCCCTTACTCACTTTTACCTTGATATAAATAAGGAAAGGCAGCTGATTGCTACTCTGTAATCAAAGTGATTCCTACAGGAAGAAGTAAATGCATTGAAAATACTGATCTTTAAATTACTTTTTACTTTCTAGATCCTTAAAATATTTTCTATTTTCTTGAAAATATTTTTTTCCTTGATGATGAACTAAAGCAACAAAGCTGCCTCCAACAATGTATTGAAACAATATCACATAAAGTATTCTTAAGACTGAGAAGTAGGTTGCTGTATTTTCTTCTTCCCCCCCCCCCCCCCGAGGTACTGCAACTTACAATTCTAGACTTCCCCCCAGAGCATAGCTTTTGAATTAGTAAATTTAAAATAAATTGCAGCACTGTCTCAGACTAAATTTTAAGCTGGTTCAAAGCTTCATGCCATTCAACAAATACTATAGAAGCAGCTACTGTAAATATGTATTTGCTCATACATAAATAGATGAAAAGGAGGCAGAAGAATTTTTTTTTTCAAATATTGATTGAACATAAATAATTTTTATTTAATCAACTTTGGGTTTTTTCTTTCATGAAAATATTGATGAATTTTTAACTTGGCATTTCAAATTTTCAGACATTGTGTGTTTACATAATGACACTGTGCAAGCTCAGGTCAATTAGAAGTATGCAGTAAAGGTTATGCTCATTTTTACAATTTTGTGCATATGAGATCCTTTATTGTTCTTACCTTAAACTAACTTGGATCAGGACTTGGTCATATTACAATATTACAAAATTTACACCACGTTTTGGATGCTTTAATCTGCCTCCCCATCTAATTACTGGGCAGACAGCCAAGGGTAAGAAGCACTTCATTTCTACTGCCAACATGACAGGATTTTGGCCTGCAGAGAATAACAAAAGATTTGATGATAAAGATCTTCGAATACAATCAGGATTGCTAATGAACCCATTGTCTGAAATTAAATTCTGAAGCCACCATATTTATTCAGTAATTTGAATAAAAATGGGGAAATGTTTGTGCTTATAAACATTGAACAAGCATTCATTTTATGCTTATAATAAATTCTGAAACCAGAAAACATTTTTACTTCTTACTATTAGAGAATGCCTTCTTTGATTCTGGCCTCAGGCAAATTTCCATCTTAGTTCACAACATCTGCTTTTAGCTGACCAGACTTGAAAGTTTAAAGCCATAATACAAACAGTTCATTTTTTAAAGCTATTTTTTCTTCAATTCCCTTCCCTAGGTGACATCTCCCTTAACACACACGCACACAAATCACATAAAATATATAGCAAAGCAGTCTCTCAACTGCTCTGAGACAGTTTAATTTTTGATTTTCCCCATGCCTCACATCTGATCTGCCATATGTTTTGAGTCTTTCCAGCTAGTGGAGATCACATACTAAGTCACAAACCTGCGTGTTCTGGAGCAATGCAACTAGAAAAAGCACAAACACCAGACATTGGTCAGTGATCCATATGATAACAGAGTGCTACCCAGCAAATACAAAGCTGTTGGAAGACTAAGTTTTGTTCTGACTTACAAATAGAACAAATAATCTATGTACAAATTTAATACAGAAGAGTATCAAGATGTGAGTTGACAATCATTGGTGTCGTCTCTCGGCTTCCTTTGTTTGGCTTTATCAACACTTACAGAAACGCAACAAAACTGTTGGTCTCTAAAAAGTGTCTTAGCTGGTAAGCAAAATCACTATGAAGTATTGCAAGGTCTTGAAATCATAGAGAACCCCTGAACTGTAAGATTTTTACCATATGCTTGAAATAGTTGCTATGGTTCATTTATTAAAGAAATGGTAAGAAATTAAAAAAAAATATATTTCCAGTTGTAATTTTTTCCAGTCAAAATTGGGAAATAAAAATACAACAAACCCTAAATTGTTTAAAGGAGGAAAAGAGGAGGCTCTTCCATTTTATTTTGTTAGCTAAATGGATTTACAAATGTGGGCCTAATGTTGCACTGCCTTTGGAGAAACTTAAAACAGGTGAATAACTTGATTCGTGGCAGCTGAAATTACTCATGTGCATAAGCGTTTGCAAGATTGGGTCTTAAGAGAGCTAAATGCAGCTCCCGCTGGGACCTGGCAATACTGCTCTGCATGTCAGCCGGAGGGAATCTCCCAGACCTGATACAAGGCACTGCTCCCCAGGGCTGCAGGAAGCAGCCTGCTCTTGCCATGCCCCCAACATATGCTTCCACAGGAAATTTAGCTCGTGAACTTTGATTTTCATGTGGCTCAAGTAAAGCATACTTAACACCATTTTTTAATTAAAAAATAAATAAATTATTTCATAGAGAGGCAGAGAAAAATTATTTTCTGTACTTTTAAACCTTTTTATCAGTTTCTTACCCATACATTTCTTAAGAGATTAACTCTTCCCACTGAACTCTCAAGTATAGACTAGCCATCAGAGACCATTTTCATTATGCATAATATTAGCATCTTCAAATCAACAAAGCTAGCACATTTCACACTCAACTCCACCCTGAAATCTCAACACATGCAAACACGTTATGTCACATACTATTTAGAGATATTAGAAATTTTGCACATAGACAAATTACATTATTGAGTATAGGTCTTACAGTGCATATAGCTGATATTTTTTTAAATCTTGATATTTAAATCATAGCCTTAGTTAATAAAATGAGATATATGCAGAATGAAAGAAAATAACGGCATGGTGATATTTGCTTCTTTAGAAAGCCATTAATTGCTGTTTCCCCATTTGTAAAACATAAAAAAAAGTCTCATTGATGCAGTGTCTGTGGAGCCTGCTTTTGAATAAATGACAAATAATCCTCAAAGTTACATCTAAACCAAAAATTATTCAGAAGCCCCTGAAAAGGAATACATTTATAGATGTCTTATTTTTTATAATAAAATCTACAGATTTTTTTTTCTTAGAATAATGTTATAATTTGTAAACATATAAAACAGTTCCAATAAAAGTTAATGGTGAGCTTTGTGCAGGAACAGGGAACTTAAGTGATAATGATTTCTTGTTGCACCGTGGGCCTATTTTTCGGTGTGGTTTTTGGTTGGTTTTGTGTTTTTGTTTGTTTGTTTTCAAACTAGTTCCTTAGAGAAAATAAAATATTTTTCTGGCCCTATTTTGGAGTAATATGCACTGCTTAGGAATTTAATTTTGTGTACAGTTTTGGCAGTTTGTAAGCCTTCCTGTATCGCTCTGAAACACTGAATTAATATTAGTCCAAAATGTTAATCTTCCAGACCCTCAGTGCTACAAATACACATCAGTAATACTCATAGACCAGTTGACTTTGAGTTAGGATTGTAAGTAAAAGCCTTGATGCTCATTAAACTGGCAAATCCCCAAACATTATAGAAACAAAAGGTCTGCACTAAGGAAATGGATGTTTCTCATATTGGAAAAGCCACTGATATAGAAATCTTAATATGACTGAGGTATTTGTCCACATTCAAGGGACAGAAAAAAATGTGTTGAGTTTTGAAACTGAGAGTCTGATATAAAATGATTTTTTGGAATATATTTCAGTCTACACATAGCATTTGAAAGAGAGTTTATGTCTGTTGAAATATTTATTTTGGCTGACAATGGTTTAAGGAGCAGATAAGAGGTAAGATGACCTTGATTCTGTGATACTGTGGCCACTTCTGTAGGTCAGATGTTTCTCAAAACCAATTTAGTTTCTTGGTTTTGTGTCCTTGCCATTTTATTTAGGGAAAACCAATCAACCAAAACAAAACAAAACAAAACAAAGGCGAATGTCTTAGCAACTGTCATCTTTGAAATATTTATCTGAAGATTTCTAGAAGAGCTGATCTTACTCACTTCCTTTCTTCTCATCCTAATTCTTAAATTTGAGTTAAGGTGGAATAAAGCAACTCAGCCACATAAAGCACGCTTAAAGAAAACACATAATCCACATGTGAGGTGAATGGGGTCCAACCAGTATAATTAATGGCTTGATGTAGTCAGGGCTAAGGCACATACATATTCTAGAAATAATTCTGATAATTTTAAACTGTCTTTCCTGGAATGACAGCTTGCTTACTCAGTTATTTCTAGTAATCTTCTGTACTGTAGCTGTGCACTTTAAGTTAAACAGCAACAATATGCCAATTAAATTTCTGCAGACTATATGATCTGAACACCCTACAGATCCTTTGCTTTTTCAAAGTTGGTCCGTGTATACAGATTTTGTTTGATCTCAGGTTCATGTCAACCTGGTTTTGAAACATACTGTAACTAGAAGATATTTCCTTATGATATGTTAGGTATCAGGAATATGATCTATACTGATGGGAAAAGAGTTCATGCAGTGATCTTTCTTCAGAGATGAAGTTTATTCTCTTTGCATTGAGATAAAAAGCATACAGTCTTAAAAGTTTGTATTTTCTCATATTCTTAATGTATTTTAACTTTTATGACTATAGAGAACATTGCCTTGAACCTAGTGATTAAGTTTAATGATTTGATACTCGGTAATACTTCACTGATTGCATCATAAAAAGGTTAAGTGCAAAACTGCATATATCTGATACACAGCTTTACGAAATGCAGTCCGGTCCTGATTAGAGCTTATGATATTATGGCAGTGCAAGCAATAAACAGTAGGAAGTACAGGTGCAGTAAGTAGTATGTGTCCTTGCAGATGATAGAAGGGACATAAGCCAACCTTCCCAACTCTGTGTCAGATATTAGGAGAATTTATTTTACAGCACATGGACTGTATTAATTTAGGAACTTAACATGACGTGGGCCTTTGAAAGGTGTAAGGGAACTGTTCTGTTGTAGATACAAGATGTCATTATAGTACACACAAAAATTATACAAATAGCTAATATTCAAGTATCTATTATGTTGAGTACTTTTTCATTGTTCTTGAGTTCACTGACCCTCAGATCTAGCAATTCCATTGCATGTCTCCTGAAAACACTTGAACAGAATTGTTTTTCCAATTTAACCAAATCTGTACCTCTGTAAACACAACCAATGTTGCAATTTCAGATTGCAAATCCTTGTGAAACAGTTAAAATTCAAAACTTGAAAATAGCAAGTATCCTACGTCCTGCAACACAGTAACTTGTACACCTGTTCAAGCTTTCATTTGGGGTACTTGAGGTACCAGTTCCTGACATGCTACCTTGTGAAAATAGACCCCAAAACAAAACAGGGAGCTACACAAAAAGTAATAGAATAAAAAGTCAGAGTACACTTGCATTAAAGAAATTGTCCATCACCAGATGGGTTTGTTCCAAGCAAACTCTGGTCTCCACATTGCCAAGCATGTCAGGAGTAGGCATTGAGTTAGATCGAACATGTTCTGGGAAACTTCCAAACTAAGAAATAAAGGCAGTGACTGAAGCCTGGGGACTTCTCACCATCACAAAAACATCTGAGATCAAAATCCCACTGCATTTTGGCACAAAATGCTGAAGATGGTTTACACAGACTCAGCTTATCCTCAAAGTAGCACAAGTGCTTTGGTGACAGTGGAGAGCCTGAGATATCAACATGTTGCAAAGAAAAACTTCTGTCACACAGAAGTTTTGATAAAAATGGAAGAGGCAGCAAGGAACACAGTTGAAAAATGCAGTGTTTCAAAACACTACCAAAAGAAACAGTTAGATATGAAACACTTTCATAACAAGCTGACTACTGACAAGGATACAGAAAGTAGGTGACAGCGTTTCAAAGTCAAGACATTCTACATACTTGTTGATGTGTTTACAACATAGATGAAAGAGCAGCTTCAAGATTTCACAGAGAAATGCAGGCAGACACGTTGACATTGATAAAGTTTTTAAAGCATCTTGTCATATAAAGCCATGAAGAAAACTTTATAATTTACATATTTAGACCAGCTATTCGCTAATCAGTCCTTTCATGTATTAATTCAGACTATACAGACTTACTGGCTAATTTTTTTTGTGAGATATCCTCTCTCCTGAATATTTATTTAAATATGTAAAGATGGAATGGTCAGTGGACTGGGGCTGCAGAACTCAGGAAGCCATAATACTCTGGACAGTTTTGTGAGTCTTCTGCTGGGATGTGGTATATGGATGTTTTACTCGAATGTCCTGTGGCAAATAGAAAGCCTTGTCTTCTGGGGAAGAATTTCAAACTTGTAATCTGGCAAATCACCACCAAGTCTGCTGGGGTTCTCCCTTCTAATTTTTCCAAAAAGCATTTTAGTTACAGCACTCACTCAAGATCCCTTTATCTGAAGTGATTTCAATCCACATGTCCTACCTTCTGAGTGAAAATTCCCCTTACTCGGTTATTGGGGGTTTATGCACCAGGCCTTTCTCAGCTCTTCCATGGTAGAGCCATTTAAAATGGTATAGAATAATTAAACCTTATGTAGAAAGGGCACCTATGTGCCAACATGATTGTGCTGCTCAGAAAAAACACCTAAGAGTTGTCACACACACTGCTAACCACATTGCTGAATTCCCCTAGGCTACAAAGAGAATGAAGTCATGTGTACTCTTATCCAAATACTTAGTTCATGCAAAAGAACCCAACCAAATACCCACTGTAAGCAAGCAAAGTATTTCTAGTGACCTCAGTGAAGTTTATATCACAATTTCCAGGAGAGTCAAAAGGTCAAATCGATATTTAAAAGTAGAAAATTGAATATGTGCACATTCTAATAACGCTGAACTGCAAGAGTGGACTTTATGTAACTTCTAAAGAACATTTTTGTTGTATTTTAGAATGAAAGAAGCCGATTTAAAGCCTGTACCTTAGCAGAACACTCTTGCAAATCAGACTAGCTTACAAAAAAATATTAGTAAGACCACTTAACCTAAACTGTTACTTCAACATTGCTAAATGCTAGAAAGTGTGGCCTTCAGGTGTTTGTTAGCATTCACTACTTCTTCATACTTGTTTAAGCACCTTATTTTCCTGTAAGACAAGCTTGATTTGCAACATCTTGGTAAATGATTTTAAAATTTGGTCTTCACAAGCTTACTGCAAAATACCCACTGTGGGAAAAAAAAAGACAAAAAAAAAATTGTGACAAGGAAGTGTTGTTTTGTTTCATGAGAAATCACTGATAGATTTTCTTTTTAGCTAATTAAATACTACCTGAATATCAGGAGAATGTTATCTATTTCCTGTCACCTTACTTCAGCTCTTGTTTTTCTCTTCGCTTTAGCCTCTACAGAGCCACAGTTTTAAGACCAGAGAATCCATAAGAATTTCCAGTGTGAGTTCCTGCACATAAAAAGCCATTAAATTTCACCAAGTCAACCTCTTTTTGAGACCTGTAACTTTTCATTTTCTCTTCATCGTTTTTTGTTTTCTCCAAAGTGTGACCTTTGGCCTGTATTCACAATTTGTGCATAGACTTTGGAAGCAAAGGGATTTGAGGCAGAAGCATTTCCTTGGGCAAGAGAAGTGGCAACAGCAGGAGTACCAGAGAAAACAAAGCATTAGGATAAATCTCTTTAAAAAAAAAATAATATATATAAAAAAAAATTCACAATGCTGAGCTATTTCTCCCAGCCACTACATACGTATAGGGAAGAATCTCAATCACCAGCACATAAAGTACAGAATATAAATCTACAGAGCTTTAGAATTCACTCAAACTCACAGTGGTCACTAGACGTAATAGTTACCAAAAAACCCACAACACACAACCAACCAACAACAAACAAACCAAACCCCAAACCAAACAACCAGCCAACAAACCCCCCAGACAAACAAAAAACAGAACAAAGCAAAGGAAAAAGGGAGTGTGAGCAAGAGAAATATGCCAAAGTTTTAAAACATAGACCCAGTTTTCATGCAGCTTCAGAGCATGTATTTGTCATGCTGCCAGTCAGCGCAGTGCAGCTGGCAGCTCTGCTATGTGAAACTGCTTTTCAAATGCCAAAGGAGAGAAAAGAGATACAAGGCTGAATTCTATGACCGCAACACCAACCATACAATAAAACAGTGGACATCAGCTTGGTGGCTGAGACTCCTGGAAGGGGTATCTGGATCCTGACTTCCCAACTTTGATAGCATCAGTCTTGGTCAAAAAGTGTTTCAAAAGTAAATTCTTATTTCCTCAAATGCATTACAAGCTTTTAAGACAGAGTCACTAGTACTACTTCTTGTCATCTGTTTCACAAGGTCTAAAGGGAATTTGCAGTGGTCTTTCACAGAGAGCTTCTGCGTTGTTGTTAGCTCATGAAGTGTGCATTGTGTGTTGAAAGGGTTTAAAATATAGCCCAAGTGTTACCTGATCCTTCCTATCTGACACTGAGAGCATGAAATATGCCTCTAGCACTAAATGCAGACTAACATATATTAGAAACCTAGAAATATAAGTACACACATACTCTAGCTCTAAGAGCAAAGATGAATCTACAGCAATTATCTTGGGGAACATGATAGCAGCAAAACCACCCCTATGAGACCACCATTGGTAAATGGCCAGCCAAAAAAAATAAGCGTTTTAGCTATTAAACCTTTCCTGCTAATTAAGCAGTTGTACAGTATGCCACTGAAATATAAAGAATTTCAAGGACTCAGACTAGTTTCTCAGTAACTGCTGCCTTACATCACTGGTAGTAAAGCACTGCTTTATTTTAACTATTATAACTACTGTTTCCTTTGTTAATTTCTAGGATGTCCATAGGCATTATCATCACAATGGAGAAGATTTTAAGATAGGAGATACTAATGTTAGGCAGTTAGGTTGGCTTTGTCTTTACATTGGACAGTTTGGTATAGATTTAAGGTGACATTAAAGAAATTTACTGTAATGACATTGTGCTTTATTTTGTTAAAACTTTTACCTTTCTGTTGAAGACCATTTCAGATGATGTGGTGAAGGACGACATAATCAGGTCTGTTCTACAGAGCAATAGGACACCTTTCATTGCTGACAGAGGGCAGGTAAGTAAAAGCTAGTGAAATACCATGATCACAGTTATTATGACACAGGAATTAAAATAGCAGAATGAAGAAATATGAAATTAATTTCCACCTAGAATGAGTTGAAACAGTTTTCATCCTGGTAAGATTTTAGTATCCCAGATTGCTTCACTTTTAAAATATCCAATCGTTTTGAGACTTCCATCAAAACCTTGGGCAAAGGTAGTATGTCCAAGTGGAATATGGTTTTGCTTCAGCAATTTCTAATTATTTCAGAGCAGTCTTGTAGAAAAATGAGATTTTGCATTATCTACATATTTCCTAGTTTTGTTTTAATAGTGGAAATCTTGTCAAGGTTATATGCTGCTGCCATAAAAACAAGCCATCTTTACCATGATGATTTATATAGCTCGACAGTATGCAGTAGGTATCTGAAATCATATACAGTTGAAACTTGCATGAAATGGTATTTTTATGTTATACTTTGACATTATATGGAGAACTGCTGATTACCTGTTTGGAAGGGAATAAAAGGCGCTGTCTTCATTAAATTAGGGAGAGGGGCTTGCTACTTGTCATCGATATTGACTAGAAATTTGATATTTCAAGTAACTGCTATTTGAACTATCAAAACCTACAAGAAATTTCTACAGAAATACTGAAGAAAAAAAAAAAAAAGGAAAAAAAGAGAAAAAAACTGACACCAAACACAAAAGATGATGCTACATTTTGTTACTGTAACTGGTGCATTAAACCAAGTTTGTAGGTTAATAATCTACCAATTCTCAGAAAAAAAGAGATAAAATATTTCAGTCATATACAGCCAACTTCTCTGGTTTAAAATTAATTCCTTTAAAGAAGGCAACAGTTAACACTGCAGAGGGAATTTTGCCCCTTTGCAATGCTCTATAGTTCTGAAACACTAGCTGGAAATAGGACTTCAAGGCAGTGGAGGGGAGCATAAGCTGACTTCAGGAGCTTTCTGTGATTCTGCATCCATCGAATCATTAGTACTTCTGAAACTTGAGAAAACTGGGTATTGTGTAAAATAGCTTGAGGGAACAGCTTCAGAACATGAAAACACAGTCCACAGGCAATTCTCTAAAAGAACCCCCCTTTCCATAGTTCTGTCCTCCTTTTTAATATTTTAAGCTAGATGCCTTAAGTGATATATGTATTACTTTTCTTTCAGTGTAAAATTTCTCTCTTTGATGGACTGCTTTGGTCTAGGGGCCCCAGCGCTGCTGTCTGGTGGGGGCTCTGAACCACTTCCCTCAGCCCGCCGGGGACCCAGCACACCTCCACTAGGGATGCTGCGGTGCAGGCTATGGCAGTTTTCTTCATATGTATTGCTTTCTTCTTCTGTGTGTGGGAATGGAGCCGTTTCCTTAAGAACTGTGGTTCTTTGTTCTTGTGTTGGTAGCTCTTCAGAACTGAGTGTGGTAGACACATGGAAAAGACCAGACAGTACCAACACTGCTCTTCATTAACCAGTGAACTGAGAGGTTAATTTACATCACTGTAACAGAGGTATAACAAGGAGCAAAATACAGTCTTGTCTACACTACTAAACCAAGATTGAAAAACAAAACAAAACAAAACCCAAAACCATGAGTAGCTGAAGCCTGGATTTTTGGGGAAGGGAGTTGGCAGCTTTTTGAGATTTAAAGTTTTTAATTTTTATTTTAAACTGTAGAAGTTAGAGGCAAACTTTCCTGTGAGTGGGGGCAAGGACTGAAACCACATCAGTCATTTTTTTGTGTGGAAAGGGTAAGCTTAGAAAGAGTTACTGGGTTTGGTTGGCAGTTTATAAAATCACCTGTAGAGGAGTTCTGCCAAACATGAATTAAAAGAGCTAGAGTTTAAAACCAGATAACTATAGTTTCTTCTAGGGTTAGAGTAGCTAGGCCTTGCGTGCATAAACTCTAAGAACAAAGAAGTGGGCACAGTTTTCCTTGTATGCAAAACCAGGTGTTAGATTAAAATAAAAAACGCTTGTCACATCAGCAACAGCTTTAATACAAATGCTGTAAGCTTATTAACTGTGGGAGCTGATTCTCCATCACTCCTTTTGACACCACTGATGCCAAAATACAGAAAATGTGAATACTAGCATTAAAAAAAATTACCAAAACAGCAACATATTTCAGAGCGAGCATTCAGGGATAGAATGTGCACAGAATCCATTGTTTTAACGTGTGCATAAACCCAGTATATTGTTCAAACAACAGTGTACCATGATTTCCTAAAATTGTTTTAATTTGAAAATTTTAATTTTGCTAAAGCAGATGTGGAACAGGTAAGTGTTTACTGATAGAAGATACACAGGAAAAGAAAATCATCAGTATCTAAAGGATGCTACTAGTAACAGCAGGGGAAATTGCAAAGTTACAATTGCCCACAAACAGTGTAAGAGAGAGGAAACTCTAGCCTTGTGCATTGATTTAAATAAAAGTCTGCATATATGTTGTTAGATCATATTGAAACTGGTATTGTGTTAAGAGGATTCATCCAATGAAGTTGTACTGGTGTAAGTTGGGGCAGAATTTGGCCTTGCCTATCAAATATATTATACATGTGCTGCTCAAGCTCTTTGTTTTTGCTCTATTCTGACCTAATGGTTGTCTCTCTTGTCTGTGATGCTGACTTCATCCTTGACCCTGTCTTTCTTCCTCTCCCTGTATCTCCTCTGGCTGCATATTACTTTTCTCGTTGCTTTAGCCATTTATTTTTCCACCATAATTTCATCTTCACTGAAATCTCACATTAAGAAAAATGGTCATTGAAGCTGTTTGCTTTCCTAATTTGAAATGCTTGTATTTTAACCTTAATGGCTCTCAATATAAGCATCCAGCAAAAATGTTAAAGTTAACCCACTTGAGACAAATTTTAATATAAAAGTATGACCATTTTAATCTTTAGCTATCCCCACCAGCTCTTCATTGTTTTGAGGATCTGTTCAAGATGTCTCTTTTCCTTCATGGATTTTCTTCAGACTACATTTTCATCTAAAGGCTTGACTTTACATTGTATTTCTCCTTAGGAAGTAACTTTCATCAGAGCTGTGTGGGTACCAAATGCTCTCAAGTAAGACCGTATTACACACAGCTTTGTTTCTGTTGTGTATATACAAACTCAGATAAAGTCAGTGGAGAATAAAGTCTCATTGGTTAGTACTATGCCAGGATGCCCTGGGGTAAACAGACCATCTACAACACAGAAAAACCTCTAACTGTGTCCAAAGGGTGTATTTTGGATAAAAACAAGAGGAAATTGAGTTTTCAAAGGTGAGAGGCTATGGTTGGGACACAGAGCCCGTGGATACAGGAATACTGACTATAATAGGAATTGTGATGAAATAACTTCTCGGCCTTTCTTCTGGCATGAAAGGGGAGAGGGCTTTATCTCTTTTCCCTTACTTGTACATCTCTGAAGGAAGACACCCTGCTAAGTTGTATGCTTCCACAACAGCTTAAAGATTCTTGTAATTAGGACAAACACGAAGACTTCACAGTTTTCTCCAGCAGCTCCAAATTGAAGCTGTAATGTTCCTGAGAGTTTTCCATTCCTCAATTAGCATAATTCTACAATCTGTCCTTTGTGACAGTTTTACTAACTTTTTTTTTGTTTAATTGCTTCTAAGCTGCTTGTTATCCAATCCACACACTCTTCTCAATCCTTCCATCTAATCCTATTGCTTTCAAACTTCATATGGTAATACAAGTTTCTGAGGGAGTCTCTTTATTTTGCTACAAATTGCGATTAACAGAGGGATAAAAGAACAAAAAGACTGCTGTGACAGCAAGTGACATCTGAAGGCCACAGACTTGCAGAAATGCCAGTTTAGTACCACACTGATACCAAACTAACATTTCAACACCTGTTTGTTTGTAGAATACATGTGCTAATCACTAGGTAGCTGACAACTCCAGTGGACACAGTATGAACAGCTGTTGTTGCCTCCCTTACTCCCTGTTTTGGGGAGGCTAGTAGGAAATCCATTTACAGTTACTTAATTTTCAGTTGTCTTCTAAACATTAGGTATTTTAGTATTGCCTGTTGGACAACAGTATTTCCATTCTCACAGGTAAGTGTTTTGGGCTTGCTGCTTTCTTGAATATTGCCATTATCTTTGATCCATTTAACCCATAATTTCCATATTTTGTAGCTATAATAGGAAGTGGTTGCATAACCAGCTCACACACTTCTGTAGCTGTGCCATATGGTCCCGTGGTTTGCATACCCCAGACTGATGAACAAAAGTCAGAGCATAGTCATGAAAATTCTGCCCTGAAAAGCTTGTGTGTAGCCAAATTCTTTAACTGGATCATGCCCACACCAAATTACAAGGCTAAAATATTTCCTCAGAGGGCAACAAAGAAATACATAAACTCCAAAAATGGTGTTATGTAGGAGGACTTTTAGGAAAACTAATCTAGCACATGCCAACCTGCAAAAACATGCCACAAGCAGGCAAGGCAACGTGATAAAGTTTTCTAGATTAATTTCTATGCTTAATAGAACATTAGAGAATTATAGCCTTTGAGGGCTCAAAACCAGTTCACTTTAAAATGGCTCTCCTGCCTATTTTGGATGGAGCTATATGTGCTACTTGGTACCACTTCTTACCTGTCTAGGGAGGGCTTCTCTCATAGATCTGAACATGTAACTTTATAAGGAGGGAAGTGTGGCTCCTCTTATTTGCCAGAGGTCAAGTAAACTAGAAACATGTCATGATTTCCCATGGTGGGAGAAGAAACAGAACAGCCTTCACAGATTATCACATCACTATCCTCCCTGTGCTAAACCCTGAGATGGGCCTTCTGCTGTACCCTGACACAGAGCAACACCTGTTACCACAATGAATTTCAACTCTTTACCAGCTCACAGAAGGTACCACCTTTTCTTGTCATTAGAAAAGTCATTGTAGTTTTGCATATTATAACAATGAAGCTAGTTTTCATACCTGTAGCTGACTGCAAGAAAAAAGGGGGAGGTAAGACAGTTTTCTTTCCAAGTAATAAGTCACAGCAATCTACTCACAAGAGCATTCATCCTTGGAATTCAATACATAACAAGCTCTGCAGTGCAGCAATACACACTTCAAATAATGCCTTTCCAAAGCATGTTCTCCTGTCCCCCAAGTTCAATTCCTATTACCCCTATAGGAGGATAATAGGAATTGAATGTTGGAGGCAGCTGACTTAAAGGTATGACTACTTTCAGTATAGGCAGATTGCAAGACATCGCTTTTCTCAGATTTTAATATCCTTGCCCCAAGTGAAAACTGAACTGGCCACAGAAGTAAGCTACAAGTATATCACAACCTAGACTGAGCAATTGTTCCAATTTACTAAACATGTAACTTAGTTGTTTAGACTAGGATATACAGCTCTTGATTTAAATTTTACCATTTACAACATTTAGCCAAAGAACTTGAGAGTTTGAAACAAAAAAGTTTGTAAAGAAAGCTGTCGGGATGGAAAAAGACAGGTCAAGAACTACCTGTCTGGAAGATGTTCATGGAGAGTTTCTCCTGTATGGAAGAGAGAAGTAATGGAGAACCAAGATGATGAGTGCTAGATTTCTTCCTTGGTAAAATCCTGTTATAATAATATTCTTACCAGAGCACATCAAAGGTTAGAAGGTCTCAGTGCTGAGAGTTGGGAGGAGTCTACAAGGTGGACACAACCTCATCAACCAGGTCTCACCTCACTGCCCTCAGCCAGGTTGCTGGGCAGAGCAACCAAGGACAGCCACCAGCACCCATATCCCTGAGCACAGGAACAGCCCAAGGCTGGGCCAGAACATCAGCCCACAAGTTGGTAAACCCCGAGGCAAGCCTGTGTAGAAACAGGGGGCTAACACTGTTACATCCTCAGAACACATACTAATGGCCTCAGTTTGGGCTGAAATACGGTCCTCAGCAGGGTGGAGAGAAGCCCCAGGTGAGGCTTATCATCCCATCAGTGCCCCCAGGGCCCTCACAAGTTTAAGTGTAACAACTTCCAAAAAACCCCACAAAAACAAACACAAAAACACAGGGGAAGGGAAGCATCTTATTAATATCCCTGCTTTTACTCCTTGCAGAGCTAGGAGAGCTAGCAGAGCTTGGAGTAAAAAATCCCTTTCATTTCAGTAGTAAAAATTAGCATGTGTTCTCTATCAGGAATGGAGACAAAGGAACTGCTCATGATTTTTTGATCAGTAAATCATCATTTCCACTCAGGTTCACAGAATGATGTAATCTGCAGGTTATGACAACTGCCTCCAGATTAACTATTGACTGAATTCAGTAAGTGAAACTATGTAACTGTATAATATTGTATGCAAATTTTCTGAACCTATCTGTAATTTTAATTCTAATCTTACTAGAATATTGCAAACGGTCTACAACATTATTTTCTGGATGATATAGCTAGATGATTTCATTTTCAGTTTTCAGCTAGGGGGATCAAACAGGAATGTCAAGATTTTTTTCTGCATCTTTTACTACTGTCTTGTGGGTTTTAGGTTTTTTGTTTGTTTGTTTGTTTGTTTTTAAATAATGATTTATTAAATGGTCTAAGGGTTAGAATTGGACTCTATTTTGAGAGATTTTCTTTTTTGCATCTATCTAGCATGTGCCCACTTCAGTGCCTTACAAATAGGTTACATATGGTTAAGGTTGTGTTTAATTGGATGAGGCTCAATATAGAGGATCACAGACCCTTACTTCACATGCAAAAAAAATGGTTCATGAACAGTCGTGTATGCAACTACAGGGAAGTTTCTTACTCTTGATAACTTTGAGGTATTGAGAGACTCCCACTAGACATGTTTCATGGTCGTGCTTCCACACAAGCACTAAAATCAGTTGGCAGCATCCAAATACAGCCAACAACTTCTTCCACAAAAACATCTTCAGCTCTGCACAAGCCCAGGCAGACTGGATGTGCTTGATTACTAATTTACAGTAGTTTTGCTGTGGTGGATTTCAGAGGTACTGTGGGTGAGTGTAAAGCTCGTTTTGGATTACATCGTACAGTAATAAAACTTTGTGGGCTAACTTGTAATTCTCAGCACGTATTTCACATCCAGCCTTTTTCCTTTAAATTGTCATTGTTTTAAGTTATCTATAGGCAGCTGGGTGCTATTGTGCAATACCACTGGACATCTTGTGCCTGCATTGCTCTATATGTCTCATACTTCAGCTCCACAGGGAGAATTCAATACTAGTATTTCCAAAAGTGTCTATTTTATCTGCATTATACAGACCTAACTCAGACAAAGCAATTCACAGAAATTGCTTTTAGCCACTTCAGTCTCTACGGCTTGCTCTGACTTTGCTGAAGAAATACCTGAGTCCCTAAAGTCCCCTGCTGCACACATGAAGAAGCTGATGCCTTGACTAAGCAGAGCCTCAGGGCATCCCTGTTCTGCCTCAACCCATCAGGAGGTAGCAAACCTGGCTATCCCGAACCAGGGTTCAGTGTAGGGCTCAGCCCCATAGTCAGCCTCTTTCACAGAACAGGCAGGACTGAGCTCACCGCAGGAGTACTCTGACTGTGATCTGTACCTGGAGGGCACATCAAATGCTGGACACTTAAATGGTGGTTTAAAGACCAAGCAGTTTCAGGCTGTGAATTGTACTGTTACATACACAATTAATTCTCAGTCTGCAGACCAGGACCTCTGCCTGGAGGAGGCACGGCATTTTCCCCATGTGTGTCCCCCTGGCATTCCTTATAGACTTCTTTAGGCATCTTTTCATTGTTCAAAATTTTTCCAGTGTCTATGGTTACAAAAGGTATTAAATTGCTCTGTTCCTTTCACAGGCAGTTCTTGGAACTTAGTGACGAGGATGGGTTTAGTCCATTTTCCAGAAAGTGCCTCTGCCAAGGAGAAATGCATAAAGAGAAGCATATGTCATCTAGATAAACCAGTGTTTCCATTACAATCACATAACATCTAATTATGTACTCCATAAATCTTAATATTTTGTTATGAAGCTCATAATAACAAAGTCTGATAAATAGTTTCTCTTCCCTGACCACTACCAATTGAGTAGAAAAAAACTACTTATTTATGATGCTTTATTAATAAAATGTGAATAATTCAAACAGCTTCCTCAGTGAAGAAACAGCAGTAGAATATATTCGTATTTGCATATAAATGAAATGATGCTTTAGTGTCAGAGTGAAGAATTAAATAATACGAATTTTTACAGTGCATTCCTGACAGCCTCATAAATATTATGGTCATAAGTTGCATCTTCCTAAAAATCTCATTTTATCTTTTATTACAAAAATATGACCAAAGGGACGAGTCCTGCTTGTTTTACATGTGTGAGTATTCCCAGCGACAACACCATTATTCAGTAAATGATGTTACCAGATTCAGCCTTATGTCAGAAAGTGAGGCAAAAGCACAGCGTTATCTATGTATCTATTAAGAGAACAGAATCTCTTATTTAACCACAAGAAAAATGTATGTTGATAAAATACAGAGAACAACAAAGAAAACTGTAGCTCTACATTCTAACAGATGCTCCAAGTAAAGACAATATACAACACAGGGAAAGGAAAAACACTCAGCTAAAACGCCTAAGATGCCAGCGTTCCCCTTAGTTACACAGGTACCAGTTTGACCAAGCCCAGTACTCCTATTAGGCTGTAAGCAATCACGGAAGCTGCACAACATTTAAATGGCTGTAAATGCATTGTTGCTGCTGAGGAAAATGTCGGGTTTGTCCAGTTTGATTTCTTCTAAAGGCTGGAAAACATCTGAAACACAACTCCAGACCAGCTGTACAGGGAGCTGAACTGGATGAAGTGCATTCTCCTGAAGGATAAATAAAGGCAAGGGCCAAGGACACTGCTTAAGAAACTCCTCTGAGAGATGTTGAGCACTCTCAGCAGCTGGGAAAAAAGTGGGTGTCACCATCTTACTCTTAACTGTCTGTGATATTTTTCTGGCCACAGTACTGTGCAGGTGGGACAAGATAGTCAAATACAGAAAAGGCATGCATGGAAATGAAAGCTAAACCTATGGTGGGAGGGGGAAATTAATTATTTACAGAGGTTACAAAAAGTTAATAAAGTATAGAAATTTATTTATGAAATCTAGAAAAGAGGTGTGATGAGAGTAAATAATCTGATCTTCAGTAAATTACAGACAACTGTATTTAACCCTGAACTGAGCCTGGTGCACTCAAACACAACATAGCCTGTGTTTGGCTAACCTGCATTTTCCAGAAAGGCACCGAGTTGCAGTCTAAAGACATCAGGAGCCAAGCAATCAACCACATCCCTTAACTGTTTATTCCAAGGATTTATTATTTAGTGTCAGTGGTACTGAATTAGGTACTGAATACTACACTATTTTAATTTGTTTTATCCCAGCTACTAGGCATTATTCAATGGCCCTTACATTTAACCTTTTTTTCATATGCATATGTGTATACACTGTTATCAACTCACCTTTCAATCTTTTTGATCTGGTGAATAGTTTGAAATTTTTAGTTCTGCAGTCACATGACATTTTCTCTGATTTCAAATCATTCTTGTAGCTCTTCCCTATACTCACTCCATTTTTTTTGGTATCCATCTTGCAATGTGAGCACCAGCACTGTGCTTTAATCACTCTTGGTATTTTGCACATATGGGTAAAAGTTGCCACCTGCACTCTGTTTGTATGTCAAAGGCTGCATGAACCCTTTTTGCTACAGTGAGCTCATCAGCTGACTCATCAGTCCTTTTCAAAGTTCTTCATTGTATAGGAGAGCCTAAATTTCTCGTTCTTAAGTATATGTCTTCTACTATTTTATTAAGCCATAGTTGTTTGGATGAGACCCAGCTTATAGAAGGTCAAGAATTCCCCTGCGTTTTTGCCCAAGGTCATTTTTATCTCTATTTTTAACTCTCTTTAAGTAGGCTGTAGAGGCTGCTACATTCTGGTATGTTTTCTGACACCGCAATAATTTTTGACATTTCAGATATAACTGATCAGAAAATACTGTCAGAGACAGCCACTGCCACATCTGAGTGCATTATTCTAGGGCTGCGTAGCATTGGGAAGTGCTCATTTACATGTGAGAGCAAAGCTGGCAATCTCAGCTTTCCTCTAAAATGGTTAAGGTATGGAAACAGAAAAGGACTTTACTCCCATGGTTTTAAAATCAATCTCTTCATGTTAGTGCAAGACTTATGAGTCCTGAATGATTGAATTTGACAGTATTCCTAAAGGGCACAATAGCATGAAGACATTTGTCTCAACCTGGTGCTAAAGAGAGCAAAATTTCGCCATAGAATCATATTGCTTAACAAAAAATTAAATGTTGGGAAGCATGTGGCATTTAAGCTAATGAAAACCAAATAATATATTTACAAGTCTATACTATCATTATAATTGAATTTTGTATATGTATATTGAATACTGCCAGGGCAATGACCATCTTTATTTGTTCGTTTCCAAGTAGTTTCTCATTTCTAATTCTAAGTTTCTAATCTATGAGCAGATGTTCTTGGCAGCAGGGGGACATAAGGATCTCCTGCTTCTGTCAGTGCTGGATACAGTATCAATTATCTTCTATATTTGTCTTTCCCCCACCCCAGATCTGGAGGACAGCACAAACACATGGAGACTTCTAATAGTTTCATTGACCTAGGAAAAAGTTGAGAAATGTGCTCTAAAATTAACATGGATTCCTTTAGATCTGTCAGCAAATGCAAAAACATGGATTTAGTTGCAGATGCTGGCAGTAATGGATGCACTCACACAGCAATGTTTGGATCCTCTCTTGGCAAGCTCCCAGAGGTGGGCTTTGGCAATAGCGTGTCGGCTGAAAGGAACATTCTGCATGGGCCTGGCTTGCCATTTGGCTTCTCATCCTTCAGATCCAACCTAGAAATTAAGCCACAAGAAAAGAGAGTGCAGCATTAGACATGCTGCTTTGTTTGTCATATCCAGTTGATGTAATTTCTTCTCTTTCCTTCTGAAAAGTTCCTACCTTGGGGAATTTTTAGCACTGAAAACTCAGTGTTGAATGAGAAATTTGATCCTCTTCTGCCCCAACTGTGAAGAAGGGGTTTCTTCTTATCCAATCTAACAGGAGTGTCTCAGGCTGTAGCACAGGCAGAGATAGCGGAAGTTGTGTCTTTACCTATTCTACGTCCAGTCCAAATAAAGCAAAAATAAGATATACTACACAAGAAATGTAGTGCATACAATCTGTCAGTCTCCTGTGAAGGTGTACATGGAAAGACTTTGATGAAGAGGTAACTTTTGAGAAGATATTCATGTGAGAAAGGTCATAGACAATCGGGGTGAACTTCCTCTTTAAACAGAGAAGCAAGAAGGTCAAAAGCCGGTTTTGGTGAGATAAATGATGGTAAGCATCAAGGCTGGCATTTCTGGCAGACTGAAAAGAGTAGGACAATAAAATAAGAGACAATATTAGATTATCTAAAAGGGCAGTTATGCTCATGAGAGCAAATAAATGTAAATGTGACATGATGGAGAACCAAAACCACTGGAAAGACAGCAATGAGAGAGAGCACAACAGGTTTGAATCAACAGGAAAGGACGAAATGAACTACTGATAAAGGTAATTTAATGACCTGGGTCTGAATGAAAATTATTTTTGGTGTTGGAACAAAGGTAAATTGAGTATTTCAGGGAAAGTACTGCTAGGGTCTAGATCAGAACATAAAACAGATTTTTTTTTGCTGTGCATGAATGCAACTGAAGTGATAAGGAGAAAGGTAGCATGGATATGATTGTCAGAGAAATGCCAGTAATGGAAACTACAGAAATGGTGATTCAGTATTCCACATGATGACAACTCCAAAGCAGAGTTCAGGAGGTTGGCTGAATCCCTGAACTGGCCAGGAGGCAGCACAACTACATATGCAATCCATAAATAATCACCAGCTATTTGCAAGTATTAATCTGAAAATGTAATACATGGTTCAATTCAGTATTCAGAAATGTCTGCAGGTACGATAGTCCCAAGAAGTTAGAGTGACAGTGCCGACTGTCTTTAGCACTAGGACAAGCCTGTGCTCATCAACATTTATGCTGTCCTTCTAATTTCTGTATGATCACATGGGTAAAATAAAGAACAGAATTTGGTTCCCCAGTACTAAGAGTGTCAAATGAAGAGCTATGAGGATGATTAAAGGCCTGGAATATCTGTCCTATGGGGAGAGGCTGAGAGACCTGGGGCTGTTTAGTCTGGAAAAGACTGAGAAGAATCGTTTCATGGCCTGTCGACTATTTAACCGAATTTATAGAAAGGCTAAAGTGAGAAGGTGTTTTGCGGGGCCCAACTGCGTTGCAATATACACATGTAAAAAATGAAAACTTAAAGAGGGGCTGACTATTGTTGCACAGAGCACGAGTATCTGAAACAGTTCAGGACTCCAGGCGCTGCGGACTCAAGCATTCCGAATCACAAAACACGCTCAAATCACCTCCCGCAGAGGAACCAGGGCCCCTCTGCGGGCACACCACAGAGCACGATCAGCACCGGCTGACCGACGATCGCTCAGTCCCCGCCGCACGACGTTCGATATGAGTCCAGGCAGCTGCGGTGGACAGGAGGAGGCGGGCAGCACTGCCCGCCCTCATCCGGAGCACGGCTGTGCGAGGAAACGGAACTGCAGCTCTGACCCAGCCTGACCTCCCTGTGGCCCCGCCAGCGGACCAGCTGCACTCCCGGACCGCTGCCCCACGCCCACAGGCTGGGAGTCAAACTCTCTTCTTACGTGTGCCCGAGCTCGCCGCACCGCCCAGCTCCTCTCTGGGCGGACCTCTTCCCGCCTGCTGGCCAGTAGCAAACCGACTTCCTCCGACCGGCTGTTCCATTGGCCCATGCCGCGGTTTCCGCGGCGCGGTCGGCAAAAGGCGGCAGCAGGAAAAACCCGGCGCGTACGGCAGCCCGCGCTTCGCGTGAGTCCTCGCTCCAGACCCCCGGTTTTGCCCTCATCGCGCCTCCTCGCCCCGGCAGGCTGCGGCGGCCCGGCGGCGCCGGTCTCGCTCGGACCCTCTGGGGGCGGGGTGGGGGTGGGACCCGACCCGGCGCGGCCTGCTTGCCTGTGGGGAGGCCCCGCTCTGCTCCCCGCGCCTCAGGCCTGGCTGATCCCCGCCGAGGCAGTTCCCGTGGGGCCGATCGGAGCGGGCTCCTGGCCCGGCGGAGAGGTGCTGGGGAACGGCTTCTCGCGGTGAGCTGAAACGTTGCTGCCGCCCCGGACGCTCCACTCTCGCCGGCAAACTCGCGCGGATGCCCCACCGCCCTCCCTATAACTGTTCTCATCTCGCTGCCGCCAGCTCTGCCATTCGGTGCAGGAGCTCTCGGGCTGCAACTCGAATATAGCTGAGGACGTGCGCTTGGCTGGGAGTCTTGCTGTCAGGGACTGTCCTGTGAAGTCTACCTGTTGTGATCAGCTCCAGGCGTTTTCATTGTGGCTGACAGCACAAACGGAAGTTCTGGATGTGTAACTTCTCTTGTTTGTCTCATAATAGACGGATTTATTGTGTATCCGTAGAAATCATCAACTTTTTGCAAGACTTAATCCAGCCACAACGCTTGCTTAAATAGCAAAGTAGAGATATAAATATAAACTCTTTTATCACACTGAGCTTTTCTTCAGCTTGCAAGATCCCGTTAGAGCTTTGCATTTCAGTGGCAGCAGACTGTTCAGCAGCAGCAGTATCACTATTTTCTGTGTGCAGAATTAAAATAGCTGACTTGGAAGACCCCGAAGTTATGTGGGCTGTTTGAATCTCTCTGGTTGGTTTGTTTTTATTTTGGTAGTCTCCCTCCCTAATTTTTCATCTCTAATGGTGTCTTTTGAGTGTTTTAATGTAAGAGCTAAATATCTGAGTCAAATTTTGTTTGATGTTCCATAACCATTAAGTCCAATTCTAAATTAGTAAACCAAATTGCTAATATACCTGAATATTCAAGATACGTGGTTCTGCAGGGAGTAGCTTTTAACAGAAATGAATGGAAAGGACACCTTGAGTGACTGAGCTCCTTTCACACCCTTCTTAAGGCCAACAAGCCATGAAATGTACCCATGGTGGTTTGCAGGCAGACAGAAACGTCTCCTTTTTTCAAACAAGGTATTTGTAGCCAGCCTTGAACTGTAGAGCTCAGGCTGGCATGGGGCTGAATTGGAGCAAGTAGGCCGTGGTAGGCATTGGGGGAGGGGGGGGAAGAGTTTGTATAAATTTGCTATTCCTTATACTGCTAATGAGGCTATGCTGTTTCAAGTTTGGAACAGGCTTATCTGCCTACTCAGCACCGGCAGAGGGAGTGTCTACCTGTAGAAACTAGAAGTATCTCTGGTTTCATTGCATTAGGTTCCAGGTCTCGCTGTACAGCAAAGCTCCCTTAAAAACAAAGGTTATTGCCTGTTCCTGTGCTGTTACATGAGGATGACAGACTAAAGGTAGCTTGAATTCTTTGAGGAGAAAGTACATAGTTTTAGCTCCATAGCTAAACTAGATGACTCTTTTAAATTTAAGTTATTCAGAATATGTTTATGCCTTGTTGAAAAGTTTTTAATGAAACGTTTAGCAAAATTACAAGCAGGGAACTTCTTTGAATGGAACCAGCATTGGCCAACTGTAAGAGGTGGTGCTTCCAGACTCGCTTATCACCACCTATCCTGATGTGGGGCTCTGCTTTTCTTTTCCTCAAGAAATATGTTTGTCAGGCTTTTTGAGTTGTACAATATTAGTACACTCTTGACTCATTTACTGTTTTATTTAAGTGTTTCCAAGATTTGGGAAGAAGCGTTTCCAAAGAAGCATGTGCTATTATTTCCTGTTACTGGGGGACAGAAACTAATAACTATGCCTTTCACTGATCTCATCTAGAAGAGAGAAATCCCTCCTACTGAGAAGACACTATTTTTCTCTTACAATTTCTTTCAGGCTTTCTGTCTTTGTATGGGGGTTGCAGTATGCAATATGGCTCTTTCTGTGTGCATCAGTTCCTTGCCTTTCAAAGCAAGCTTCAGAGAAAATAATGCTTTAATGTGAATGAGGAAATACATAAGAGATGAAAGAAATCACTTGTCTCTAAGTTTATGCAGCAGTCTTCCTTCTTTTCCCCCCTTTTTTGACTCTTACAGAGTGTGTTAGGGTATAGTTTTTCTCTGGGATGAGGAAATCCTCAGGCTCTGTAAATCTCGTCTTACAGTGAGGAACGCAGTGCAGTGCCAGGGAATGTCTTACCAAATATGCTTGCTCCCCCAGGTGTCCAGAAGTGGCCTTCAAAGTCTTGGATTTTTTCACTTGGAGTTTATTTTGTGATGGAGACAGCGTTGAAGTCTCCCTGTGATGAACAGCACCCTCATCAGGCTGAAGACTTTCATGCGAAGCCTGAGCAGAACAGCAAGCTTTCAGGTACGTGCCAAAGTAGGGGTTGCTGACATGTTTTGTTCCTTTTGTGTTTCTTCAGGCAGTTTCAGCATCAGTTATAAGCCTGTCTGTATATGATTCTACTGTATAAAGAATTAATGAAAGGAAAACATTTGAAGTGGCTTTTGATTTTAAGCTTGATTCTGTCATTTCGTGTATTACAGAACCTCAGCAGCAGTAGTTTGTCACAAATCACTAACCCTACTAATTATTACATAATATGTTATTATGAGGGCATACTAGAATTCAAAAAAGGCAGTCTTTGAGTATAAAATCCTGTGACCAGACAAGTACACAAAAATAGTATTTGCCTTTTAACATAAAATTGCCAGCCTTACCCTTAAATATCTTTAGATGAGTCTATGATCATAAATACATTATTCTTGCTCTTACCAGATAAGCTGAACTACAAACATGTTTCAGTATGGCTGTGTTGTTGGGTCTCTTTGTACAGTGCCTGTGCTCACTAACTGTGGATGGTCAGCCACCTTTTATATATATATATATATATATATATATGTAGTGGCTACTGGTTTTACTACAAATAGTCTTTTGCAGTCCCCGTGTCCAGAATTGCATAAACTGATGCTGAATAGCATTTACTTACCACACTGTGCAAATACTTTTCATTCTAGGAAGTAATGACTTTAAAATCTGATCACAGAAAATATTGGTTATTGCCATTGTTGTACACTAATGGCACAATGTGCATGGTCTATACTGAACTGGGGATCCAGGTCCGCAGAAGAAAATAGATTATGTTTATGTTGCTATTGACAAGGGCAGTCACTGACTGTTTCTAGCACGTTGTGGGATGTTTCACAGAAGAAGCTGTGCTGGGTCACTAAAGACTCTTAGTGCCTTGAGAAGCACTGAGGCTTAGGATCTGCAGACTGTGTCACCCATCCATTAGTGCTCTCAGAGCACTGAACTTCTTATAGGCAAAAGCCTGCATCGATTTAGATGAAACAGAGTATTTGGCAGGTTCTGTAGGAGTTATTGATAGAGCATTTTGTGATTGTTAGTACTTGCCTTGGGACTGTTATACTGGTGGCACAAAGCAACTCCCAAACCCAGGAAAGCAGAAATCTGCTGGTTTCTAAAGACTTAACAAAGACTCAATAGGCGCATCTTTTAAGAGTTCTGCTTTTTGCCAGTTAAATAATTTTCTAGCCAAGCAATCTTAGTAAAAAAAAATTACAGTGCAAATTCTGTGTTTTAAGTTACTGTCAGTATATTTCCTTTTAGTAGCAGGCTAGATAGAAAACTGTCTTCCTCAGTGAAATACTTCTAACAGGCTCTGTTAGAACAACATTGATTAGAACTAGTTTGCTATCTCTGTTCTGTGTCTATTGACCTCTTGGGATGAAGTTTGTGTAGGATGTTTCAGAAGCCAATAACAGGATTATCTGCCTGAGGGTAAAGGCCTATGGCTTTGAGTGATGCAATAGCATTTCAGTGTTAAGTTCTTTGTAGTTCTGTTAGGTGGTTTAATCTCTTAACATCTTTGAGTATTCCTGGGGAAAAATGGAACATGGTACAAATGCCAGCCTTTCCCCTTCCTGAATTTTCTGAAGACTTCAGAAAGCTTTCTTGGGTGTTTTTAATTTGTATTATACATAAGCATTCGTGCAAGAAAAGGTTGAAACTACTATGCAAGCTAATTGGATATTCTGCTTTTTAATTGATAAAGCTTTTAATCAACACCCTTTTATAGTGACAATACAACAAGAATTAACAGCAGTAATAGATAAATTTCTGAATCAAGTTCAGAGCATGTGGGCAGTACGAATGCTATAAATTAAAAAAAGTGTGTAGTAATATCTCAAATTTTTAGTGTTATTTTCAACATAAATTTTTACTACATCTACAGGAGAATGAATAAATACCTCAAACTTTCACTTGCCTGCTTTTCAGGGTGTTTAAATTAATCTGTCTCTGCAATATTTGGGAATAACTTTACAGTTGACCAGTTTTCCTTCAGGCCTTGTTAGACACAGGTTCCTGTACACCTGGACTGTTAGTACAAGTCTGGTCATTTTTATCTAGGGAGATCTTCAGATTTTAAAGATGTGATTCCTAGCAGAGCTTTTTAACCTTTTGCTTGTGTTTATTGATCAATGCTAGTGGGTTTAATGTCTAGTGTAGAAGGGGGTTTTATATTCCTGAAATTAACTCCCCAGCTCTGAATTGACTTAATACAAAACAACTTGCAGAAGCAGAGGGAACAACTTAAAGGGAAAAAAAAAAAGTAGTGGATAGTAAGAAGGCTGTGGGCTTCAGCTCTCAAGACTATTTTTAGTAGGTTTGTTTTGATCAATTTTTGAAATAAAAAGGGTTACAATAGAAAGTTAACTATAACTTGAATTACCAACTGTTTATGTTTGGCTTTTATCAGGAAGAAAGGGCTCTTCAGATCTTGCTGTATGAAAGTGAGCTAACATAGAAGATTTGGGATGCTTTGTTTCTAGCATATGAGTGATATTTTGAAAATAACTCTCATTGCTGTTGACTTACTTTCCTGTATAGCATAGCATATTTTATGTACAGAATGCAATGTTTATGTTTGATTTATTTTTAGAATGAAAAAATGTATATGCATTTTGTCTTCAATTGGTTTGACTTTCCAAATACCAGTCTGTGCTTAGTTCTTCACAGATATTTACAGTGTTTTACAGAAATTAATCACAGCTTCTACTTACTTCATAGCTTCAAAAGAAGTGAATTCTTATGCAGGATATAGAGAACGTCTAAACTACAAGGGATTCATCAGCTGGATGAAAAGTTACATCATTTTTGCACTATTGCAGTACAACATCCTCGTCACGCCATCTAGTGACCGCAGCACGAAGTGCAGCAACTTAAATGCACAGCGAACCTTTTTGTGTGTTGACCGTTTTAAATAACGGTGTGAAGGATTGCATTATTGATCTTAAATAAATAAATAATTTTCGCACGGTTTTTGATTTGCATCTGATGGATGCACTTCTGTGCCTGCAGAAACAACTATTGTAGTTTTGTCTTCTGTGCAATTGACTGAAAATTTAATGAAAGCATTTATCAGTGAGCTGTAATCTGATGATTTAGTAAGAATTCTTTTTCTTTCTCAAGAACTGTGAGGGAGCAGATAAGTAAAAGAAAAAAGATAAATGCTGCACTTATAAGGGAGTGTGATGAAGGACAACGACATCAAGTGTTTAGATGGTAATGGCACCAAGAATAGATGCCTGTCTCCTGTTTTCCCCCCTGTTTATTTGAATCTGCTGTCCTGTGATCTGAAGTGCAATTTGTGATCTCAAATAAAGATCAGATACCAAGTCAAGAAATAAAATTCCTAACTTATCTTCCCCATTCTTTCCACAGCAGGAATTAAAAAAGATATTGAAAGACTTTATGAAGCAGTGCCACAGCTTGTAAATGTGTTCAAAATTAAGGAAAAAATTGGAGAAGGTAAGTGTTTTATTTATGTTACTTATGACTTAGATTTTATAAATCTAAGATCCCAATATATGCAATTAAAGCTAAATGACTCTTCAGTTTACTTGGTCTCTAAGAATTGTAATATGTGGCTGAGAATATACATGTGTTAATTTTAAAGATATTTTCTTGAAAATCTGGTATATGAAAGCCTTCCAAAATTCCAGCATTCCAAATTAAAAAACTGAAGATGTCTGAGGCAGATTCAGATGAGTAAGTATTAACATTCTATTCCATATGCACTTACCTCTGCGTTGCTTTGTGGTACTCCACAGTTGTAAAAAAAGTGCTGCTGAGAAGCTGGATTGTTTTACAACTGTTTTGTGATGGAATACCTATGTTGGCAGGTAGATGGCTAAAAGTTTTTGTCACATCTTTCCCCCAGAAAACCCACCTCCAGGACCCCCAGCTCCATTCACCACAGCAATACAATAGTCCAAAAAATTACCTTCAGTTGTAAGGGACACAGCCACAGTAGTCATCAAGTTCAACTGCCTGACCAAAAGTTAAAGCATGTTATTAATGTAATTGTCCAAATGCCTCTTACACACTGACAGGCTTGGGGCATTGACTATCTCTATAAGAAGCCTATTCCAGTGTTTGACCACCCACCTGGTTAAAAAAAAAAAAAAAGCCTCCTAATATTCAGTCTGTATCTCCCCTGGAGCAGCTTTGAATTGTTCCTCTGTGCCCTGTCACTGGATACCACAGAGATTGACACCTCTCTCTCTACTTCCCCTGCTCGGGAAGCTCTAGATAGCACTAAGTCTGCTCCTCACCCTCCTTTTCTCAAAATCACACAAGCCCAAAGTTCTTAGCTATTCATCATGGGACTGAGCTTCTAGCCCTTTCACCAGTTTTGTTGTTCTCCCGTAGATACCTTCAAAGACTTAAGTATCTTGAATAGTACTCTGATTTTGCTCTTGGGAGCAACAGTGCTTTTAGAAAATACCACTTACAGTCCTGCAGCATTCTGAGAAAACAAGCTTCAACTTAAGCATCCACTCTGGAGTAATTTTCATTTTATCAGTTCTTACCACCACCACCAAACTTGGCAACTCTTCTTGTTATAATCAGTGCTGCTGAATGTATGGCAAGATGGCAAGATTTAGTTTTTGCTGTTATTTTGACATATGTACACACAAACTTGAACTAACGTGATACAAGCTTGATACTTAAAATGTAGTCAAAATTACTGTATATTGTTTTTTCATATGGAAGAATGCTTCAGCTTGTATGTTCAGATATCTCAGATCATAGGACAAACTAACATCTGAAAGATTACCCTTAAAATTAAATGGCTAGGTAAGTTTGTCATGCAATCTGAATATTCCCTTTCTCAAATGAGTCTATCACTTTATACAGTAATGCTCTGGGCATACAAATATTAAAGTTACATGTCATGTGAGAAGTCTCACTTTATAGATAAGGTAACAGAATTAAGAAAAATGTAGCCATTTCAGAAGTGCTTTGAATAGTAAAGGCAGTGCTTTCCAGGTTAGCATTATATAGCTCACTTACATCATAGGGAGAGAAGAGTTAGATGTCAGATGAAAGTAAGCTACCTAAACAAGAAAGCAAATCAAAGATAGGAAATTTACATTCAAAGAGCTCTGTGTCCCAGGCAAGTTAGACAGTGTTACATTTGCATTTTTACTGACATAAAAAACTTGTATACAAGATGATTGAATTCAGTAGTAGAAAAAAGGAACTGCATTTTTCTCATCTAGAAGCTGCTTTTGATGTATCAAGTATGCTGCAGGATTGTGTGAACAGTTAGATCACTTCTGTATAAATCTGAATTGACCTAATTAAAAATGCTGAAGACAGTGTTTTTCTCCCTTCTTTACAGGTACTTTTAGTTCTGTTTACTTGGCCACAGCACAACTACAAACAGGATGCGAGGAAAAAATGGCTCTGAAACACTTGATTCCAACAAGCCACCCTCTGCGAATTGCTGCTGAACTTCAGTGCCTCACGGTAGCAGGGTACATACAAAAATTGATTGTCATGACTAAACCTCTGAATGTTACCTGATTGTTCTGGATTTTAACTGCAGAAACGTCTATTCTTTTTATTAAGAGCAAATAAGACATGGAGTCTCTTACCTGTAATAGATGCTCTTTCCTGCTAGTCTCAGTTTGTGGATGGCAATAGGTTTTCCATCTGAGAAGTTTTGTCATGTATCTCTGTGATGAGAAAAATTACAATGCTGAGATGCTTGGAAAAAATAAATCTCTTCATCAGAAAATGTGGGTTTAGGAATGAATACTTGTTGCCAAAGTGTGCTGAATAGTGGCATCATGAAGTTTAGGTCCTATGTTTAATTACAGCAGTAACTACAAATTATGGCCCCACAAACAATCTTTGGAGCCCTCATTGCAAATTGCAGTAGCCAAATGGAACACAGCATGAGAGGCAACAGCATAGCTACCGACTGCTGATTAGAGTGCTGTCAAAATATAAATTAGATTATAAAAAAAAGCCTGGCTGAAGTTTTGAAGAAACAAAGGAAAATAAACATTCATCTTCTGTTTTTCATTCAGTGGCATTACTTTTCTTCTAGGGGACAAGATAATGTCATGGGAGTTAAATACTGCTTTAGGAAAAACGATCATGTGGTTATTGTTATGCCATATCTGGAACACGAATCTTTCTTGGTGAGTCCCAGACTTTCTGTGCGTAGTAAAACTTCTTAATTAAAAGCAGTTGCATAATTACAGTATCCAAATAATCTTTCAGGACATTTTGAATTCTCTTTCTTTTGAAGAAGTGAGGGAATACATGTTTAATCTGTTCAAAGCATTGAGGCGCATTCATCACTTCGGTATTGTTCACCGTGACGTCAAGCCCAGTAACTTCCTCTACAACAGGCATCTAAAAGAGTAAGTCTGTCCATATGACCATATTGTGATCTCATATGGGAAAAGGAAAACAGAGCCAATTAGGCTTTTTGGGTTTTCTCCTCCAGCTGCATAACAAGTGCTTAAGTGCTAAAGCTAAAAAAGGACTATTATTTTTTTTTATCTGTAAAGCTTTTCTGTGTTTAGGGTTTTGAGGAGGGAAGTACTATTTTTTTGTTGTTTCACATTTAATATAGTATCTGCCTTAGAGTTCTAAGTACCTGAAAAAAAAAAAAAAAAGGTTTTACTACTGAGTAGAGGTACTATATTTTTTTAATAAGAATGAGAAGAATAAAGTTATTTTTGTTTTGTCTTTTTTTTTTAATGAGAAATCTAATAGTGACTTGTACATAGATTGGTACTTGTAAATTTTTACTCAAGGATAGAGTAAAACATACAGATAATAGCTGGATTTGGGCTGTTTTCATCTTACACTGAATTAATGTTTATGACTAGTAGGGTTGCGATTCTTGCCTGGAAGTTACAATATTTAGAGACTTTTAAAAGCAAGTCACTGCTTTTAGTAAAGAACTGGGTGGATAGAGTAAGGTACAGTTTTAGTGCCAGCAGTCCTATAGCTGTATTTGTGAGTGTTGACATTGAGCTGCTGGATTCAGCCCAGAGAAAGGCAGCAAAGCTGGTGAAGGGTCTAGGTCACAAATCTTATGAAGAGCAGCTAAGGGAATTGGGGTTGTTTAGTCAGAGAAAAGGAGGCTTATTGCTCTCTACAACTACCTGAAAGGTTGTAGTAAGGTGGGTGCTGGTCTCTTTCCAAGCAGCAAATGACAGGACAAGAAGAAATAGCCTAAAGTTATACCTGGGGAGGTTTAGGCCTAAAGTTATACCTGGGGAGGTTTAGGCCTAAAGTTATACCTGGGGAGGTTTAGGCCTAAAGTTATACCTGGGGAGGTTTAGATTGGCTATTAGCTTGTAGAGCCCTGGAACAGGCTGCCCAAGGAAGCACTGAAGTCACCATCCCTGGAGGTATTTAATAGAATTGAGAAATTTTGAGAAATACTGATTTGTTTTTTCTTAATCTGTCAAAACAAATTCATGCTGACATTTTGCTCTTTCAGCATTTGTTTGACCTTAATCTCTACTGGAGTGTGGAGATCATGGTGTTGAGTTTGTTTGAGACCCAGAGACAACTTAAATGTGTCTGTACTGGTTGCAGCAGAAAAGTAGTTCTTTTAAAAACAGATCTAAGTGTGAACTAGGGTAGTCTTACTGAAGACTGAAGTAAATTCAATAGCATTGCTTGAAGTCTGGCAAAACTCTCAGCATTGCTAGTCTTGTCTGTCTTCACTGCTACGTTTGTCATCTACTAATGGAAATTCTTCAAGGGTCAAGTAATTTGTACTACTGGCTGAAGGTTTGGGGCTACAGGATTAGAAGAATACCAGAAAGGAGAAAAGAGGAATATTGGAAGAAAGTTGCATATGAAAAGGTCTTGGGACAAGAAGCAAGTTGAATATAGGGTAAAAATATTGAGGGGACAGATACGACACAGCAAGAGAAGGAGGAAAATAGGACCGTGAGGCTGGCAGCAGTACAGAAAAGGAACATATTGAATAAAATGTAGAAGATAGATAAGTAAACAAGCAATAAATAGTAAATTGAATTGATTGATGGATACTTTATGATTTCTGATTCTAAATTGGTGTCTTTCAGGTATGCCTTGGTAGATTTTGGCTTGGCACAAGGAACCCCTGATACAAAAATTGAACTTCTCAAAACTGCCCACTCTGAAGACCAGCAGGGAAGTTGCTTGCAAAATAATCCCACCATGCCCTTGGGAAATAGGGTTTCTGTCAATGTCACAGTACCTAAACAGATAGATCAACAGTCAGCCTCAAAACCAGCTGATAAAAAGTTCATCTCACATTCAAAAATACAGATTAAAGAAGGAAGAGAAGGAAAGGTTCTCAGTCTTTTTTAAATTTTGTTGCATGTTTTGTGTCCTACTTCATCCAGCAGGGGGAGATGTAATACCTGAGCCGAAGCGTGCATGTGTAGCTTGCAATGCCCTAATGTGGTGCACAGAATTGCAGCTTTTGTATCAGTGGCTAGTTTTATGCAAGCCTGTTGGCATCATTCATTATCTATTAGGTGTAATATAATGCCAAAGCTGTATAAAACCATATCACAGGTTACTATTTAGGCAGCCTTAAGGCTTGTTTTAAGTGATGTACAATAGTACTCCTCCCCAAGCCAATAACTATTTATCTATGTTTAGTTACTTAGTTGCATAACAAATGCAGTGCAGATGACATTCAGATTGTCTCAGGGCACTTCTGAGGTGTGATTTGTTTTGTAAGCATGTTTGCTGTTCTGTCTAGACTCTGTTTTCTTCATCCCCAGTAAACTGATGCCTGAAAATGACTTACCGTGCAGCTGTTCTTGTTTCATGTCACTTCACACTTTCTTTTTCAAACTGTCAGTACCCAGCTGACTGTGTGTTAGATAGGATCCTTACTGTCCTTTTTGTTGGTCTTGTAGGAGGGTTCTGTGCACCATTCTGTCCAGCGCTCTGTCTTTGGAGAGAGGAATTTCAATGTATATAGTTCCACGTACCAGCAGAACTCAAGTACAAAAGTAAGAAGCATGACTCATCAGGAAGAGCAATCTGTTACATACTTGAAAAATTGTAGAACTGGTTGTTCTCTAAGACTGGACACTACTCCAGGACGCTCTGGAACTAAATGTTTTTCAGCACATTATTACGTGTCTCTTTGCTGCAAGATAAAAAGAATTTTTCATTTCTGTTTTGTTTTTTTTTTTTCCTTTTGAAACTCTTAAAGTACTAGTTATGTAGCTGTCTCCCTAGCTGACCTTGTTTGCATGCTAAATTAGTCTTTTTTCCTACATACTTATCTATGCAACTAAGATAGAAGAAGATATATGTCGAACAAAAAAATTCTTGAAGCCATACGCTAACTTGAAAACTACTTGTAGCTTCAAACTATCTGTAGTGGTGGTTAGTGAACACTGGAAAATGTTTTCTGAAACTGAAGGGGAAGAATTAAAGATCTTTAGAAAGCTTCAGGGTCTGTTTTATACATGATGTGATATTGTTAAAAAGGTTTGTTGTCTTTTCTGTTCACCTGTTCAGTCTTATTATTTTAGCAACTGGCCTATCTGTCATGTGAAGGAAGATTCCTAATTATCTCACCTTACATTGCAGGTCATAAAACATTCCAAGATGATAGATGTTTCATCTAGGAAATTAGTAACAAAGAAGAAAATTATTTCTACTAAAATACTAACTAATGGAGCAGCCAGGAGAGCTGCCAGTGGTTGTCCTTCAAACCTGATCTGTGACTGTTATGCAACAGATAAAGTTTGCAGCGTTTGCCTTTCAAGGTAATTTGCTTTGATAATGTGTAAAATTGTCTGCTGTGCTGTCAAATAGGGTCACAAACTTATATTTACTAGACAGTTGATTTAGTAGATGAAAGACAGCATTTGATCTGTGCAACTCATAAAACACTTTTTAAATAAGAGTGGTTCATGGAATTCATGGAGTAATTGGTTCACTTCTATCTGCAGCAAGAGATATTCACTGTTAATGATTTTTTTGTTGTTGTATTTAATCATCTACCTATATGCATTGTAGAAAATCACTTGGGTTAATTACTGCACTTAAAGGAGATAATACATCAATCTGTGCTTAATAGTTATAGAACAGGCCTCAATTATGCCAGTGGATTCTGAAAATCATGAAATGCTGAATAATAAGGAATCATTAGTGTTTTGTATTTGCTCATTTAAAAATATGTTTTTAACAATAAAGAGGTTAGAGAATCTCAGTTCAACTCCATCCCTCTGCAGTTAGTTTTGGTTGTGAGCTGCTATAGCCTTTCATCCACCCATCAAGGAATGCTTCTGCTTATTACTAGGCATAGTCCAAAAGCTGTCGTGTCCCTGTCTTCCCAGAGTGCCAGAATATGGTGATATCAACTTCATTTCAGAAGTAAGAAACATGAGGAATTTGCTAGACTCAAAAGAGAAATGACCTAAAGAAAGAAGGCACCTTAAGCCATACAAGAAAGTTGGGGGCTTTAAAAATAATCTCACATCTTTTAGTTAATCCAACAAAAAAATAAATATTTAGAATACAATGGAATAAACCAGGTTGGAAGAGACCTTCAAGGTCATCACATCAAACCTATCAACCAATCCAACCCACCTAAACAACAGCATACTTGTCAACACTCAGAAACTGTGAAACCTTCGTTTGCTGTGAACTAATACAAAACCAGAGCATCTACATTCAAGGATCTTGTGCACTTTTTGCCTTTGGTTGATTAGTCTCAACTTTATAGTTTTCAGTGAAAACAAGCTTTTAGCAAAAATGATGTAGCAATTAAATGAAACTAAAAAAGGGGAGTGAAGTATGCACTAAATATTTCTGTGGTATTCCATTATGCTAGATGATGTAATAAAACATTATTATAGTAGTTAATATAATACCATCTTATGCAATATAATTATAAGATGCTTCAGACTTTTATTAAACTTGAATAAGGCAGGCTTAGGCTGTTTTGACACTTCTTACACAACTGTATTCTAAATATAATATTATGCATTATTGTAACTAGAGCTCCTGTATCAATTATTATATTTTTAATGTATTTGTCTCTCATCACAAGGTGTCAGCAAGTTGCTCCCAGGGCAGGAACACCTGGATTCAGAGCACCAGAAGTATTAACAAAGTGCCCTACTCAGACCACAGGTACAGCACACCAGACTGAAATTAATGCCTCTTTTCACCTCTTGAATCTTCCCATTTATGCATATTATGTTGTCTTTTTTTTAATGGAAAGAGTTTTGTTTACATGTAGAATTCATTTCATCATCCCTTGTATTATTTATCAAGCACTTCCTGATTTTTAAGTAGGCTTATTTTCCAGAGTGAGAACAAATTAGGAATATTTTTCATGTGCTTGAAACCTGGAATATGTCTTTATTCATTTGAGGGCTAGTGCTATATGCAGGAATTAAATACAGTTTAAAAACAGTTAATTAAATACAGTTTTTTAAAAGCAGTTTAAATACTGCTTAAAAAAAAGCCCAAACCTGTAACTTCTATCAAATTTCTTGGCTTACTGGCTTACTTATTTAAGTAAAATCTTGAGTAGATCGTGGGAGAGGACATAATTCACGCTTTTCTAGACAGGTTGTCACAGAGTTTGCTGTCATAGAAGGCATAGCTAAAAGTATAATTGTGTCTGTGTGTTAGAAAGCATTAATACTTTCTATAAGATTTTTTTTCCTCTTTGCTAGTGCTTTAAGAAGCTAGTCTGTGAATATAATAAATCTTACTGAGTTTTTAATTTCTCAGGATGAAAAACTGTCAATAAGTTTTAGTAGTCTAGGTAAATACCAGGGCAGAGCAGAGAGATGCTCAACTGATGCAAGTGGGATGGGAGAGGTTGTGCCTACCTGGAGAACCAGTACAAGCAATGTTACTTTTTAAACATTTGGTGTATGACCAGGAGTTTTGACTTACCAAAACCTGGATTTAAAATAAATCTGGGTTTAGCCACTTTTTTGCTGAATGCCTTTTGAGAAAATTGTCAGTTTTCAGTACTTAGTGTGCATGCATGTTGAGAAAAGATTTAACAACACATTTGATCAGCTTATCTCTATATAGCTTAATGGTGTTTGAAATAACATCTGTACTGTGGATTTGACTGGGATTTCATGACATACTGCAGCCAGTTTGGAGTTACTGTGCCTGTTCTGTAATAACCAGCTTTATGGGCTAGAACACATCCAGAGAGCCAGGGCAAGTTTAGACAATCTCTGAATCAGTCTAGACAGAATTTAGCAAGAAAGAAGACATGCCTAAGAAATCTTGGATATTATATGCTGTTCTCTATGGAGAGGAGGGTAACAGAAAATATGGGTAAATCTGGAAACTCTTGGGTGTGGCACAGACAGCCCTAAAAGTACTGACTTAGTGGTGCTGAACTCCTGTAGTGTGTCAACAAAGGCCCTAATTAGATCTGGGCACACTAATACTAATATTTATGAGATTATGTTGTATTTGAACTAACAAATCATTGTCCATTTCCCATCTGGGACTGCTGGAATCGTCTTGTGTTCCTGCCAGTTGCACTACTAGTTCTGGTCTCTGTGCTGAGACTAAGTTACCAGCTGGATCCAGCTGACACTGTCCAGAGCACCCTTTAAGTGCATCTGACCCAGGTTCACAGTGCAGGGACTTAGTCTAGTTTTGCAACTGAAGTCAACCTAATACTTGTTTGTTTCCCCCCTCCCCCTCCAGTGTCCTGGGCTAATATTTTTTCTAACTAAAATGTACAAAGTAATTACTGCCTATTTTGGTACTTACCTTTTGAAGAGAAGTAGAATAACTAGGGGTTCATTTCCCAACTTAATTTTTCTCTTTAGAGTTTGAGAATCCTTTAAACTCTCACCTTCACTTTCCTTGCCATCTCTCAAAATGTGCACCTTAGTGAGCCAAAAAATTATGGCAGGCAGGTATTCTCATAACTTTCAGTATTAAAGTTTCCATCATGCTTTGGCATCTGTCCCCTGAGCACTCTCTGTACTCTTCATAACACAGTGAAAGTGAGTAACTTCTAACTATTACAGTTCTTAAGCTGCCTATCTTGTCAAGTGATTTCATATTAGAGAGGAACAAAGTTCATAGTAAGATTTTTTTGTTTGTTTGTTGTGGGTTGGGGACTTTTTTGTTGGTTTGGGTTTTTAGTACTGTGTAAGTGTGGCAGCCTCAACCCCAGGAAAAATTCAGATTCACATTTGTTTGTGAATTAATTTTCATTTGTGATCTTCATGTAAGGTTTTATACATCTAAAATAAGTTACCAAAACCAGCCAGTTTTCCCCTCACTGACCTCTCTGGGTAAAACAACCTCAAACATTATTTTGGTACATATTAAGTTTAGCAAGTTAGTGGGATTACTCATGAAAAAATCTATGGAAAAGCTTAAACACTCTTGTATCAAAGCAGGAAATTATTCTTCTAATTATAGTAGTTTCCACTGTGTTTGCTGAAGTGTTATCTATATGGCCAAAGTCAGCATTTGCTGAAGTATTATCTCTGCAGCCAAAGTAAGTACTTCAGAACATAAATTTTTCTCATACAAACTTTTCATGTCATAATTTCTTTATAAAGAAAGTTGCAGCTTTGTGAGTTTAATTACTACTAAGTTTGCTTTCCATTGCAGCAATTGACATGTGGTCTGCAGGAATCATATTCCTTTCTCTGCTCAGTGGACGGTATCCATTTTACAAAGCCAGTGATGATTTAACTGCTTTGGCACAAATAATGACAGTTCGTGGATCCAGAGAAACCATTCAGGCTGCTAAAACTTTTGGTATGCAAACCTTAATTACAGGGAAAAGGGGAAAATGTATGCTTGGTCTGCTGTTGAATGCAGTGACTTCCAATCAATGATTATTTTATATATTTAAAAATATAAATATGAATAACTTTTTGTAGGCTTGGGAGTAATTTTGGAGATAAATCACACTTTGTGCATGTAAAACATTAAAAGTACTAGTCTGTACATACAGAATTATGTATTTTTGTCTCTTTTATAATTTATATATGGGGTACTTCATGCCATAGGTTTTGCAACCCTTCTACTGTTTTCCACTAAGGCAGGGCCACTTGAGATGAAATATGCCAACTAAATGTTTTCTGCTGGCATTTGATTGGAATTCTTGAGGCAGTGTTTCTATTCCTGCAAAGTTTGCCCTGGAGGCTTCAGTTAATATGACTTAATATTTAGATGATGTAAACTTCGGTTTCTTTTCCCCTCCCTCAAGAATGGCTAGTAAAAAAAAACAAACAAACCTCAAGCAAACAAACAACCCCAAACAACCAAAACCTAACAGATGGCTTGTTTACAAAAACAGAACCACCACCACAACACACACAAAACCCTAAAATAACCATTGCCCTGTCTGCAGGCCAAATGCTGCAGTGCTTGCTTCCTGGAAGCGTAACTGACAGCATTGATTTTCATTCTCCAGACATGGATGTTACAAAATCAGGGTATCTAATTTTCTTCAGTTCTGTTAAAATGACAGTGAATTGCAATATGATGGTACATGGAGTGTGGGACAACCTGTCAGTGCATGACTTCATGAACAAACCTAAACAGCTTTGTTCTGAACAGAACTGAAACTATTACCCTTCTGACTTGCTGGGATATGGCTGTAGAATATGTCTGGTTTGGAGGAGTTAGGAGGTTGGGTTTGTTTTTTTTTTGGGGTTTATTGGGTTTTTGTTTGCTTTTAGTGCTGGTTAAACTTTGAGTTTCTCTGTAACAAACGTAGAAGTTTTAGTTGCTTAGAAGGTGTAATAAAATGTCACTTAAAGTGTTTTTTCTTTCCCTAGGTAAATCAGTTCTGTGTACCCAAGTTGTTGCAGCACAAAACTTAAGAACTCTCTGCGAGAAGCTGAGAGGAACAAATAGCAGCTGTAAGAGATCCCAGGGTGAAGTGCCCAGCAAGCCTCTTAGTGACTCAACTTTGCCAGTTGCAGTAGACAAATTGTGTGCTCCTGAGACATTCGGAAAACAAATCCAACAATTAAAGAGTGTTCAGGAAGGTGATGATGCTTTGGAAGTGAAAGCAACAGACATGAAAGGATGGGATCAGGTTCCTGATGAAGCATATGACCTACTTGATAAGCTACTAGACTTAAATCCTGCAACAAGAATAACTGCAAAAGAGGCTTTGCGGCATCCTTTTTTTAAAGACATGAGACTCTGAGAAGATTCCATTTTCCATTACTGCTTTCATATGTTTTATGTGGAAATGAGGTAGTTTTACCTCGTTGCCCTCAACATTTACACTCACTGAAATACCATCACATTGTGCACAGAACTACTGAAATTTTGTCTTTTACAGTTGGACTGCAAATGTCAGTTTAAGATATACATCTCTAATATGGTCTTTTCCTAAGACACTTCTGAGGGGTTATTGCTGTGCATACCTGTTCTCTGAGAAAGTTGACTTTGATTAAAAACTACAAAGAAAAATAGCTTCACAAGCACTGTGCTTCATTCTCAAGACACTCCCTTAAAACTTACAAATTTGCCTTTAGCCATGACTGAAATAAGAAAGTGCTTGAGCGACTTTTCCATACTTGCATATCTCTGCTTTGTTCCAAAACTGGAGCAAAGTGTGTTCATTTTTGTCAGACTATTTTCAGAGAACTGTATTACTTTGGGAGTGTTGCTGGAGGAGGGGCCAGGTGCTGGAGGTTATACTATCAGACGAAAAACATAACTGTTTTAAAAGCACATTTTTGTTCTTGTCTGGTCTTCTACTTAGGCAACAGTAATAAATGCAGTTACTAATTTGGTATAGTTATTGTTTCCTCAGTGCCATGGGTAACTGTCAGTATTAAACAACTGCTGCCTCCAGAATGTACTGTGACATGCATAAGTTTGATTTCTGTTCTCAAAACTGATTTTTTTTCTTTTTTTGAAGAATCTGTTAAATAAAGGATTTGGGTTTATAACTTAAGATTTTCTAGAGATGTTTCAATAAAAATTATTCAGGTAAGGTTTTCCTGCGAGATATTTCTGTTCAGGAAGAATTAGGCATATTTGTTCCTTGCATGAATTCCTTAGTGATAGAAAACGCTTTTCAGATAGCTCTAGTGTATGACTGTCACAGTGGAAGTGTCTTGATAATCAAGGAAGTCTTACCACAGAGTTACAAGCCAGCTGTTGTCTGGTCCTAAGTGAGCAAAACAGCGTTAACCTCTAACCTCACACAGTCAGTCTGTAAAGTTACCTTATGGTCAGCAGAAGTTACTCTAAAGCCCTGAATAATGCTAGAGACTGAGACTTAATGCAGTGTTGCTCCACGTGCATTTCTTGAAACACTAGTGGAGCTGTTGCTCCAAGAGCTTGCAATCCATTCTCAGTGAAGATTGCTACTGTGGTAACTTTGATAGCCCTCGGGTATAAGCTGGTGGTTACGATACTGCAAGGGTCCTGACCAGGGCTGAGGCTGAAGAGATACGATTTTAGTACATTCAAAATCACGAATACACAGAAAATTATGGTAATGTTGCTCTGTTCCTGGCATCAGCTGTTAGAAAAAAAAAAAATAAAAAAAAATTGCAGATGTCAGAATACTGATTGCAGAAAATCTTGAAACCCACAAGGCCCTGGGGCCCAGGTCTTAGTAATTTTTGCTGTTTATATAATTTCAACACAGCACGTCACTCAGAAATTATCTAAAGGAACTGTGGCCAAATTTGGCAAGCAATGCTGTCTGCCAGTGTCTGCAGATGTATTGTTTCCTCCTACGTTCACTAATGCTGTCTATGGTCTTATAGCACCAGCTGACAACAAGCAAAAATATGTCAACTATCTATTGTGAACTTTCTAAACGGCTTTTGGAGCTCACAGCGAGGAGCAGCTCCCTGCAGCAGGCACTGCAACAATTAACCACTGCATAAGCTTAATAGTGAAAAAAGGGGAAAATTGCTGCTACTGGTGTTTCTATCAAAACATTAAGGCCAAATGAAATGCTACAAGGAACAATTCTAAGCTCAGTATATTGCACAACAAGCTAGAAGCCCCTGTTGTTACCCCTTGTTCCAGATAGCTACTTTTTTAAAACCTGGAGAGGTGTTTTTTTTTTCCAATGGAAGGATAAGGTGAAAAGAAAAAAGCCTTTGAACAAGCACATGCTTACACATTATTGTTTAGCATTCTACAAAAGAATAGAAACCAAAAGTAAAGTGTTAAAAGCAATGGTCTCCCAAAGAAGAAAAAAATTCTTAGGGAAAACACCAAGAAAACACTAGAGGTGAGCTGTGGTTGCCACTGGGCTTTTTGCTTCTCCTTCCTGTGGTTCTAAGAGTCTCTCAATGCCATAGGTAAGAGACACATGCCACCCTTCCTTTGAAGTTTAATTGCATGATTTGAGATGTTTGTAAACTGGATGTGAATCTCCCAGCAGAAGAATCACAATTAGGAGGAACTTCACACAGAAATGACATTGCTGTAACACATGTTCAGCAGTCTTGAGGCTGCAGCTGGATTGTGGACCCCATGCTACAATAAGCGTATTAATAAGTTAGAAAGAAACCCAAAAAAGGCAGCAAAAAGCAGCACACACTGGGAAAGATGAAGAGAAACTGGTACCTGGAATCCTAAGAAGAGAATGCTGGGAGAAAATCTGAATGCATTGGTCTACTGTGGGAAAAACTGGCTTACTCTCAGTACTAAGCCAGGCTAGGTGAAAAAATTGTGACCTGTGTTAACTTCATGATATCTTTCCTAGGTTTAAGTGATAATTATGAAACAGGAAGGCATCTTACTAAGTGTGGGAAAAGAAACACCTGCAAAAAAAAGCAACACACTTTCTGAATAATACTGATAATAAGGGGCAAATGAAATCACACATTCTATTGAGTTTACAGACCTATCATTTTTGGAATTAGACTCAATGAAGTGTTTAAGGCAAAATACTATGTGTATAAGAAAACAAATGAAACATCAATATTCTGTCTGATCATATCCAGTATCCCTATTTTATGTATTTGCTGTATCTAGAAGTTTACATACTCTCTGTTCTTCAGAAAGAAAAAAGCAATGTGGAACCAATATGCAGTCAAGACTTCTGCGCAGGTGCAAACACTCCCCTGAATCCTTGAGTGGCCTCAAGAGGCCACCAGGTGTGATGGGATCCTGAAGTGTTTCCCTAACTGACCAATATCCAGCCAAGTTCCTATGATCAGGAACTATGTTGGGCCTAAAGGTAGAACATGAAGGAAAATTTTATTGCAGGGTGCTTCTGACACGAGTAGCCTACCAATGTGTGCATTGTAGTTTTGCAGAAATAAAGCACACAAACTCACAGTGGACTTCGTAATCTGCAGTGAAACTCATACTTTGATATGACTGCCAAGCAAAAAAATATTTCCTTTACCAAGATGTTTTATTTTCCTAGCATCATTCTGACCATTACATTCCATGAGTCAACAGAATGAAAAGAAAAAAATTCTTCAGAGCTTGTCTCAATATTTTTGGTCATGAAAAGTTATGTTCTCCTGAACTATATGACACATGTAAAATGTTTTTGCATTTGACAGGACACACCTGAAATTTTCCTCCCTCCTGAAGGGCAGAGCACACAGGACAACAGAAGTTAAAAAAAAACCCAAACCAACAACCAAAAGTTTTCTCCTACTTATTCAGTTTATCACTGTGTTTCAAAGACACTAGGGGAATAAGATGCTGTGGGCACTTAGTAGAACAGTATTTTAAAGGACATTAATACTTAATGGCTTAATGAATTCCTATTTTATAATGAAAAAAAAACAGTTCCTTTGGTAAGCTTATCTTGCAGAATTGTCCTTCCTATGTTACTCAAGTAATGCTTTTACTGCAACATAGTTTTATATGTGCTTTTTTTCCCCCCATTCGATTGGTTTGGTTTTGGTGCTTGTGGTGTTTGGTGGTTTTTTGTTTTGTTTTGTTTTGTTGTTGTTGTTCATTTGTTTGGGTTTTGCATGTTTGGAGTTTTTTTTAAGGCACATAGCAAATTTCTCTACTAATGTAGCCACAGCATTTTCACTTCAAATTCCTTTTGTACCTTTTCCAGAAAACAGATGATGTACCAAGTCAGTGGCAGTACATAGGTGGTTCACACTCCTTTCTGGTGCTGCATTCATGGCTGGCCAGTTCAAGGGGTAGTAAATATTTAAATTGGCAGCTTGCACACAGTGTGCAGAAATGGGATAGTGCCTTTCATCACATGCTTACAAAAGGCAGCATACAGAGATTTGTTACTCTGATATAAAAAAAAAAAAAAAAAAAGTTTTTTGATGCCACTGAGGTGAGGGTCCAGTAAAGCAGGTATTTTGCATCAGGAAGGTGCAACGTAACCCAGATAATCAAGGGCTTTTAAATGTGCCTATTGAATACTTGATTCTACTTTTTCATGACTCATCCCTTTTTAATTTCACTTCCTTTGACTCTGCAAGCATATTATCTGTACACATGTTAAAAACTAACCATAATAAGCACTGACGAGTATCCCCTGAGCACTGTTTATTCCATTTCTAGAAAGCCTTAGATCCTCCAGTGGGGATATGGCAGGGAAGAGGGTGGTTTTGTAACATGCTATTTGCTTTCTTGCATAAAATTCTTTCATGGATTTCAGAGGAGTCAGATTTTTATCCAAGCCATAATTACAACTTGATTTCAACAAGACAATACCAGTGTTAAGAAGCATTTACCTAGGTACTCATCTGATACCATTTAATCCAAATAATCAGCTCCAGCAGCTGCCTATAACCACAGACCATCACAAAGGTGCACACAGGTGCTTCCTCATGCCTCGGGCCCTGCAGGGTTTTGGGGAAGGAGCTACAGGTGCAGAGGCAGCAGCAGGTAAGTGCTCCTGTGGGGCATCCCCCCATCCCCCCCCCACAGGCCCCCCCGCCTGGCCCTCCCACTCAGCAGGAGCAGCCTGCCATGAGGCCCTGCATACAACACAGGCAGCAACCCTCCCTTTCTGTTCCCACTAATCTTTTCCAGTTTATAAAACTGACAAACAGGGTGATAGATGGCTTTTAAAGATATGCAGCTTATTTATCAGGAGGAATGGAGTTGAATACAGCAGCAGAGGATTTTTTCCTTATCAAAACAGATGAAGAACTGAAAGATGGATGCTCCCAGATACCACAATAAATTCCAATTCCCAAACAAACTAACTGTAATGAGTTATTTACATCCCCCCACTCAGATGGATGGAGTAGTATATTAACAGGAACATACCTTTGGTTGTTAAGTCTCATTTCCCTTGGTTTAGAATTAAGCCTTTTTAGTAGCAATAAACAAAAGGCATTTCCCTCTCGCCTCCTTCGAATTCCACATACTTCTTCCCAAAAAATGAGTTTGAGATTTATGACATGTAATTAAATGCACCAGACCTAAGCACAGGAAGAATCTTCAGCAACTGTTCCAGTCTTGCTGGTGACCAAAGAATTGGAAGAAGCCTTTGAGTTGAGTTCCTTCATTTGGATGGAACAAAGCAACAGTTTGCCCTGCTTGGGAGAGCAGAACTGAACTGAGAGGTTTCACTCTAGTACTGACCTATTAGTCACCATGAGTACAGAAAGACCCTGGAAGAAGAAAATAGATGAGAGAGAAAGAGACAGGAGGAGCAGCACCAAAATGAAATGGGAATGGAATTAAATCCAAAAGGAAGAACTTTTTTTTTTTTTTTTTGATAGCTTGGAGGAGGAAAAGGAATAAGGCCACTGCAGGTTTTCACAGACAGAGTCCCACAGATAATTGCATGAATAATGGCCAACCTGTGAACTGAAGTATTACTGAACACACCACCTGAAAGCAAAATGAGAACACCAAGCATTTTGCAGGCTATTCATATGCTGTCACTAGCCTTGCAGTACCCATCCTTTCATTCTCCAGACTGGAGATTTATATGAACAAGTTACAGCTCTCTTTTAGGCTGGGCTACCCAAGGTTCCCCCGTCTCCAAACCTAGCACATGGAGTGAAAGAAAAGGAAGAGAGAAACTTTGGGAACAGATGCCTACATCTTGCCTCACTATGCATAGGCAGGCTGAGCCTAGGGAACAAATTCCATCCTGATTGAAAAGTTACGCATAAGCACAATCTTGTGAACTAAAGCACACAGAATAGTGATTAAGACCAAAACCACCCCCTTACTTAGCAGCTAATGTCAAAAAAGCTTAAGCACACGCTTAAAGTCAAACAGATGTTTAGGTTTCCGCTGGAGTGGGGCCTGTGCTGATTCTGCAGTACTGCAGATTTACAGGACTGACTAGCAGCAACTGCAGGCCCTTAATTCTGCTGGTACCTCTGCTCTGCTGATATGTGCTCCTTGGTATGCACATGCTGCAAACACTGACTCAGATGCCAGATTTCTGTAATGTACACAAAGCCATAAAAGTACTTCCAAAACTTTAGCAATCCAGTTGATTCAAATCAAGCATGTAAATATCTTGAAAATTAAATATCTATATTTGTGTGCTATATAGGTACAAAATGTTTTTGTAACCTGATTATTGACCCAAATGTCCTAAAATGCCATATTAAACTAAGAGTAGATAAGGATGAAAATGCAAAAGAAGGTGGAAAAACAGAGTAAAAATTGTTACAAAACGCTCTTTTCAAGTAGTGACATTTAAAAGAAGTATTGTACCCACAGTGTCTAGAAATAAGTGTGCTACAAATAATTGAGTTTAATCTCTGAACTATTCTTCAAAACTCTTTGCCCTTTTTAAGCCTAAAGTCTCAAGTTGTTCCAAATGGATGTTATCTGCTTTAGGGACCAACTCCATTGTGGGGAGAAGCTCTAGTTGCCAAGTACTTGGCAAGACAGGTTTGCAATTAGGTACTTCCCTCTGCCCCAGGGATCCTGGGCTATAAAAAGAGAGCAGGAGACAGACCCAGTTTTAACTAAATGAACTGTACCCACTCCAAAAGCAGTATGCCAAGTTTCAAAATATTCTGGCTTTCAATAAAGCTTAAAAGATAAGTTTCCAACAGCCCTCTCAACAGCGTGCTCAGTACACATCCACATGCTAGGATTTCATACAGAAATACAGTTCATAATGTGGCCTGGGTAATGCAACTTTTCCCATAATTAAGGCATATATAGAGAACACGCTCATGCATTGCCTGTAAAACTCAGGCCATTAATTACAGTTGGCAAGCAACACATGTAGGAGACAAGGGTCGTTATGAAATAGATTGCAAGATCTTCTGGTTTTAAAAAAAAAAAAAGGAGCCTATGCCAGAGGTTTATAAGCAGCCTGTGAATAAATGTGTGTGTTCCTGCAAAAGGTTATTGACCACGAAGACAAAACTGGCACATAGATCATTTGCTGGTGCTCCAGAAACACAGCAACTGACTCACTAATCACATTACCCTGAAAATACCATTGTCTTACAGTTTTATTTAAAAAAGGCTGAAGATTCACATGTCTTTTGGGAGGAAGAGGTAAGAGGGTCACAAGCTGCTTGCCACAGTTAAAAAAAAAGAAAGGGATTTTTTAGGTCTTTACTAGTTTCTGAAGCATACAGTGAAGCAACAGGTTAAATGATCCATTTCAGAGGAATCAACAGAGAAAGCTTAAGCCTTTCTTTTAAAAGGTTAAATAAATGTATTCCCTTCACATGTGAGAGTTGCAGTGATGTGTGCAGATTCTCCCTTTCCTACCTGGTGGAGTTGTTTGCTGAAACAGACTAGTTCCCTAAAAACTTCCGCATCCCATCATAGGGATGAATGCATACATGTAAGTGCAAGCAATCTGAACAGTAGAAATATGCCCCAGACAGACACAAATGCAATATGGAGCATTTAAATATACTGGGATTTATAGTGTAGTAGCATTTATAGTCTTTAAAAAGCTGTCATCCCCAACAACCACAACAACAGAACTATAAAAAGATAAGTTTTATATTGTTTATAAAGTTCCTTCTGTGGAATTTAAAATCAGATCTAAAAATTATCAACATCCTGTTTAAGTGTTTGCTGTACCTGCCCAGTCAGGCCAGCACAAAGGACCAAAGCCCTGCTTGGATTTTCACACAAATTCCACCACCTCTGTACAGAGAAAGCCCACAGTGAAGCACAAAGAAAGGGACATGAGATCTGTAGCAGAAAGGATTAAAATGAGTTGTAAAATTGTTGTATTTCTAGTAGCACAGAATCTGCATAATGTATTTTCCAAATCTGTTTTTTTTTTCCATTAGCTTTCACAATAACAAGCAGTGCTAGAAGTGTGTAAGATACTTCTTGTTATCCCTAGAGAGCCATAGTTTTTAAGTGATCTCTCAGATGGGGCACTGCTTGAGGCACCAGACTTCTCCAGATTCAAGTTAACAATCTTTTCAAAGGAAACAGAATTTACCCCCAAAAGATAGGGGCAGTATCTCATGGCCATCTAAATGTCATACATATATTTTAGCCTGGCTTTAAAATTGTAAAACTGTAATAAAAGAAAAGTTTACACAGTGTCTTGCTCAGGGTGTTGATGATGATAGAAGTATGCCATTTCAAAACAAAAACAAGTTTAGTTCATCTTTAAAGAATGCACCGTCCTGATAATGATGCTCTCCAAGTAAACTGAGGAACCACTGGGAACCACAGCAAAGTGAAATTCATACTTCTCTGAAATACATGGGAACTGTTTATTTCTTGATGTGCTCAGACACAATCTGGATTTTCATTTAGTTATTGCTATAGCCCAGTGAAAGGAGAGCTCTAGCATTCTGGTACATTAATTATGGCCCAATTGCCCTCCATCTTTTTTGTGTTTTGATTCCAATACTACAGGACAGGCACACTGTTCCCCTTCCCCAGTCTTATTTCTGGTCAGTCTTTAGAAAGGGCCACCTCACAGATCAGTGCATAATTCACCGATTTTTAGCAAGACTTTACTATATATTCCTTTCAAAATACATATATATATTCCTTACAAAATACTTACTTTTAGACAGTATTTGGTGATTTCTAACCAGGTCAAGACCAGTCGTTGCTGTGCTGCTGGTCCTGATTCAGGTAGGGTTACCTGTCTACAATACATGAGCATAACCTTGGAAGGTAAACACTGAATTACCAAGGTTCAGGTGGACTCTGACAGTGGAGGCCTTGCCTTCTGGGGTAGAGCCAGCCAGTATGAGGGAAGGAGAAAAGGGAACATGCATGAAACACCAGGTTTTAGTACAGTACTGCCTGCGCCTTGGCACCAACATCACTGACCTCACCCTCCACTGCAGTACTGTGGGACTGTCTCTTTCGGTTGTTCACACCAGGGAAAAAGTAGTCAGGAGCTGGTTTTTTTTTTTTTTTTTTTTTTTTTAATTCTAGCAGAGGAAATGACAACTGTCCCAACCTTACCCCCCCATCAGAGATCAGGCAGCCCCAACTTCGATATTTGGTGAAAAAAAGAAGATTCCTCCTTCCATCATCTCCTCCCCCTTTTTTTTTTTTTTTTTTTTTTTTCCCAGGGAACTTACGATACTGTTTCAGAGTTCTACCTGCTTAAGTCTAAGATACCTGCACTATAGCTGTTGAACCCTGAAGGGCTCCAAATATCACCACAGGCTATGAGATACTTTCCAACAAACATCAGCAAGGTTCAGGCTTGGAGTAAACGCCCCAAAGCCTGGTAACACACTGTTGGAAGAACACTGAAGAAACTGAGTTTTGCCCATGCTCTGGTCCCCTAAACAACAGGAAATTTGTTAAACAAGTGTCTGAGCCTATCCCAAGATGCATCAATGCCCCCAGTACACACCAGAAAATATGACCTGGAAAGAGAGGTCAGAAAACATGGTGGCAACCAACTTGTTCTGAGCACATGTACAGCCAGACACCTCAAGAAGTTTTGTTAGCCCTTGAGATGCATGAAGGGCACAACTCTGCTCAGTATGAAGCTAATTTCCACCAGCTTCTGGTAGCAGTCTGATGAAGTGCAGCCGAGTTGGGCAGACACCCTGCTGCAGAGCTGGTGTGTGTTGCTGTGGGCCAGCTGTCTGATACCCCCCAGTGCAAGCATAGGCTGCGATTCAGATGCAAGTACTGAAAGCCAGTAAAGAGTAGCATAACAGGGAGCAGCAAAAGCAGGTTGCTTTATAAGAGAATGTGAGCCAGGAGCTGGAACGAGCACAGTGTGGACAGCCTCTCACTGACAAGAGACAATTCTTTACAATAAGAAAAGCACAGGTAGAGGTGGGTGCTGGCACATTAGCAGTCCCTGATAAAGCAAGAGACATAAACTAGGTCCAGGGTCTATGCAGAAGGTCCAGTCAGTAGCAAAAGAACATGGAGCTGTAGACAAGGCTACAGCACAGATCCAAGACCCATCCAGACAGCAGGGCTAGAGCTGGAGGAAGACATACATAAAAAAACTTGAGTTGAAGCACAGCCTCTGGGGAGGCTGCTCAGGGCTAGTGGTGCACTTGGGGCCGGATGCAGTGGTTCCAGTCTTACCTGCTCATCTCCTTACAGAAGGAGGTTACTATTGTAACCCTATTGCTTTTATCAAGTTTCCAAAAAGAAAGACAGCTGCCTCAATACTTCTATCCCTCTCTTGGGAGAGCCATTTTCAGAAGAGCTGTTAGGATAATTTAAGCTTATGGTGTCAAATAAATTCACCACACAATTTTTGATGTTTGCTTCATTTATACCTTTTAAAAGCAGCCTCAAGGGACCCTGGAGTTGCTGATCAAGCAAGTACTTAACTTAGTAGTGAAAACATACTACTGTTGTCTTTCAATCTCCATTTTGCCCTCCATACAATCTGCTTCCTGCCACATCACACTCATTCATTTCTTGTTTTCTGTTTAACAAAAAAAAAAAAAAAAGGCAAAAGCAAAAGCCCAAGCCCCAGCCCTGGCGTGTGCCTGTTACGTAACCCCCGCTCAGGAATTCGGGACGCTGAGCAGCCGCAGCTGAACCAGCAGACTTGGCAAGCTCAGATTCTACTTCCTGTGAAACTGGAATGCCGAGCATCTTGCTGGGCTTTGGAGTTCGCACAGTAATTATTCCACTAAAGAGTTAGTCTGGGAAAGGAAAATACAGCAGGTGTTGAATCAAGTCCTACTGCTGGGTCTACAGAGCAGGAGGACTCACTTGAAAGCAAGTATTTTAAAGAAGGTCAGCACTACGTGTTTCATGGAGGGGTGAGTGGTCACTGTGGTCAAACTGCCTGTGAGTCACTGGGCTGCAGCAGAACGTAGAAGAGCAGACCCCGGCTGAACACGACTCAGAAGAGTCAACCTACCCTGTTCCATAGCTCCAATCCCAGTTTCTCCTTGCCCAAAATATTTTTGAGCTGCTCTGCACAATCAAAGAAGAGTAGGTTTACTGGGGGTGCTGGATCTACAGGGAGGTGCTTATTCTCACGCTCTGGTACCAAGCTCCCCAAACGTTTCCAGTTGCCAGGAGTTGTCCATTGACCTGGGCAAGACACCTGCTCTCTCCCAGCATCAAGGAGCACAATAAGCAAAGAGAGACTCCATAATACACTAAATTCACAAACATCAAATATTTGTGAATCCCCTACCCCTGAGGAAACTGAGCTGAACTGCTGCACCAAAACAACAACCACATTTCTCAGTAGGAACACAGAAACATGTGTCCTCTCCCCAAGCCCAAGCCAGGTGGCTCACATTTTGCACAAATACTCAAGTACAACTGAGATAATAAGTTTCATACTGGCCTCTTAAGGCAGTGTTATCTCCACCCTCGGGAACTCGGGAAGGCGGAGGCTAGTTGGATAGTTTGGGATAAATTTTACAAGCAAAATTGCAAGAACAGTACATTCCTGTAAATTTAGCTAGTGCAAGAGGCAGAACAGGAGTGTACAACCCACACGAACATCCCTGCAATGGTGGTTCCTACAGTGGGTGGCAGAATCCACACACCTGCTGTTTCAGGGAGATCAGATCTTCCAAATCGCATTGCTCTTTGAATGTCATCCTCTCTCATACCCAAGCAAGTGCTCCAGCATTCCTTGTCACAGACTCTAACTTAGTATGTGTGCTTTAGTGATCCTCTTCATTTCTGCCTCTCCAAGCAGAAATGTCTTCCCCTAAGGGCTAGAATCCAAAACAGCTCCTGTTTGTAGCAGGATTAAAGGTATGATCATTTCTTCATGGTCTGAGGGTTTATCTGCTGTGTAGCCTAGCAGGTTATTGATAGATGCACCATCTCTACTCAGCACTGATGATGACTCAATGACAGTTAACATTTTTATTTTCCCTTGTTTCTTAGAGGACTTATCCATTTGTTGTAAGCAAAATGTAGCACACAGACCTTTGTAGCTTGTATCCATTATTTTGCTGCTTCCTTTTAACCTGGCACAGGAGTTGGACCTTGGAAGTCTTCCTAAGTGAGGTCCTGCCATTGCTGAGGTGGTGGGAAGTGAAATGCAAGTTCCTCTGCCCACCACTTTTATCCTTTAAACACCCTAAGAAACAGCAAGATTGGTTGGTTATGCTAAAGATAGGAATCAAATACTCTCAAAATTTTCATAGATCTGTTGCAATTTGTATTTTACAAAGTAATTTTTGTAAGGGACACAAGGAACTTCAAATATATTTTCCAGAATTCAGCATTTTCTCCATTTTTTTCTGCATGAATTTGGAATAAAAATGCATTACCAGTTAAGACCAAGATCTAGCAGGAGTTAAATAGTCCTCATTCCCCTGAAGATAATGGGATTGCTCGCATGAGACCATTTTGAAGCACAGCAGATTTTAAAACACATTTCTTTTGGCTTTAAATATTTAGAATAGGATCTCCCAATTGTCCAGCAACACAGCTGTTCTGTGTCTGGCTTTTAATCCAAATCTGTTCATGTCATACAGATTCCCTGTGAATAGCTTGCAAAACCTCAAGGTAGATTTTTGTTATCATTGACAATCTATCCTTTAATCAAGGAATTATTTTTTTTTTTTTTAATGGACTACTTCAGTTAAATTTCCTTAATTTCATTTTTGAGGATGCATTCTGGCAGATAAATATTTGATGAGATTAGATAGGGATAGCTCAAGTCTCTAGTCCAAAACCTGAAAGTGAGAAGTTTTAGCTAATAATATCTCAGTATCACAGAATCAGTCAGGGTTGGAAGGGACCAAAAGGATCATCTAGTTCCAACCCCCTGCCATGGGCAGGGACACCCCACACTAGATCAGGCTGGCCAGAGCATCATCCAGCCTGGTCTCAAACACCTCCAGGGACGGACCCTCAACCACCTCCCTGGACAACCTATTCCAGGGCTTCACCACTCTCACGGTGAAGAACTTGCCCCTCACATCCAGCCTGAATCTCCCCACCTTCAGCTTCATTCCATTCCCCCTAGTCCTATCACTACCTGATAGTCCCTCCCCAGCCTTCCTGTAGGCCCCCTTCAGATACTGGAAGGCCACAATAAGGTCACCTCAGAGCCTGCTTTTCTCCAGACTGAACAGCCCCAACTCCTTCAGTCTGTCCTCATAGGAGAGGTGCTCCAGCCCTCTGATCATCCTTGTGGCCTTTCTCAGTAGGAAGCTTTCATTTCAGGGGAGATTTCTTCACAGGGAAGAACTTTTTTGAAAAACACCCTAATAAATAAAACCCAGAAGGCAACAAAGAAAAGAACCCCAAACTCAATGCCAATGTCAAAATTTGGTATGCCTAGATCTGGAAGTACAGTTTGCATCCGTTATACCCACTTTAAAATTTTAGTTAACATGTTTGAAAGGTCAAAACATACTTTTTGTCGATGGAATTTCTTTTTATAATCATTTACATTCACACCCCCCAACATTCTCAATTATTTAATATCTACTGTCTTGCAGAGAAAAAACAGTGAGGGAGGTTTTTATTTCAAGAGACCTTTCCTTGTGCTTCTGAAGCTGGAATCAAATCGATTTTCTGAGTTTAATAAAGTACATTTATTTCTTTGAGATATCAGTGAAAAGGAGAAAGAAGTCAAACTCCCTCAGTATCCTGCTTCCATCTGCATGCAAGCTAAATCAGTTTTATCCAACAACTTCCTGACTGCTGGAGGCAGTGGGAAATACTTAGCCATACTGACTTTTTTTTTCTTCCAGACAATGGTTACCCTGATAGAAAGTTATGTTATACTACAGAAGGAATTATGGGTAGTTTTGTGTAGGAGAAAAAGCCCACAGAAACTGAATATTTTTTCAGTACTTGATGGTTCTTAAAACACCAACCAAACAAAAAACCACAAAACAAAAGAAAAACCCACAACCAACTGTAAAAAACCAACAAACACAAACCCAAACAAACAAAAAGAAAAACAAGCCCCCAACCCCCCACATTTTTAGAATCTGAGCTTGTAAGCTTTTGAATATCCTTACTTCATTGGGAACTGAAAGAGACACAGAACAAGATTTTATTCCTAATTTAACTTTACCAATCATCTGAAGTTAGCTTTAAAAGCACAACGTATTTGACTATGCTTTTGTTAAAAATACAAAGTTGAGGTCGTAGGAGAAAAAAAAAAAAAAAAAAAAGAGCTATTTAGACCAGAACTCCACAGATCAGTCATCCCTTTGACAGTGTAATTAGAACTACTTTGATTTATGTTAAGTAATGTGTCAGCACACACTTGGGAACCTTTTTGCCCACTTTTACATGCTAGCAGCTACCATGGAAGGAACAGTCTCTATTTCCCCATTCCCCTCACAGGGACTAGGCTACATTATCTCCATCTATGGAATGTATATAACACATGCACAGTTGTTACAGCAGCCTCATCTTTCCAAAGGTACTATGTACAACCATTAGACTTCAGAGATGCAAAGCTCACACACACTCTCTGCATAGCACTGTCTCATCTCCTGGCAAAGATCACTAAACCTGCAGTTCAATCCAGGTTTCCTCAGCTAGGTACATTCTCCCATATGCAAAACACTTCCTCTTAGATGATAAAGGGGAGTCATAAATAAAGATTTTCCAAATAAAACCACCTTTATCTGAACAAGACATTCAGAGTTTGGACACGCCAGAGCATGAAGGGATCCAGCCATTACAGAACAATATTGCCTCACAGTACATTTTTCATATGACTTAGAAAGCAACAACACAGCCTTTCAGCTATCAGTTCCTGGCTTTGTAGAGCAGTCCAACATTGACTCACTTGTGCCTTTTGCTGCTATTAATGTATTTCTGTAACTGTGCAAGGTTGTGAATATTCAGACATCCCCCTTTGCAATTACTGTATTGCATACAAGGCAACAGCCTTCTGACAAGCTGGCATGACTAATCTCTTAATGTCTCTGAGACTCTTTGCAGAATAAAATTGCCTGAGCTATTTGTGGTCCCCAAGAGCAGTTCAGTTTCAAGTTAAAACTTTAAGTAGGAACTGAAGGATAACCAATATGTTCTAGAGAGAAATGCCATAGACCCTTATGGCCAGAAGACAGCACATGACTTTTAGTGAGTTTCCACAAATCACCTGTAGAATCACAAACCATACATGGTATGAGCAACTGTAAATTTCACTACGTTTACCTTCTGGATTATGATAGTAAACTACAGATGTCAAACATTTGAGATGAAGTGCCTGAAGGATGCAGCAATGACCTTTCCTCGAAAACCACTCTTGGTTTAAGAGTACCCCTCCTGCAGAGGAGCATCCCCCATACTCCTCCTCCCCTTTTCTCTCACACTGTTGGAGCTTCTTTTTTGACCTTGCTGCAAAGTGAACCATTGAAACAAAGGAGCTGCCCCACTGTTTTGGAAACCTTGGTGTATCACTTCAGAGAAGCAGATCAGTACACAACTGCACCAACAACTGCAAACGTGTAATCAAAGGGATGGCAAACTATAAGGAGAGCACAGGGCAGGTGAAGGGACTAGGGTGTGGGAGGGCCAGGAATTTTTTTCTAATTGAATTTGCTAGAAGAGCAAAAGTATCAAGCTGTCCTTTCAAATTCAGCAATAACACAGCCACTGAAACCGGCACATCAAAATCCCAGCCCATGTGTATACAGAGCACATGTCTACTACAGTCTCATTTGTATTAAAAAAAAAAATAAAAAAATTACTGAGTGGAGCAGAACAGATACTTTTGAAGGAGAATGATTTGGTTGTTAATACAATTCCAACTCTGTTGGTTTTGAAATTCAGATCAGAAATAGCTAACGAGCTCTTCAAATTTGGGGTAATGTAACAACATTGCCAAAGCAGTCTTATTATCACCTCGCTATCCTATCCATCTTCAGCTTTGAAAAGACAGCAAAGCAGTTTTACCTAAATTATAAAGTAAGGGTTTCAACAGAACAGTAAACATACAAGAAGCATCTTCTCTATTGTATGACACTGCAATGCTGCTACACCTTCTAATAGTACTTTTTCTTATTAGTTTCAGGGTTTACCATTTCTGTATGTCCCCAGTATCGGTGATTTCTGTCAATTAAGAAACAAACCAACCAAAACAAAAAAAAAAAACCCAACCAACCAAAAAAATCCCAACCATCCAAAAAACCCCACCCAAACCAAGAATCCTAAGAGTGTGCTGGCTCAATTCCATATAGAGAACATAGATTTTAGCATGCTGCTTTGGTGCATTTCTGCAGTTTTTTTAATCAAAACACAATGTGTGCCCAAATGCTTCTTCCCAGTGGAACACCGCGTACAGAGCACTAATAGAAGAAAGGAATTGACACTCTCCAAATACTTATAGGTTTATATTCATAGTGAATATGCTGGAATTTGCCTTATCAAATAGTATTTGCTGGAGCAAATGGCTGATGCTATTCTTCCCACTGCTTCATTCAAGTCAGCAGACGAGCATTGCTCTCTCGAGAATTTCTGGGCTTTGCAGAAATCCTGACGCTATTGTCTGGTGCTTTGAGTGTTACAATCAAATGAGTCCCAGATGTTCATTCCCTTGTCCAACATGTTCTTTCACTCAACTCAGCACACCCTTCCATTGAACAACTGGAAGATTTCTCCTTGCATTAATTAGTAGGCCTTACTTTTTTAGTTGTCTCTCACAGTAAGGGCTGCTCTGCTTGTACCTCTATCACTTGTTTACCCACGCACAAAACCTCTTATGACCTTTTTCACCCAAACTGCTAAAGAGTAGAAACCTCTAATACTTTCCTGTACCTGGTCCATAGATAGACAAGAGACCCAAATTAATTGTCCATAAGGGCATTATCTGTAGCATATATACAAGTACAGTATAAGACAGCAAGAAATCTACCCATGAACACTCTAGGAAACTTTTGAGCAGAGAGCCTGAAGCATTACATCAGCACCCAGTGGATTTCCACACAGTCAGCCTCAACTCTTACAGGCACAGGGCACATTCATGCTCCAAAATCTGCTGAAGCAAACCATCTAGTACATTTGTACTGGCAAACTCCCAAACCCTTGAAACATATTAGCAGAACTGCACATCTTGCTGTTCACTTTCTTTCCTGCTGTCTATCTTCAGGATGGTTTGTTGTTCTGTTCCTTTTTTAAAGCAAACAAACAAACATTTTTTTTCCCAGTATTACAAGTTTGTTACTATTGCTTCTCTGTCCTCTCTTACTAAAAAGATGTTTTCATCTTACCATTATATTTCACACTGCTTTAGTACTGGAATTGCCTTTCATATAAGCGGTGTCACCAGTTACAGACTGCCATTTAATCGTGACTGTTTTGCTGACATTTGCACAAGAAAGATCCTGTACAACCTGCTTGCATCAGCAGTATTTTCTGCATTAAACAAACTGCTAATGGTTTGAGTTTTCTTTCACTGAAAGGTTTTAAAGGTAGTATGCATTTCATTCACAGATCCATCTATTCCCATCTTTCTGCTTTGCTTCTTTAAACTGCACTGCTTTCTGCTGTATTCCTCTGTGAATAGCATGGTTTACAACAGAAAAGACTGAAACTGCTTTTGTCTTTTTCCTCTAATCCCTTGCATTTCTTATTTCTATTTCCAGTTAAAACAAGCTTATTGTAGCCAGCAACACTGACTGTTGCTATGGTTTTGTAGCCCTTACTTTTCTTTCCATTTCTACTGGTCCCTTTTCAGCTGTTTGACATGTTTTTAGTTGCTTCACTTATGGTTAAACTCTATTGCTTCACTTGCTTAGGTATCATTTGGACTCAAATTATCTGATTACAAATCTGGAATACTTCCAGACTTCTAAAAACAATTTTACAGGAGATAATGCTTAGAGGGCAGTTTCACTCTTAGCTAGATTTATTTTCCTGTTGGGTGACTGCAAGTCTTTTTAGGAATGTAACGTACTCCACATTTTTTTATGGCCATATTGAGGATCTTTTTGGTCTTCACCTGAAAATAATTCCACACTCTATTTGTCCTTGTGATGTGCAGACAGGCAAAGCCTCAAGATGGAGCCTCTGCAAAATAAAACCTGCAGCCACCATTTTATTTTATGGTTGTAGCTTCTGGTAGCTTGCAGATGGGACTCCAGTTGCTTTTCTGATCTTGCCTGGAGAACACCAGGCTTTATTCTTTCTTGGTCTAAGTCACTTCCAATAGTTCCAGCACTTATTATGGCGTCCTATGTCAAAATCCCTTCAGGGAAGGCAATTTTCATCTTTATACTTGTGACCAATGCCTCAATACAATATACAACTTCTTCCTATAGATGGTTCAAGCAAGGTTGGACAAATATAGGAAAGCTAGAAAATAGAGTTCATAGTGTCAGTAGATCTTATTCCCACAACCACTCCCACCAGCACCAAAGAGATAACCCATATATATGCTCACCATCACAATTGCAGATTACACAATCAGAATCCTAAAAATAGTAGCAAAACTTGCACAGACAGAATTACTTTGAAATCTGCTTCCAGACTTCCAGATTTCAGGCCAAACTGCTTTCCATACACAGTCTGTCTGAAAATACAGGTGAATCTCTGTTTTAACCCAGCCCTCTATCATAGGTAACCATTCAGCCAAGATGGATCATGGCATTGCAGTTGCTGAATCTTGAGACGTACTAGACAGAGGACAACAGAAAAGAAGATTCAGGTTAACCTTCTGGTGAACACTCATTGTCTACTCTGCTCATTTGGGATGCTTTCTGAATCCCATCAACTCATACTCGGTAACCTTTACCTCTTTCCTATCTCCATCCCATATTAGTTACACTGGATATGGGGTGTCAACATCTGCAGCACTGAGACCAAATCACATAGTTCTGCTCTCTCCCACACATTATGAAGTGTCCAAGCCACACTTTACTTTTCACTTCATAAATGCTTATAATTCTTTATGCAACACTTCTACACCAAGAGAACAGCAGTTTGCATTTTCTAGCTGCTTCTTAGACTTTTTTTTTGAGGAGCGTTGTGAAGGGCACAGAAGAGTCGTAAGTCATAAACGCAGGCACTCCCACCTTTGCAAGGGCAGGGGGACTGAAAATGTGCACATTTGCTCTCAGTACTCATGCTGTATTTTATGTATATTCTCCAATATTACCTTCTAAAAAAAGTTCTATCTTCTGTGTTCTCCACATACTCAGTTCTGCAAAATACAAGCATGCACAAAGAACATGTCTAGGCAAGAGACTGCAAGCTTTCTTTTCCAGAGCATGTACCCTCCTCCCTGCATTTCTAAGTACTTTCTTATCAGGCATTCAGAATTTGCTGATTACAGTTTGCTGTACAGAAACAAAATCTCTAGTAAAATCCTACAGCTGGCAACGTCCTTTCTAATTAAATATTTATTTAATGGTACAGTTAATGTATGGAGTGTTTATAACATACATCATAATTTACTAAGTAGTATGCTTTCTATCAAAATTTTATAGGGAAAATCTACTTTGCTAGGCAAAAAGAGTTACTTATTTTTCCACTAGTGAAAAATCACAATGAAAATCCTACTATTAAAATACCCTTCATAAACATTATCAAAGAATCATACCAAATAAGGTTTGTAAGGACCTTTTATTTAAGTAACCAACAAACTATTTATACTTTTACAAGAGTCTGTCCTATTTTAGTAAATATTTGGCAAAGTTATTTGATTAAGAGAGCAACCTGACCCTCATTCAAAGTGGTCATGTGCCAGAACTTAATCTTCCATCTTTTCAGTTTCACTACAGAAATAATATTTTGATATCTTTAGATTAAGTAATACTCTTTCATAACTTAGGACTGAATTTGCTGAGACAAGTGACCAGGGATCTTTGAAAAAACTTTTACCCAGGCATCCTAAAGCTGAATTAGCTTTCAGCAACGTAGTGTTAAGTGCTTTGTGGAGAAGAGAATCATCACTTCTTGTTTGATCACTAGATTTCCATACCAAGGCTTGCTTTAGAGGATATTTTTTGGTCTCTGAAAGCTTTTTAGAAGCTGTGAAATCTTTTCTTTGCCCAGACATTGAAGAGCACCGCTTCCCCATGGCATGCTGGATGGATGTTAGAAGATGTTAGGCTGGATGTTAGGAAGAAGTTCTATACAGAGAGAGTGATTGCCCATTGGAATTGGCTGCCCGTGGAAGTGGTGGAGTCACCTTCATTGGAGGTGTTCAGGAAGAGACTTGATGGGGTGCTTGGTGCCATAGTTTAGTTGTTTAGGTGGCTTGGATGTGATGATCTTGACGGTCTCTTCCAACCTGGTTTATTGCATTATTGTATTGTATTATTGATCCCCATAAACTAGCTCTATTACTGCTATGCTACCTAATGCAGTGCCTGAAAGTGATTTGTACCTACCGAAAATCAAAGGAGAGCTTGGCAAGAGAGCCTTGAAGAGGCAATAAGGCAGCATCATGTGTCCTGCAGTCATCTGCATGCTGTTTTCTGGGATTTACCAGCCAGCAGTAATGGGGCATACTGTACTCCCCAGACAGCACCACCTGCATGCAGTATTTACAGAACAACTCCAGCTCTTAACACGCAACACCATTTGCTCTCTGATACTGGTCATGGCTACAGTGCACCAGCATAGCTGTTAATGTTTTTAGCTTGACTTTTCTGAAGGAATTTAGGATTTTTCTATTCTATAGAGCACTTTTCTTTGTAAAAATGGAAACTCAATTACTTGTTCTTCGCATGTGAAGGTATGGTTTCAGTGAGAGATACTAGATGTGCAAGAGGTGCAGCACTAGCTTTACAAATGGCTTTTGTGTGGCTTGTAATGTCAAACAATTTCAAATAAGTAAAACTGGTAACAGATATTAAACCCTCTACACACAACTGGAAGAACTTGGTCTGAGAGCATTTAACTTGCACAAGAACCCAAACCAGTCCTTCAGATTAAACGTGTTTCATTGTAAAGTGATTTTACCAGTACTCTAACACAGATTGGCAAATTTATTTTGTAATATGGTTGCCATTGTACACTCTGAAAGAGAAGTCACATTAGTACCTTGCTAACGAAATACAAACAGTGTAGTCAAGAAACTCTACTACAACATGGTTCATGTAGATGAACTTTAGCCTTATCAAGATCATGTTGAGATGGATTGGATCTACTCTGCAATCATCTATGAACACTCAATGTATACACAGTTACTGGGATGTTTATTTTATAAGTAGATGCGGGGAGAGCAGTGTATGGTCTTCTCTGCAAACACTTGAGTGATGATAAGAGGCAATTATAGCCAATGGTCCATGCATATTGGAGGTCAAAAGGAACAGAGTAACATGAAGTGGGTTTTCTCAAAGAGACAAACAAAGGAGGATTTGGAAAGAATAAGGAGCAAGCAGACACCTGATCCTGTTTGGAAGTTAGATCTACCATGCTACAAGAGATTTAGATGCCTTGAAATAGATAGCAATGCATGCAGACCTCAATAACCAGTCATCTCAACATCCCAAGCACTTTCCTCCTCCTAATGAATTGAACTACCTGCTATTAGGAAGGATATTTAGGAAGCTGATTACAACTTTGAGAAAGAGATATTTTCAGGACTCATTCAACTTGCAGCAATCAGGCTCTTGCTAGCATCTGCTTGTAAACCCATCTCCAGGGTGGCAAAGGGATATGGCCTTAAAGCTGCTCTTAGAAATCAAGTAGCATTTGTGGGGTTTTTGGACATATTCTAACCAGATCAAAACACACTTCTAGCTTCAGATCATGTTAAGGCCTTATGAGATCTGAGAGTGTTTTGAATATCAATACCTTGCACAAATTCTGTGCCAATTTTTCATTCACTGTTTTTGAGTAAGTCAGATGCTTTAAATGGGAACCCAAAAGCTATGGAGAACCATGCTTCTGATTATCCTTTCATATGTGAGAGCTGTGCAGACAGGCAGTGGCTTTACATCTGCCTTACACCGACCCAAGTGCAGGCTGCTATCAGAAGAGCTGATTTTATATTCTTCAGTTCCTTTACCAGTAGCAACAACAGTGCAACCATAAGACAAATCTGGGAGATGTTCTGGCTGAAAATTAACTTTTGCCTTTCCTTCTTTCTACCCCAAAGTTTCTTTTTCATTTGTGCACAAGTGTCTAGTCTGATTTGCCAGATCATCATGCACCATTCCTGGTGTTAGGGCAAGAATTACTAGAAGGGCAGGTTTGCCCCAGTTACAGCCAATGTCTTTCACCTGATGAAAGCATCAGTGTCACCACAGCCCCGGTTCCACAGAGTCTGTGCTGTTCTCTGCAACAGATGACTTCTAAGGGGAGAGGAAAGAGAATCTGCTTTAGGCTATGAATCTTGCCAATGTTATTTTTCTAGACAGGAAAAGAGGTAGTCTCTTCAGAATAATCCTGTGGATTTTTTTCTTGTGGGAAAGGTGTAATGTGTAGAAGCACGTACTCATTTACCTGTGAAGAGAAACAGCTTCACCTAGTACATGCAAATGTCCATTTTATCATATTGAAAGCTCCCAAAATAGGAGGTGATAGATGAAATGTGAAATTCTCCTCAAGCCCTGAGCTGGTGTAATTCAGATGGTATAAGCAATGTCTCTGCAAGGAACTATTTCAGAAGTAGAGAAGATTGGTTCAGATAATGCTTCTCTCAAGTACTGCAGACTAAGAAGAGGCTAATAATATGGTGAGAGCAAATTGAAAGCCATAATGGAGATTAGCCATCTGCACTGATCACTTGTTGCTTGTCTAGCAAACCTTTTTGTAGTACACCCACCCCACCCCCTCCCACCCCACCCCCCCGGATACTCTGCTTATCTCTGTGAGGAGGGTTATTTATCAGGACATTACTTCAAACTGTTGCTGCCATTTGTAAATATTAGTACATACTACCAGAGCTCAGTATGTGTAAATCTCTGACCATCAAAATAAATCAAGCCATTTCAGTAAAAAGCCTCAAAACTCAACCATAAAAGCAGAAAAAAATATGAACTCTCCCCATCCCCCACCAAAGGCCTGAAAGGGAAATGTGCTTGTTTTGGAAAGCAATCTCATCCATTTAGTGTTTTCCACTCCAGCACAGAAAAAGCATGCAAAGAGATTTTAAAGAGACTAAGTCTTCAGAGGGTATCTCCAGCACTGGGGAGAATGGTCTTACAAGATCAGCAGCATGTGGAAGGAAAGCAAGTCTGAAGTAAGAGGCTAATATGCAGGAAGAGAGCTCAGTTCCTACTGAAAGAAAAGGTTGCTGCCGCTCCTCTGGCCCCTCAGCCTCCTTAGTTGCCAGAATAATCAGAATAACCTCAAAAGGTTCAAAAGATAGATATCTGTAATGGTGACTGATGACATCATTCTAACAAGAATTTCTTCAACTGCTACTCACAGGCATCTTATGAAATCAGATCTCTGCACCATAAATCTGAAATAATGTTAAAGATACAGGAAACAAAAAAAAAAAAAAAAAAAACCACAAAAAAAAAAAAAAAAAAAAAAAAAACACAAAACCACCCAACAAAGCATGAGGCACTGTTTTAAAGAGTGAATGTTGAAGTAGTAGTAAAGCACCAGACCAGTCCTTTCTTAGCCACAAAACAGAAGAAACCCACCCTACTTAGCTCTGCACCAGAAGTAGCATCCATTTTGGAAAGTTTATGATACTTTAAATGACTCTTAAACTACTTATAAGCAACACAGGCCAGAGTTTTCCTGGTCCTTGGCCCAAATTTCAAAATTAATTGTATTTCAGCATATGGGGTCACTATTAAAGCAACACATGAAAACACTGAAGTACTGCTACTGTGTTTTGAGGTACTTGGCACCACTGCTAGAGAAGCACAAATTTATGAAGAATTTTAAGGTTACCAAAAAATACTTGAGAGCACGTGAAGAATGGATAAAGCTGTGTCCTATGTCAATTAGTAGTGACATTCACTCTCTAACATTAACAGGAATTAATGTCTGTACTGACAAAAAGTTTTATTGCTCAGAGGGCTGACTTCAGTTTCAAAACACTAAAGAGAGCAAGACCATAAAGCAATTATAGTTTATTTGCTAATGTGCCTATTCTTTCCAAATATAGGGGTCCTGAGTATGCTTTATTACAGCATACTTTTCTTTTAATGTCACAGCTCCTTTGAACAGTATTTGGACTCTAGTTTCCATACAACAAGAGTGTTTCTTCAAAGCTGACCTCCAGGATCTGCCTTCAATAGATGGGGTGGAGTTCTCCAGAGGGGGTGGACGGTTTTTTTTGCTTATTGGTTTGTTGTTTTCCTGGTTTGGGGGGTATTTTTGTTGAAGATTTATTATTGGTTAGTTGATTTTATTTTGGGGTCATTTGTAAAAAGAACTGCTTAGTGTTCTGGTACTTGAAAGGGAGACTGTAGATTCTACAAAACTAAAGAACTGTGCTGCACAGCTTTATCACCTACAGCTTTTTATTTATGTATATCCGCAGGTGTCTAGGACAGACATGATGTATTACCTGATTCTGTGCCCACTGAGGTCAGCTGGAACATCTCCACTGTCTTTAGAGAGCTTTGCACAAGGCTATTAAAAGAGGCTTTCAATGAGAGAGATGTTGCACTGTCAGTTCTCATTAGTATTAGCAACGTTAAACTGTGAAACCATTAACGTTTTGAACATTGCAATACAGTCAAGGGGAGCAGAGAGTATGCAGTGCCATGGGAGAGGGTCCTGCACCAAGGGGCTGATTCTGCTTTTGAAGTTAAATTTGTGCCCCCTTAAAATTATAGGAGTAACTGTTCCTTATTTTTAACTTTCCCTCGATATACTCTGCTGGTCTTATACTGAGAAACACCCTTTCCCCTCAAAAAAGAGTAAGAAGTGAATTTAAGCAAACATCATATTTCCCAAGAAAGCTGCCTTGCACGCACACCAGTTTGTCCCTACTGCACGCAACTTTACACTCAGGGCAGCAGTGGCACTTTTGTCTGCTCTGCTTAAAACACACTGGAGTCCTTCTGAGGGCACAGCCTTTCTAGTTAACATGCACATATATCTTTCATATAAAAAAAGGTTTCAGTTAACATTCTAGACAAAAACCAAACACACCCCCCCAACCAGACTATAAAGAAGACTAAAGAAGAGTAGTATGGAACAGGAACCAACCTATGCAACGTCCATAGGGAATTGAGAGCATTCAGCAACTATCAGTTTCAAGCCATTGATATTTCTCTCTTTTCCTGTTCACTTCAAAGTAAACTTCTAGCATGAATCACTACCCCAGATATATGCATTGGATCCACATGATTATTTCCACAGTGTTCACAACTTCCTGCAGACTCCATATCTTTGCATTTTCTGTGCACAACTCCTGGCTGTCATTTGCACTCCTGAGACCCAGGCAGCATGAAGCTGTCTCGTTAAGGGCCATGCCAGTGCAAGCAAGCTAATGACAATGAAGCGCTGACAGAGTGTTCTCCACATGAGGGAAACATGCTGTGGTAAGAGGGAGAAAAAGAAGGAATGTCGGAGTGGGAGATGATTCAACAGCTTGTGCATTCCCAGGCCTCACTCTAGTTAGAACATTTTTGCTTAAACAGACTCCTCTGAGATATTGTTGAGTTTAAGCTTTTTTCTTGCCTTTATTTTTTTTTAAATTTTAGTAGTTTTGATAGGTTCTAGGATGCAGCTGCAGGTGGCTGTTCACTACTCTGGCACACACACCACAGAATTACAAATTACAGCATGAACATACACATCTTGGGCATGCACCCTCCAAAAAGCTATGCAGAGAAGGGAGAAGATGGCCTTTGCAGGGCACTCAGGGAACTAATATGGCAGGCTCTTGGAGCAGTGCATTCCCAAAAAGAACACCTGACATGTAGCATAAGAAGGCCACACTGATGGCTCCCTCTCATTTATTTCGGGAGGAACTCCAGATCAAAGGCTTCTGCTGACCTCCAGGGAGGCAGCACTTTCTCTGCAAACGATGTCAGGTTATGTCTTATAACATGAACCTGAATATAACTGTACCATAAATCACCTATTCTACTGTAGTATAAGCTGCAAAAAAAAAAAAGAGTATACATTGGAAAAATTCCACCTACAAATTCCTAGGAAACCTGCAACAGCTAATGGTTCAAGATGCATGTTCCAAGGAAGTGCTGTCTGGGCAGCATCATTCTGCTCTGACCCTGCCTTCCAAATCACAGAATGGATGCTTCCTTCTCTCCTCAAAAACCTGGTTTACCATATTTAGAAAAAAATGATTTTGCTCCTGAGACCTAAAAGGGCCATGTGTAATATATGTATCACACCAAATTTTATGTTTTGTTTTCCTATCTACATCTTTCTTAATCTTATCCTGCATTTCTGGAGGAATCTTGAAAAGTGAAAGTTCATGCCTTTGCTTCATTTGATCTGTTGTTTGTATATGCCCCATCAATTTTTCCATCTACTGCACTTAATTTTAGCACTCAGCATTTTGAGAAAGCCAGGAAAGATTATAGTTCCTGGTATCTGGAAAAAATACCAGGGCTTGACTGAAGACAATCTGCTCAATCTCAGCTTTCTCTCTGTCAGCACCCACAGCTAGCAAGGCACCCTGCAGCATCACCCAGCTGGCACATGATCCATCAGGCCAAAGGATTTGCCTTTATTTTTTGCAGACCAAAACTTAGCACATTCCCAGGAACAATGCAGGTAGTGTCTTTCACAACAAAATGTTTATAAATGACGGGATTTAAGTTTTAGTATGTTCTATCCTAGAGTAAACAGATAACTCGACTGGACTCTCCTCTGCCCTTCTGTTTGTCATGGTGGCAGTGTTCACAGAGTCCCTACATGCCACACTGGTGCAACATCACAGTTCTATGAGTTTTCTTGTGTGACATAATCATCTAATAAAGAACTGTAGTAGGGACTAAAATATGTGCAATAACTTCTATAACCTTTCCTAAGCACTTATGAACCCTGTTGTATGCTGATGTATTTGCTAGGCTTCCGTTAATGGCAGCTTGCATCACCAGAAAGTGTCTACAGTGTTTTCCTCAGCACGGAATGAAGCAGACCTTTGTGAATGATGCAGAGGCAGGAAAAAGAAAAAATTACCTGAATATTTAAAGATCAAGTACCTTTTAAAAAAAAGCACCATTGCCAGAAGAAATTTTCCACAAAAGGAGATGACAACAGCCTTCAGATACCTATGAGACACCAGAAAACCGTATTCAGGCTAAATAAAGCAACAATTTAATAGCTCTGCATTTCAGAGAAACAGACACCAGAAGCGACTGCCCAGGATACAGGCTGATAGATGGCAAGGCTTGGACTATTTGAATCTCAACTATTTGGCTTCAGCAGTTCCCTTGGAGACAGAGCACAAACACGAGGCTGGGACACTGGCAGGCTGCAGCTGTGGAAGCTGGAGCCCCAGCCCATCCAGTGGCAAGAGGAGCCGGGAGCTGGGACCTAGGCATGGCTCTTGCTAGAAGGCAGAGTCAGCTCTCTGAGCAAGAAAACAGCATCATGCTCAGTACCACTGAGGAAAAGGACATTGTGTACTACTATTTTATTTTTTTCCCCCCTTCTCTCAATAGAGCAAGTTGCATTTCTGCCAAGGAAACACATGCTCCTGCCAGCATCTCCTAACAGAGCAAGCACTGACTGGTCTCCTTAGCAGAGGCAAGAGTGAACAAGCAAAGGAGTCCCATAACCCTTCCTCTCCTCCCCAGCTAGTGACATTCATAGACATGATTATATCCTAATCAGTTCTTGTTTTGCCAGAAGCAGTGTAGGGGGGAAAATGTGTGCATAAATCAGAGTACATCAAGTGTAGAGGTTACTACAGCCTTTTACTGCAGACTGAAGTCAGATTTCAGTTTGAGTGGTTAGTGTGCTTTAGTCAGCTATTTGTTTTTCTCTTCAATTTGTTCCTGACCGCTTCGCTTGCGGTGAGGTATTTGTGTCTTTTTATTACTAATTATTTATGTGAGACATAAACCAAACACACTTTCCACCCTAACTAGCAAAACAGCCCAGTGGTCTGTTTCCCTTGTAGATAAATGGTCTGGAGGCATGACAGCGGTCTTTCCTCTTGTTATGTTAGTCCTTAAACATGCAAAGCTTTCTCCAAGGCCAATTGTCTAGATGGTATCAGCAAGATCATACCCCCATAGCAACATGATGAAATACCAGCTCCTGCCTAACTTGTATTGTTTCTCAGCATTGCTAATGGGTCAATATCCTCAATAACAGAAGAGGTTAATGACAGCCAACAGCCCACCAATCAGTTTTTGTACAAGACATTATTCACTCAAATAGGATATAAATCAGCAGAGGAGCAAATTAGTGATTGCCATAAACACAGTGTGCATCCTAAATTGTGTGCCATCCTGAAGAACTGACTTCAGAAATAGAGTATCATAGCCTGTTCACACCTAAAAGTGCTTTGAAAGCTAAGATAGGGAAGACCTCCTCTTCATAAAGCTTTTTGATGGACAGAACCCCCCCAGAGCTGAAATGGCAATCAGCTTTACTTTCTGATGTATAAAGGGGTGAATGGGATGCGGAGAAAGAAACCTATTAAGGGTTTGTTTTAAGCCCAGGTTGGCAACTCTTGTGATTTTTATCACCACTTTTCAATTTTGTCCTGGAGATTTCATAAAGGTTCTTAAACTATCAGAATATTAATAGTGAACTAAGCTCACTAGGGAAAAATGGCTGAACAAAATGAACTTGCTCACATCAACATTTGTTTCTAGCCATTTTATATACTATGAAAAGCTGCTGCTAATGACCTTCCACATCTTAGTTATCTTAGCTGCCTTGTCCAAGGTTAGGTAGCATGGTCTGCTAGTCCTTGACTTAACAGTGACTGGACTGTTGAATATGCACTTATCTGTGTTAGTACAGTGGAGATCTATAAATCTCAGTACCCAGCCTTGATTTTTATATAATCAGCATGCATAAGAATCCTGCTACAAGCATCAGCACAGACCAATATGGTCATTTGGCTGGCTGCCAAGCAGGATAGGCCTGGAGAAGAGGCATTTCTTATTTTATCTCATGTTCTCTTTGTAACATACTTGTTGTTAGGTACATGATGTAATCAGTGCTGGATAATCACCACCCAATCTGCCCTTGGAAGAATAGCTACAATTGTTGTGAGATTAAAAAGGGCTGTTGAATTGAGGGGTGGGGTGTAAAAATATTTCAGCCATGGTCTCGAGGCCGTTCATGGTGCTCATGTATTAAGGTTCTAACCCTAGGTATGGAATAGAGAGGGACAAAGCTCAGAGCAGGGCCAGAATACTGAGGGGCAGCCGAAAGAATAGAGCAGGCCCTCTTAATCCAGAACATTCTGTCACACAAAAAATTAATTCCTGCCTTACTTCTCTGGGCATTATTATATACCAATCAGCCAACATCTTTGGTTCCTGTTAGGGTAAACAAGAAGTCCTAGGGAGCACCAGATGGTGTGGGGTACCTAAGGGTGACCCAAGGGAAGGGTAGGCTTTGCAAATATTTGATACCTGGAACTTTATTCCTCTGGGCCACGTGGGTTCAGACCATGACTAGGATTAAAGTTCAGGTTTAGGTTAGTGTTTACCTGGGCTTTGTCTCTTTTTTAACACTAAGCCATCCATTAGCCATTCCCTAAGATGTCAAGGACAAAGTCCCTGTGCAGCCCACCTTTTCCTTTGCTAACCATTTTTTGCCTCTACACCACCTGGGGCTCTTAGATATTCCACTTCTTATTCTAACTGTACCCCTGGGCTTGGTCTTAGGCAAATGACTTAACTAAGATCACTAGAGCTTTTTCAAGACTTGATCCTTACTGCTCTTTTCCACCTTTATAATTAGTCTTGTCAAACCCAAGCTAAGTTCCCAGTTGTGAAAGTGCAGTTCTTGCTAATCTTAGGGCAGTTCCACCAGCACAGGGAGTTGGTTATCCTGGCACTGAGTACAGGCTATATTTCCTGGAAAGAAGATCAGAAATCAGACTATCCTTTTACTCACAAAGATAGATCAATTTGCAGCCTGCTAGTGTTGCAAGCTGTCAGCACAATGCTGTTGTAAACTGTATTTGTGGCCATTTTCTTGTCTGAATATTAGTATTTTATGAAGTTAAAGCACAAATATAAATGCTGTAGTACTTGAACTCATTATTTGCTCTTACACATTAGCCCTCATTTTGAGCCTTTGATGCTGGACTAGGGCTCCAGAGAATTAACAGCTCAGGAACACTGCACTGGTTGCTGGAGTCTTAAGACAGTAAAGTGGGTGAAATGGTATTTCTGTGTAACATCAGTCCACTTGCAGAAGGGAACAAATAATACTCTTAACGGTGTCAATAACTGCAGACCTGTAAACACTAGAACAACTCAGGCAGCTGGCAAAACCTCTTGAAAACTATGGCAAAATTCTAACTCCAAAAGCAGAAATACAAATCAGTTGTCACAAACAGCATGCTGTATGTTGAGAAGCAGTCATCAAGATTCCTTGGGAGTTAGATGCATTTTGCAAGAAACACCACCTGCAGGAGCACTGCAGAGCCAAGGGATATAGGGGGCAAAACAGGAAAAGGATGATGACAGAAATCTTGCTAGCCAGGCGCACCACTTTCAGCAAATGCAACATGCCAAAGTGCCTGGGTTGTTTTTCTTGCTTCATAGTTTCATTTTCCATATGGTTTAATAATTAGCTACCTAGATTTCATGAAGATGTTAAATGATACCATGAACTATCCTATATTTCCTCAAAGCAGTTCATAAGTAGATAACAGAAACTCCATAATGCTGATTTACTGTGTATAGCAGTGATAGAATTATCCTGATTCCTGGAGGTCTGCCATTAAAAGAAGAGTCTCTCATGTCTGCTTAGCAGGCAAAACAGCATGGAAATAGCGAGCAAGATCACAGATGGCATGGTTATACCACTCTCTTTTAACTCCATCAAAATAATAATAAAAATATTTGGTAGAAACAGAGCACAGGCTGCAAAATACCCCCCCGCCCCCCAAACATCTATTGCCTCAACAAGCCAGTTGACATTAAAGAAGAAGCTGTACCCAGGTTATTTTCCATTGTACAGCAGAAGTATTTAGTGAGCTCAGGCCGTTGCACAATACTGTCTGCACAGAGAAGGAGGAATTAGTTTTTCCAGACTTGGAGCTGTATCAGAGACAGCTCAGATGCATTCACAGCTGGTTCTTTTTGGACTTGGCGCTGATGTGAGTGAGCACCAAGCAGAAAGTGATCTGATACATGTTTGTTAGTGGAACTTAGAGCAGACCAGGACACCACAAGTACTTCACTGGCCTTAAAAACCAAAACAACACAAAACAAGCAAACCCCCCCCCCCCCCCCCCAAATATAAAGATTTAGTCATCTTAAAAACTTAAGCAGCAATAAACAAATATAGCAATGACAGCCGTTGGCTATGCTTCCTTATTTGTTTCTGCAGCTAAATCTGCTTTCTCCTCAGACTTTCTGCCAGCACTATGTACCAGTTCCCCTGGTTTTTATTAAAATCGTGATTACGTTGTAAATTAACCAAGTTTATGCTGCACTTGAATCACCCTTTGCCACCATCCTCCTGTTTCAAACATGATGACATTCGACTGCCTTTGCAAGGCCTGTGCCAAAACCAACAAAACTTCAGTACTTCCTAAGCGTTTCGGAATGGATTAGCGTCCTCAACCCTGCTCTTTTTAGAAACATGGAAAAGTTTACTGAATCAATATGTTTTAATAGAGTTTTAGAGTTGCAAAGTGAAAGAAGCGTAGTTGCTGTGACAGAACCTGCTTGTGTTTGCCTGTATTAGTTTCTTTCCTCTATTTACCTTTTCTCTTGAAACCTCATTCAACAACCAGTGTTGCTTGGATAAACAACTAAGCATATCCAAAAGAAACAACTGTAAAAGTCAAAGAAAACTCGTAGGTCAGCAACATTTTAAAATGCCATTGTTTCAAACCACCAATATTTTATGCAAGCCAACATTTTTATCTCATGTTAGTAACACAGTTGTTTAGGGTTGCATTTTTTTCCCTCCTCACCAAGTTAGCAATGTATTAAATTTCCTGTATATTAGCAACATTGCCTGCACTAGAAAGCCAGCTGTCTTTTATGTCTTAAAATTAAAACAAAACACCAAAAAAAACCCACCCCATCACCAGTCCAGACTTCCACCACTTGAGCTGGATGATAAACCATTTGCATGGGACCCTACTCTGTACTAATAAATCTACAGCAAACTCTGGTAACTCAAGCCTGCATTTGTAACCCCGTTGGAATAGCTTTGACTGCAGGAAGACAGAGCGTGGTCAGCACCAGATGTGCTGCATCCCATTCCAGCTGTCAGCATGCTCCTGCCTTTCTCCTCCCGAGCAATGACCCCATGGAGGATCGGGCCCTGGTCACTGCTCAGGCACTAGGGCAGAGCACTTCTGCTTTGACATCCTCCCAGGGAATCCCCAGGAGCTTTGGGAGCAAGAAAATACAGGTTTATGTATTAATTCAAACACTGAATAGTATAAAACCACAGGAAAGCGGAACCACATCTCAGGCAAAGCAGCTGGGCTCAGCTCTGGGAAGATATCCAAGCCTGGCCTTCGGTTTACAGTTGTAAGGGGCAAGAGCTGGAGGTGCTGCATGCTGCAGTACGATCCTCCTGTCTGAGCTGCCACACACTGAGGCTCTGCTGCTTTCAGTCCCTCAGACTTTTGCTTCCATGAGAAATCCTTTGGTATTACCTTGTTGGCCAAAGACAGGAAGAGCAGACTTAACTCTCTCCAGTGGCTGGTTTGCCCCTCACCCCAGCCTGCACAGACACACCTGTCCCTCTGCCAACGCCAGCAGGATAAAGGTCATTATGATCTTTTCATTTTTAATTGCAAGTCAAATGGAGTGGACAAAAAATTGAGCCATAACCCAAGCTTCTACTCCACAAAAATCAGTTTTTGCACAGACTTCAGAGGAGACACTCTGACATGCGAATTTAATCAAGGATTTTAAAGCTGATACTTCGCTTTGCTTAACACGCACATTTCCCCCACATTAGTTTGCCCTCCAATATCTCTCTCTACTAGCAAAGAGGCAATATATTTCTTCTTGAGTCTTGTGTGAAAATAAAGGAATGCAGTGCTTATCTGACATTTTGTTTACTCTTATATATCACCACTGTGTAAGAGCTGTAAGTATTTTCCAAATGTTAGCTAAAGCAATCTGTCTGTTTCAGCATCTGCTAGAGCTGTCCACACAGTCTTCCAATTTAGCCTTAATGCAGTATTTTAGACAGAAATTGAATAAAGACAGTTCAAGGGCTCTTTTTCTTCCTGTTATTGGATACAGCTTTACTCTCACACGCAAAATCGCTGTAGGGCTCATATTCACTGCACCTCTGCAATTTCAGGTCCAAAGGCCTGATTTCAAAAAGAAAAACCCACCACGTTAATTTTGTTTAGCTGCCTTACCTTTGCCTGCTGATCTCAGAGCAGCCTCTGACGTTGAAGATAGTCAATTCCTTCCCCCTGCACCCTTTAAGAGTCCCCAGGCAATGACCCCACCCAGGACACAGAACTCACACCTGGGAGCCTGGTGTACCAGGCACAGGCACTTGACCTACTGATGATCATTTAACAAACCCTTTCCCTGAGCTGGGGAAAGAAGCTGTGCTCGTTTGTGCTAGCTGTTAACAGCAAAAGAAGGCACATAGGAGGAATATAACTTAAAGACAAAAATGCTACTTTTGGAACCAAAAATTCAAGCCTGTTCAGTGAGCCAACCGGATGAGGAAAGAGAAGCATTAGAATGATTTCCTGTAGTCCTAGTCCACCAGAGTCACCATTCAAATGAGCTGGTTTCCCTCTGGAGAGAATCCTATCTCCACGTACAAGTTGCTGTGCCCAGTGGAATTTGGTAGGCAATAGGCTCTTACTGTCAGGGTCAAAAATTAAAGTAAGATTAATGAACATAATATTCCATATAAACAGATACTCTAATAGAGCCCCAAATCTTAGTACATACTCAGTATGTCACACTTAACTGGGGGGAACAAAACAACCAACCATGAACCATACTCTTGCGCCTATTCGTTTAACTGACTAAACAGATTTCTGTTAGGATAACATCTGGAGGACTATATAGTAGGAAAGTATTTACACAACCCAAACCAACCATAAATTGCAATATGGGAAGTTCTAATTTTAATTAATCTTCCTTCTGCCCTCCACCTCTCCTTCCTTTGCTGTTTACTCATCTCTCTTGTAGCCCTTATATTAAGCTGGCTGCACAAACAGGAAAATGTCATCCTCTGCAAGTAAAATCATCACTAGGCTGAGAACAGGATGAGAAGATTTTTCTGAAAAGTTAAACCAGGAATCCCTCAGAGAGTTTACTAAAGAAAACTCAAAGATTCCTGCAAGGATAGAGCCACCCCTCTGCACCCAAGCAACGAGTGAGTCACCTCCACAATGCACCAAGCATATGCTAATCAGATCATACAAAATAGATGTCTCAAAAAGCAGTCAGTGTTTCCAAGGGATCTCCAAAACAGTTGAGCTGCCCCTTGCCACTTCTTCCATTTTCTCATCCTAATTTCAAGAGCAGTCATCACAGATAAGGCAGAAATCCACCCCCTCTTCCCAGTAAAACTCCACAGCTTTTACTCTACCATTAAGTTCTCTTGTTTGTTTGAATGTGCTTGCTTTCCGTGCTGGGTGGAGTGCACTGTAGGAGGAATTAAAACATGGGGAAGACAGTCTATGGCAGGAGCTTTCTGGTGGGTTGGATATGCCTGGCTAGAGATGGAGGAAGATGTCCCAGAGCAGGAGCAGTACAGTTTGGTGCAGGACACTCCAACCTGTTACAGCAGCAGGGGGTGGTGGGCAAGTCTATCAAATCCCAAGGGGTCAGGATACCCTCTGTCCCTCTGTTCCTAGCAAGATGACAGCCTGACAGTGCAGAGCCCCACAAAGGGAATGGCAGATTTTGCTGCCAAACCTTCAGACTTCTTAGAAACAAAGGCTGTGTAAAGAAAACTGGTACAGAAAGAAAAAAAAAGAGGAGAAGAAAAAAGAAAAACTGTTTAGACAAATTATAGAGCAGACAGAGGATAAGATCAGACTGAGGTATACCAGTTCCCAACCTCATCCTGGGACCTGGGAAAAGTGGTTCTGACCCTCAGCCACACCAGAGGCACTGGCTGTGGTGCCACAGGTCTCTAAATTGGAGGCTGCTTTGTGCCCAGCGTCTCACGGGATGGTGTGATTTACCCTTCTGTTGTGCAACATTCATCCCTTCAGCATGAGGAATTCTAAAACAAACTAACCTTGGTGGAAGTGCAGAATCCAGTGTATTGCAGCATACTTTAATCATCTATGGTGATTATTAGACTAATTCTCTTGACCTTGAAATCAATGTGAGTAAGCTGGGATATTACCTATGTCCATCATTTACAGAACATTCTTGTATGGAAGAGTGAAAAGTTTATTAAATTATATAGTGCATGGCATTCAGAGCCAAAGTGATCTCGGATCATGGAATTAGTTTTGTAATACGGAGTCAACAAAACACATTTGGTTCAAGTTTACCCTAGACATTTCCTCAATACGTAAAAAAAATCATAGAATCATCAAAGCTGGAAAAGACCTCTAAGATCATCAAGTCCAGCCATCAATCTGACACTACAATGACCATTAAACCATGTCCTGGAGTGCCCTCTCCACCCATTTTTGAACACCTCCAGGGATGGTGACTCCACCACTTCCCCAGGCAGCCTGTAACAATGCCTCACCACTCTTTCAGTAAATTTCCCCCCCCAATATCCCATCTAAAACTGTCTCTCTTATACTGTGGTGCCCCAAACTGAACACAGTAATCAAGCTGTGGTCTCACCAGTGCTGAGTACACAATCACTTCCCTACTGCTTCTGGACACACTATATCTGATACAAGCTAGAATGCTGTTGGCCGCCTTGGCCACCTGAGCACACTGCTAGCTCATGTTCAGCTGCTGTCAACCAGCACACTGAGGTCCTCTTCTGCCAGGCAGCTTTCCAGCCAATCTCCCCAAGCCTGTAGTTTTTCATGGGGTTGTTGTGACCCAAGTACAGGACCTGGCACTTAGCCTTGTTAAAAGATCATGCATCTGATGTCAGCCCACCAGTCCAGTCTGTCCAGATTCCTCTACAGAGCCTTCTTACTGTTGAGCAGATCAACACTCCTGCACGATTTATTGTAATCTGCAAGTTTACTTAGGGTGCCCTCAATCTCTTCATCCAGATCATGGATAAAGGCATCAAACAAGACTGGCCCCAAAACGGAGCTCTGGGGAACGCCACTTGTGACCAGTCACCAGCTGGATTTAACTCCATTTTTCACAACTCTCTGGGCTTGGCCATTCAGCCAGTTTTTAATCCAACAAAGCGTACACCTGCATAAACCATGAGCCACCAGCTGCCTGAGCAGAATACTGTGGAAGATGGTGTCAAAGGCTTTACTAAAAGTCCACGCAGGCAACATCCACAGCCTCTCCCTCATCCACTAGGCATGTCACCTGGTCATAGAAAGAGATCGGTTTGGTCAAGCAGGATCTGCCCTTCATGAACCCATGCTGGCTGGACCTGATCCCCTGGCTGTACTGCATGTGCCACCTGAGTGCACTTAGGAGGAATTGTTCCATAATCTTTCCTGGTACCAAGGTCAGATCCACAGGCCTATAGCTCCCTGGATCCTCTTTCCAGCCCTTTTTATAGCTGTGTGTCACACTGTCAAGCCTCCAGCCATCTGGGACTTGCCCTGTTAAACACAACTGCTGATGGATGATGGAGAGTGGCTTTAGTATGTGATGCCTACCATTCCTGGGAGTGTTTAGATTGCAACCTGATGTTTACCACATGCAGATTCACTCTTCTGCAAGTTCTGCTTGTTGTGACAGATGCACTGTACTGTAAACACATCGGCTGATAACATGGAGCAGAAAAGAGTAGGTCACATCCTAGGTACTCTCCTTTCATGTAGCATATGTATTTACAAATGAACATTAGTTTAAAAAAGGTCAGCTTTGTCAGTAAAGGAATTGTGCCTATAAAATAACAGCTCCCCAGTTCCATGTCTTCATGGACATACTGTTGTTAGTGATACAATCGTCACATTTACTTCTAATCCACAGTGCTGTTTGCAGTAGGAAACAGTACTGGGTATTTCACTGCTTTACTTTTGCAGATAGCAGGGGAAAACAAATTAACAACAGGAACAAGAAATCCATACTCCAAAACTTTTAGGGAAATTTTCTTGTGGTAATAGTTAAAAAATACAGTGAAGGATTTATCTATCTATTTATTTATTTATTTATTACCTGGCCAAATGGGCCTTTCATCAAGAAAAGTTAAAAAATACTTGCAGCAAAGTGCTATAAATTTCACATTTTCCTCCATATTTCCATAGTTAAAGTAGAATAGAGACCTCCCCCAGGCATGTCAGTTCTCAGCTGTGCTAAGGTGGATTTGAAAGCCTCATATGAAAGAAAAGCAAAGCAGAGAAAAGTTAAATGCCTTGGCACTGTAACTGGCAGAGCCAGAGCATTGTGCTATGCCCTGCAGAGTGGTTTACATCACTCCATAGGAACTACAAAGTTATGTTTCTTGAATGGCATTTTGGCCAGAACCAGTGCCTAAATGAAACAGAGCAGTTAGAACTGCTCCCAAATTGCTTAAAATAGATTGTATAAATCTCACACGATATAATAACACTTTCCAAATCCCCTGGATTTAGACCTGTCAAGAGCTGCTTTGAGTTTCCTGTGTCTGACCACCAAAATCTGACTCTCTTAGGTAATAATCAGGAGCTGTGTCACAGAAATCAGCGCTAATTCTCTGCTATGAAATCTGCATCAAATCTCCAGATGTCTCAGACACACAGGCAAGGTGGCCTAAATAGATATTTTCTGTGTCTGATATACAATGTGTGAACCTTTTATTCTAAAGGTAATTGTGCTGCAGCACGTAGAGTATGTAGAAATAACAAACACCTAACAAGAGATAGGCTGCTAAGTCCTATTTGCCACTATCAAGATTTAAAAAGAAAGGAAATAAGCACAAGCTGCTTTTATTGTATAATGAACTCAAACTGAGAGAAAGAAGATTCAATACAATACAATACAATACAATACAATACACCAGGTTGGAAGAGACCTTCAAGATCATCGCGTCCAACCCATCAAACAATCCAACCCACCCAACAACTAGACCATACAGCCAAGCACCCCATCAAGTCTTCTCCTGAACACCTCCTGTGAAGGTGACTCCACCACCTCCACGGGTAGCCGATTCCAATGGGCAATCACTCTCTCCGTGTAGAACTTCTTCCTAACATCCAGCCTAAACCTGCCCTGGCGCAGCCTGAGACTGTGTCCTCTTGTTCTGGTGCTGGATGCCTGGGAGAAGAGGCCAACCTCTGCCTGGCTACAACCTCCCTTCAGGTAGTTGTAGAGAGCAATAAGGTCACCCCTCAGTCTCCTCTTCTCCAGGCTAAGCAACCCCAGCTCCCTCAGCCTTTCCTCATAGGGCTTGTGTTCCAAACCCCTCACCAGCTTTGTTGCCCTTCTCTGGACACGTTCCAGCAAGTCAACATCCTTCCTAAACTGAGGGGCCCAGAACTGGACACAGTACTCAAGGTGCGGCCTAACCAGTGCAGTGTACAGGGGCACAATGACCTCCCTGCTCCTGCTGGCCACACTGTTCCTGATGCAAGCCAGGATGCCATTAGCCTTCTTGGCTGCCTGGGCACACTGCAGGCTCATGTTCAGCCTACAATCAACCAGTACCCCCAGGTCCCTCTCTGCCTGGCCACTCTCCAGCCACTCTGACCCCAGCCTGTAGCACTGCCTGGGGTTGTTGTGGCCAATGTGCAGAATCCGGCACTTGGATGTGTTAAATCTCATGCCATTGGACTCTGCCCATCTGTCCAGCCTGTCGAGGTCCCTCTGCAAAGCCTCTCTGCCCTCCAGCAAATCAACTGCTGCCCCCAGCTTGGTGTCATCTGCAAATTTACTGATGATGGACTCAATGCCCTCATCCAGATCATCAATAAAGATGTTGAAGAGCATGGGGCCCAGTACTGATCCCTGGGGCACACCACTAGTGACAGGCCGCCAGCTGGATGTGGTGCCATTCACCATTACTCTCTGGGCTCGGCCCTCCAGCCAGTTCCTAACCCAACGCAGTGTGCTCCTGTCCAAGCCACGGGCTGCCAGCTTGGCCAGGAGTTTGCTGTGGGGAACGGTGTCAAAGGCCTTGCTGAGGTCCAGGTAGACCACATCCACAGGCCTCCCCACATCCACCAGGCGGGTCACCTGATCATAGAAGGAGATCAGGTTGGTCAGGCAGGACCTGCCCCTCCTAAATCCATGCTGGCTAGGCCTGAGCCCCTGGTCATCCTGTAAGTGCTGTGTGATCGCACTCGAGATACAATACAATACAATACAATACACCAGGTTGGAAGAGACCTTCAAGATCATCGCGTCCAACCCATCAAACAATCCAACCCACCCAACAACTAGACCATACAGCCAAGCACCCCATCAAGTCTTCTCCTGAACACCTCCTGTGAAGGTGACTCCACCACCTCCACGGGTAGCCGATTCCAATGGGCAATCACTCTCTCCGTGTAGAACTTCTTCCTAACATCCAGCCTAAACCTGCCCTGGCGCAGCCTGAGACTGTGTCCTCTTGTTCTGGTGCTGGATGCCTGGGAGAAGAGGCCAACCTCTGCCTGGCTACAACCTCCCTTCAGGTAGTTGTAGAGAGCAATAAGGTCACCCCTCAGTCTCCTCTTCTCCAGGCTAAGCAACCCCAGCTCCCTCAGCCTTTCCTCATAGGGCTTGTGTTCCAAACCCCTCACCAGCTTTGTTGCCCTTCTCTGGACACGTTCCAGCAAGTCAACATCCTTCCTAAACTGAGGGGCCCAGAACTGGACACAGTACTCAAGGTGCGGCCTAACCAGTGCAGTGTACAGGGGCACAATGACCTCCCTGCTCCTGCTGGCCACACTGTTCCTGATGCAAGCCAGGATGCCATTAGCCTTCTTGGCTGCCTGGGCACACTGCAGGCTCATGTTCAGCCTACAATCAACCAGTACCCCCAGGTCCCTCTCTGCCTGGCCACTCTCCAGCCACTCTGACCCCAGCCTGTAGCACTGCCTGGGGTTGTTGTGGCCAATGTGCAGAATCCGGCACTTGGATGTGTTAAATCTCATGCCATTGGACTCTGCCCATCTGTCCAGCCTGTCGAGGTCCCTCTGCAATGCCTCTCTGCCCTCCAGCAAATCAACTGCTGCCCCCAGCTTGGTGTCATCTGCAAATTTACGGATGATGGACTCAATGCCCTCATCCAGATCATCAATAAAGATGTTGAAGAGCATGGGGCCCAGTACTGATCCCTGGGGCACACCACTAGTGACAGGCCGCCAGCTGGATGTGGTGCCATTCACCATTACTCTCTGGGCTCGGCCCTCCAGCCAGTTCCTAACCCAACGCAGTGTGCTCCTGTCCAAGCCACGGGCTGCCACTGCCTGGCACTGAGGTCAGGCTGACAGGCCTATAATTCCCCGGCTCATCCAACCGGCCCTTCTTGTGGATGGGCACCACGTTAGCCAGCTTCCAGTCTTCTGGGACCTCTCCAGTGAGCCAGGACTGCTGAAAAATGATGGAAAGTGGCTTGGACAGCTCATCTGTCAGCAATCTCAGCACCCTAGGATGGATCCCATCCGGTCCCATGGCCTTGTGGGGGTCCAAGCGGCTCAGTAGATCTCTAACTTCCTCTTGGAGCAGTGGTAAACTATGCAGCTCTCTGGCTCCTTCTGCCAGCTCTGCAGGCCAGCTGTCTGGAAGACGTTCTGCCCTGCTAGTGAAGACTGAGGCAAAGAAGGTGTTAAGTACCTCTGCCTTTTCCTCATTCTTTGTTACAACGTTCCCCTCCGTGTCAACCAAGGAGTGGAGGTTGTCCTTGCCCTTCTTCTTGCTATTGATGTATTTATAGAAGGACTTTTTGTTATCCTTCACAGCAGAGGCCAGTCTAAGTTCTAAATGGGCTTTTGCCTCCCTAATTTTCTTCCTGCACAACCTAGCAACATCCCTAAACATTCTGTAGGTTGCCTCCCCTTTCTTCCAAAGATGATACACCCTCTTTTTTTCCCTAAGTTCTATTAAAAGTTCATTGCCCATCCAGGCTGGCCGTCTGCCCCGGCGGCTCATCTTCCGGCACACCGGCACAGCCTGTTCTTGCACCTTCAATAGTTCTTCCTTGAAGTAGGTCCAGCTCTCCTGGACCCCTTTGTTTTTAAGGGCTGATTCCCAAGGAACCTTCTGAATTAGTTCCTTGAGCAGCCTGAAGTCTGCCCTCCGGAAGTCCAGAGTGGAGGTCTTCTTGCTGCCCCTCTTGGCTTGGCTGCATACTGAAAACTCTATTATGTCGTGGTCACTGGTGCCTAAACACCCTCCGACCACCACATCACCCACCAGCCCTTCCCTGTTGGTGAAGAGGAGGTCAAGCATAGCCTTACCCCTGGTAGGCTCACGCAGCACCTGGGATAAGAAGCTGTCCTCCATGCACTCCAAGAACCTCCTAGACTGCCTCCTCTCTGCTGTGTTGAGATCCCAACAGATATCAGGCAGGTTGAAGTCACCCATGAAGTTATATATCAGGCAGGTTGAAGTCACCCATTCGATAAACAAGGATCAACAGCAAATTGTTCAAGTGATCTGCAGAAGAGAAATTTACAAGGGAAATTCTCATTAGGGCTCCAGCAATTCATACACAACCCTCCAAGTGCCTTGATTGGAAAACAGACCTGCAGTATCAGGTACTGCTGACGTTCCAGCAGGCAATACACTTTCAGCTGTCTGGCATTTGGTTTTTTGCATTGGCCTGAAGGAACATCAAAGAAAAACCACTGCCACGGAGAGATGTTCTTAATTAGCATCACAAGTGAAAGGTTCCTCTTATTGTGTTACAGAGAGTGAAACCTGATGTTTTCACAAGATGCATGTGCTAGCTTTGATCAACCAAGCTTCATAAGAAAACAGAAATGGGCAGCCTTTCCATGAGTGTGTTTCTACTATCCCAATGACATTAACATGAAGTTGTCAAATTATCAAGTACTTTAGACTAACACAACAAAGGTATGAATATTCCTCAAATGGCTGCAAGTAGACATCTGAGGTCACAGTCAGAGGCATAACGCTGTGAGAAGTAATTCTGTAGATCAGTTTAAAATAGGCTTCATTTTAGCACCGGAAGTCTTCAGGAAAATAAAGCAAAATTTCAGGGAAAAGACAAGATTTCCCATGAAAGACTTGGTCAAGTCTCAGTTTGAATCACACGTTGTATAAGCCTTTTGTCAGGGGTCATGTAGTGCTGTGTAATTCTACGGCAGTCAGTCCCAGGAAAGATGAGAAGTTCACGGACAGATCCATCTATCCTGGACGATGAATCACAGAGTATGTTGAAAGCATAGCACAGGACACATGAAGAGTGGTTTCCCTAAACCTGATGACTGGTGAAAGGACTACTCTAATTCCTTTAAAAAATTGTTTTTGCACTGTGCAACAGCTTCAAGTGTCTGCATTTACAGAGCTGGCTAGTAATTTCTTTCCATAAACTTAAGATCTTCCCTAAAGAGTTCAACACAACTGACATAATTAGCCCATATAGCTGCCTTTTTTTTTTTTTTTCCTTCCTTTTTTTTCCCCCCCCACCTCCTACTTGTCTAAGTAGGAGTGATTTTACTGGTTTGGTTGCTATTCCAAGACATTTGATGAGCTCTGCATGGAAGTTGCTGTGTCTCAGTTGTTTGCAGACTGTTTTTCTGGAAATATTTCTTTAATAGTGAAGCACTCAAACACCACAGGCTACTACCATTCAGGTCATCTAACTTACAAACTTACTTCCAGAAGACAAAAAGTGTTAAGCTAGACATGTGCTTGCTTTGTCCAAGAAGCTCTGAAGTGTGAACAGACAGCACTTGATGCAGGAATGGCAATGAGCTCAAATGAAGAAGAGAAAGAAACTCTTCTGGAAAATGGCTTCAGTGAAACTGTCCTTAAGCCTCACTGGTAAGTGGGCTTCATCACATGCAGTGCTAACTATTTCTATGTCCCAGACAGAGCATGGACATGCTTTAAAGTAGTTGCCAGTTAGAAACATCTGGAAACAGGCAGTATGAATAGGGTTTATAATGGGTGGGATAGTTACAGCTGATTCACGTATGACTAATGCTAGTGTTTTCCTTGGAACTCTAACCAAGTGTTGCTTAGAAAACAGACACAAGAACATCGACTCATTAATGGCTGTTGACCTTGTAAGCAGCAAGCTCATCAGCTGCTGGAAGTTGGTTGGTTTCACAAGTTCAGAAGTGACAGCACCTGTGAAACAGCCCACTGTTGTGCACACCAGCAGCATTTCTCCCTATTTAGAGAGTGACCGTTCGCCAGAAGGATGTCAAATATGCCATAGTGTACTTGTCTGAGCAAGCCCACAACCATTCTGTGACTGAGGAGATTTCAAGTGTCATCCTCTGTGTTCTGTGATCAGGTACAGAACCACCAAGGGCTTTGCAGTGCCAGATAGAGCCTGTGGGCTTTGTCGTAGAGTGACTGTGGCTTGCTAATCCATTTAAAAATGTGTCTATGTGCATTGCCCAGAAAATGTATTTCAGCCTTCTCTGAGGGTTTTTACAGCAAAGCCACACAAATCATTGAAGCCAGAATAGCTCCACTGCATTGCTACTTTGTATACCCTGCTCAGAATAACTAAATTACATATATATATATATATATATATAAAAAGTAGTATGACTGGCTGATTTGAAACATGATCCCTTTTGACTGAAATGCAAGCAGCACCACAGTTGTCAGAACCTCAGCTGGAAATAAGAGCTTTTAATGCTGATTAGAGTTCAGGGAAAAGGCTTCATAGCCTCACAGTAAAATTCAGATGTTTGGAGAAAGTGGGTAGTGTGCTGAAGTAAAGATGCTAGAAGTATGACTTGAGAGACTAGGGAATAGGTCCTGTTTTCAATAAAAGTCTAAAGAAGGAGGGAAAAGCGGGGGTTCAAGGGATCATCTTGGGATCTGAAGTACACTGGCAGCTGTTCAAACTGGCTGCTTGCCAGATTATAGTTCTGTTATTCCATGCTAAAGAACAGCTTAAACACTTGAGAGATGCTCTGCTGACATAAACAGACAGGACTTGACTTAAGCCAAAGGAGCAGGTTTATACTTGCTCGGAATCTGGCCCTTAGTTTATTCTAAAAATGAAATATGGTCTCTGAATAACAACAAACTCTTTTTTTTTCTTAAATGTGGCACCAAGCCTGGATGTTGGCAGGTGCCCCCAGTTTTACACACATTGGTTTCTTTCAGTGCTGTGGAAAAGCTTCTTAAAGCTTTGTAAGCAGGAAGCAACACTTGAGTTATTCCACCCAGAGAGTGAAGTTTCATACCTGCATGGCAGTGACCCTAATCTGCTCTAGCTTCCTTCCATGTATCTGTTACCTTCCTTGATTGGGTCAAAATAAGTTTCTATCATCATATTTCTACACTGGCATCATCAGCACACATAAACTCTGAGAACTTATGAGTTCATTCCCATTCAGCTACATTATCTTTCTAAATGCTGCCCAGAGCCTGAGCAATGCCATCTGGAGAAGACGGACATCCAGATGCATGTCAGAAAACTGCAGGTGTTCAGTTAGGAATGGAAGTGCTCTAGGGTCTCCCCAGCACCTGTGGAGGAGACAGGCAAGGTGTGCTGAGTTAGCTTCAGGGGCTGCCTGCCTCCAGTGATTACACAGGAAGCACAGGCTGATGGCTCATCTAACTGCCTGAACCAAGCAAAGAGAATCCAAACCTTTTAAGACTTTGAAAGGCAGCACAATTCAATCATATTTTCCAGATGTAAAACACTTGTTTGCAGGAGAACTGCCTTGCACGCTCTAGATGTTTTCTGTACTACTCATCTCCACCTGCATTTGCCCTTTAACATACACTTTGGCATTTTCCCTTCTTGAGTTCTCCCACTACTAAATGGAATCATGTTTCTTTGTGTACAAGCCCGCATTTATATTTAAAAATGTAAATGCATGACTACTTAACGTTCTGGTATCACAGTTTTGTTGTTTCTCAATAAAAGCACAGGAAAGCTGTCAAATAGTAGCTGGGAGCCATGCAACCACAATATTTGTTATTACTCAAACAAACACAGTAATTAAGATTTCTTACAGCCTCTAAACCAGAGAATAGCCAATTCGTTCTTAGTTCACAGTTGTTTAATCAGATACTGACTAAGAAGGGTGCACTCTGTGAGGTTTGATTTCCAACATCTTGTAGTCTTAGCCTATGATGTAACTTCTTATTTAAGCTTTTTTTTTTTTTTTTTTTACCTTTGAATGAGAGAGCAGTGCCATAAAGGAAAGATTGCACAAGCAAGCAATAGAGAAATCTTCTGGGATTAGCTTGACATAACCCTACTCCGACCATTAAGCCAGAAAACAAAATGAACCATACACAAATCCTTGCCAGAGACAGATTTCTGAAGTTCCTGATATAACGTAGGCCTCCTTGGTAGGTTATTCCATGATGCTGGTGGTGGGCACAACTGAACCAGGTGAAGTCACTCCTTGTTCTCAGAGCAGATCATCCTGTGAATCCCACAGCCCACAGGGACAGGAGAAGGAAGGGCCAGCCCAGCAAAAGCCTCTTAGTTGGTGACAGACACTTCTTTAACGTTGAGTAAAACATGACTCACTTCAGGGACACACATTTGAGAGAAGTCACAGAAAAATTAACTAAGCACTGCCAGTAAAAACATGGGTGTATTTGCTGTAGCTTTGCAATGACACAAAGGGTGTCAGCAGGGTACACACTTTCCTTGTGCAATCATCTCTCAAACCCCCCCGGACAAAACCAGCAAATTCTGCTTCTTGTGCTATAATACTCCTTGCTACAGCATTGATCCAACTTTCTCTGTCAAACAACTTGACAATAACCTCATTATCATTGTTTTCCCTTCTTTAATTGCCAACTCTCCCCACCCCATCAGATGGAGGGCACTGACAGATTAGTCTATTTTAAACACAACTACAGCCTCACCTCTCTGTAGGTGTTGCCATCCAATACCTCCTCCTGTCTGTCTCTCAGCTGACCACCTTCCACATCTCCAGCACCTTTCATCTTCTTGCACGTACAGTACTCTGCTTTCCCCTGTGCACCAAAGCTGCCTGGTAAGCATGTTTTGTCACTCTCAGAGATTTGAAATATTGCTTCAGAGAACTGGGACCCACCCCCCACCCTTGAGTCTCTTTTCAGTTAAAAAAGCAAGGCCAGGTCTTTTTGTGACTAGATCTCCACGCTGTGCTGGTGCCACCAGCACATAGAGACTCTGCACAGAGCTGTTGGTTGTCACAGAGGGAGCAGAGGCTTTTGTAGCACCCCACATGCCAGGGGTTCAGTTAGGTGTCACTACTGGCACAAAATCATGGGCCACCCTTTCTCCCCACCTAACCACGTGCATCCCTCAGCAATAACAATACTTAATTTTGCCAAAGCAGGTTCATGACAGCTCTGTCACAGCTCCTCTTTCAGTTCTATGCCTGAACACCACTTCCCCTGAGGAGCTACTGCCAAATGCTGCTTATGCACCCCTCAGCTGTCCCCTTGGCACTTCTGTACCAGCAGCTACCTCCTCTCTACACCTCTGAGTTCCAGCTCTCCTGGGACAGCACTGAGTGCCACTCTGTCATTTTGCACCTGCCAGAGGAGCAGCAGGTCTCATTGTGACCCACGGTGGGGCTACCTCTCCACCCACCTGTTCCCCACCCTGCTCCTGCCTGAGCTGGCCAGATAAAGACTGAAATTTACTCCCTTTCAAAATGGAGACTTTTATTTTGAACTCCTGAGCATGGTTTTTAGCCACAGAGGAGTTCCCCAGAAGGCAGGACTAGCACTTTACCTGTTCTCCTCCTTGCAGCTTGAATGTGCGCTATTCGACCATCCTGTATAAGCACTGCACTTTGTCATTTGCTTTAGAGGCTCCTAACAGAAGCCTTTTGTATTTAACTTCTTCCTGAAGCAAAACCCAGAGACAGCTGCTTAGCTTACACAAAACCCTTACTTGTCTGAAAAGGTCTGTTAATAAAGGACATATCACAAGGAGAGACATACTTAAAAGGTGGGTGTCAGGAGGATGGGACCAGTTCTTTTTAGTGGTGCTCAGTGACAGGACAAGGGGCAATGGACACAAACCTGAACATAAGGATTTGCGCTAAACAGGAGAAGGAACTTTAATGAAAGGGTGACAGAACACTGGAAGAGGCTGCACAGAGAGATGCTAGAGTCTCCATCTCTGAAGACATTCAAAACTTGCCTGGATACGTTTCTGTGTCACCCTCTTTAGATGGACCTACCTTGGCAAGGGAATTGGACTCAATCTCCAGGGGTCCCTTCCAACCGCCACTGTTCTGTGATTCTGTGATACTCTGAAGTTAGTATTGCAAGTTTCATCAATAATATCCCTGCTCAGTTTGCTGATGCCCAGCGTGTAAGCATGATTTCCTGGTGACAAGGTAACGTCCTACCCTGAGTGCCCTCTTGCACTGGGATCAGGTCACAGCTGGTGCACAGCGGCCCTGGAAGCCTGCCAGTTCCAGCACCATTCAGGCTGAAGTGTGGCAGGACTCTTCAGCCTCCTATTTCCAGACACTTTCTAACTGCTTCCTTCATGTTATTTTATGGTTTCCTTTCAGTGACTTAAATTTTCTATGACATGTTTTGGCATGCACTAATTTTATGAAAACCTAAATATTCCTGCTGCAAATGCTCTGTGTGTATGATCCTCTTAAACCTTCCTGTTTATTTTATTTTCTGTTCTTAACAGCTAATGTTACTAATCACCTCTAGGATCATGGACTAATAAAATCACTGTGTAGAGCAAAGACTTTCCCTACAACTCAAGCTCTTATGACCTCATGGGATAGACTTCCTTGCACCAAAGGCCAGATTGAGAACTTTTTGATCCTTTCACCCTATTTACACAGCAAATCTGGAAATTTAAACACTCAGAGAGCTGGGAACACCATAGTTACTTTGATTTTAGCAGGCATACCATGAAAAAAATTTACATGGCTGACAAAACAGAGAGCTTGCTGAGCCACTTAAAGCATCTTATGTGCACTTGCAGCCCAGAAAGCCAATCAGATCCTGGGTTGCATCAAGAGAAGTGTGGCCAGCAGGTCAAGGGAGGTGATTCTCCCCCTCTACTCAGCTCTGGTGAGACCCCACCTGAAGTACTGCATCCAGTTCTGGAGCCCCTATTACAGGAGGGATATGGACCTGCTGGAATGTGTCCAGAGAAGGGCCACGAGGATGATCAGAGGGCTGGAGCACCTCTCCTATGAGGACAGGCTGAAAGAGTCAGGGCTGTTCAGTCTGGAGAAGAGAAGGCTCTGAGGTGACCTCATTGTGGCCTTCCAGTATCTGAAGGGGGCCTACAAGAAGGCTGGGGAGGGACTTCTCAGGCTATCAGGTAGTGATAGGACTAGGGGGAATGGAATGAAGCTGGAGGTGGGGAGATTCAGGCTGGATGTGAGGAGAAAGTTCTTCACCATGAGAGTGGTGAAGCCCTGGAATGGGTTGTCCAGGGAGGTGGTTGAGGCCCCGTCTCTGGAGGTGTTTGAGACCAGGCTGGATGAGGCTCTGGCCAGCCTGATCTAGTGTGGGGTGTCCTTGCCCATGGCAGGGGGTTGGAACTAGATGATCCTTGTGGTCCCTTACAACCCTGAATGATACTATGATACCATGATCTTTAAATACCATCATCTTTCTCTGCTTAACATTGCATATTCTGTTTTTTACAACTGATTTTTTTTTTTTTTTTTTGTGTGTCAGTACAGCTTGTTCTTCACTAGAGCTGGCAGTTTACAAGCAGCAGGTACAGCAGAGTGAAAAAGAGACACCATCAAAGTATTTTTAAACCATTTTTTTAGATATACATGCCAAAATAATTGGACAGGGGGAAAAAAGTCACTTTCAAAAAGTGCAAGAGTAATAATTTCATGCTTTCCTTCCTCAACTACCTGCAAACCAACTCCTCTTTATGCTTTTCCTGAACATGGTAAAACTGCAGCACGGCACAGAACTAAATACCAGGCAGGCGAAACTGGCTGCACAGCGGGCCTGGGGCCACCACAGCACACATCATCTTCCGGACATGTTACAGTGAGTCCCTGAAGGCTTCCAGCAAATTAGAGACTGTAAAAATGTAATTTAAGCCATAACCTTCTTTGGGTAGGTGAAGTGATGTAATTTGATCTTTTTATGCAAAGAATTCAAACACTGTAAATGCACACAGGTTCTCGAGGACAGGTCTAGGGCTGGAGATCTGGGAATATGGTACAAAACCCAAGCTGCAAACAGACTTCCAGGCTCGTAAACATCTGCTTTACATTTTCACAACTGTCACTTTGTAATTGCATCAAAATATTGGCTCCTTTTCCTTTTATACTGTCATGGAGGGAATGCTGTGATGCATTTAATCCTATTTCAATTAGAAAAGTTCTGGACTGTGTTTGTCATGAAGATGGCACTCGGTACTTTGTGACTCAAAAAATGTGTGCTTCACTCACAAACGCTTGGTAAACGTAAATCACAGAATCACCAAGGTTGGAAGAGACCTCGAAGACCACCAAGTCCAACCCATCACCACAGACCTCGTGACTAAACCACGGCACCAAGTGCCACGTCCAGTCCCTTCTTGAACACCTCCACACAGAACATTGATGCTCACACTGTAATATGGCAAGACTCTCATTTCTTATTGTCTAATGCAAATATATCACAATTTGATGTCTAACAACTGCATTTCTAAATTAATTCCTCATATAAGACTCTGACCATGCTTTCAAACCAGTCAAAACACAAATCTTAGAGGTGCAGGTGAAGTCCAGCTCTAGTACCTTTACACTGACAGTCAGCTCTATGGATTTCACTTTAAAAGTGCAGGGGAAGTTTTAATACAGAAACTGAAATATGATTGTTATGAAGCAGCAAATCTTGCACCTTTGTGAGTTTTAAGTCATAGGCAACATGTAAGCTTATGATTAGTAACTTTTTCAGTACTGAAGGAATCTTGACATTTAAAAGTGCTTATTAAGCATTTCAGATCCCTTCACTAGGGAATTCTTTTGTGAGTTAATAACCACAATCCTTGAATTACCCAGGGAAATACTGCTGAGGCAGGCTCCCCCAGAGTGTCCATAAAGAATATTCTGTACATGAAATACAGGAAAGAAAGCAATAAACAGGATAGTAAACACCCAAATCCTTGCCCCGCCAATACACGGCCAAACTTCATCTGCTCTAGCACAGGAAGACCCTTCAGTAATGTAAACACATCCCAGCCTTGCTCATGTGTCTCCAGTGTACACACAGTTAAGGCTACAACAGCTCAGAGGAGCTCTGCCCAGAGGACTAACAGCAGATGCTCAGGCTTGACTCTGCTCAAGCCAGGCTTTGTGCTGGATAGAAGTGAGTCTGTGTCTTGACATGCAGCAATTAAACTACTGCAGGATCAGAGCTTTGAGCTTCACATTAGAGTGAAGAACAGCAGATTAAACATACCTGCTGGTTTCTGCAAGGAGCCAATCAAAGCTAATGGATAAAAGAAAAAGAAAGGATAAAATGGAGGCAGCGATGCAAAAATCAAATCCCACTGAAGCTTAGGGGACATGAGGACGTAGCAGTGGAGACAGAACTTCATCTACTGTTGCTGGCTCTGTACAAGTTCAAATAAATGAATCATGGCATCAGTTTTTAATAAATTGATATATACTTTATTATGCACAAGAGACCAAGATGACATGACACTGTGGTTATCAAAAACTGTACAGCTATGCATTTCCACAAGACTAAAATACAGAATTTAATATGAAATACAAATGGGGGTGTTCAGACTGGCCACAGGTATTAGCAAGTACATTTTCACCCTCCTTTGATTTAAAACAAACCTAGGCATTTGGATCTTCAAGAAGGGCACTTATTTATTTGAAGGCAAGAATACTGTGCTTGGAACCATTAGGCACATGGCAGTGAAGACGTGTGAACATCTATGAACACCCCCACAAATGACAAACAACAACAGGGCAGAACAGTCCCCTCAACATGAAGGACTGGCAGCACAACCAACAGTACAGTCTTCTTGTGGAGCATGAGGTAGATACATAACAGACAGAATGGTACATACAGGAGAGAAAGGGTTAGAAAAGGGCAGGGGGAAGGTTACAATCATCAGCATTTACAGACATATTGCAAAATTCATTTCCACGTGGAAAATGCTACAAAAATAGCATAACACAGATCTGGCTTCTTGAAACATGAATATAGCGATGTCCAAAATCAAATGCTGTAAAAGGTTTAGTTAGTTATTAGACAACACATGACACAATGAGCAGTCTGCTCTGGAATTTAAGTACATTACTAATAGCTTTTAAAGGACAGACTGTGTCCCTTTTAAGCCAAATCCTCCTGTTGTTATGTAAGAAGCTCCTTCGCAGTGGATTCCATCATGCTGAAATTTACCACCAAGTCTGTCCCTCTGAAGCCCTGCTTGAAAGCAATCCACTGCAACAGAAGCATCTTGCTGGCCTTCCACACTCCACAGGTATCTGCCATGGCAAGTCCAGCATGGCAAGACCAGGCGGGATACAGTGATACAGGTGGGAACCAGTGGGCTTTGCAGCTCAGGAGCTTGCCACACCACTCTGAGGAACTCACTCTAGAGAAGAATGGCAGCTCTGAGAGCAGAGTTTACAGGTGTGTCAGTGCTCTGAACTGCAGGCAGCTGAACAGCTGCTGGAAAGCAGTGTGCATTTCTTTCTTAAAGCTGTTAACTGGGAATGCCCAAGTTTGGTTCGCTCTTTCTCTCTCTTTACTGAACCAGAAATAACTGTCCCAGCTGCTGAGTCATCACATGTAGTTTTGGTAATGTCCAGCAGACAATTATTTCAGATTGATTAAAATTTCTGAGTACACCAAGTTAATTTAAAAGGTATTTAAAATACAAGCCCACAAATGGAATCTTTGATCTTTTATATATTTTTGGTTTATCCAACAGTAAATATAAATCTAAGTTATTTTAAAATTAAATTTTTGATTAAATTTTTCTTTTATAATGCAGCATGTTTCTCAAAAATATACAATTATCTATTTTACATAAAAGATTTCGACCTGTCCATCCCAACAACCCAATCTAATACTTCCTATAAGAATCTACTTCATAAAATATCTTGAGGGAGGAAGGAAGGGGTTAAAACAGGGGGAAAATTTACAATACATAAATTTCACAGTAACTGGAATTAAACATTTCATATAGAGCAACTTAACATTGAACTAAAACATTTAAATATATCTTTATACAGAAATTTAATGTAGTAAAATATAGCTATGATTGAACTTAAAGACTCTAGTCTTCTCTGAAGACATCTTTAAAGATTTTATACATAGAATATGCTTATACAATACATTCTGCTGAAGGTTAGGCAAAGCACTTTCTTTTCAACCACACAGGTAGCACATTCATCCTCCCAACACCTCGCCACAGAGCCAATCCTGCACACCCTTACGCATGGGGATAACTACGCTTACATGAGGATCCTGTCAGCGCCACCAGGACTACTCATGGGCCTGAAACACTCTTCATGTGAGTAACTCTATACATGGCTCTGAGAATAGCCATAATGTGTAGAGTGAGTATGTGCTTGTGCTAGCAAGGACGAGCGAGTAGTTATTCACCTGCATAAATGTCTGCAGGATTTGTAACAGATTTGATTTGAAGTAATATTCCACCTGATCCTGGGCACCTACATCTATTGCGTATCTTGCACTTTGACCAACCTGGCATAAGTAAGGCACAAGTGTAGAATCAGCAAAAGAAATCTGCAGCTCAGAATTCAGAGCAGACTGTAACTCTAGTGTAATGAATCCCCCTCTCCTCTTGCAGAACATGGGTAGCCTTCACTAAAATTAATGAAAGACACTCATCTCTCAAAGGAGAAGAATCAGTAGAACACATTACAAAGTGGCAATAAAACAGTCAAACAAATGACACGTTAGAAGCGTCCTTTCATTTGGCATCGATTTGACTGTCGAGATGTGGCACTGACACCGAAAGAACACTGCAACAATTAGTATCTTTCTGCCATTTCCACATTCCCACACTACTTTGGGACTATCCAATTGCAACGTTCATACAACAGTTAGACACAAAGAACTGCACAACTATCTTAAGAGAATAGCTTCATTTTGATAGGCAGCACTCTGCACAAAGAGCAGGCTCTGCTGTACACTCTTTCTGCCCTCAAAACTATCTCTTCTTTCAAAGAGAATTTGTGCTAGCTGAAAGATTAGAACCAAATCACTTTTAAAATCTCCTTTATCTACCTATTATAAACTGAAGAGAAAGTTTTGTTCATTGGTTTTGGGGTTGTTAATTTTTGGTTTTGTTTTGTTTGGGTTTTTTATTAGTATATGTATGCATTATATATTTTCTCTATGAAAGGCACGCTGAGCTAACTTCCCAGTTGTTAAAGTGGTAAGTTAGGCTCTCTGTGCTTAGGTATACATCTATTTGCACATAAACCTTGCCATTAAAGGTATACACACATCTTTGTTAGTGCACAAAAGCATTATCTGCCTTAATATGTGTGTATGCCTGTATTTGGTAGAGTAGATGTGGAGAAAAAAAAATCTCCTATTAAAGAGCTTTGGCCCAGAGAACAAGAAAGGGAATGTCAGAGTGTGTTTTTCTCCAATTAGCAAATGCATATTAAAACTAAAATACCTGCGACAAACCTGAAGCTGCAAACACAACAGGAAGGCAAATGAGATGCTGTAGCCAGAAGCTTAACAAAACAAAGGTTACTGAAAACTGGCTAAACATAGCTGAAGTAATAAAATGTTATTAACCAAAGAGGTCTGACCTTGAGGCTTTCTTGCTTAGACAAACAGAAACCCTTTGACCTGTGTTCATCTTTTTTCTGCTTATCTTGTTGAATTCCCTTAATGAATACCTTGTGTCAATGAGACAGTTTAGGGAAATAAAAAAGTCATATAGACAAAGCAGCATTTTTCCAAACTGGCATAGATTTCACATTGAGGGCCCGTGGACCCCTAGAAGAAGGTTGCAGTACTGAACAATTAGTAGCTTTGTCACATGTAGCATAAGATGCTCTAGTAGATCCAACAGGCTGTGTTTACCCATGCACTGTGTGCACACAGACACACTCACACAAACAGTGGCTTCCCCCAAAGAAAATCAGTCTTTTTTTTTTTAGTTTTTCCCTGTAAAAAAACATTCCTCCACTTTTTTTTTTTCTTTTTTCTCTTTTTCCCAAAAGCAACCAAACCAATCCTTTTAACTTAAAAAAGCTGATGTCCACACACAGTCCTTTGAACCTATGCACTGCGATGTTGCTCCTCGACTATGCTCCCTCTGGAGTTAGGCTGCACTGCTGCTGGAACAGGGGGTGCTCTGTGTGCTGCCGATGCTGTGCGCGGCGCTGCTGTTCTCAGAGGCTGGTGGTGACCTTGGGACCTGCTGTCTTGCCACTGCTTCCCCTGAGGGAAAGGGAAGAGAAAAAGTGGGGTCAAGAGAAGGGAAACTGAAAATGCTGGTTGTCTTAGAAAATGGCAACATGTTCTTTCCCAGTCTTCCTCTTCCAGTGATTTGTATTTCCATGCAATGCCTATCTTGGGTGACAGACCTCCGAGTACTGTTGAAAATGTGACCAGGATCACAGGATCACAGGATGTTAGGGGTTGGAAGGGACCTCCAAAGATCACTGAGTCCATCCCCTACCCTCACAATCCCAAGACCAGGACCATAGAATCTAGTGCTGGTTGCACAGGAATGCATCCAGATGGGTCTGGCAAATCCCCAGAGAAGGAAAGTCCACCATCTCCCCGGGCAGCCTGTTACAGGCCTCTTTGACTCTCACAGTAAAGAAGTTCCTCCTCATGTTGAAGTAGAACCTCCTGTGCTGTAGTTTATATCCATTACCCCTTGTCCTATCACAGGGTGCAATGGAGAAGAGCCTGTCCCCTCCCTCTTGACACCCAGCCTTCAGATATTTATAAACATTCATTAAATCCCCTCTCATTCTAAAGACTAAAAAGCCCCAGGGCTCAGTCTCTCCTCATAGAGCACATGCTCCAGTCCCTTAATCATCCTGGTAGGCAAGGCTTATAACCTATAGTGAAAACAAGTCTCCCCATTTCTGTTAATTGCTTACTGACAGTTAATTAAAAGCCCTTTGTTATTTGGATTGCCAAACTAAACACCAGGCATTAAAGACAGATTTATGGTTCCTGATAAAACCTAGATTTTACTCTGCTCTTTTAACACCTCTTTCTGCACTTGTGGCTGGGATCCCCTGGTAAAAAAAATCTCTCTCAACTAGCATAGAAGTAAAAAAATCACACCATTATGTAAATGCCCAAAAGATCATGAGACCATGTTAGAAACCCTAACTCTGGCATTTTTAAATAACAGCACTAAAATGTGCAACCTTAGCAAAATAGTGCCCCCTCCCTTGAGCTCATCTGTCAGGATGTGAACCTGTGACCTCAGTACAGGGACAGACTGCTGCTGCTTGAGCTCCAGCCCAACCATGGCAGCCAGCACCAGCATGGCTGCTTTCCTAGCAAAGGAGCAAGACAGAAATGTTTTGCAGGATCATGGGCAAGAACTACTGGGGAAAAAGAAAAAGAAATAAATCAAAGGCTGGTACATCTCCTGCCTCATACAGTTGTAGTGATGCAGATCTCCTGCTTCACATAGCACTAGGTCTGCAGAGTCGAATTTTTCTTTCCTGCTCAGGATTTGGTAGAGCTCTCATGCTGCAGTGACAGGGTGAAGGCAGGAGGCACAGCCTGCATCCAGAGGGTTATTACAGGGCAGGGATGAGCCAGCTTCCTCCCACGGGAGCCGCTCTGGCACATCCCCATGCCCTGTGTACTGCTGCCCAGCTGCCAGAGTCCCGAGCTCCTCAGGAATGTGGCCACGGAGGAAGTGTGCCTTTAACGCTTTGTGACTCAGGCCAGAAAATCTTCTGCAGGCTGCTCAGTATTCAGAAGTCTGATACAAACAAGGAGATCAGAGGATTTCTCACAGCAGAGGCTGCAACTGTTCTTTGCAACGGCAACCAGCAGGTTTGCTGCTAGCTCATGCTGCAGCCACAGCTGTACGTGCATAAAAGGCCTCACAACACGAAGCTCTTGCCTTGCACCCCACTGGTCTAGAATGGGGAGGAAAAGAGGGACTGGACAGGACAAAAACCCAACTAACTAAACTACATCATCCTTCTTTGGAGACTTTCAAAACCTGCCTGGATGCACTCCTGTGCAGACTACCCTAGGTGAACTTGCTTTTGTCAGGGGAGTTGGACTTGATCCCTGGTGGTCCCTTCCAACCTTTAACATTCTGTGATTCTATAATCCAGGGGGCAAATTAAATGTTTAAAAAGAGAGTGAGGACCTCACTTTTGAATTTATCACTCAATCTAGAATTTACCCTTGTAAGAGATTTTGATTCTTTGTTTGCTAGTGTAAGAAATCAGTATGGAGCTTGTCTGTGAGCAGCAGATTTCTGCTCACACACAAGTAGGATCAGAATTCTACCTCCAGTCATCTAAAAATAGGCCAAGTTTCCACTCTAACTTGCACTAGAAAGGGATTTGCAAGCCACCAGAGTAAATGGTATCAAATCAAAGTCTGTGTCATTATGCTGTAAAAGCTCTCATAAGCCTTGTTTGGAAGCCTTCCCCTCCCAACTTGCTCCCTTCTCCTCCATTTGTTTGTGTACAAGTCTTCCTTCCTTTTCTACTACAGGATATCTTTATAAAGGCAATGAGAGCAAACTCCCTTTTATTAAAACAAAACAAGAGAACACAAACATCAGAAAACAACAAGTGGGTGAACCCCAACCGTTGGAGGCAGAGGAGAAGCTGCTATGGCTGCTCCGCTCCCCTGATGGGGCCCCCAGCCCCCGCGCCCTCCCTCTTGCTCTCCTTGCAGCTCCGCTGTCACCCGTTTTACAGACCACATGATTACACACAGCTTTGCATCAGCCCCGGCACGGCCATACATTTTATATGCTTTTAACCAGAAATCCAGTTACAAGCTAAACATATGCTAGTTTTATTTTATGGCAAAGTGACAAGCACGGTACTGGAGTCCCCAGGCGAGCCCAAGAGCTCACTCTACTCCTGCTGGCTCCTCAGGCAAACATCTCAGGAGGCACCTTCCCCTCCTTTTGGACAGCAGCCCCTGCCCCTCCACTGCAGTTCAGCTGCGGCTGCAGCACTCCTTTTCTAGAGCATGATCAGCAGTGCTGTTATACTACAATCATTTGCTGAATAATAACCAACTCTCAATGTCCTCAAGGCAAAAAATAACCCCAAATCACACTGACGCTATCAACAAAGTCTAGCAACTACATCTGGACCGATTTTCCCTGCATTCTGTTTCCTCAATGCCTAGCTAATCTGCAGTGAAGTTTTTTCAAAGCATGTTCATTAAAAGGATGTAAAGAAATGTAAACTATCACGGAGGAGGCATTCCCCATCTGTTTTTTGTGTAAACAGCTTCATGTATCTCATGTTACCGAACCAGAACTGCTCAAAATGGACATGTCTCATCTATTGACAGTAAACAAGCTTTTACCCATCTGAATGCGACAACATGCACTTTATTATTCACACTTAGGAAAGCTGCCAGTTGTACTCCCTGTCCAGGAAGTCTGAATGTTTGCTTTTCTATCTCCATTTGCCAAATATAATTGGTTGCTATGTCAGTTTATTTTAAATCAGATCCCATAAAAAAAAGAGAGAGAGAGAAAGAGAAGTGGGGGAGGAGGGATGCTTTTAACTTCTCAGATTTTGGAACATTTTATCCTTTTAACTTGCAAGACTGCCTGGAGAAGGAAAGCACGCTTTCCAAGAGAATGAAGTGACTGATGTTCTCTGTAACAGAGTTTACTTGGTTTAGCACTCTCATTTAATAAGACTTGTGCTTGTGCCTTCCTAAACATAGTGAATGATTGCTACTAAGACAGGTATTGTATTGGCAGATACTTAAATTTGGAAGGGTTTCTGCATCCATGCACATGGTGAATTTTTTTCTTTTTTTGTTAAATTGGGTTGTGGCAAATCTCTGCTACTTTCCCTTTAGTCTTGGGTTCTCTCTGGGCAGGACCAGCACTACTGTGTAAAGCTTTCAACCACCTTTCATGTCCTTTAACTGACTGGAAATAAAGATCAGAAGTAGAGGGTCTTTTTGCAGAAAAGTCAGCTACAATTCTTCCTCTGTTGCTATAATCCTAGCTTCACCTTTCTCTTCCCTTGCTACTGGTGTATTTTAGGACAACTGTACTCCATGAATTGTGCCAGAGAATCTAGAATATTCCAAAGCACAGTTTTGATGCTCCGGCAGGAATTTTTCATGACTCAAATCAGCAAAAGCCCCACATGAAAGAAACTCAACACAACAATCCTTGTTCAATATTTGGGAATGAAATTCTACTTAGTTCTTCTCTGTTATCAATTGTTTGAGGTTTTCATGTTAACAGCCTATCAAGATGAACAAAAGAACTCATTCATATAAAGCTTTCACCATGCTAAAATGTGTCTGCCAGTAGAGACAGCTTGATAAGAGTCTATTGGCAAATCTTCTTACTACTCCCAAAATGTGCTCTTTTGCTCTACTGCACATAGCACTGCAGCAACAAACTTACTTCACACATCCCAAGCTGCCTTTCTCCCCCAGCAGTAGTTTTGCTCATGCTCTGTGTATCACCAAAACACATTTTAAGAATGAACTCATGTTTTCCAATCTTTAGCCTAAATCATTCATTAGAAACCCAGTGCTACTTGCAACAGGAGATCCCTGAACACCATTCAGCAATGCATGAACCCTCTCGTGGCAAAAGACAGCCACTCTGTAGATGAAATTTAGCTTTTTTTTCCTACTAATTTTAATATAAGTCTGAGGCCAGCTCTAAAATGTTTCCACTACAGTTGGATTATCTTGTCTACCACAATAGTCATTCTTGAGGAGACTGTCCCTGCCAGAGCCTTCACTGCACTCTGCTCCAAATTGTGCTCTGTAGATATAAGAAATTAGGCACAGAGCAAAAAAATTGCAGAGGAGCATAGGTTCACTTTCACAATCCTTTGAAAATCTGAATCAGATCAACTTCCTAGATATTTTTTAATAATTTCTGAGATTCTCTGAGTTACAATGTCCCCTCCCTTTCTTTTCTTCTCTTCTCATTTACTACATTTTGTCTGTCCTTTTCCTCCACTTATTTTCATCTCTCAAACACAAAACCAGAGCAGCTGCCCTCTCCACTGCTTGTACATAGTCACTGTGATTGATATATTTTGTTAATGTAACTCTTTTAATGGGGTTGGTCCAAGTCCTGCTGTTGGCTTCAAAGTGTTTCTTGACTCTGATACACAACATGTGTCCAGAGATAGTTCTGTATACAAGTAGAGATTGAACTTCAACAAATGCAGGACTAATGATGTTAGTTTAACAGTTGTTTAAATTGCTTGTTAATCAAGGCCACCTATTTGGAAATTACTTTCCTAACTTACCCATCTATTGATTGAAATAGCAATTAATTTTCTCTCACAATGTTTCAGTGGTACACGAGGAATAATCATACTATTTATCCATATTATCACACCCTTTAAATTTTCCACATTTGCCTCAATTCCAAACAAGGTAGTTTCATACACAGCTGATGCATTTAGAAGTATTAAACTGCTTATACAAAGTTGTACTGCCAACTGGAAAAAAAAATCCCACAGGGTTCATTTTTACTTTTTTTTTTTCCAAATTACCATAAGCTCTTGGGTCACAATATTTACACAAGCTCTGACCTGACAGGGACGGATTTTCACTCCTAAATAACTCGTGTGAGGTATTAGATGCTGAAAAATCCCTGCAGTGGGCCACAGGAGAATTTCAGTGCTCCAGAGCTGCACAGGTTTGGAATAATTGACCTCACATTCTCTCCATCTCCCAGAGATCTTGGCAACGTCGTCTTGCAAGGTCAAAAGTGGAATTAACTGGGAGTCCAGCATGCTGTAGGGATTGTAAGATATCCTGTGATCCACAAACACCCAAGGTCAGGTGCTGCAAATCAAGACCCCCAGCATTTGGCTGTACCACCAACAGAATGCTCCTGAAGCTTCCTCCTCTCCCAATACAGTACTCTATTTCTGCTAATTTAGTTTAATATGGAAAACAAATATCTGAGGAGTTATTGAAAAATTATCTATGCATAAGGGCTGCACCAGCTCAGGCACATTGCTGCTTATCCAGTTGGACAGAACTATGTGAGATTACATACAACTTCCACCAATTTAACAGTTGAAGAATGGAGGAATAATTAATTGGGGGAAAGATTTTATGTAAATGAAGGCCCAAGAAACACTTTCAAGTCTACTTATATTCAGAATATGCCTGCGTCAGAATATGTCTAAATAAAGCACTCCCTTATCCGCTTGGCCCAGTCTTTGTACTGGTCACATCATATCCCCTGTTATCATCAGCCCAACTTAGTAACTGAAAAATAATATTAAAGAGGAGTATGGGAACCAAAAGGGATCCATTAACTGAAATGATAACTAAATTTGGAATGCAGAGATGCTAATAATGATAACTCACAAGCCAGGAATATGCAGTTTTACTTCATGCCCCATATGAGTTTTCAAGATCCACGTTTAAAATTATTTTAGCAAGTTTTAAATCATGTTCATAATGTATTACACCTTCCTCTGGGGAAGATCAACTTTTAATCTGCTGATATGCACCAAGAGGCTCACAGGAGGAGCTGCTGCAAAACACTCTAGTAAGAACAGAGAGCAAGGAAAAAAAGTCCAGGACAGCCACTGCTGGCCACACCTCCCTTCTCCTCCCACCCTGCAAGAATTCAGGACACACTGTATTTCCTGGGGTGTGATGTGCACAGAGGCCTGTAAGAACCCTGCTGCTTACCTGTGTGTGAGTAGATGAACCAGAGTGCTCCTGTGAGCAGGGCTCCGATTACAAATGCTGCAAAGGCAATGCCCACGACAGTCAGCGTGTCCAGACCGTAGAACACAGCTACAAAGGTAAACACACAGAATAAGGACTTTTTATTTCCAGTGGCAGTATGACTTCACAGAATTCACCCTGTAACCCTTTCATGGAAAAGGGTTTTTAAAAATGTCACAGTTAATTAAGCCCTATTTTGAAGAACAGAGTAGAGGATTTGCATCAAGGAAATAGAAGTGATGCTTTCAGAGACTGGCTTCAGTCCAACCAAATGTTCCACATCACAAAGCAAAACCCCAGCTCAGCACACCCAAATCTGGAAAATGTTGCAAAATTAAAGCATTTTCAGCTGGATGTTAATAACTTGTTTTCAATTAAATTCCCATTTATCTTACAAATGTGTTTTAAAAGGGCTAAGGTTTTTGGCAAAAGATGCTTTCCGTTTAAATGCCCCAACCTTTAAGCACACTTTCCCCTGTATCTCCTGCAAGCTCAGTCTGAAATCTAGGTGGAGAACGGAACTGCTATTATGAAGGAAGAGAGGCCAGCAAAAAGTCAGCAAAAACATAAATAGAAACAATTGTTTTTCACATTTGGCAATGCTTTCAATAACTGAAATTAATTCCAGAACACAAAAATAGAACCACACACACACAAATCACTTTCTAGGGGAGAGGCCCTTTGCATTACATTTCAAGGGGAACAGCATCTGATTCCTAGATGTATTGCCCCCGATATTAACCATCCACACAGAGAAACTTTCAGCTTTTCTTTTTGGTGATTAGCAATACTTCAAAAAATTTATAATCACTCTTCTAGCAATCACATGGAGGAAATTATTCTTACAGAACTGATCTCTAGGCTCAGTGTTTTTAATGTTTAAGGGTGCACAGAATGGCTTCAACTAGTGAATAACATTTTACTGACTAAGCTGGCCAGGAAACGAGCTGACTGGATCTTCTCAGTCCACAAAACACAACCAACACCCTCACTTTACACGTTCTTCCACCAGATGTCCATATGGACATCCCCCAGCCCAACAACTTCTGAAATTCCCCTTTTCCACTTTCGACAAATGTATTCTCCAGCAGCAACTTTTGGCAAGGGCCTTTAGGACTCCCTTCTGGATGCCTGTGAGCAAGTTTTCATATACATCACCCAACAGATAGTGGCTTAAAAGGTTTTTCTCCCATTTCTTCTAGGTGGCTTTTTCTGATTTAGGCCACATTTGTTCATTTTAAATGCAAACAGAAAAGCCACTCCAGGACTCAACTGTTTTGTTTTTGTTTTCCACAAGTCACCAGATGATGTCCTCTCCTCTCAAGAGAAAACTTAGTGAAGAGGAGAAAGTCACATGGAGGTTGAAGTGGCAGAACCATAACTTGTCATTCCCCTTGTTATTTTGAGCTAATTTAGTCCCAAAGACAGGGACAAAAGCAGAAAAAAAAATGTTCTTTGCACTTCCTCTTCTAATCCCCCTTTTCTCCATTCGTTCCTGGTTTTAGCTACAAATCACCTTCACTTTCCTTTTTATTATTGTTATCTAACATTGCTTCTCTCCTTTTCTTCCCTTTCTGGGGCAGTAATTGCCCCTGGTTAATTCATGACACCAGGTCAACAGAATACGTGAAGAGATAAATCCATGAGGTCAGTGATCTCACCTACAGGATGACCTGCAAGTGCTGGTGCCAGAGTAAATGGGCATGTGGCCAGATGCAGTATAAAGCAAGTGAAGCACTGAGTAGGACACAGGAGCTCTGTAAGATGGCATTGCTGCTGAAATCCTAGTATTGGGAAGCAGCAGCCTCAGCAAAGAAGGGGGAAATACACAATCAGCAAACAAACTTGCTAAGGGTGAAGCTCTCGATGGTGTTTTCCCAAATTTGATTTTCACCAACACAAAAGGTCACAGCCCTTCTCTCTACATGCTGCCTGGAATCTCTCAATCAGTAACACAGAATTCTGTTCCATCCCAGAATTTAACACACACACATACACGAAGCTTGAAAATAATTTTCTTCATTGATCTAATACTTTCTAGGTTAAAACAGATTGGTTTAAGAGTTACTTACGTGGCTGTCTGACATTTGGCTTTGGAAGGGTAGGATCTAATTTAAAAACAACAACAAAACAAAACAGAAACCATTAATCAGAGTTCTACATACATTCTACAAACTGTGTAAGCAACTTTCAGGATTAAGACATGAACTACACTTTTTACACACCAGGAACTTCAGAGAAACTGGCCTGAACTCAACAATCTTTCTCAGCTCAGAAAAATTCTATTTGGATATTGATCACTCCTTGGGGGAAGAGATCTACAGTACTCTTCATGCATCATATATTTTGCTGGCAAGTACACTGCAGCCTTTCCTACCCAGATGTCACTGAGTCTGACCCAGAGCGGTTACCCCTACATGGAGCTCTTCAAGAGCAATGATCACAAAGGCTCTTTTGAGGGGATTAGAGTCAGCTGACTACACACTAATCACAAACAGGAGATAGCAGCATTCTAAATTACAAACAAAAAAATTAAAACCAGACATTGTCAGTCACTTATATGGAGAAGTCAGCATTGTGGCACGGTACATACTGCTCTGTCCAAATTGCGTGAATGAGTGTTGATTCACACATTTTCCCGAGTCCTGTTTTGTATTCTGCCTTGAAAGTTGGGTGTTTTGTGGGTGTTTTTTTGGTTTTGTTTCAGTTTTTAATTGCATAAAGAAAACAAAGCTATTATTCTTGGCAAGGATATAAATATTATCATTACTATCAGCGTGTAACAGAACGAGACAAATAAACATGTGTTTAAAAAATGAAGACTTTAGCTTATATGGCTTCTCTTATCTTTCTCCAAGAATGCCATCTGAAGCACAAGAGCCAGAGATTCTGGCTTCAGATCCAAGGACCTGTTTGGTTAGCTGCAGTTTGCTTCTAGATTGCCCAGTAACCTAGGGATATCATTTAAATTCTGACTTATCTGACTGTGTACAGTGCAACAGCCATAAAAGGATTTGATAAGATAGTATCCCAATACTTGGTTTTGTATCTTTAACAACTGAAAAATAATTTCATTGCTGTGTAAACACAGCCACTCAAAAATACTGAAAATAAATATATCTGAAGTATTCTTAAACCAAGACTATACTCCAAACTTCTAAAACCTAAATATCAGTATTGAACTGCCAGCAATATGCTATAAAATCCTTAAGACTCTGAGATACAACCTGCCTGCATTATTGTCACTTCTACTAATACACAAGTATCTCTTCCAGATCACTCTTGTCAGGCTGGTGGGAAACAGGTGGAACAGTAGCAGGAAACAGGTGAGAACTTAAAGGGGTGTGTGTGCATGCATGAGTTCGCTGGAAGCATCAAGCACACATAACGAAAACAGCCTAACTGAATGTAGGATTTGTGATGAAGGCTGGACTGAAACCAAGGAGTACTGAACAGTACAAACATGGGTAAGGGCACTATCAGATTGTCTAACCACTCTCCTAGCATACCCCAAGTGCCAAGAAAATGCCTTCTGAGATGAGAGAAGAATGAATTTTCCATGCTCATTTTGTCACTGGTGTCCCGACAGAGGCTGTACAACCCATTACCAATTCTCCCCAGTCATTCAGTTCTTACATGTATTTCAATGTGGTTTGCTCAGTGCAACACAGAGCAATAAGAACCCTTGAGGACAAGGAAGAGCATCTAATTAAAAACATCAACAGCCAGCCCTTCGAAATTATCATGATTTTTCTGTACCTTTGTAGGATAGAAACACTTGCCAGCTGCTCACTTGACCCTCTTTCTATGACCTGTCTCCTTTTGCTGCTGAAATTATAATCTGAAGGCTCCACGCTTTGCAAAAATCTGAACAATGACACTGGCAGGTTCTTTCAACAGAAGACCATGCATTTCCTAGCACTTCAATGGTCATCCACACACCTTTCATTGAAGTGGGAGAGCATGTGTGTGAAATGCAGGAACACAAAGGAAAAAGAATGCAGCATGGAGTTAGGTTTTAGACACTTCCATTGGAATCAACGATGTGTAAGTGAGCTAGCAAATAACTAAGAAAATTAGTAGGAAGAGTTATTTTTATTTAAATATACAGTTATGACTTCTTTTACAGTCAATGACAACCATAAGCTTCTGTCTGAAGAGAAAAAGACAACACCTTTGCAATAGCCAGGTTGTGATGACTTTTGAGATGTCAAAGTGGACGGCTCCTACATTTGACTTGGAAAGAAGATCCAATGACAGTAACTCATATAATATGGTTTACAACAATGAAAGCTGGCTTTCATCACATGAAAGAAAATGAAGACCAAGATGTGTATTTTCCTGTTTAATGGCACAATACAATTTCTTTTCCAATTCTTAGGTTCACTTACTGGCCAATGATGGCATTTGGCTTTTAGGAAAGGGTTTCTTGATTCACTGTGGAACAACTGCATACCAACAAAGCTATGTAGTTAATGTGCCACTTTGTATTACGTCTGAAAGCAACGATATGTTGGTAAGATTTCCACCAAACATCCCACAATTACACTAAATCACCCACAATGCAACAAAATGCTCTATCACACTGTTGTCTTGTAACTAATCTCTATAAATTTAGCTTGTCTTTGCACACTAAGACCTTGTGCCTCTGACAAAGACAACATTCTGAGTGAAGCCCGAGACAGGAGCACAATGCTCCACACATCAGAAGGGCAAGAGAGCTCAGAGCACAAGTCTTTTCATTGAAAGCTGAACTTCAGCTGCAGGATTTACTCATTCCCAATAAGCAGAGAGAACTTCCAGAGAGTGCAGAATCAGGCCCAAAGCATGGCTTTAATTTACTGAGATGAATTTAATTCATAGTGGATCTATCTGTATTAAGAAATTTGTAAACAACCCCGCAACAACCACCCCAAAACCTAAACACAGGCTGGTTTGAAGAGTAGTAACAGAAATAGTTTATTCTTATGTTCCCTAGCAATGGTGTGTGGTACTTTAAATTGTTCAAAGACTACAATGCACATACTGTACAATGGAGTTTAAAAGGCTTCTGATTGCCATCCTTTTGACACTCCCTAGAAAGCATTCCAAAGGTCAAACAGCTTTTGGACACAATTGGAAGATTTTGATGTGCACAAGAAGCTATTGAAGCTTCTGATTAAAATCTCATGCTAAGACAAAAAGAAAAGAAAACACACATTTATTTTCTTGTATGAATGCATCAAAATGTGACTGATGATGTTGTCAGAGCAATTCACTAACAAAAACTTCCAAATTAAATGAAACTGTGAAAACAGTTCATAGTTCTTGTCACTCTCAGGGCATATCTGTAAGCTGTAGTACACTTTCACCATGCCATTTGACATTATCTCATAATGCTCCTCAGCCTTTCCAAGTCCTTCAACCAGTTACTAGCCACAGTCATGTTTATGTAATCATAAAGATTACAAAATCAAACAAGCCCCAAAGTGGCTTTACACATCTCATCTTTTGCTCTTTAGGTCTAATGATTCTCTCCTCAGGGTCCATCCTTTACTTTACAATCTTAGGCTTTAGCAAGGCTTTTGATACCGTCCCCCGCAGCAAACTCCTGGCCAAGCTGTCAGCTCGTGGCTTGGACAGCAGCGCTGTGCTGGGTTAGGAACTGGCTGCGGGGCTGAGCCCAGAGAGTGGTGGTGAATGGTGCCACATCCAGCTGGCAGCCACTCACTAGTGGTATCCCCCTTGGATCAGTGCTGGGCCCCATCCTGTTCAATATCTTTATTGATGATCTGGATGAGGGGATTGAGTCCATCATCAGTAAATTTGCAGATGACACCAAGCTGGGGGCAGGAGTTGATCTGTTAGAGGGTGGGAGAAGGACCTTGACAGGCTGGACAGATGGGCAGAGTCCAGCGGTATGAGATTTAACACATCTAAGTGCCGGGTTCTGCACATTGGCCACAACAACCCCAGGCAGTGCTACAGGCTGGGGTCAGAGTGGCAGGAGAGCAGCCAGGCAGAAAGGGACCTGGGGGTACTGGTTGATAGTAGGCTGAACATGAGCCAGCAGTGTGCCCAGGTGGCCAAGAAGCCCAAGGGCATCCTGGCTTGTATCAAGAATAGTGTGGCCAGAAGGAGCAGGGAAGTCATTGTGTCCCTGTACTCAGCACTGGTTAGGCCACACCTTGAGTCCTTGTCCAGTTCTGGGCCCCTCAGCTTCGGAAAGATGTTGACTTGCTGGAAGGTGTCCAGAGAAGGGCAGCAAAGCTGGTGAGGGGTTTGGAGCACAAGCCCTATGAGGAGAGGCTGAGGGAGCTGGGGTTGCTTAGCCTGGAGAAGAGGAGGCTCAAGGGAGACCTTATTACTGCCTACAACTACCTGAAAGGAAGCTGTAGCCAGGTGGGGGTTGGTCTCTTCTCCCAGGCAACCAGCACCAGAACAAGAGGACACAGTCTCAAGCTGCGCCAGGGGAGGTTTAGGCTGGATGTTAGGAAGAAGTTCTTCACGGAGAGAGTGATTGGCCATTGGAATGGGCTGCCCAGGGAGGTGGTGGAGCCACCATCACTGGAAGTGTTTAAGAAGACACTGGATGAGGCACTTAGTGCCATGGTTTAATTGATTAGATGGTTTTGGGTGATAGGTTGGACTTGATGATCTTGAAGGTCTTTTCCAACCTGGTTAATTCTACTCTATTCTACTCTACTCTACGCAATACTTTGTTATCCCTAAATATCTATTTACAACCACAATGATAAATGATACAGCAAAGCACAGAGCACTGCCTCTGGACTACAGTTGCTGGAAGCACACTGCTATAGTCATACTTCTGACACCCATGTCATTGTGTAAAACAGTATTTCTCTCTCAATGCCTGGCAAAACCACATGCCCAGAGATCAATAACAGAAACTGAAAAGCAACAATGAACTACCTTGATGATTGCTGCCAGGGAAATATTTAAACAAGGAACATCTTTAAAAACACAGTATCAGCACAAGATTGTACAATGCCACATACTTGGAGTACTCCTTCATTTCAAGCAGCTGCATGTTACACAATTATTAAATGGTTCAAGCTCATTTTCATACCTTCTGGTTTTCCTTCATGTGTTATTACAACAAGGGGCTTGGTGAAGGTTTTCTTGTTGTGCATCATGGCCAAGATCATATCGACATTGAGAGAGGTGCAAGCTTCATCAGGGGGAATGCACTGCAAGTGGAAAAAACAGTGTGAAGTCAGGAAATCACCTGTCTGCCAGGAGAACTGTATCAGCTGCTCAGCTGCCTCATTATCAGTTTCATCCTAAATAATTACCTTTGCCAGTCTGATACACAAGGGTTGTTTTGAGGTTCTCCAATTTTTCTGTGTAAGTTCTTAGATATGCTTCAGGGCATGACTTGTACCTTCATTAAGAATCCTCTAGCCTTTATGATAGTGTTACTACTGGACTTAAATGGTAGTAATTATTTTATTCCAGGATAAAAATCTGGTAGTCAAAACTGTAGCCACCAACACATATGTTGATCAACAATGACAAATCATCTCTACAAAATACATTTGAAGGGGGATGTGCATAAACCCCCACAGTAAAAATAAATTCCAAATGCTCAGAAAAACATTCTTGAACAACTAATTTGCAACCATTTCTATTAAACATGAAGAAAATTTTGGTAATTCCTCTTTGTAGCAATCAGACTGCAATATTACATGATATTCTTCATGTCTCAGGAAATCAAATCTACTATTTTTTATGCTTTGGGTGTGCATGTGATATGAATAGTAAAGATATATCTGAACCACTTGTGCAATAAAAAACAACTTCTATTTATCCTGCATAAGCATCTAATGGAATTTAAGCAGAAACTGTAAATCGTGCAGTCAAAATACACAACCTCATAACACTTAAAGATCTTGAGCCCAGAGGTAGCATATTGATTACATCAGTTCCATGGAAAATAGTTTATTCAATGCACAAATTTAAAAAAAAAAAAAGTAAAAAAAAACCCCCAACCTTATTTTCACCTAAATCACAAGTTTAGACTTTAATAAATTACTGACCTTTGGCAGCCCTTCAATATCTTTGTCTTTATGTGTACACAAAGTCAACTCGCAGTGAAGAAAGAGCAGTGAGATGTTGAACATTGGTTTAAACATGAAGCTAAATCTTTTTTTGTCCTTCTGTGCGTATGGTATCGGAAAGTTCACCTTCTCAATGCTGTAGAATTTAACAGATTCATCTTTAGGACAAATGTTTTCTATAATGGTGTAGTCTGACATTCTATCTGGATTTGAAAATGGGGAAACAAAGCACGTTTGAATGGCAAAGCCCAAGGATCTGTCAGCTTTAGTCACAGACACCTGCATTGAAAAGAAAGAGACAGTAAGATCACAGAAATGACATTTTTAGTTCACATTTCATTAACATTTTCAACAACTTTGCAAAGCAATTTTCCAGTGCTACTTCCAATATGAACTAAATGTTAAGGGTAGACTGTTGAACTGAGAGGCAGAAAACCCGTGACTTCAAATCCAGCAGCTGTTTATCAGCATAAACAGGCATAAATACAGCAATCCTGCATCTTTCTGAAAGCAGATGAAAAACCCAGTCCAGACAAGCTGGTAAAGACTGCAACTGCCACCTGAGATGGCACTTCTTCCCTTAGGCACACAGACTATAATAAGAGCTGCATGGATGTCAATTACCAATTCCATGTCTCTGTATCTGTTTGAAACTTCAATGAAGAAGGAAAACAAAAACACCACAGAAAAAAGAAAGGAAGGCAAGCAAAAAAACCCAACAACCCCCCACCCAGCCCAACCAACAAAACCAAAGCAAACCAAACAAAGCAAAACAAACAATACAAACTGAACAACAAAACAAGCCACAAAACCCCAACCAGTGAAAAGAACCCAAACAAAATCCCAGCAACAGACAGAACAGAGAAACTACCCCCAGCCATGAGAGGAATGCAAAGGCAGAGAGGAGGTCATGGTCTGACTGGTGGGTGGCATTCCTGGACTGGGGAGGTGGGGGAGTCTCCTGAAAAGCCATAATTTTTTGTGAAATAATTGTTTTAGTTTATTGCCAGTCTGAAATTCATGTTCTTTTATGAAAATAAAATCTTCCAGAGTACTGATGTTTAGCTGGATTGAAATGCAGGCAACAAATGCTACAGAAAAATTTGGGGGGGGGGGGGGCGAAGTGTTCCTCTTAACAACAGAAGTGTTGTGTCTAACCATTAATGCTGCCCAATGAAAAACAGTTCCATAAGAAATCATTTCCTTTTTAGAATGTGTACTTAAATCCAAACGTGCTGCATGTATATTTAAGGAAAAGAGAGAGTTCCTACAGATTATGACCCAAGTCAAAACCCAAAATACATTTGCCAGTAACAAAATAAATTAAAAAGAAAATTTAAAAAAGAGTAATCTAAAAATGGAGTCACAGAAGCTGAGAACTGACAGATTTTCTACTGCAAGAAGGAGAAAGAGGAGGAGGAGGAAGAAAAAAAAGGGCTACTGCCAGGACAGGTGATGAAGAAGTCAGAACATCTGTCTAAATAAACAGCTCCAGAACCAGATAAATCCAGAGGGCTCAGAGCCAGTGGAATTCATCCCAGATCACTGAAGGAAGCAGCCAGTTTTATCCAAATGAAAAAAATAATGTCTTTTATAAACACATTTATAACTGAGTGTGACATACTTTCTTTTCGCTTCAACTGCCTTAAGTACTTTTCACTGTGCAGAGAAAGCAAAAGAGACAACGGACTGAAACAAGGCAAAAAACCACACTGGTATCAAACGGGCCACTGTGCTTACCATGTGCAACATGGGCTCACAAAGAGCAACGACCCTGTGCAAGAGAAACATGGCACAGCAGTGCATTGGTCAATATACTCATCTTCCTGGTCTTCTAAGTGCACCACTTGTGATTTACTTGTCTATAAACTGGTTTCCAGTTTCTGCTGCCATTTCAGCTCTTGTATTTATTAATGCCTACTGTCATTTGAAAAATGCAGAATTCTTCTCACATGACTCTCTTTAGAAATACTGACTGCATTGGTTTGAAACTCCACAAGCAACTTTCATAAGCAACTTAGCAACTCATGGAAATGTTGTCAGGTCCAAAATGCACCGTAAGTCACGGGAACCTGGCTGTTAACTTTGCTGGTCTTATTTACCTACAGCTGTTAGATCTTGTGTGACAGCATTCAAAAATATTGTAACTGATGTTTGTAAGTGGATCAGAGGGAGACATCACAATCTGTGTTACCTTTGTAAACCCAGTATACTAGCATGGGGAAGACACAGACTTGTCATCATTTTCTGCATGTATACATCTTTCGGATGCAATTCAGCCATATTACCTAATAAAATAAACCCTGAAGTCTTCATCAGGAAATGCCAGTTGAGAGCTAAAGCTCAGAGACTACCTTTAAGTTCTGAAGTGAAAAGCAGATTTGGCAAGAATGACCAATTTACTTCACAGTTAAATTAATCTGTTGTGCAGAAATCCTTTGGTCATGATCCAAGACATTGTCCTGCTTCTTACCCCACAGTTCCTGTTCTCTGCAGTCATTAAAATACCTACCTGTCTGCCTAAGGCAACGGCACAATGAAACCTTTCAACTGACAAGAACATATCTGGTTCAGTTACGTGGCCATGGCAAAGCATTTCCATTAATTTGTTTCTCGGTTTGTTACCTCTACGTATATTGGTCCATTCTCATCAACAGAGAAGAGTCCTTGGGAGGGAGCAAGAAACAGGTCTGTTTTATACAGCTCCATGTTGAAGGTCACATTGGTGATGTGTGGTTCAGGAGGCCAGAACATGCCTCTGTCATCCTCTGGCTGGTGCAGTGTGCAATTAAACTGAAATGAAAAAAACAATACAATAACACTCTGAGTCAGGAGTGGTAGCTGCATAAAGAGAAATTTGGAGCATACAATAAAGGCCCACCCATGCCCTACCTCCTTAGTGCAAGTCTTCAGTGGGGTCACAAGAAATAGAAGTGAGAAGAAGCGTGTTAGAAGACAAATTAATTGCTATACAATTAATGCAATAATGCAAAATAATGCAAGATGTGAAGTGCCTATTACAACAGGCATCTCTCTATTGTCAGGTGCAAACCTGAGAGTAACGTACCGCTATTTCAGGCCAGCTCGAGAAAGCAACATCTCCCTCATCAGCATCCCCTGGAAATCCATTATCACCCGATTCCATGTCATCATCATCAAAGCCGCTGCTTTCAGCTGGTGATGACAGCTGAATGACAATCTGCACAAAAGGTATTGCGAATGCATAAAATTAGTTGATAACTGAGCACTCTCTCCTTGGGGTTGTTATTTTCCTCTCTCTTCACAACAATGCACAGGCCAAAAGAAGTGCACCAGCTAAGCAGATGGTGAAAGCACATCTTAAACAACCTTGCGCTGAGCATGTAAGACATGTAGGTTATATTTAGAGAATGCTCCTTAGTTTTCCTTCCAGAATTCAGAGCCAGCAAAGACACCATTCTGGGTGCTGGTGTCTGAATGAGCAGCCTAGCATTTCCATTCTATTTCTGGTATTTCTATAACCAACACTGGGAAAAAAAACGAAATGGCTTTCTAAAGTGGTTTGTTGCAACTTACAATTTCCTTAATGCACTCACAGAAAAATCACTGAAAGTGTTCAGGTCGTTAAAGGATTTTCTCTTATGTCATTTGCATTTGTGTTTTTTCAGAGCTGTACAACTAAAAACGTGATGTCCATTTCTTATTTTCCCCCTTCTTTTGCTCTGAATTTGTACTGAAATTCCACACCCCCCTTCTCCTTTTCAACTTTTCCATTTCTTCATCTGAAAATTTCCAGTTTTCCAGTGTTCCACACTCTGCTTCTGTATGCCCTGCCATTCTTCAGCTAGTCCCCTCCCTTCCAGGACTTCATCTTTGTTTTCTTGGACATAGAGCAACTCTTAAGAAGTGACATACACTTGCTGAGACTCCACATGTGGCGTTTATTTTTTAGGAGAAATGATCCCAAATACTTAAAGATACCATACACGACTCAGAATTCCAGTGAGTATCCAAGACTATCAAAAGACATGATGAAGAAAGGAGAGGTGGCAAATATCCATTTTAGTTTGGGTCATAATAGGCAGTATTTAGCTCCAGACACGTGCTAGTCTGTAGTTTGGAAATGTTTCTATCCACAATCTTGTTTTGGGATTTTTTCCTACAGTTAGGTGCTACAGCGTTGCCAGTATTGAATGATTTTAACCAGGCAAGGTCAGATTAGATTGCCTTAGCTGTGTTTGGGTTGGACCAGAGACTTTCCATCATTTGCCAAGGTTACTTCTATGTACTGGAAAGCTCAGAATGAGAAATGTGTCATTACTTTCCAACCCAGATTAGCTGCACTGTACTCAAGATCATAAACTGAGCCAGTCTGGAGGCAATCTCTCCAAACCCAACTAGGCTCCTTAGCATCATCACTCATACAGAAGTACTGGAGTCCCCTCATCATGTACATCAACTGATAGAAAATACAAATCCAAATTAGAAGAGAGAGGCCTTCACAGATCTCTTTCCTCACATTTTGAAGGCCTTTTATCACACACAATTTTGGAATTAAAAAATTCCCTTAAAATAATTCAATGTAAGAAGTAAATGGCATTGCTTTATGCAAATAAAGCTTCATTCCTACTTCTCCTTGAACTTTAAGGTCCCTCCCACCTCAAGCCATTCTATGATTCCTTGCAGCTATGTAATATTGTATGGATAGATCAAAGTTGCATAGGGAAAGGTGGTGGAACCTCTCAGATGGTCCTCAAAGTGCAGTTTTTAAAAAGCATGTAGCTTTTTACCTTTGTGATACTATCAGAAGCACACTGAACATGCAGCCTTCACACCTCCCTGCATACAAATAAAGACTATAGCTGCAACTAGGTTTGTGCTAGACAGGAAAAGATCAGAAAGCCTCTTTTTTGCTAAGACTAAAGCTAACTACAATGGCTTCCTTGTACCACTATGATGTGCAATGAGGAAGGTGATTCCACTTTGTAAAATACTCACAGAGTTAAAATAAACAATCTTGTTCAAAATGTATGCTGTCCGAGTCCCACATTCGTTCAGCAAAGACTCCAGAATGAAATGGGTGCCATTCATCCTGGCTTTGCAGGAGTGATCCAGCAGCGAGAGCTCTGTCCTTGCATAGCCGCTAGCCTGAAACAAAGGCGCTTTGTGAGTGGCTGAAACACAATTGTGTTGCTCTTGCTTAAAGTGCAGCTCAGAATACTGTTCATGACTGCTGACAGGAGGAAGTGAAATTCATTGTACTGACATCCAGGGAAGGTCACTCTAAATGCTGTTATACATGACAGATGGAATAAATGTAACATGGAACAAAGAAAACAACAGGTTCATTATTAATCTGCTGATTAATAATGCTGACTCTGTTTGGTCTGAAATGAGCTAAAACAGCTGTCTGTATCAGGCTCTTTTCCACAATGCACATGGACACAAGTAACCTGTCAGCTGGTAGATGGTAAAGACTGATCTATTCTGGTCTCACGTAGCTATCAAAAGCAGCTTCTTTGTGCTTTGGAGATTAAACATTCTGACTGATGGTCGAGTACAATGATTTTTTCACAGAATCAACCCTGCAAAACTTTAATCAGAAATCCCTTTATAAAATACCAGACTGCTGCGAAGAGGAAACATGACCCTGAGTTATGGCAACGAGTATCTAAGGTATAGCTCCCTCACCAAACTGATTTTTGGTGGGGTTGGCTGGTGATGGCTGTAGATCTTAAGATGTTTTGGTTTTCAATCAAAATAAAATAAAATTATCTGCAACGAAAAGTCTGCCGAAAAATGAGAATAAGAGATGACACCAACCTGCAGAGAGTCTTTTTCTACAGCTACTGTCATGACTTTGTCATCACACTTTATTGACAGGGCCACATCAGCACTGCCCTGAACCTCTTCAGGTTCTTTTTGTTTTGAGAGGGAATGCTCAAAGTCATGATTTATTAATGTATCCACTGAATCCTTGGATGGGAAGATTCCTTCTCCCACTGTGTCATGTCTTCCTCTGTTAATGTGAAAAGGAAATGTCAGGCCATCACTTAATGCAGGATTCTTTGGGGCAGGCAGTGGGTTAGCACCCAGCAATTCTGTCAGCTCTGGAGGAATAGAATGGTCTTCTTCATCATTCATCTCTTCTGGAAGAAATAGGAAGGAAAAAAAAAAAAAACCAAGAAAAAAAAAAAGATTAAAGAAAAAGGACCAAACAAAACAAAGAAGGAAAACAAGAGAACATTAGGTACTTTTCCTATGCAGAAATGAAGCTCTGGAAGGACATCCAGAGCAGCATCTTCGTACTTTTCAGGTAACTGGCCACAATTCCTTCACTGTTTGTTGTTACTGAGGCATCAAATCATAGTATATTTAGTTTCCTTTAGTCATCTGCCTCTCTAAAAGCTGAAAATAAACTTTGAGGAGTGGGTCTTTTATGTACAAAGACAACTGCATAAGTTAAAAAAAAGATAAAAAAAAGATTAAAAATCACGTATTCAGCAAATACACTGTTTTAGAGCTGCTGAAATAACCTAAATGCAAATCATTGTGTGAAATTCTTCTTTTATCTGCCCCATCACAAATAGTACTTTTAGTGGTTAAAATTCAGAATTAGTGAAAAAGCAGATGCAACTCCTTTACACCTTCACATCAGCCAAATAACTAATTGGTGGAGTTTTTAATGGTTGCATTTATTCCACTAGCTCAGATGTCTATGGTAGGCCAGCTTTGTCTCTAAAATAATTAAGAAGTCTATTTAATTGTCAAGGAAACACTGTGCTCATACTTTGGAAGGAAAAAATAATAAAAAAATTCAAAGCTGGGTTTATTAACTAATGTGATATTCAGTTGCTGAAGTCCGTTCCAGTGAACACTGAGCGTGGTCAGCTATAACCAGCTTTTGAGTTGGATAAACTACAACCATTTAATTCCACCAGCATCACAAAATAACACAATTTGCCTGGACTTTACTAATCAAAACCCCACAGATTCTACTGTTTTTTATTAAATTAATTTTTTTAACCAACACTCCTCAATATTACCAGCAGTCTCAATGACAAGCAGTGAAAGTGATGCAACCCCCAACAACAGAGCTTCACAACTAAGAAATCACCCTTCAAATCATCGCATTCCTGGAAATACAATGATAGAGTTAAACTCTATCTTCAAGCTTACCTGTGTCTTCAAGTTGCAGATGAAATCTGTTAGCGACAGGGGCTTTTGTGTAAGAAGTAACTGGACTATAGTTATGCTCATAAGCCCACTTGATCAAACTCTCATACGATGAGGGAATATCAGGTATTATTGATTTACTCATAGTCATGGATCGTTCTGTTTCTTTCCCAAAACCAACACTATTTGATGTCTGCAAACAACAACAAACAACCAACAACTCGGTACATTGTTTACTATTCCAGGATACTTAAAATCTAATTATGACTAATTGACTAACATGCTTCTTTACTCTATTAAATAACAGTAAACTGAGAACACCTGGGAAATAAACCAAACTTTGCCACCTTTGTCACAGAACTGCTGCCTGCATGGAGAAAAGATGAACTGCTGCCTGCATGGAGAAAAGATGCACTCCTTCCTCCCAGACTCTGCCCAGAGTACAATAATCTAAGTAGTCAGAAAGACACAGTTACAGCAATTTATATAATGCTGTATATTCTTCAAAACTGACTTCTGAGGGGAGGTGAACTCTGACACCTGAAGATGACAACTGATTTTGCAAATGTCCCCTTTGTTTGATTTAGAACATTACTTAAGCTACATATGGGAAAACATTTGTTCAAATGAGCATTACTAAAAAAAGGCAAAAACGTAGCATGTTTGTGAAGTAGTGCTAATACCAGCTAATGCTTTAAATTCAGCTGTCACTGAGGACACTTTGTGCCGCTCTGAATGAGCTTCATACTTCCTGCAAAACGATGAGTAGGCTAAACAGGAACGAATTAAATGCTTAATAGAAGCGTAAGTGCCAGCATGCATGTTTGCGCAAGGCCAAACTACTTAAGAGACAAAATATACTTCCTGCATATATATAAATTTTAAAATTTAATAAACAATATAAGGTTTACACATTGATACTCATAAATGCACTCAACAACCTCTTACTTTTATCATTAAATAACTACAAATAACAGCTTGTCAAAGATGACTGTGGAATACACACGAGTCACACAATTGCTTAGCTGGTGTTTTACTGTAAGTGCTTTGCAAAGTGCCAAATTATCTTGTCCAAATGGGCAAGTCAAAGGAATATAACAGTCATCTCTAGCTGTTAGAGGGGCAGTTAGAAACTGTTCACAGTATTGCACTTTAACTAGCTTCTAAGTGCTTGGCATCTTAAACATGTATTCATACAAAGCAAAATACATATGTATTTATTTTTACATTCACAACATTACTGTTATAACAATCACATCAATGACTAAAGAACAAGCTGAACACACACAGAGCAGGAAAAGCATGACAATCTACTTTTCAATGCAACTGAATTGCACTTTCTGTATGCAGATGATACTATTGAAAACTCTACCACAAACACTTTCATTTCCATTCCTGATTACTTTCTCCACAATACAGGCTGCATTTATTTTTCTTTAAAATCCCCACTGGTTTTCCTCAGTGAGACCAAATGTTAATTATTTTCCATTCTACAACACTAAAAGATTGACTGAATTGATCTCTTGTCCAAATCACTTTTAGCAGTCATATAGACCTACTGTGAGGCTACCCCAACTTTGCTGAATGTCCCTCTCTGCTTGCCTCCTCTTTTTTTTTTTTTTGGTGTCACGAGGAGACAGCTGAACAAATATTATTCTCAGAATTTTACTGTCCTAGATGGCAACTGACCGTTTCCAGGGTGTGTTTTCATGTTTCCATTACACACTGAGCTTGTACACATTCAGTCCTGCATCACCCCAATGAAGAAAACTGAGCACAAGACTTGCAGGAATATCCATATCTCCTTCCATTTGCCTTCCCTGCCAACATCTTCACACAGAATTTACGAAACCAGGCATTCACCTACTAACCTACTCAGAATAGAGGGAGATCATTTCAGAAACTGGTGGGCCACTGTTCTCGTAGAAAGAACAGTCCCTCCACACTTTTGAAACCCTCAGAGACTTGGTTCTGTGCATTTCACCTCTCCCTCTTTGCTCAACATGCTTACTGTCACTTCTTTGTCCACTGTACGACCCCTGGTTTTGCAACAGGGCACTGAATCCAAAGGAAGCAACGTGAACGAGTCCACAAGCACAGAGGGTTGACACAAGGACAGACTGCAAACAGGAGTTCTACAGCCTGGGAGGAAGCACTGCATGTCAATTAAGTGCAATTACTTTATCTAAACTAGTTGCATTTTACTGTGGTTGTTTTTTTTTTGGTTTTGTGTCCATCTTCTTTCAGATTTTCAAAAAACACAGCAATCTGGGAGATGAGCGAGATGAACTAAAGAGACTGTTTTATTTTTTGTCTGTGAACTTAGACCTTAACTCATAGTCCTGGGTTTGAGGCAGCTTAGCACTAACCTTTCCCTCTCGGTTTGCCAATCCCCTCAAGACAGCTCTTATTTGTACTGAGGGCAAAAAGTTAGGAAAATTGAAGTGCATGGAACTGCTTCAACTAATAAAAAGAACATTGTGAAACATTACCTAATTGTTTAGTAATGTTTTTATGCATTGTCTAAATTTGGGCTTGGAAATGCCTTCAGTTTAATAGAGATACGGACAGATCCTAAATGCTGGATGTACAGGCTTTTGAATGACATGGGGGTGTTTTAATTCCCTCCCACCTCCCCCTCTAAACAAAGAGCAAACATGTTCCAAAAATTCAGCATCTATATAAATGAAGCAGTACAGCAAACAGTTACTCACAAACCCTTACATAAACATACAAAGTCTTTTATATACTGACATGTCCATATATAGTATTACTTTCTCTTTGTTAACCTAATTACCTTCTGCAACTCATTACGGAAGGAATTTTCAATTATACTTATTACTTGTACTTTCAATAAAGAACAACTTCAAAAAGAACAGCAGCCTTTCTTTTCTATACTCAAGTGCAGCACTTGAGACATTTAAAAATCCTCGAATTCCTCTCCTTCTCCTCTCATAATCTGTAAAGAGGTAGCTTTATGAATATGTTCTCCAAGTGTGACGTGAAACAATGCACAATTTTCTAGCCTGTGAAAGTGGACTGTGAAAGGACTAAATATATAGTTAGTAGTGAGTTTTATGTAATAACCAGAATGAAACTTTCTAGTTAAGCATGGGTTTTTGCCCTTCTGCTTACACATATAGCAATCCCAGGCAACTAAACTTGACCTTTCTTGTTTATGACCTGCAGAACAATTAGAGGATCGTAAGAAGTCTGTAAGATAAAAATGTGTCAGAGAGCAAAATGGAATGTCATCACTGACTTTAGGTAATTCTTCCATTTAATTTTCTGAGAAATGCTGACATTAATTTCCCTCACTCACAAAATCTAGCATGAAATCCTGCCTGCCAATCTGTCCTCTTCAAAGATTTAGACCAAGCAGCGTTTGGATCCTGTCAGAAGTACCCTTGCACACATTTAAAGAAGAAAGATAATAAGAAAAGTAAAGTACACAAAAACACAGGTAGCTGGATTTTGAGAATGGATCTTAGCTACAGCTAAACTGTTAATTAGGAGGGCAGTGGGTGGTCCTGAGCAAACATTCAGCTCCTAACTTATCACTTAAGACAGAAATAGGCCGCAGATTTATAGGCTGCAAGGTAAGTCCAATTTTATTTATTTCACAGCAAGGGAAAACACATTTTCATAGTAGAAATGGTGTTGACACAAAGCCTGAACCAAAAATCACTGACCCAAAACCTTCAATTTTGTGTATGTATAATTTCAGAGGCTTAACTCTAGAGATCCTGGGATTAATCTTTTTTTAAAACTTCTTTGTGGAGGAGGTGATGTGAGGTCAATTCGACCAAACACTTGCTGGGGCAGAAGTACTGGCAGGGAAGAGAACTAGAGACTACTACAACCACAAGTGGAAGGAGTAAAAAGATTCCACTTCTAAAGGGATGTGGGTGTGTACCGCATATCCAAGACTATCTGCTCTTTACTCAGAAACATCTTTCCAACTTCTGAGATGAACCTGTAAGTGCACTCACCATGGTAACAGCCAAAAGGGTGATGAACACCTGGCTCCGTGTTCAGGGTAAATCCTTGGCTTCTGTGATTTGCTGGCCAGTTTAATAACCCACATAGTAAAAGTTAATGTGAAAAAAATACATTGTTTATTCACTCCTTGAAATGCAGGAATTTTAAAAAGCAGCTAAGTGAGAGAAAATTCAGAAATCGGTACAGTCTAGCATTGCATCACGTTTCAAAGGATTCTATACTGCTGCAGTATATCTCTCAGAAAATAAAGGTGTCTTAACTTACAATCACTTCCAGTTTTCCCTGGACATCATGCGACTTGATAACCCAATTGACAGACTTCTTACACTTGAGGATAAGTGCAACGTCTCTGACAAGTTTGGCACCTGGCTGTGATGGTTTAATGTCAATGATTATGTCCACCTGGAAAGCACTGTACGTGGAAAATAAAGAACAAGTTAGACCAGAATGCTAGAAATTTTCAGCTATCAAACTTCTTCCAATCCATCATGTTTCCACTGTCTGGCCAGCTGATTAAAATGCTGGAGATTATCCCAGGCAACATAACATGTGCAAAACAGATTGTTATTCTCCATACGCTTAAAAGATTTTGCATAACAATAGAAACAAATATTTTTCAGACAAATAAGATTTCTGCCTTTTGATTTCAAGAGGTGTGCTATGCATTTCAGCTATTATTTAGAGCAGGTTAGTTATATACCTAGTAGTCTGCTTTATAAAGTAAATATTGTTTACTTATTTCACTGTGACAGTAGCCTAAGTATAGCTGTTTCAGTTTCCTCTGGCTATGACTATTAGAGCTCAAAATAAAATACCTTAAAAAAAGGAAAAAGATAAATTAACAGGTTAATAGAAATTAAAGTGTAAAAAATAATAAGAAGAAAATGCACAAACACTGCATTTAGGGGCATCTCCACCTAGCCAGCTCAGTTGTGGAAATTGCCTTGCTTAGGATCTTGTGTGTATTGAGGAATCAAGCTGCGTATCGAGTTTCCAAGACTTCTGGATATATACTTACTTGAAAAGAAAAAGAAAGCAGATGTGCAGCCCACTGCTTGATGGAAAATAGATGAACACTATCCAAATTTTCAAGACATCAGTAAAATAAGAAGAGCAAATGAATTTGCACCCATCAATAACATCTCGTTGTGCAAAATACTAATTCAACAGAAAAATCTTTACTTCCAGACCCTCTTATGGGGCCATATGTCACAAGAACGCGCTCACCTCCAAGCACAGGTTTCAATCAATATTCTGCACAGACACTTAGTGTATCTTGGGACTTTTGTTTCACTTCCCACAGTTTTTAAACATGCATAGCCCAGCTTCTGCATGTTTCTTTGTGGATATAAACTTTGTAAAGATAGCTGTGGATAATACACAGAACTAAAAACAAAGCAAGAGGAATTTAGCTTTTTACTCTCAATAATAAAGCATTCAAACATTTTCCAGTGTTATCATCTAAAAAACAAATTCCTATCATTCTATTAGCCAAAGCCAAAAGCCCAGGGGGCTCAGAGACAAGGCTAGCATTGCGTAACACTTCAAGAGTCTTAAAATGATGTGGATGCCAAAGAACAGCTCTATTCAGGATGGGGCTATGGTTCATGCCACAAAGGCAGATCATTGGGGCTCACCTACTCCATTTTCTCTGCATCTCAGCGATTTCTTACTCTCGCAAGGCTGCCATGCAAGAATATTATCAGGCCCTAGGTTCATCTTGCAATGAGATAATTACCCTTTTTGCAAAGACCCCCTCCTCCCACCTCTGTTTCCCTGTGTGCCTTCCTTATTAGGAAGTTACTCAAATGTAACTCCATGAGGAGCACAACCAGACAATGCTGGATATCCAGTGTTTGCAGTAGGCAACTCTCCCTTAAACTCAACTGGACACTTAATGGAAAATACCATTTGATTCTGCAGACCAACTGTGGACCAATTACCACAGACCACAGATCACTTGTGGCCCCTGGACCAGTGCTTGGGAGCTACTGCCCTAGGCACTGTATGACAGCCATTCCTACCTGTGACAAGTCAAGATTACATTTAACCTCTCTCTCACCAAAATCATGCAGTGGTCCCATCTTAAACCCTGTCAAATGCTACCCTAATTCATATTCCCTCATTCACTTTAATCTTGGAAAAATTTAATTGACTGAGCAGGAACAGGGGTAGGATACAGTCCATAGAAACTATGCTTTCCAGTCTTGTCCAGAAAAGTCCTGGGATCATGAAGCAAAATCCAAAATCATTATATATTGAAGAATTAATTTCTATTTAAGGCAAAGTACTAATGCTTGAGCTCTTCTCTATGGATGAAGGGGCTACTTGCAGTTGTGGGGTTTCTTTTTTTGATAGGTGAAATATTTAGCTGTGATTTCAAACAGATTTATTATATTTAGATGATAATTTACCTGTATGGATTGGAATTTGGAGTGATTAGCTCAATGATATGAACTTCTCTTTCTTGCACTAAATTAGACATAAGGCATCCTTCTGCTGTTTTTGGTTGTAGGTACCCCGCCAGGTAATTTAAAGAAAGAAAATTCTTTTCTATGTTGCACAAGGGAGGAAAAACTTGATCTGGAGGAAGAAAAAAAAAGAAAGAAGAAACCATATTCACTTCTATAGATAGGTATCAGCTTAGATACATGAACATACCACAACAACTTCAGTGCAGCGCTGTATTTTATGATGTAGGTTTTCAGGCTTGAAGGCATATCTATTATCTATTATAAGCACTTAAATCAACATGCTATTGAAAGAAAGATCATTATTGCAACAACACAACACACTTCTGACGTAAAATATATACTTCTAAAACGAACAGTTTCTATTTATGGACTTAAGTATTTAATGAAAGAAAATATCTTGAAAGAGAAATCAGAACATAACACTGAAGCAAAACAAATGAGCATTTTCCAAAGTAAATAAAATACATCTCATTAGTTCCTTACACCTGCAGAAAAAAAATATTTTGAAATTAACTCATAGAAAACTTTTGGGCTTAATTCCTTGTCCTATTAGAAGATGTTTTGTTCTTGTTATCATAAACTTGTGACATTTAAAGGATAACAGAAATTATTGTTTTATTTCCTTACTTGATATATTTTCCTATGAATTGCACAGTCAGAGTCAGTGTTCTCTAGAAATACTGAAGTTCTCTTGTGCATGGGAAATTGAATATAGCGAGAAGAGCATGAAAACAGATTTTGATATTAAGGAAGTCTGACCATAATATCCATAACTGAAATAAGTAAATTCTAGAGTAGGTAATCAATCTCTCTTTTGGTGTTAGCTGCCTATCTGATCATGAGCACTAACCAGTGCACAATGCAAAACATGAAAAATAGTCACTTGGTATGAAGTTGTCATGCACAGCCTACACTGCTGTATCCCTGGAAATATTTCCATTTAAAAAACAGGAATACTTCTGGTGGCATATTTTGATTTCTGAGACAGCTTTACACAAGAATTGCCAAAATACAAAGAAGTTCAAAGATGCAAAGTCCTGTAAGACTACAATTCCAAATGCAAGGCTCTTTGACCTTTGCTTTACAAAGATGATTTTTCCTATTAAGGTCATTAGCAAGACAGAAAAAAAAATATTAGAAATCAACTATAATGCATTATTTGTGCAAAACTGTGGGTGAACTCTTAAAAGCTGAGCTGAGACTACTGTTAGTAGTTTCTCCATAAATGAGCTGAAATGTCAACCCTGAAGAGCATTTGTGTGTGGTATACAACTTTGCAAGGAAACCAGAGACTCCTGTGACCCTGGGCAGTGTGGAAACAATTAGGGGAGTTTCTTCTCCTGATCTTAGACAAAGTGGCCTTTGAATATCAACCTTACTGTCCTCCCTACAGAATCTGTGAAAGCTGTATGAGGCTCTAACTATTCATACTGGCCAAGCAAAGCACTTCTCGAACATCTGGTATGTGCACTGCCAGATTAGCCTTGAATGCAGCTGCGGTTCTGCTAGCTCCTCCCACAACAGTACAGAATGGAAAATGATCTCAAATGATCTACAATGAGCCTGAAGTTATATATACAAACACATGGAGATACGAGGTATTTGCTTCTCAGCTGTTATACAACACAACTCAAGCCATAGTGGAACAGCCCTGGAGTAGTTTGTGGATGACTACCCCACATGCTATTGCTTGCTATTGCAAAGAACCTGATTCCTGTTCCTGGCACTTCTGGAGCTCTCCAGAATCACTGCTCTTGCTGCCACTACTGCAGGGGCTCCCCAGCCTGGGCCTCTGCTTGACAGCACACTTTCCTGCTGCAGGAAATTTTAACCCTGTCACTGGCTACTTGATGTACACATTTACTTCCCCCTTCACCAAAACATTACTCTTACCGCTTACCACAAACTGGGGTGGAACAGAAAAGGGGATCCATTTTATCTTTCCTTGCTTACTACTTTTCTTTTTCCTTTTAATTTCAGGGCTTGTCTATTTAGTTTGGAAAGGGACTGCAGGTGTCTGCAATCAATTGAAAATCTTACCAAACCAGCTAGCAAACAGTCAGTTTATGGGCCTTGTGCCTCTCTAATCTCCACAGACACCCAATATGGAATCAGAAATGAGGTTTGCCTGCCAAACCCTCAAGGGAGGCTCTCTGGCCAGCACGCCCAGGTGTCACAGGGCCCTGCTTGCCAGAAGCACGTGGTGGAGTGTGCAGCAGCTAGCAGCTGCCTTCCCCTCCTGCATATGCCAGGCTGCTTGGCTGAGGATGGAGCATTGCACAGTGGGATCTGTAGTTTCCGTGGGCAGCACTTATATTTTACAGACCAGGACAGACACCATCTGCTCCATACTGCACAAATTAGGTGCCATCTGCAGATCCTTGGCTAAATTTGATACAAGTTGAATATCCCAGATAAATATAATGAGAAGGCTTTTGTGAAAATTAGTGCTGTTAATCAAGTGTCACTCTACAAGACTGGCACCCGGGGCAGCAGCAGTTTGATTGAGCAAAGTCTGAGCTAGGGTTTGGAATTTTCCTGTTACTATGATGGCAGGGCTTTTTCATACATGCTTTGCAGTTTAATAGCCTTCAGCACAATGGTGATCAGAACCTCAACTGATATTTAATGGTAGAATACAAATGGGAGTGAGGGAGGGGATGCAGCAGTCTCTGGAGGGAGTGTGGAAACTTTGCTACCTCCTTCACTACTTGACTCAAGAACAAGAATCCCACTTCTTGTGCCTCCTTCCTCCAAGCCCTCATTCTGCTCCCCTTAAGTTCTCACTGTGCTGCTCACCATCCCTACAGTATTTGATCAGCCACTCTTTAAAACTGACAGTATTCAGATGCACTTGGCCCTGACCCAGTTTGCAAGTTCACTCAGCTGCCTTTCATTTGCAGCTTCAAAAGTGATTTCAGAGACCCATGCTGTCAGAAGCAGTTTTTATTCTATGAAAGATGACCCTTGTTTTGATCTTTTTGTCCTCTGGCTTGCATTTTGTATTTGCTGTATTCAGACAGTCTTCATTGCAAAATGTTACACCTTCTCATTTCAGATTTTCTAACCTGAGTGAAGCTGAAACACAGACAGTTACATGAATATTGTCATTAAATTCTGTAACCATTACGTAGCAAGGAACTACTTCCTATAAGGCCTACAGATTTGGAGTAATACTGGATGTGATTAACAGACTGGCAGCTGAGAGTACCTGACTAAAGCACTTGGGGAGTGTGAGCACTGTATGAAAAGCCTGAAACGTCCATCAGCGTGTGCAGTGGCTTGTGGAATCCATTGATTCTGTCATTTACTCTGCAGAGAAGCAGACCAGGTTCATGTCCCATGTGGTTTCCACAGAAATCCCTGCATGACTGCTGTAGATCAAGAGCCGCCCCCTTCCCCGCCCCAAACACAAGCATAACCCCCACATGCACACATACTCATTTTTCCTGCCAAGAATTTAAATAAAAATCAAATATGGTTACAGCTGAGCTAGTTTGTGGGAGCTTTCTCAGAAACTGTGTTTTGGTTGCCTGCCAAGTTCCATTTTGTGTGCTTACTCCTAACAAAATTGTGTTTTAACACATTCTAAAGATGATGCAAAGCTCTTCTATTTAGCCGCCTAGTTTGACTGAAGACATGCAAATCAAGATTTTACCTGTTTTTGAATATATCTAATTAAATGTTAATCTCTGCAACACAGAGACCACTACTCCCATGTATGCATTCCAAAAGCACTTTAGTAAGCTAATAAATATATTTCTGAATGATTTTCTGGCACTAAAATCCAAGACTAATGCCAAGCAGAACAAAAACCATGCAGGGGAATCCTTTACAAATTTGGCAGGATTTGGATAAAACCAGTGCAGGCATATTCTGATTTTGGGGGCAAGCCTCATGCTTCAGGAAACCAAATTATCAGATACAGGTGGTTAGGAAAGAATGTTTTCTCCACGGGAGGTTTTCTGGGTAGTTATTTTTTCTTTTCCTTGTTTTTTTTTCTGTGTGGGATTTGGTTTTGGTTTGTGTGTGTGTTGGGGTTTTTTTTAGCCAACTAGTTCAGCTATTCAGGAGTTTCTCTGGAAATACTGCTGAAGTACTATTAAATTAGGCTGCTGATGCTAGTAAATGCTGAGCCCACCAGTACTTATTAATGTTGATAATATGTTTGATTCCTCCTCTTCCCATCACTGTACTTCTTGACAGAACAATTAGTTTCAAAACATCTGGACCAGGAGCTGTAATGCAATCAGTTCCAGTTCATTCTTACAAGCCTTTATTCTTGCTGCCTTTGCTTTAGCCTAATGCTGGATGTTTGCTTTAGCCTGAACTCACATGACATGTTCAGAAAATTAGAACAGTGAATTGCAGGCCATTAAGTAAAGAATACTGACATCATAAAACATCCTGTAACTGCAAAAAAGAAAATTTCACTCCCCTTTGTCCTGCACTCCTTACAAACTTACTCTATTTTCCAGAAAACTAACTTGAATAGAGGTACATAGAGCATAAAGCCTCCTGAACCAACTGCCTTGCTCCATGAATGTTGTGAAGAGTCATGGTTCTTGTGCTATCCACGGTTTATGACCAACTCAGGTGGAACTCCCCTGAAAAAGACATGTTATGTGATAAGCAGCCAGCTGACGGAAAGCACAAGCCAGAAGGTGCTGCAGATGCTGATAATGTTGAACTATTCCAACAACGCTCAGCTACAGAGATATGGCCCAAACCCTACCCTAATACAGTCCTGTGAAATCCCTGAAGAGTTGGAGCCCTAGGCACCTGATGAGATTAACATGTGGGTCACAGGGATGAGAAATCTTTCTCCTTGGGATGAAAATGCACAAGGACATCAGACCGAAGTAACTTATCTTGTTGAAGAAAGCAGTAATTCTTTGCCCAGAGCAGTCACTGTTTTTCTAGAAATTACCCCTACCTCAGGTTCCCCACTTTGGTCTTTTAGTCAAAGACACCTAAACAATCACCATGAGTAATTGAATTTCTTTTAAAAGGCAAATTTTTGACCAGTGTGAGATTCTGGCCAACAGCATCCACATTTATAAGCATAAAATGATGGCACTGGTGCCCATTAAAAGTTGGCTAAATAAAAGGTCTGGTCTTTAGACTTGTTCTTATTTCACTACCTTACTCTTTCATAACACATCTCTTGGAAAATGAGAGGCATGTTTAAACAATAAAATGAAAAATGTAGAAGAGTACTACAGCAATACATACTCTCAGCATCTATAAATGCCTATCAGTTCTGTTGTTTTTTTTACCTTCTCCTACTTTAATATAGATGTTTCTTGATATTTTGAGTTCAGTGAAAGACGTTACTGCTCCATATTCCTTCTGGGCCCACTGTAGCAGATGTTCATTTCTCTCAGGAAAAAGCTTTTCTTCTGTTTCAGCTGACAAGGAGAAATTTCCCTTCTCAAACTGAACGACGGAACCTAATGACACCTGATGGGAATAAAACCATATCTTTAATGTGGTACATTTATCCACACAGACAGGTAGTATGTTTAAGCAATGTAATCTGTCACACAAACACATTCACTTTCACATTCACATCTTACTTCCAATATGGCCTAAATTTCTCACAGCTTACCATCTGCATAATGATTCCTTTTTCTGAGTTGGTTTTGTTTGTTTTGTTTGTTTTTAATGAAGCACCCACCAGAGCAGCTGGGGTGCTGATGGAAGCTGAATAAGAGGGCTCTGAGCCACTTTCCAAAGTCATATTGCTGCAGAAGTGGTATGATGGTGCTTCAAGGGGAGTTGAACTGTGGGGATGAAGGGAAGGCTGGAAGACAAGGAAAACTAAGGAGACAGTAAAATGATGATGCTCAGAGGAACTGAAGAGAGAGGAGGATGTGAAGCTCAATAAAACTGGCAACTACGCACGTAACTCCCAGATCAGAAAGAACATATCAGAGCTCAGTTACAGATAAATGCCAACAGAGAAACAAAGAGAAGGAAGTAGAAAAGCTAGGAGAAAGGGAAGATATTTACTGTTCCTTCATATACAGGAAGGGAGGAAATTCTTTAGTCTAACACTATGTGTCTTCACACATCTTTAGAAAAATCCTTACAAATAGGTTATATTAATCCAGGTCTTGACTAGAAAAAACTAGAATGTTGTTTAAAATTGTAAAAAAAGGGGGGAAACAACAACCAGTAAGTAGAAGTGTAACAGGTTCTGTGGGAAATGGTTTCAAATACTTCATTGGAGTGGCAATAGCATCATTCAAGAAAAGAAGGCAGCACAAGGTCAGATTCTTTGATTGCAACCTGCTTCAGCTTCCACCGGTCTTGGGAGAAAAACAAGTAATTCCAGATTGCCTGGAAAGCATGATCATTCCAACAGCACCTTTTGGTCTTTCCTGCTCCTGCAGTGGGGTGTGGCCAACACTTTCAGAACAATTCACCTCTCAAGAGGTCCCTATAGCAAATGGTGAAAGAAGAGCACTCCTTCATCCACCCAAACCTAGGAGCCATCATCATCCTATCCATGGATTTCATTGTATCTTCCTTCAAGGTGCTTGAGGACTGGGGCTTGAATGCCGTACTTGAGCTGCTCCTTTCATGAACACTCTAAGGTCTAAAAAAATCCAAACTCATGAATAACATGTATTTCCCTGAGAAAGCATGGCCAGATGAGTATGTTTTCAGATTTGAATGTATCAGTGAAGATTTCTTTGGACAAACTCCTTGTAGTAATGTGTAAACTGTGCTTGCCTAGATATAACACACAGCCTCTACTTACAGACTGCTGCAGTAGATGACACTTTACAAAAGTACCACCATTTTCTGGTGCTCTCCTCAGAGCAGTGCAGAAAGAAGTTCAAGTCACTCTGCTTGTCTCCTTCCCCTTGCCTTTCCCTGTCTTTCTACTAACCTAGATTTCTTTGGTGGAATAAAAGTAATTTTTTTTTTCTCCAGATCAAAATCCAAAACTACCAATTGCATTTAATAAATGTATATAGCCAATAGCATTCACTTTATAGTTTCACCACTTAGAAACAGCTACACCTTGGCCTGATTTTATAGCACATTTTTAAAATGCTCCCAACATTCAATCTTACGCAGCGTACACCCTGTAGAATGAGACTGACACAGCACACGCCAGATCATGCAGGGACTGCACACAGAGCACCCCTTAGCAATGCTGTATTTTACATCTAAGACATGTGGGACAACTTTGTAGAGTTCTGGTCTAACCAGAAAAATTTCCTGTGCATAAAAATGGCAGGATTTAAGGACTTAACCAATTGTTAATTTGCATGGATATTGAATGAATGCTGGCAAGCCACTCTCTGGAAGACATCTCCTTAAATACCTCAAAAATACTACAGTTTATCCAGTAAGTACAATAGTTGTTTTTCATTTATGCCATTTTGCAATGTTTCTGGTATTTTTTATTTACCATGTCACAGTAAAGAAATATCAGTGCAACCTTTTAAGACATTTGAGGAAAGCATGAGAAAAAAAAATAGTTCTTTCTAAATATTGACCCAAAAAAAAATGCATTAGCTTGCAACAATGCATTTTTCCCTATATTTTTCATTTGAAATAAAGAAATGCCTGCTAACACAACAGCTTTCTTTGTCAGAATACACTTTGGTTCTCCATATTTTACTAATTAAAACCTGAAAATTTTCTGCATCATCCTGTGGCATGACAAATACCTTCCTGTGAAGCAGATTTTATCCATGAACCCCAAAGTTACTGAGTCCTACCAGACAGGAACTGACAGAAAGCAGAGCAAGGAAAAACTCTGGCACAAGCATCCTTACTAAATGATCATACAGTAAACATCTTTAAATAAACACAAAGCTTATCATCATTTATTTTTTAAAAATCACATGCTGAAGTCTCTTTGCAATGCTGGTTCCACCATCAGGTTTTAGAAAGAAGCACAGAGTTCTGCTGTGCCTGCCAACATTGGGATCTTTGCTGCACAGAGCCAAGGCAGGTTAAGTGAACCAGCACGTTATTTTTTCTGGAAAGAATTCAACAAACTCTTCCAAAAAAGGCAACCATCACTGTTTCAACACCTGCATTGAACATTAACTACTTACTCTTCAGAACAAACCAAAAGCAGCTCTAACACACCCAGGATAAGACAGAACATTAAAAGTAAAAAAAATGTTTTAAATATTTGGGAATATGTAAAAAAAAATTAGTATCTGAGCACTCATTACACAGAGTGATTAAGAAGTGGCTGCCACATACACTTTTATCTCCTCACTTCATCTCCTTCAGTGGTTACTTTCAGAGGTTGCAGAATGGAAAAAGATCCCAGCTGCCTTTCTTCCTGTTGTTGTGAGGACATGAAAAGTGATTGCAACAGAAACATCCTTTGCTGCTGAGTTCACCTAAATGCCCTGTCACATTTCTGAGGTTAAATGAGGAAATTTCCAAGCCTGACATGGAAAATCAGTCTGCAAGCCACTGGCCATGGTCACTAATCACAGCCAGGACTGCAGTTCAAAGGGCTCTTCTGCAGGCAAAAGAACCAAGAATCTAGTACAGTATTTTGAAAATTTACTACCAAACCCTGAGTTTTGTATCAAAGAATACAACGTGTTTAGGAACATATTTTGACTGCACACATTACTATCCTGTTGACCACTGGGGAGAATAGGGACTGTAATTTTCTTTGCACTGTACAGAGGCAAGGAAACATACTACTCATGCTGGAAGAAAACCAAACCCTTTATATATCTCTTTAAAACCCCCAAACTTTCCAGTCTTAGAAAAACTGCCCTTCCAAGTCTGCCATGGTAGTTCAGGACATCAGCTACTGGGCAGAGGTGCTAAATGGCATAAGTTACTGTTCTCCAGAAGGAACAACTCTCAGAACCAAACCTGTATCATTCCAAATATATATACACTAATGAGCATGAACATATGCACACACTGAAAATAGCATCTTATGTTTCTTGGTTTACCTATTTTATTCTCTCCTTTCAAATGTTTATTGTCCTTTTTTCCCCCCTTTTGAACCTAATTCAAGCAGGTTATTTACTTTGTTTGCTTTGTGACATTTTAAGCATTTATCATAGTTATAATTCAGAACTTCCAAGCAGCAAGCAAGTTAATTCAGAACTCCCAAGCAGCAAGCAAGTTCATAATCTAGCGTTGAGACAGAGGTAATCACCTTTGGGAGGTGACTCAGAACACAGAATTAATTGTCCACAGTTACAAAGCATGAACTAATCCCTCCCCTCAAAGCAACAGCTATACCACTACCTATCAAGGCCCCTCCAGCACAAGCAACGAAAACCCCCAATAAAGCCAAGACTGAGGCAAATATACTAGCAGAAGTAACTCAGCATTCTTCATATTTTTATTATACAGTATCAGACCTGTGGTGGAACACGCAAGAGAACAGTAAATCTGCTAAGAATGATATTCAAAAACTTGAATCGACTTTCAGAGCAGTCCACATGGGTGTTCAGACTCAGCTGGGTGTTTTCTGATACTGTATTTTGATGTGCTTTGGTCCTCTTACAGGAAAAAAGCCAAGCCACAGATGCAGAAATATCAGGTAATCAGAAACTCAAAAGATAAATCCTTTGCTGCTCATAAATCCTCACACAGCATAGAATAATTGCTAAGAGAACAATACTCTGGTTAGTGACTAAAAAACACACTGCTTTTGAAATGACATGCAAGGTTTGTGAATCACCTATCAGGTTTACACAGTCCTTACCAGCCACGGGAGTGCAATGCTTTCCAGCAGTAGTAACATTTTCACTTTGAGTATAGTGTTCTCAAGACCACCTAACAATTTTCACATTTATTAAAACAAACAAATAAAATGAGCAGCATTAATTACATTTTAGATTTTAACTCTCCTTCCTTGGAGATGTACAGTTCACCAGAAATGTTCAGTTTGGCAGCTACCAAGGATCTGGGTAGGAATTAAGGCTACTCAACACTTTCTTGGAATGAAAGCAGAACCTCGTGGGATCATACTCTTGCACATCTTTATGCATCTGTAAAGAAGATCTTAGGATTCTCCATAAAGCTGAAACTATGCCAAAGCAAGTGCACCTTGCAAAACCCTCATGGATCACTTACTAGAAAAACGAGGAAAAAAACCAAGCAAACAATTCATGCAAAGGGAATATTTTTTCACAAAGTTCAGGGCTTAGTGAAAGTTTATTAATCGCACATAGGTAATCAGTCACATATCTCACAGCAACAACATCTTAACAGGCTCAACTAATACTTATTTGATCTGAACAAAGTAAGGTAGCAGAAGCTTTTCCAGGGATTCCGTTTAAAGTTGGATTCAACTTAGTGGAAGAAGAGCAGGGGAGAATTAAAGCATATCTATGCAACTGCAGCTATAGTTTCCACTGGAATCGATGACTCAGTAACACAACCTGTTGTGATTTTTTAATCTCCACGTCACTAGCACCAGCAGTCTGCCAAAATCCACTGCTGCCTTCTGTAAACTTCCACTAGCTAAACCCCCTGTTTACCAAAGCAAGCAAAGTAGGGAAGGCACTGTGACCACACAGAAAAGACCATCACAGATGCCTGTCCCAGGCCTTTCAGCCTCCTACAAGATGCATCTGGGAACACCACTAAACCACTGAACTCAATCACTAAATCAAAGAATGTTTCTTTCCTTGCTCTTGCAGCCTGATTTAACTTAAAGCCCAAGTCTTCTCAACTAACAGCCTCCTTTTCTCTGAAAGTGATGGGTCTGAGCTTCTGAAAGGACTGTGACAATAAGGAGTGTTCAAGATCAATCAGTGGCAGAGACAAGAAGGACCATCACGAGATCCAGCAGCAGCATCCAGATCTGGCCTACCTACACTCCTAACAAAGTTATGGTTGGAGCAGCGACCCAAGAGGACAGCTTCCTCTGAAAGCTAAAAGAAACAAGCAGTAAAACCTGAGTTTTGAAAGAGGACAGGAGAAGATCTAATACTAATTATACGACACTCTTAGCAAAGCAGACTCAAAAAAAGTGCAAGACTTGGAACTCCCAGGAAAGGAAAATCTAAGGCACACACATCTGCTGTGCCTCCTCTGAAATTTAATGGCAAGCTGGTAGTTCTGAAATATTTCTGCCCAAACCAAAGTGCTTACATTAAAAGCAGAGGACAACCACACATCATAAAATTTTCTTATTTTGGGACATTACACTATCACATATAGACACTTTTTACCATACGCTGTATACTTGCTCCACGTACTATATCTTGCTTCCTAGGACAGAAATATCTTCTCTAGTGCCTTAAAAAACCCCACCAAACCCAAAGACAACAACAACCCCCAAAAAACACTATCTAATCAAAAAGCCCAAACCCTAGATATTTAAAGATGCCTCACTTGGGCTATTGTGCTCTTTTACTGAATGCAGACAATGCATGACTTTCAAACCTGTATTTACCACCCTGTCATTTTCTACCATCCCTACTTCTGACAAAATCCTTCCACTCTGTTGCCAAGAATATGAGAACAACCACTATACAAAACCTGAGGTCCTCTTGATACTTCTGGGAGTAAACCATTTATAGTTGGACTTGATGATCTTCGAGGTCTCTTCCAACCTTAGTAATACTGTGATACAGACTTCAGAAAAGTAGGACTTTGGAGGGGGTTCAATCAGGACAGGAGAAGAAATCTCCAGGGAATTTCAGTATTGTAAAAAGCCTAAGAAGAGTTACTGTTTACTAAACACTGCTTTTAATTACACAATGTTATTTTCATTCTTTCAAAAGGCAAGGAAATAGGAGAAGATAGGAAGGGTGAATATGAACTCTGCCAAGCAGAAAAGGGCAACTGCAGGATTATTTCCAGCTCCTGACTAGAAGAGTGATGAACATCTATCTACAAAGAAAACAAACCCAGGATTCTGCTAGAAATGTAGAAATGTAATCTTCCTTTTAAATTCCTTTTCACACTGTTACACAACACTGAAAATCCACTACTTCTACTTTGAATACAGAAAGGTCACTATACAAAATTTATCACTCGTCACACATTTCCTATCTTTCCTCACTCTTCTCCTAGCAAAGAACTCTGTTCACATCTGGGTCTGTTTAACCAGTGATTGGAAATTTAGCCTCCTGATTTCCCGTTAAATACTAGGCACAGGAAAACAAATAGCACTTGTTTTTCAGTGATTTTTGTCAGTCATCCAAAATCTAGTGCAAACCATAGTACAGCCTGTGGTTTAGTGGCAAAGACCCAAAATATGTGAGCCATATTTTCATGAAGTGAAAGCAATAAACTAGCTATTGGCTAAAATAATAAGAACATGGATTTTTTTGCTTCTTAGAAATACAGAAGTGACTAATAATTACAACTCTTCATTCTTTCACTTATTCTTTAAAGCATTTTTGTTTTCTTTTCAAGTGAAGACCACGTGTCCTGGTTTTGTATTTATCATTACTGCTGTTGCTTCCTTCATGTTACTAACTTAACACACACACATTCATTCCTATTAAAGGGGTTCTTGTGAGTAAAGGTTATTTGCTTGCCTAAATGCTGTCTCATCCATTCAGTTGCCTGAATAACTCAAAGACAGAGCTAAAGCATCACATTTTAAATCAAATACTATGTACAATCACATATGTAGCTGTTTAAGGATCTATTCTAACAGTGATTCCTGTCACAAAATCATAAAGGATTGGGTCCCTTCTGCTATTAATTTAATTCTCACTCATTTACCCAGTAAATACATTCCTAGGCTATAAAAGCAATTGAGAAAGCTACCAAATCTAAAGCAAAAATTAACTTGCTGAGTAGCACCTATAAAATCCTTTTGCTGGATAGTTTCACAAAACTTTTGGTTTTCTGCCAAGACATAAACAGCTTTTAGGGATGAAGAGGAATGACTTGATGGGAAGGGAGGAAATTATTTTGCTCCATGAAAACTTAAAAGTGGGGTGGTGTGAGAGGTCTGGTGAGCTTTTTCTGCAAGACTGACCTACAAGAAGATTACAGGTAAAAACATTTTCTACAGGTGTTGCCTAGCTTAGGAAAAAACATGATCTATCATAATCAAACCAGCCTGAGGTCCAGAGAACGTGTTCAACTTCCTCTCCCACTCCACTTTTATCATACACTTTTGGCATTTATTTCCTGATGAGGAAAAAAAAACCTCACAACAAAACCCAAAAACACACAGATGCTAGGTATTCTCCTTGCTGAACTGAGCAGACCTTCCCACCAATGCACTGCTCTTCTGCATGATGAAAGGGCTGATGATCCAGCTCAGGAACACCAGCACAAAAAATGCCTATTCCCAAACTTGTATTTTTGTGACAAGTAAAAATATCCACAGTAGTATGACTAGATACAACAGTTAAGGAAAGTGGTGACTTTCAATTATTTAGGTCAGGTAGAGTTCATGCACTAACCCATTTCAGGTATTTTCGGGTTGAAATGCCATGGTACTTAGATATATTTATTTTTAACACAAAGAAAATAAACTCAAGACTTACTCTATGAAAATCAAAATAATGTTCTCAGTACTACCTACTTATCCTACCCATATATATATATATGTAAAAAAAACTCATGCAGAGTCAGAAAATAACTCTGTCTATGCCAAGCATATTGCTAACACCACAGTGTGTAGTCACCATATACTCACTTTAACACACACACAGAGAAATTTATGCCAGGTTTTTTTATCAAGATGACTTTAAGACTGCTCACTAGTGTTTTTTTCCTGGCTTATAGATGGGGAAGAATGCCCTGAGAAGCAAAGTGACAATACAATAAGGAACAGACTAGTAAAGAATAACTCACTTTAGCACCTGTGCCCTGTCTTAGATGACTTCTTCCAAAGAAGAAGAATCATCATTTGATTTGGGAAAAACACCAATTTGTAAGAATCATCATTTGATTTGGGAAAAACATGACTTAAAAAAAAAAATCTGATGTTACAGAACACAACCTTTGGTTTGGTTGGGGCATTGTATTTAATTTTAACAATAATTTATTGCACTGTGAGATTTAGCCTCAGTAGATATTTTGTGAAAACAGAATTGTGAGCTGACTCCATGAATACAAAGCATGTAAAAAGTCACAGTGCTGAGTGAAGCGAAGTGCTGAGCGCATCACATGATACTGACAAATTTACCAATAAGGTATTTTGTGCTCCCTCTGTCTCTTCCAACCTGGTCTGGTCCATTCCATTCCATTCCATTCCATTCCATTCCATTCCATTCCATTCCATTCCATTCCATTCCCATACAGTCAAAGGCTGGATTTTCTCACACATTGATTTTAGACTTCTGCCTAATGCAGAAGCAGGTCCAAGGCAAAAATCCAAGCTTGAACTACTTGGTAAGTCAAACTCCAGTTCAACACAGTACTGCTGTATTTTCATGGTCTTTCGGATATATGCTGACACAAGCTTTAAATCTTTTTATCCTTTCCTTTAAATAAAGCAGTTTGAGGTGGCATAGATTTCGTGGAAACTCAAACAATGAATTCAGAGAGCAAAGGTAGTAGACCATCTTCCTAATATGGACACTGAGAACACACAGTGCTACCTCCACATTCCGCTCCAATATACAGATCATTTAAGCTCAGTCTGCCTTAGTTTCTCCCCCTGTACAAAGGTCCTAACAGCACTTTACAGAGTGCTCCAATTCATTATCTGCTCATGTCATTATCTTCTTTCCTAGAAATAACCTCAGATCTTCTAATATAATTCATCTACTTTTTTTATTTATTCAGAACACATCTCCCTGTAACAGTTCAAGAACTTTACTATGATGCTTTACAGGGAAAAAATAATAGCTAGGAATAAAAATAAACCAACAGCTAGGACTTCACCAATAGTGCCATGACCTTTTAACTACAAACTTTGACCTGGCTCTATGGGTGCTGTCTTTATCAGCAGTAAGACCCAGAGTTTGCCATTAAAATTTCTTCACAATACTTACCTTTCCTAACTAGAGATCAACCAATGAAACAGTGTGATTAATACTTTACATACAATATATTAATAAAATTGTGTATTAATGTATTGTATGAAAAGTCTGAAGGAGAAGGTGGGAAGTCAATTATTATCCTGCCCAAGGCTTCCATAGAGACAGACACAGTAGTTATGACACTCCTATGGTATGCATGACAGATTTCTGTTATGACTATAGAACTAATGGACAGTAAAAAAGGTTTTTTTTTTTAATTCTAAGTAATTTATGATTCAAAATACTGTACTTAGATGTATATTTAAGGAGAATGAACAAGACAGAGCTGCAGAAGTATACAGATAAGCCAGCTGTTTTCAAAACAAGTGCCAAGGAAGCAAGCTTCACACTACTCAGCTCTTGGAGCTGCTGTTCACACTCCTAGGTACAATTCTCTGAGACTTACTCTGGAAAAGAAAGAAGAGAATCTCTCCTAGAGTATCACAGTATCACCAAGGTTGGAAGAGACCTCGAAGATCATCCAGTCCAACCTGTCACCACAGACCCCATGACTAGACCATGGCACCAAGTCCAATCCCCTCTTGAGGAGGGAGGACATTGCTGCCCAGAGAACTCTCCTGCCCACTGCAGGCTTGAACTCACGACCTTCCCAGTAAGAGTCTTACATGCTACCAACTTAGCCACATGGTCCCCCAGTAGAAGCAGTATGTCCATCTGCCCCTCAATTCACCTTAAACAAGAACCCTTGATTCTGCAACATGACAGGCTCCTCTAGGATAAAGGCAGTCCCATGGATTGAAAACTAGCATGGCCCAAAGCAGGCAAACAGCTCTGCTGCAGAACCCTTGACTTCTTGTCTCTTTGGTACTGCATTTGCCCACAGGTGCTGCTAAGACTTCCTGTGTGGTTCTGCTCTCATTTTTTCAACACGATTTTGAGAAAACAATGCATTTATCCTTCTATGCAGAGTGGAAAAGTAATGGATGATTACTTCAGTTGAAGCTGCTGAGCCTGTAACCTCATGGCCTATAAACCCTAGCTACTGAAAAACTGGTACATGGAAAGTGGGAAGGCTGATGAGCCTCTGATACATAACTTATCTTATGTTTGCAGCAAAAAAAACCCCAAACATCTTAGAGAGAGAGAATGCAGGGAATAAAGTTCTGGAATGAGAGAGGCTGCAGGGATTAAACTGGGAGAAATAATGCTGGATTGGTATCTTGGCATTTTCTCTTCTGCAACCTCATTTTTCAAGTTCTTTAATATAAAAGAAGGTGGTAGAAGGAAGAATACATACATTATAAGGCAGCTGAAGAGATCCAAAGTTGTTATGGTGACCTATTGAGATGTTTACATGTGATTAGTGATGGGTCAACACTGAGAACCAGTTCACTCCTCACAACAGAAAGGCAAGCTCCTGTATCTGCACAGCTAATGAGGAGCAGTGTTATCCCACCACAGTAGGTGTGTGCTGGGACAATAGTATGAGGCATCACAACTTTTGGTCCTTACCATGATCAGCAAAACCTATGAGGCAGGAGTATTAAGAGGAGGTATTTTCAGTCCCACCAACAGAGAACTGAACCTGTACAGTCTACCAGGTACTCCTGTTGGACTTGAGAGACAGTTCATCTTTTCCTTCCTGAAGCATCAGTGACCAGGTTTATTGTAGCACTTCCTGAGGCCAGACAACTTCTTGTTCAGCACAAATCATGAGTGCTACTGCTCATGTTTTCACGCCTGGTTTTGTAACCAGAACAGCTTGAAACAGTTTTCTGAAGTAAATGCTTAGTTAATGGTACAGTTTAGACAGCCAAGGCCTGGCACATTCCTATTGTTCCTATGCCTTAACATAGCCTATAAAGAAGCCCTGCTGAGCCAAACCAAGCCAGCCCAGCATGATCACAGTCTGCACAACAGTGCAGTTTGCTGAACTGAAATGGATGGTTCCCAGCAAAGCACCTCTCTGCTCCCAGAGGCAAGGTGAGGGGAGAATCCTGGTGGAGGAGAAAGGGAGGGGAAGAGATAGCTGAACACAAGCTAGCAGATAATGAAACAGGAGTAAACATGTAGTAATTGTAAGAAGAGATCAAAACTAAACTGGTAATAGGCCCAAGACTTGATTAACTGAAGAAAGGTGCTGTTTGTTTTGAACAGGAGTGAGGACATATCGCACTATCATTTATCATGTTGTTCCTTAGTCATTTTCTAAGCAGACCAGAAGTGCACTGGTTGTATTAGGGACATGTAACAGGAACAGTTAATGAGGAGACAGTAGTCAAGAGTCTCTGGCACAGTAATGAGAAATCAAAGATTGTGAACACCTTAGGAAACAAAAAACGACCATCGTCTTTGCACCAGACACTAATACACTGTACTGGAAACAGGATGGAGTCCTTCACAGTTCAAAATATCAAGGACACTTCTGTACTCTCATGACAAGAAAAACAATCCCACAAAGCTTTTGGTGTTCAGCAAGTGATAGAAACCTTGGTGCACTTAACAGTGTCACCACCTACTGAGAGAGCAGTGCTCCTTCCCTGTGTGCTAATGCTGCAGCACTGTCCATCTTCCCCTCCTGCTCATATATTGTGATGCCATTAAATTTCCTGTTGGGTACTGCAGAAACAGTCTTGCCTAACACTGTCACCTGTGCTAGAGGGGCAAAACTAAACCCTATGAGGGTACAGCTAAAAATAATTAAGATTAGTTCTGCAATTAAAGTTGAATATAGTAAAACCTGCAACTTCAATAAAGACAACTCATGATTAGACATGATGTCACACATGAAAAATTTAATCCAAACAAGTAGTCTGTTTCACTGCAAATAGCAAACTTGAATGTCCTGGCAAACTGCAAGGACATGATTTACAAATACGAGGCAGTATTTGGATCCTACATTATAAGCAGTGCTCCAGTTTGAGAAATAAAAATGACTTCATTCCAGGCTTAGCTCAGTCATTTCAATAGACATCAGAGACATAAACTGTAATTGTATATATTGAGCTCAATATATGAAGATTTTTGTTTTGGTCACAGACCACACAACTAGTGTTCACCCATATTTCCCCTTTTGTTTTGAGGCTTTTGGCATTCTCATGCATTATACTTCTAATCAGGACTGGCAATCTGCTATAACTTCACAGCTTTTTGAACTGTAATGGCTGCTAGTAGTGATAACTACATGACACACAGATTCTGAAAACATAGGTTTACTTTCTTTTCCTTGAATTTACCTACTGAGTAATTTGGTACTTTTTTTCAAACTGCTTTGCCCTACCACCTAACTGTTCCCCAGAGTCCTAGACTGAAACCTGACTTTCTGCTCATTTGTTTCTTTAAAATGTATGTTTGAAAACCTTCAACATGAATGCCATTACCTCTGTACCCTGTGCAACCAGTAGCTGTGACATAGAGCAGGCCAGAGGACTATGTATACTTACAAAGAAAACTCTCTGGATTCCAGGTGCCAGTCTTTCTGTTTTTAGCTTCCAGACCAAAGGCAAAGGAGAGTTGAGAATAAACACGAGAGGCTTCTGGTGAATATGCACTGATGAAATTGGATTCAAATGTAGTGTCACCTACAGAGAAACACAGAAATGTATTACTACTTCCTTTTAAGTTTCAAACTAAAGTGGAATTTGAAACAATGAATCAAAGGTCATTTTTATATATACAGTATGGATTTCAGCATTCAGGCCTCTTGACTCAAAAATTATAGACTAAAAATAGTAATTAAATAAAAGTCAATGGAACATAGATAATATAGAGAAAGAAACAGTTAACATTTGTGCTCTAAGTGTTCAAGAAAACTTTGGCAAATACTGATGAAAAATAGCTTATGCAAAAGGTCAAACTACTAAGCTGAAAGTTGGAGAACAAGGAGATAAAAAGAACTGCAAATCAAACTCCTATTTCTGGTTTGCAGATAGTAGGCTACAAAGCTGGCTAAGAGTACAAGCCTCATCTGCTGATGCTATTAGGTCATAAATCTAACCTGCAAAACAAATAAACCAAACAAACCCAGAAGGAACAAATTCAGAAACACAAGTGAACACTACCCTAGTTTATGGAAAGAATTCCCATAGAAATTTTAACATACACTAGGGAAAGAAAATGCCTGTCTTTAGAGACTAAAAGGATCCAGGAGGAAAATGATTCCAGGAAAGCAGACATCACCAAGGCGAGGGGTAAGCTATTAGAGGTGATTTTTAAGCAACCAGTTTGTGGTTGCTGGAAGCCCCTCCTGCCCAGATGCCCATATCCCACTGCTGCTCATCTAGTAAGGGGCTAAACATAGAGCAAAACCCTACCCAAATGCATGACAAACAACCTGCCAGGTTTCAGTATATAAGAACCTGCAATTGGAATCACAGTGGTTTTGCAGTATCTAGTAAACGTTTTAAAGCAATCAGCACTTGGCTTGATTTTTCATCCTGCTTTATAGGAAAAAAGCTTTAGTGTACGATGGAGAGATTTATTACACAGACTAGGCAGAGAAGCTGATGTCTCATAACGGTGGGTAGCAGGTGGATTCCCTGACAATCACAGTTCTTTCTGTATAGAGGGAGCAAAAGATGAATACAACCACCAGTTTGAGCCGTGGCACACAGGAACAAGCAGACAAAATGTGTTTTGTCCTGCTAGGAAATCTGAAAGAAAATCTGAGACACAGAAGCCACAGCTTGTATTTTATTGCATTATTCTTGTATGATGGTATCAGTTCAAGTAAATGCAGATCCATCTGACAAGCTAACTAGATGACAGCTAGAGACCAAAATGACTATGGGGTGCCTCTTACTGTTGAAAATCTTTCCAAAGGTCTGAAAGACACGAGGAAGATAGCAGAAACATCTTTTTTCCTGCTACTTAAGAACTCATGAGAGAGCCATCAAAGAGCCAGCTGTGTTACCACACTAACTGGTACACAGGTGCTTATGTGCAGAATTTATTAGATTCTCAAGTCACTTGAATAAGCACATCTCAGGTCCCCACAGTGAAACAGATATCAAATTCCATAAACACACCTCTAGGGGAACCGAGGACAGCTCTATCTTCATGTCTGATATGCTTGATTAAAGCTTGCTTTAAAATTGATATTGAAAGAATAATTCCATATTTGTGCTAAACCCAAAGCAGTCTAAAGAATAAGCACACCAACAAGCAGCAGCCCAGGGCAGTGCTGCCTCTGCCTGTTGGAGACTACCACCTCCCACCGCCTGGCCTCTCCTGGCAGCAGGCTTTGCTGTATTTATGCATTTCCAACAGGAAATATTAAGCACCATAATTACCGTATCTTCTGGGGACTATGTCTGTCTCCATGTTCTGCCTCCAAAGAATAAAACACATCGTTTAAAGAAACTGCAGGGTGTTAGTGCTCTTGTGAGACTTGTGCAGGTCTGGTGCCCCCAGCATAAAGGGGACAAACTGCTGGACTGGGTCCACAGGAGGGCCAGAAAGATGATCAGAGGACTGGAAAGTCTCACCTACGGGGACAGGCGACAAGAGTCGGGGCTGTTTAGCACAGAGAAAAGAAGGCTCCAGGGAGACCTTACAGCAGCCTTCTAGTACCTTAAGGGGGCCTACAAGCAAGCTGTGAAGGGACCTTTGTACAAGTGCAGTAACAGGCTGAGAGGGAATGGCTTTAATCTTAATGAGGGGAAATATAGCCAAGGTATGAAGAAAAAAAATTCTTTACAGTGAAGGTGGTGAGACACTGGAACAGGTTGCCCAGGGAGGTCATAAATGCCAAATGCCCCCTACCTGGAGGTGTTCAAGGCCAGGTTGGATAAGACCTTGAACAACCTGGTCTAGGGGAAGGTGTCCTTGCCCATGGCAGGGAGGTTGGAACTAGATGACTTTATGGTCCTTTTTAACCTAAACCATTCTATGAATCTATGAGTTCTATTAAAATAAAAGATAGATAAGATAAAATTACTTGTTTTGCAAGGCACCCACTTTGTTATTCTGCCTAGGAATGGAGAAGTGAGAGTGGAAAGAAAAAGGTGTTTAGAACTGCTATTAAATTCATGGCAATTAAACAGCTTTCACTAATTCTTATGGGTTTACAGCCATAATCACAGCTAATTAGTAATAAACTGTCTAAACTATTATATATAATTACTTCCTTGTGGGTTTTTCTTGAAAAGCAATAAAAACACTGTAAGTTTACCAACGTAGCTATTGGATCTTTTCTCAGTCTTGATCTGGCAATATGATTTCAAATTTTATTCTGATTTTTTTCAGCTCCAAATGGCATAAAGTGCAATCAATTTTAAACTCTCTAAACTTCAAAGTGTCAAAGAGAAAATCTACTACACTAAAATATTAAACACATCCCCTCTATCGTATGCAGCATGTTTTCATACCAAATAACTGGTTTCTTCTGATCCTGAAGGAAGTAAAGGCTGATGTATGTATTGATAAAATGAACTACAGTATAGGTTTGTGCACTCAAATAATCAAGAATAGAAAAACTGTAACATGCTCTCATGCTGGCCAATGGGGGCACTCATCCTGGGTTTGCATCCTGGTTGTGTTTTTATCAGGATGTCAAATCAACTCAAAGAAGCAGCTCTTATTAGACCTTTTTTTATTTTTAAAATGCTATTTAAAACTTCTGGTTTTAAAAAAATACCAGAAATCATGCAAGAGAGAAAACACACTCTGAAAACAATCTCGGAAACAGCTAGGCCAAGTCCTTTGGGTAATAAGGAAACGGAGAAGTATCTGTTTCAACTGATCTCAGAAAAGTTTATTCAAAGCCAGTATCTCTCAGGCAAGACAGATGTTTTAGTCTTCATGAAGATTTCTGCCTGTTGGTTTGGTCACATGAGAGGGCATACAAAGCAATCATACTACCTTAGTGAAAAAATCAGAGGCTCTTTGCAACTGGATCTTCTAATAGATTTTATAGTTTCTATTCCTCCAGGTTTTGTAAATTAAATAGGTATAGAATACAAACAAAAATTATTATTTCCATACATACATGGAAAAGGTCAACCAAGTTTAGGCTGTATCCAGAAATGGTGATTTACCTATCCACGCCTTTGGTGGAACTGGAGGATAAGTTAATCACATAATGGAATTTTCCCATTTCTGCCTTAAAAGCACAGGCCGATTACTAAGAAAAGCTACAGGACTTTAACACAAACTCAGTTCACTTTTCATGAGTAAAGGAAGTGTTCCTGTGAAAATGTTCAGAATAAATGTAATTTCGCATCACTGCACTCCTCAGTCTGCTCAAGAGTACGACAGCAACAAAACACATAATGTGGAATTTATATTCCTAGTGCTAAACGCGGAAAAGAAAACAGTAAACATAGGTGTGTTTTTGCAGCAGCCTCTGTCACTACATTCCAAGGCATACATATTCCCTGTCATTTACATTTCTCGGCTTAAAGGAGCCCTCGCAGCACCAACCTGGTTTTCCAGGCCGAAAGAAACTCCACAGAGCTTCTCAAAACTTGCTAAGGACCATCTTGGTCATCATATTTGGTCATCATCTTTTTCATAGCTAGCGCTGATGAGGAGCACTGAGGTAGTATAAGCTGCCTAACCTCTTACATATAATGAGGTTGTTCCAGAGTTATGTTTTCTTACAAAGCAATAAAATCATGCACCAGAGGTACCTAAATGCCTCTTCCACTACTGCTTTAGGGACTGCAAAGCTGAGTAGTACTCTGAAGTGCTACAAGTTTATGATGCTGACACAAGAAACAGTTCCACACTTCAGCCGTACTGGCACGACCAGCATGACACTATCCCTCTCTTTAGCTCTGGCTTATTAAGCTTCCTGCTGCTACACTCATTCTCCCAGCTTCTTGTCTCTTCGCTAACTTCTAGGCTGGCTGCCTCCACCCACAGCATTCTCTCTCACCAAAATGTCACTTCTGCTAGTGTCCCAACTGTGGCTCTAGTTAAGGCTGAATCTTAAGTGATGCTCCTCTTCCCCTTGTCACCTTTCTGTCCTAGCTTACCTCACAAGGTCTTCACAGCATACCCTTTCTCAAACGTTTAGACAGTCATAGCACCTTCTAAACACTCGACACATTAACAGAAAAGTACTGGATTGCTTCAAACCACCACCTAACAGCATGTTTCTAATTAACAGTAGAAGCTACAACACAGGAAGTTCCACCTTGACACGAGAAGAAACTTTAATGTGAGGATGACGGAGCACTGGAATAAGCTGCCCAGAGAGATTTTCTGGGGACCTTCAAACCCTAGATGATCCTGCTTTGACAGGGGAGTTTGGACCCGATGATCGCTGGGGGTCCCTTCCAATCCCTAACATTCTGTGATTCTGAGAAAAGCTAGAAATCTTCCCTTCCTTTTTGCATTTTCACTGGTAGAATCCGTATTATAAAATACTTATGGGAAACATTGCCCAGAAACTCCATCAGAAAGCAGTAAAGCTAGATATGAAGATATGGTATGAAATTCTGAACTCTGTGCTACAATGAATTGTTTCTCACATAAGTTGCTGTTTCTTGTTTTGTTTTCTTAGAGATGTATGTAAAAAGAGATGCTCTCGATCTATTCTTATAGATTCAAACAAGCTAATAAAGTATACATATATTGTACTTCTCTGCAACACCTCTCTGTACTTCTCTCTGTACCTCAGTCAGTCTTCTGCATCTCACACAGCTGTATGAGGAATTTGGTCAAACAATACCAGAAGAAAACTAAACCAGAAACTAAATTAAATAGACTAAAGGACTTTTAAGTCACCTAGTCCATTTAACAAGCAGCTACTATTGCTCTGCCCATGTTATTTTAAAAACATATTAAGACACAGCACATTAACCAAGTGGATTTCCAAGCATAACAACAGTACAGGAAAATAAGTCAGTGTGGTCCAACACATCCTTCACTCCTAGTGAAGGACTCATTTGATCACTGAGTTGTTGCATAGCCAGCAATTTCATTGGACCTTCTGGACATGCATGTCAGCAATGGTCCTCTCAGCAAAGCTTCAGCTTCAGCAGCTGAGCAAACTCCTCTCACCAGACTTGTTCTGGCCCTGTGGCACACACTCCACCAAGTATACATGTATACATAACTTGTGAGGGATCGACTTGGTTACAGGTGAAAATTAGAGGTATTCCAAAAGTCTTACAACACTACCTACAAATTTGTTTTTAAAATGCATCCCAACAAAGCATGTAAGTGTGAGTAGCACATGAACCACAGAGGTTCTGTCATTTTTACTTGAATGCATTTGTTGGCATGTTATAAAAACTGTACAACAATAAAATAAAGACTAAAAAAATATGCCATATTTCACTGGTGTCATGCCTATCAAATTTACACTGGCATTACCTAGCTAGCTGTATTTGCTTATATTCACACTGGTCACTACTCCTGTACAGTCTGCAAAGGGTTCCTTTAAGGTCTCTAGCAGCAGCAAGATTAAGACGACTGCAAAGGCTTCTCTGTCCCTGGAGATCAGTTTTATGGAAGGCTGAGTATCACCACAGAAACCAACTACAAAAACAGTCTACAGGCTCCTGCCCCGTTACTCTGGTAAAGCAATTTGTACTACGTGAAAGGCAAGGGCACAAATGCTGAAAACTGATCAAAGTAAACACTGCTGTTAAAGTACCAGTTTGTTTTGCTGACTTCAAGGCATCACATCACAGACTCTGTGTTTTGTTCTAAACAGATGAAAGTCAAGTGCCAAGGATTTGTAAGGCTGACTTAACTATTCCAGTGTGAAAGGCTTCAGACAAATTCATAGCACATTTTCCAAAACCAGCCATTACGAATTTGTGCTAATAAACCAGGACAGAATATGCTGTGCTATATTGGATTACACTGCCCAGGCTAGGACAGCTGCTCTCTAAAAGAGAAGAGAAAAATTAAATTTAACTCTCAGACCATAAGAATACTTTTTGACTTACAAGGGATGCAAAAAGATGGATTTATGACATCTTACAATCATTCCGCTGTGAAGATTAATTAGTACAAAGCAGACAAAATTTAGAGCAGAGATTTGAAAAGTTAAACCCATCACTGCGTTCACTAAGTGTTTGCACTCTTTTTGTTAATATAACATTTATAGGACACAGGTTATTCTGGTATCATAACCAAGAAACTGGTATGAAGAAACTTGAAAAATATAATGCTGATACATTTGCTACAAACGAAAACCATCAAGGATTAATCCATGGATTAATTCATTAATGCACTTTGAGTGGTGCAATCTACTGCTGCACTGCTTTTCAAGAGTATTTATCAGTTACTTTGGGAAATATTTCCAGGCCAATTTTTTATTTTTGGAGATGAAACCAAAGAACAAGTGTATTCTTTAGGCAGGGACTGCAAATTCAAAATGGAACACTTCAAGGTTCCCCTCCATATTTTTGCTGTGCTCACTGAATATTGTATTACAGATGTGATAGCAAGACAGCCATAGTAGATCGCAATGTCCAGCTTTCAGAAGCCAAGAGGTCCTGAGAGATTTTGCTGATTTTTCCAAGAAAGCAAAATATGTTCACATGCTGTTACTGCTTGAAGATAATTTTGCTGGAAGAGTTACATATTTGCACTCTTAAAACAATTGTATAAGCAAGTTCCTATAAGGCATGTAAAATGCCATCACTTCCTTTCTGGGAAGGTTCTCCAATGCAGACTCTCAATCTTACAGGGTAAACAGCTACTTTTTGAAAACTCATGACAACAATGAGACAAAAGATCTTCAGCACAGCACCACAGAAACGAACACTCCAAGGAAAATTACAATGCCATTAAAAACAAGCACTCACACAGTTATTTTTTCCCTGCCAGCAGAACTTAAAGCTGAGTCACCATCACAGCCCTTGTCAGAGACACACCATGCTTCCTTCTCTCTGACATACCCAGCACTAAAGGATGCTGATGGGACAGGGATTTTTCTCATTGGGAAAGGGCAGGAGGGCTGCAATGCGTAAGGCAGGCGTGGGGAGGGAAAGCCTTTTCTTTTTTGCCTTACTGTCAGAATGAGGCACAACTCAGTCCTCAGGGAATTGGTCTGAATCCCTGGTAGCTTTTACCAGGCATGTGGAGGAATGAAGTTTATTTACAAGGCTCAGGTAACACTCTAATTCTAAAAATCAATCCTTTACTTACTTTATCCTAAATACACATTTGCAAATGGATTGGCATTGCCTGGGCCTTCTCACCCACACTCACGAGACTGGCTAAACAGTAGTTACAGCTCAGTAATGCAAATCATGGGAAAGATTCATCCCTGGCATAATTCCACTGAAGCTACTGGCAATAAGCCAGAGACTGATGTGGTCCCATATGTTACCTTATAAAAAAGGAATACTATTGCACAATCTGCTGACCCTTATCCTCTACCACCCAGACTGCAAAACTGGGCTCCATCAAGAAGGCAAGGGAACAGACATGCTGATAAGGAATACCCAGCTATGATCTACAGGTCATCGCACACTCTTCATTAAAAAGTACTGTTGGAAACCTTCGACTGAAAGGTATTTGACATTTCCCTCCACCTTTCTTCTCTATATTTCTCTTGCATCAGGGGCTAAAGGTCAGGGTGGGCTGTGCTAGACACAGGCAGTTCCCTCCCCAAGGAACTTGCAAATCAAGAGATTTGAATCCTTCACCACATGGATGTGTCTGCCAACATCCAGTAACATACTATTTTGTAGTATTCATGTTCCCAGAAAGCCACTTGAACATGAAGATGCATTAGTCACGATGTGGAGAAGAAATGGCAGCCTCGACACGTGTTCAAGGGGAGAACTAAGCAAAGCTCCCTTCGCCTTTAGTGGGGTTGGAGCATCATTCCTGCATTTGGTGCCTGCTACACTCAGGGCAAAGCAACGCACCCAAATGGACACACCTTCTTTAACATCTAAAGGTCTACCCTCAGAACCAGTTTGAAAACTGACCTGCCCATCCACAGCAGTTGTATCTGACAGCTTAATGAAAGACTCCATTAGAACAAATGAATATGCTGCAAGCTTTTAGGCAAGTATTGCCTGTAATTCTTCCTCCAGTATAAGACCTGGTACCTTCCTAGCTCTAAGTATTAAATGGCCAAGATAAGGTGTAGATCTGTGTACAAAAGGATGAGATTCCAGCACAGTTAGATCTCCTCATATGTATTAGCAATCCAGCTGCTCCAGACAATTTTCAGGTTAAATTCAGTACTGTAACGTTATCACATACATCATGTGTAAGACAAATACCATATAGTACAGTGGCAAACTGTAGGGCACTAAACATGGTTCTCAGTATCTGGCAGTTTGTGTCTGGTTTATCTGGTTCATAACTTCTGTTTGACTGCACATCAGTGATACTTTCTCCTCAAAAGTGTAAGAGCAGGCAACTGTGTTGGTATGCTTTTACTGGAAATGCAGAGACTGAATTGTCCCATAGCTCCCACAGAGTCAGAACGTTCTGACGTAAGGCAACACTACAAAATACTGCTTCTAACTTCACAAAAACATTGGACTATTTCTGCCCACACCTTAGTCACATAAGTTATCATCAGACCAAAACGCAGCCAATTAACTTTTGGTGTTCCAAAGTTGTCATTTTAAGCTGGAGTCGTCAAACACAATCATGTTATGCTAGATGTTAACCCTTTGTGCAAATACCTAAGTAATCAAAAATTTAGGACCAAAGCTATTCCCAACAGAAATAACTTGTCAAATGAGCAAGACCATTAATGAAGTCTAGAAAGTGGATTACTTCTGCAGTGAAAGTGAAAAGAAAGTCAGGTTTTATTCAAGGACAACTATTTCAGAACACAAAGAGTAATAATTACATTAGTGTAAGTCATACTCACACTGATAGTAAGCTCTGTGTCAATCATCTTAAAAATTACAACAAAGAGTTTACTGATAAATTTTACATACAGGTCACACACACAATGTAAACTGCCTACTTTAGCTTTATCTGAGTAGTACAAGATCCGGTGTTCCCTATGTACATATTTCAATCCAGTTTTTACATTTTTAGTGTTATCTCATGCATTACATGGTTTGAGGAAGCATAGTTCTCCTGAAAAATAAGATTTGTCTGCAATAAAGAAAGCAAAGTCTCTGCATAAGCCCTTCTGCTCAGCTCTGAAAGCAAATGTAACCTTTATGTGCTGTTCCCACTTTGGGCACCTGCTGAACAAGAGCTGCCCACAGCAACCAGCCCTACAGTTCATTCAATGGAAAGGCCATGTCCACGAGTGCAAGGCTGAGACTACTTTCCTCTTTTCTCCTGTGACCTGAACTAGACACCTGGGCTCCCAAAGATTAAGTGAAACCATTTGTGCCGTCCACCCCTTCACAAAGCAGTCATGCTTCCCAGCACTAGAGAACAAGAAACACGATGTTTCACTCAGTTTTGCATTTGTCAGATGATGTCAATACTGTTGATGTGCTGTATAATGAATCCTTAGGGGAAAGTCCTCCTTTATATATTTTTGTGGGAAAATGCCTTGTTGCCTTTAGATCTGTTTAAGGCCCCAGGATCCATTCCTGTAAGCTGCCCCACTATTATTTAAGTGGCGTATTCACAAAAGGTACCACATCAGACTATGTTTTAGTTTAACAATTAATGCATAAGACTCATGCAAAAACATTTTTCCAGACAAATACTCTCTTCTGCCCTTACATGTACATATTGCAGATGTAAGCTTTTCTTTGATGAATCAGATGGACTGCAAAGTTTTATCACACAGAATCAGGTTGGAAAAGACCTCAGAGATCATCAAGTCCAACCTATTAGCCAACACCACCCGACAACTAAACCATGGCTCCAGTGCCACACCCACACTCCTCTTCCCTTCTTCCATCCCTAAACTACTACAAGATGTGCAACATACTGCTCAACACCTTGAAAAAACAAATGCAGGGCAAGATTGCTATTATGCTGGAGGGTATACAAGTACATGCAGAAAAGCAGGTCCTGTCCCAAAGAAAATGCTTCTTAAACTGAGAGACAAAAGACAGATGACAAACTTCTGCCAGGACCATTTTCCCTAAATGTATCTGGAGCATTCTAACCAAGCCTACACATGCTTTTCTAGGTAAACGCAGGTTTCCACTGCCTGCTGCATTAATGTACCACTACAGCATTGATACATCTTGCCCCTCAACAGGTCTCATTAGTCATAGCTCACTATGAATCCAAGCATGGTTTCAGAGACTCTGTGTTAGAACTATCTCATCTCTACCCAGTTCTGACAGAAGACACAGCAAGATCATTGTTCATCTCAACTGTCAAACAGTAGACTTCAACTAGTCTTCAGGGTTACAGAATGTCCATTATCTCCAAGAAAGTGACAGATTTTAACCTAAACCTGCACAATTCTACAATGAGATCTAGGTCATCACCAATATTACCTCTCCTCTAGCAACACTATATATTGCCACCATCATGTGCTCCAATCATGATTAGAATATTTCTGTACTATAAACTGCCATGGCAGTTGTTACACAGACGATCAGCTATAAATTGCCTATAATTCCTTCAAATGTTCTCAAGCCATTTAAGTTTCAGATGTTTGTATCTCACAGTGGTGCTATGTTTGCAACTCCGTGTAAAAATATTTTATTTTCAATTCATTTTACTGTTGTAGAAGTACTCTGTTTCAAAGGGAAAATAAGAGATTCTTCCAGAAGAACACAAACTTGAGTATGTGTCTATGATCTACATAAAAAACCCAGAGAAGTTGTGGAGTCTCCATCTCTGGAGGCATTCAGAACCCACCTGGATATGTCATTTCGTGATTTACTCTATGTGATCCTGCTCTAGAAGGGGGGTTGGACTAGAAGATCTTCAGAAGTCTCTTCCAACCCCTACCATACTCTGTGATTCTGTGTGTCTGATTTGTTCCTTTTCTCATTATCTTGCCACTGCAAGGTTTTACTTATTCAGCTGATACAGAAACATGACTGTCAGGCATTGCAACCTCCACACCATTTATGTTGGAAATTTTCCCCAATGCTAGGAGGATGAAGGAGAAAGAGTTCATTAATTCCAGCTTTTTGGTTCAACCATGAACGTGACCACTCATTACAAGTACTGCTCCACTGCATGTATGAGTCCAAAGACAGACTGTAACCTGCCTATGCAGTTTGTGATATAACAAACTCCTGGAAATGTCATCACTTATTTAACTTTTCTTGAGGAAAGTAACTGTAGATAAAGTAGCAATTTATAAATACTCCAAGCCAGGTCAGACAGTAGTTTTGAGGAAGGAACTGGAGACCAAGAATGAGAAACAGAGTTTATGATCAAATCCAAACACATTATCTACCTAAAAAAGCATAAGCACATGTGCACAGTGTGCTTACACACACATGAGCAGGATGGGAGGAAGAAGACTCCATCTTGTAAAGAAAAGACAGCAGCAGCAGCTCAGTTTCTCTCTACTCTCCTGCAATAACACATCAGTAACTATGGGCACTTGTAGCAGATGAAAACAAGAGTCCAATTTTCAGCCTCCATTTTAAATAACAGTCAGCAAAACCAAAAAAATTTGAGTGATCAGAAAAGTCATTTTAACATTTTCCCTTTTGAACCCTTGAGCCTTTTGTGGTGGGCCTTGGCACAGCTTCAAACATCATTCCACGGAGCTCTCAAACTGAGAGCAGCTCTGACTTCCGGCACACAGCAAACAAACCTGTTTCTAAAACCAGCAAATAGTGAGGGTTTGCACAGCACTTTCCAAGTCATGAGAAGTCACTGCTGCCTCCAAGGGTAGACATGCATCAAGCCATGCTCCTGCAAGCCAACAGGCTCTGCACAAACAGGCTCCTCTGGCTGACACATGACTTCCTCTGACAATTCTGGTAGGCAGAACTTGAAACAGTTGCCAAATTCAATGACCAACAAATCCTGAGCTGGCTAAAAACAACCCAAAGACTGCAGTCCAGAGTAAACAAGATGGAAAAAAATCCAACACATTAGAAAAGGATGGATTTTATGAAAGCACAGATGCTTCAAAGCACTAACAAGAAGAAGAGGGGAACAGAGCTGTAAAGGCTCTTTAAGAAATGGAGGCTGAGGTGGCTGTTGGCTTGGTTTTTACATATGTGGCAATGTAGTGTCCATCAGTCTAGTCACTTAAGACACTGAGTGTCATTTTAGTATACACTGAACAACAGCAATTTCTGTGGAGCACACTGACAGTTTCTTGAAGGCTTACAAAGGTCTATCGTGCTTCACTTCTGATACTCCAGCATCCCGGAAAGGGCTCTTGGGCAAGGCAGTGGGGAAAGGAAGTAACAGCAGTCTGTGAAACGACCCTGGTGAGCCAGTGCAACAACAACTGGGTGTGGGCAAGCTTTGGAAAACACCCAGGACAAAAACGTGTACCTGATGAGGGATTACAGCTTTCCAAGCAACAAATAGAAGGCATTCCTGGAGTACATCCACCACAATGCCACTTACAACTTGACTCTGAAACCTCACAGAGCACTGGTGGAAACATCGATCTTCTGATGTGGGATCCTTCCCTGGCTCTTACAAATGATATGCAAAACATGATGAAAGGAAATTATGATAAAAAGCTGTACTCAATAGAGTTTTGCAGGTCACCAAACTAATTTTCTACTGCTAGTGCAAAGGTCCTCCTTGAAATAGTAAAGTTGTCTCTGCACGAATTTGTAAGCCACAGATCATGAAGGCATGGTAACACAGTTGATCTTGATGGGCTCAACATAACTAGAGAGCTGGCCTGCATATAAGACTGAAGCCACCCAAGCCTTGTAGAATATTGTACATACCCACCCACATGGTATCTTAAAAAAAGTCCACAGTGGCCCACATAAAAAAATGCAGTACCACGGTAAACACCATGTCTTGGTAATATAGGACCACAAAAGACCTACAGCCCCACTGAAACTCTTGTGGCCAAACAGCAAAAGTTGCTTTCCAAACCACTCTGGGGTCAGTCAGCTAAACACTGAAGCAGCTGGCTATGTGACTTAGGGTATAAGACTCCAGGTGACAAAGACAACCTTTCCTGAAGGACACACCCTTGTTGGCTGACTCATGAAGCTGAATGAAATCATCCCAGACTTTCAAACTTCTCCTACACTGTAGTCTTCTTTTTAGGGTTTACCTTCTCACATTCAGAATGAGATCCTTTGCCACCAACTTACCAGGCAGTCCTCTCATGTGAAGTCATTAGCTCATACCTCTCCATCGCCAGAAAGGTTAAGCATCTCCACTACATCCATCTCCTCTCCTTCTCCAGACAGACTGGGCAGCAACACAGCAACCTGCATCACTCTTCTCTCAAGCCATCTCACTGCGGTAGTTCATGCCACTCTCGGTTCAAAACTCCTGCATATACTTGCTTTGCCACTTGCATCTCTGCTGCTATATAGCCATTACTGCTGCTTGGCAAAAGTGGTCATAAAGTAGAAATCAAGAACAGAAAAATACCTTTGCAATGCTCAGATACCATCTGCACCTTGCAGAGGTACAGGAACAGTGTTTTATTTTATTCTATTTTTGAAAGCTTATTCTAAAGCAGCAACCATTTTTCTTCAAAACAGAGGCCTTTGGCCTACCAGAAGTACCAAAGATAGCCTGCTCCAGCTTAGGCTTTCCACTGTGCCACAGTAAACAAGCAAAGGGCAGACGTAATGCAGTCTGGCAAACCAAGCAACATGTCCTTTGCTGCCCAGCCTAATTCTACACCACATATTCTGGTCAGCTCACCAGAATCATCAAATTTGTACAACCAAGCAATCTAGCAGCGCAGACTTAGTATTAGTGTTAGTCAAATCTGTGGTCTTACCCAAAAGCTTAATCTCACAGAAGTAGCAAACTCTTCATTCTTGAGCCTTTTATTTTAGTATGAGTTTAGGACTGCATAGATAATGACTGTCCTAAAAGAGAAAAATATTTTGCCACACAAGAATTATCCTGACTTCAGGATGCACTGCAAATGTCAGGATGGAGAAACACATTATCATCTGACTCTTCCAGCCTTCCTGTCCCATTTTTACAATGTAGAGGATTTTCTTCGGAAAGTACATGAATATTGGACGTAAATAATTTTGCCCATCATTTTATCACTTTCAGGTGGGTTGGCTCAGGAGCCTGAGATGCATCACTAGTAAATACCTGGCTATTATACTTAGACTGTTCCACAGGAACTAACAGGCATTTTAGTATCAGGTTTTCTCTCAAAGGAAAATATTTTTTATTATGGAATTGTTGCCAAGTAACACTGATGAAACAGAGGGGGAAACGTCTGTCCAATTATTACAGCCTCAGTCATGTTACTCAAAATTATAAAAATAAAGGAGTCCTTGATTTTCTTGCCTCCATTTCACAGAACACATGTTGAACATCTGTATCGGGCACAACATCTTAAAGCTATTGAGGATGAGGATGTCAATGCAAACAATAGTGAATCCACTGCCAGGAACTCTTGATTCCATGTATTCATATGTATTCAATCCTAAGTATTCACATGAGACTAATTCTATATGCCCGTGCTCATTTAGCTGTTTCAATTGTGGCTGCATGCCTGAAGCAGCTCAGAGAGATTCAAACAACAGGTATAATAAAAGAATCCTCCATTAATTTAGGACTTGAAAAATAGATCTAGAGGAGTGCCTTTCATCTGAAAATAATTTTTATGTTTTTCTATGCACGTTTTCTTGGTGCAAAACTCCAGAGTTTCCACATGGCTCCACAAAAACACAACTGTTTCTCAGAACAAGCAGCTCCATGAGAACAAGCAAATATCTCCTTTCTAAAAAGTGGGAAAATGAAGCAGTGAAGATACCCAAAGCCAAAGAGAAAGTTATTGTAAGAGTTCAGCAGTTCGTGGCTTTCAGCTGAGACCCAGATCAGTACAGCAATGCACACATGCACTCACTTCCCCAGGAATATTTGATCAAATAAAACAAACAAAAAAGGCTTGCATTTTTCATGCCAAGTTCAATATAAACACTTGTGGCTATTACATGCACCCGTATTCTATTTCCTACGATAAAGCAGGGCCAACATGAATTGTGATAAAAGACACTTCTTACAAGTACCTTCAAGAGACTGAAACTTGTGGGGTTCTTACTTAAGAAAGGGTCTTCACAGTCTCCACAAATGAGATGTCACCCCAACAGGGATTAATGAAATAAAATACTAAGAAATTCCTTGAAGACCCCAGATATGACTGCAGCATTTTACAAGATGTTCTTATACTTACCAGATTTCAACCTTAACCTTCAAGTTTGTTCAGAAAACATAATCTCAAGCATTTCCAGTCCACCTCCTCCTGCCCCTCCCCACAGTTTACAAGGAAGAAAAGAGCACTCAAACCTTAGTAATCTTTGCAGAAAAGCCTGCATATGTTATGGGAGGAACACATGCCCCTGCCATGCCCTCCCCCCACATCAGCCTCCCCTCCTTTGTTTAAAATCAGTGAATGCTTGTTGTTTGTGTATTCTACACGAGTGTCCAAGTGACTTAAATTAATGTATAAATGTATGTTTCATATTTATGAGAGCCAGGATAACTGCACAAGTATGTTTAATGCATGAGCCGTCCAAAGAATTTGCTAAAGGAAGTTTACTCTTCTCCCTGCAAGTCAGGAACGTGTAATTTAGTGGCATCTAGCACAGGGCAGGTTAAAAACAAAACAAAATTCCACCTCCTCCCCCAGAGCAAGTCTTCACTTAAAGATTTTTTTTTTTTTTCAGATCTTGCATTCCACATTATTAGAAGCTTAGCCAACCTCTGAATGAATGTGTGATTTATTTTAAACATACTTTCGATGCTGCTGAGTTTAACTAATGCACTGTCAAAAAAAATAAATACTCATTTTATTCTGGAGTATGCTGGAAATAATTTATGACAAACAAATCCCTACCTTTGCTATCAGCATTTGCAGGCAACAGGAAATACCTCTGCTGGTAAATCAAACTAATGTAACTTGAAGTGATGGGTACATTCTACTTTTGTCTTAAAGGCCACTTCAACTCGGTTTTCACAATAATGGAAAAGATAACATTTGCTCTGCTTTGTTTTCCAAGTCTGATCCTATAAGTAAAATCTGATCTTTCCAAGTTGTTTACACTCTTTTGCACAACACTGTCGCCAGCAAGCCTTGCTCCAGCTTCCTGTGCATTTTTAGACCAGCCATTTCCAACATCTGTGGAAAGCTGGTTGGGAGATGGGAGAAGGAGGCTGAGGGCTACCAATTGTGAAATATATTCTGTGCCCTACACTTTGGTATACCACAGAAGTAAGCAGAAACAACAGCTTGGGGCAAACTGCTTTCTTGCCATATGAATGTTAGAGAAGGCACAAGCAGCCTATTTCTACTAGACAACAACTATCTTTATTCAAAGACAAATATTTAATTCTTCTATTGTTCTGTCAACATGATCAGACAGTGGCACAGCCTGCAACCTCACACATGCACGGCTCTAGCACATGCTGAGTGAGCACAGAACTGCAGAAACTGCACTGTTACACAAACAGCCCTCAGAGGGAAATTTGGTTTTACGCAAATGCAAACTTACTACATTCATTTTGGTGTCTCAGGAGGAGGTACAAGCTCCAGCTGTAGCGTCATTGCATCCCCAGGCACCGTTTAGTAACTAAGGAGTTACGAGTTACCACTATACCATGCCCTTACTGCAATGGAATTAAAGGTTCTTGGGTGATGAGAGGGGTGACAAATACATAGCAGAATGAGGTATTCACAATGCACTCCTCAATCTGATTACCCAATGCCTAACAAAGTAAAAATGCTTTTAAAAGCAAACAGAAACCCAAACCAAAAATAAAATCTGTTCCTCACTCCCAGCTCCCCCCAAAAAAACAACAAAAAAACCCCTGAAGATGGCCTGACATTTTTTGATTACAGGCAGCCAATGAGATGCCTGTTGGAAAAACAGTAAAATAACTTTTTCATTGTACACTACACAATTCAGATGTTGTATATACTCAAAATGAACACAACAGCTGAAGTTTCACAGATACATACAATATATATTGAGCTGGATACTACAAACCCAGCAAGGCTGTTACTGAGGTTAATAGAAAGACTTCAATTATTTAACTCACTTTATTTAACTCACTATGAAAGACCCCACAAACAGTTCTTTCAGCACAGATTTAGACCCTCTAAGCTTCTGCCTGCTAGATCATCATCTTTGTTCTGTCATTAAAAATTCTGCTAATTGTGTACACATACATTGCTCTCATAGGATGCAGTACTAGGGATTTGTGTGTGTAATACTTAAAGAACATGAACCAAGAAACTCCATTTTCATGGCATGTATTTTTTTTTTTTTTTTTTTACTTTGGCACTTTGTTTGGATGTAATTTGAAAGTAAACAACAACAGCACACAACTTAGTATAAAAAAATTTTCTTCCTGTGCTGTCACTTTTGGAGCAGTTAAAGTTCTTGCCACTCCCTCCAAAAACAGTATATATAAATAAGTAATTAGACTGTACTTAAGTACTACCATAGTCAGCAAGACTTGCTTTCTGTACTGCAGCCCCTCTCAGTGAAGCATTAAGGATGTATTACAGGGCTAAAGGAATCTGAAGTTAACTATTTGTTTATAGTGGCCATGGCAGGGATTCAAAGGTATTCATGTTAATTTACAACACATTTAGGTAAACGACCTGCTTTTGAAGACAGCCAATTCTGTAGCCCTCTTGTAGGTTTCAATCTGTTTCTTATTTCCTTTGCCCACACCATCACCTTTTTTAAAGTATACTTCATGGCTGTGAAAGGTGGTGGAGGGAGTGGCTGGGGATGGAAGCAGTTTACTCATATGACAACCAAAGCATGGGTGGACAGAAACCACGCAAGCTGCACATCTCTTTGTAGTCTTTCGGGTCACAATTCAGAAATAAAACTTTATTCAGCAAACAAATATAGAACACTTATAGATACACTTGTAGCCAGGGATCTGAATGAAAACTAATTTTCCCTTTACCTCTCTTTCATGATGACCAAGACCCTCATCAGGATTTCTGAGATTGAGGACATGGACTTCTTGTGGCAGGCCTGTTGTGCCCCGGCTTGCACAGCCAGATAAGACTGTAAAACTCTCCAACAAGGCATGGACTGGGTGCGAATTGTTAACAGGTGATAAGACACATTCACTCCAAGGCACAGGACCTGCAGAGGTAGACACAGATGCACATCATTTGGAGAGAAAAAAAGCAATACATAGATCACACTTGTCAAATAATGAGCACCCTTTTAGTCACAAAACCTTTTTCGTTCAGTTCTCTCCAAAAGTCTAAATTTAAAGTATGAATTCCAAAATTGAGGCTAGTCTTGTCTTCAGCAGGGAGAATAAAAGAGAAATAAAGCCAAAAAGGACTCAAAGGAGAAAAACAAAGCAGTGATTGTGGTTTGTCTCAGATGTGAATTATTTAAGTCAAACATTATGTCCAAGCACTTGAAAAATGCAATCACGTATATGGAACAATGAAAAGTTAATCTCTAATATAATGGTAATTACATCAGGAAGGATTTGGGCAAATTGAATTTGTTGCTTTTGAAGCAGCACTGATTTATAGTGAACATCATTCAAATACGTAGTACAGAACAGCAGACATCTGTCACATGATAAAATTAAATGTTTGTTTACTGAGTCTATTTTGTGTCTGACAGCAATTATCTACACTGATAACAGATATCTAGTCCAAAACCAAGTGTACACCCTTTCACCACAGCATGACATAGTGCCATACTCTTATATAGTGCATGAGATAGTGTGATGTGATACAACAAGATAGCACAAAAGCTGAAACATATGGAGCAGTTTACATTTAAACTGTATCTCAGGAAACTAAAGCAAGACAAATATTTATCAAAAGTAGCCCTGCTGTTCCAAAACAGCTCAAACCCACCCCTGACAGTAACAGACACAGTATAGTTTTAATTCAGAATGTCACAGGAGAACGTAATTGATTTAACCCCTAATTTGCACCAAAGTCACTCAGATAAGAGTTAGACTCACACCAATCAGTCAGTGCAGATGCTGCAAGGCATAAAAAAATAAAAAATAAATAAGCTAGAAGCATGATTTATTTTCTTTTCCCTTCTCCCCTGAGACTGGGCATCTGCAACTGAGGTAAAGTGCTTCTTTTGGAAAAAGTTCAAAATGAAAGAAAATCCTCAACTGGTCGAATGGCAGAGCTATGTTCGGTTTCGGGAAGTTTATCCCCAGCTATGGTCGCACTATAGCTCACTTGACTGTGGTATATACCTTTAATTATATTACCACTGACATACATTTTGTTGGTTACAAAGACAATTCATTCAAAATACTCTTAGCAGCTGGACATTTAGAAGGCCTCTAGAGAGGCTATCTTAAAACAAATTTTACCTGGAAAAAGCAAAGCCCCTGTGCACAGGCAGATTCCTGCAGTGCCTCTAGCTGTGCATGCCTCGTCCTGCCAAAGGGGCCATTCCTGAAACCCACTGGTGCACAGTACACATCCTACCAGCTCCCACAGAACAGGAGTACTTGTTAAAGGCAATGCTCAAGGCATAAATTATGCATGCCTGCGCTTGGGGTACAAACAAACTTTCTGCTCTCTATATGAGGAACTTGGTAGCAAGCACTGATCACCTGCTTAGAGGCTTTGAGAGAGTTATTTGTTTCTTTTTAAAATCTGTTTTAAAGAACAGGCATACAAAATTGAACCAGTCCAAGTAAAGACACTCAAAAACAAGGCAGCGGGAAATCCACAAGGCTTGCCATGGCTCTGGGCAACTTGATCTAGTGAGGATGTCCCTGCTTACTGCGGTGGGGGCTGGACTAGATGACCCATCCAACCCAAACCAATCTGTGATGTTATGGTAGAGTTGCCCTATTGCACAGCTGAAGAAATATTTAGAATTTGTAACAAAAATGTAACCAGCAGAAAAACCTCATTTTCCTGATATTGAATTGCAGATCAGAGAACCTACCAATCAATCAGGTCAGCCACTCATGTGCAAGTGCTGTAGTAAGCCATGTTCTACAACCTGCACAAAAATGCATTTCTAAACAACATGAGCACTTCTTGGGCTTTAGTACAAACTGAAAGCCATGAAGCCCTTGGTCATTGAATTGCTTCTTGCAGAACAGAATGGAGCTGCCATTTATCATGATGCTTCTATCATGAACACACATAAACAAGAAGAAGGTGCAAGACTCTTAAGAAGATGGAAACTGAGTTACAAAAATGTGTGCTTTCCTTACTAAAGGTTCAGGAGAAAAAGCTAACACTTCCCTCTCAGCAGATGAATTCCCTTGTGAATATCTACTTCTGTGCAGTACATCTACCAGTTTTCCCCTCCAGCCTTCATCTGGTCTTTATTCTGTACAAATTTGCCACATTAGAGAAAAACACATCTGGATTTTCCCCTCACTTCCTACAAGGACTCATTCAATGAAGAATATAGTGATTGGTTCATTCAGGCTGTCTGTAACTGCCTCCCTCAACAGCACCCCAAGCATGCACTAAGAAAGCCTTTCTTTCAAGGCCACCTGTTCTGCTCGAGGAGACGGATGGAAATGCTCCCAGAGGGAGCACAAGTTCACATCCTAGATAACCATGTACAACTGAGCTTACCTGCACAGCAAAGGAAAGACCAAAGCATGCCCACACTGCCTGCACCATGTCCCAGATTTCCTGAGGAAACCTCATCACCCAACTGGCAACAGGCTGTATTAGTTTTAAGCAGAAACTATTGGCATAGGCCCACTCTGCCATCAGCTGAGCTGCATGGCATCGAAATGCACACTGGCTTGCACCTTGCCAACCTGCGGCACACCACTTCTGTCAGATCTGTTTTGAGATCTGTCTTTATGCACAGAATTGCTTTAAGCCACTTAGTATTAGAAGTCAATGTTTCGGGGGCTACTGCATTTGGCAGAGCAGCTTTCAGACCAGTCTCTTAAGTGGACTATGATAAACTCTTGAAATCTGAAGTGAAGATCAGACTGTAGTCTGGCTCCACTGCATTCAGACCACATATAGGCCATTGGAATGTGCTGCCCAGGGAGGTGGTGGAGTCACCATCCCTGGAGGTGTTCAAGAGGGGACTGGACATGGCACTTGAAGCCACGGTTTAGTTAGTCGTGAGGTATTGGGTGATAGGTTGTTGACCTCTGAGGTCTTTTCCAACCTTATTGATTCTATGATTCTATGACTGCCCACATACAAGGAATGACAGTGGGATAAACAACAGAAGAGATAATCCGGATGCTGAATTTTTGCAGTTTCACATAGGTGTAGCTGTGTCCTGGAACGATACTACCCTACCTAGGAACCCAAGACTTTGTGGTCATTACTTCTCTTAAATGTGCTGGTACTACCAAGCAGCAATCTTCATGCACAGAAATTTGCATATTTGCCCAACCACTAAATTTGGTGTAGTGCCATTCCCAGCATATGTTTGCACACCTGGAGAAACAAGCAAAGAGAAAACTTATTTCTAGATCACAAAATCCACTGATGCTCAGCCTGTACATGACACAAGAAAGTTCTTTCTGCCACCTTCTCTCCATTTATGCTGTATTCTGGTTTACTCTTAGAGTGCACACATCCCAGCACTGCCAGACTATTTGCTAAATATTGATTAACAACATTTCTTTTCAGCACTTCATACTGCACCTGCAGATTTGTCTTAGTCAAAGGCAGGGAGGTGCCACTCTGAGGCATTGTCAATCCAATGGGAGTAGTGTCCAAATTAGCTTTTCTCACTCTGCTCTCCCACAGATTCCCTCTTTCTTTAGCTTCCTTCCTTCCTGCCACCTTTCTCTGATTGGAAAGCTAGTTACTTTCTTTAGGTAGCTTAAATCCTAAAAATGCTTATTTACCACTCTGAAAACAAAGAAACAGAAAGCTCCATGACGTCACTAATCTGATTGTCACCTTACACAGCAGCTAAAAGGCAACATGAAACAGCTTCACCCTGCCTGGGCTTTACTGTTCTACTGCCCTGCTCTGCCCAAACACCAACACTGGTCTCTGCCAGCTGCCCACTCCAGGCCCACAGGGCACTCCTGTTGACCTCACCTGAATCAGCAACACTGACATCCTGCCAAAATTTACTATCATTACTCCTTCAGGCACAGGTTATCCAATTGATACAGATTGCCTCAAAAGCTCCAAATATGTACAGATACTCTCTTGTACCTCATCCCCAGCAAACTGGCACTTTAAGAGCCAAAAGTATCTTCCATTTCATACATCCTATTATGGCTACAAGCTTTTAGTGCTGTCTCTGCTGAGAACGTATTTGGAGCACACATCCATTTAAATTTGCTAGTAAATCCTGGCTCATACCACAACCAAATTTTATTTGCTTAATGTCTGCAAAGCCTTTTGAAAATGGAAAGCAAGTAAGGCAGTTTTATAAGAACCACTTATTGCATATGTGTTTTACAACGGCAAATGTTTAGCTAATTTATATATCTAGAGAACTGTTTAGTATTTAATTATTTTCCACTTCCCATTAATAGGAATATTTTAAAGGTAACCTTAATGCAGACCCAACCTTTACTGATACTAACATCTGGAACATATTCAATGCAATTTCAACATTCTTGTTTCCCCATACCATCCACACTACTAATGAGTACCATGTTTTGCTCTAAGAAAGTAGCAGAAGTGGGAGTAAGACACTAAAGGGGAGAATACTACAACTTGATATCAATTCATAACTTTGATGGATACTATTCAAATAGTAAAAGACTAATGACACTTTCTGTTGTATTTCCATGGAGATTTCTATAGTGTTGTCAGCTGAAAAGTGTGACTAGCTCCTGCAAATTGCGTGAATCTGTGCTGAGGGGTTCACAGCATGTTAGCATGGTTCCCATACACCACACCACAGGATGCAAGGCGCACCAATGGGATACAACACTCCTTAGGAAGACAGATTTGTTCCAATTGATTTTTGAATGAGCAAATTACACAAGTCTGATCATTATAGATGAAGACAAAAAAAATCAAAATCCAGACCTGAGAAACACCAGGGATCTCTGTGCTGTCAGGTACAAAGTAATACAAATTACTGCAGATCCTACAAGAATTCATCACTTAATACACCAAAAAGCAAGTCTTAGAGGAAATTAACTATTCAACTATCAGTATGCCCAAGTGACAGACTTTAACCTTCTCCAAAGCAACTTTGTTTAATTTAAGGCTTTTATTTGGTTGGTTTTATATTAGCTAGTGACAATGATGACTGGAACAAAAGGGAAGTAAAGAGACAGGGACCTCAAACCTACTTTACAATGACAACAGCATTCTGTAAAATCAGAAAGCGAGAGCCTTTTCAGCCTTGAACTGAAAAGCTTATGATTCACTGCAAAGCACTTGAGCAGACTTAGTAATAACTGCTTCCTATAAGCTTCACCACTCATTTCTAAAGATACAGATGCAAGGGTGAAGAGCTGTTGTTCCACATGGAGTAACTGTTACCACCTACACAACTTTCTTCTCATAAAGAGTTTCTCATTAAGGTAAGCATTAATACAAAAAAAATATACTAAAAGATTGAGGCAAATAAGAACCTACAGAGAGAAGTGATGCTTTTCACCAAAAGAGAAAATATAAGACGAGGAAAATTATAAGGCTTGGTAACAACAATTAGATTCCTTCTTGCACACCCTTCAGAGAAGATCATCCAGGAAGCCAAATTCCTGGTGATTCAAATGATGTAGAAGATAATGGACAACTCTACCATTAATACAAGTGGCAGCTTTTACTACAGATGACCATGAAAAACCAGCTTTGCACTCCTAAGCAAGTGCTTGTGTAAGACATCCCTGCTCAGGATCGGTCAATTCTGGCAAGCAGCCTTAAGTCCTGGGAGATGGAAAAGTCAAAAAGAGATGATGGAAGTACCACAGTTGCTTTGTGATGACAGACAACAGCACATGCAAAACTGAAGCATTTCTGCTATGATCAACAATAACAAGAAGCTGGACTCTCCAAGGTTCTTCCTGGATTATGTGATTTTTCCTCTCGTACTAGGTGTGATCACCATAAGAAAGATGCAGGGGAAAGAACCAAGATATTGGAAGGAAGATTTGTACATTAGACATTCATGGTGGCAAGCAGGAAATCCAAAATAGAATCACAAAATTGTCAAGGTTGGAAGGAAGCTCAAGGATCATCTACTTCCAGCCCTCCTGCCATGGGCAGGGACACCTCACACTAGATCAGGTTGCTCAGAGCCCCATCCAGGCATGCCTTAAAAACCTCCAGGCATGAGGCTTTTACCACCTCCCTGGGCAACCTGTTCCAGGGTCTCACCACCCTCATGGTGAAGAACTTTTTTCTGAATCTACCCACTTCTAGTTTTGCATTATTTCCCCCAGTTCTGTCACTACCCGACAATCTAAAATGTCCCTCACCAGCTTTCCTGTAGACCCCCTTAAGATACTGGAAGGCCAGAACAGCACAAATGTGTTGACTTTCATTTAAATAAACTCAGAAAGCACCATTTCTGTTTTCCATGTCAAAGAACTGAAAACAAATTAGTCCACTGATGTTGAAGAAACAGTTGCTGAGTTTTTCCTCAAATCATGGCACCTTAACAACCTTAATGGATGAAACAAATGCATCCTTCAGTTTCCATCACTGTTAATGGATTTCCTTCAGCACCATGATTGTACAAAGAGGAAGAAATGAACAAACAAACTAATTCTAAAAACATTCAAACATTCTGTTGTGAAAGTCTCTTTTCCCCAGAGATAGCCTACAAATTGTCTCAGATTTATCCCTCTTTACTGTAGAAAGGATGGGAAGTTGCATGGAAACAATGAATGGAAGTGCACTTTTTATCAGACAACGACAGGAAGCATTCTGCTTGGTTTACATGAAAGCCCTGTATTGGAGCCAAAAAGGAAAAAAAAAAGGTCTATAAAACTTAAATGCCTCATTAGAGTAAAAATAACTACAACAAGTTTCAAAACCATTGTATTTTTAATAAATCAGTATGGAAAGATGACAGAGAAGGAAATTCCAGACTTGACAAAATCAGTTTCAGGAGGCAAAGGGAGAGAATCATACTGTCCCAATCAGCCACACAGAATTCATGCATCACCAAAAAGCATGCACAAAGATGCACGTGTAAACATAAGCATAGACTACTGAGGTCTGGTCTATCTAAGAAAATAAGTCTTTTCAGTCTCTTTCAGCAAAATATTACCATTTAATCTGCAAACAGAACCACAGAGTGGTTTGGGTTGGAAGGGACCTTCAGAGGTCACCTAAATCCACCCCCACCACATGCTTATGGGTACTCTTTGAAAGTCCTGGTGTGAGTTCTAAAGCATTCAAACCAACACAGGAAGAAGTGTTGGTATCCCATCTCAGGCAGCGTCAATAGGTATAGCAAAAGGCACCAAAACATACAGTGATAGTAAGACCATACTCACTAGATGGGGGCAGGGGTGGGAATTTTTTGGGGTGGGATTTTTTGTTTGTTTATTTCTTGCCTTGTTTTTTGCCCCCCCCCCCCCCCCCTTTTTCCCCCCTGATTAGGGTTTTCTTCCCCTTTGGTTGTGACTGTCTGAAGCCCTTCTATGCTGACTTACAGGTGCTTCACTCCAGCGTGAAGCTTAATAAACCTTTCTCTCCCTAATCTCAGCTAGCACGTCAGGGACATGATTTTATACTAAAATAGGGAACATATGCTTAGTGTTGAATTTGAGGAAGATCTGATAAAGATGCCGCTGGCCACAGAATTGGAACAAGAGCAGCAGCTTTGAAACATGAGATTTGAATGCTGTCAGCCAGCCAGCCCAAGACATGCTGGGGCTGCCTTTCCCACCTTTACAAACAGATTGAAAAATGCTCATCAGTGGACAGGCTTCTTAATAAAATGAAGAAATGTTGCTCTGCTACTCAGACTTCCAGCTGTGGCAGTTGCTGACTTGTTTCAGTCCCATCAAATGCAGAGGACTTCAGAAGCAGCAAAAGCCAAAAGAAGGAAACAATCTTGGGGGGGGGGGGGAGATAGCTCCATAACTGAAAGAGCACCAGCCCTTTTCTAATTAAAAACAAGATTACAAGTTCAGTTGAAGGCTGAATTCCTGTAACTGACCCTTTAAGGATGAGTTCGCTATCACTAAACGCCTCACTGCACAAACCTTGAAAACTGATCCATGTCAAGTGCTTAAGCACAATAAATCTTCCCTCCTCAAACCACTTAAGAGTTTCAATCTTGCCTTGAAAAATGTTTTTAAAAAATGAAAACATGGCAAAATCTACTATTCTCTTCCCCAGACCCAACTCAGTTAACCAACTCTTCTCAGCCTCTGTTGTTGGATCAGCAAGGAAATGACTTCTGGAATATGCTTTAGTATAGGTTTTCTCTTCAGACTTGTGAATTTTGTTATCTGGATTGGTTTTAACTGGGAAGGGTGTTGTGCCCAAAATTCTTCAAGGCTCTGTACCTAAAGCACAGAAGAAAACACCAGGTTGTCCCCATTACTGAGGAATGGTAAAGTCCTCGCTCTGTCCTGAACTCTAGGATGGTATCTCCTTGGACAGAGGAATTCTGTCCGTGCTTCCCTATTTGAAAGCCATGAAACTAAATGCTGGCCAATGTTTTTCCAAGTTCATCAAGGTACCTCAGAGAAGTTGGCTGGATCAGGCTGGTGCTGGAGAGAATTCAAGCCACAGCCAAATCTCCATTGAGGGCTATAAACATAATAGGGCTGTGGTCCTAGACCTATAGAGTTTTCTAAAATTCACATGGCAGGATTTTTTAAACACTATTTAAAACACTTATTACTAAATATTCCGTTCCTTGCTACGTGACAAAACCAGCTACAAAATGAAACTCACTCTGCAGAAAGGCAACACTGCTTCATACCAGAAGATAGGAGCTCTTATGCCAGGGAATGGCACAGGTAGTTAAGTGAGAACATGCAGGACTTCAGCCATGCACTGGACTGAAGCCCCAAGACCAGGCAGCAGCTACACACTGTGTCTTGGTACCCAGATTATTTGAATCGTGCTAGAAAGTATCAGCTCAAGTGCAGGACAGGCCCCCAGGCACCAGATGTCCAGCTAGCACCTAGGGCATGAATCTTCACCTCAAGCACATGGGGTGTTGCACCATCCACATGTGACTATGGGGATGGGTTCAAATGAACACTTCTCTCATGGGATGGCAGATCTGACAAATCGACACATACACAGCTACTTCTAAATACTGAAACTTAAAGCTGCAAGTTAACACAGCAGGATGAATCATACAACGTCTCACACCCAAAACCAGGGTGTTTAACTCCCTCCATGTCTCTTCTTCCCACCAACACTTCCCAGCTAACTTATGCCTGTTTTGATGCTCATCAAACCTGCCCTCCTCAGGAACTGGTTCAATTCGCTGTTGACAGGAAACTAAACCATCAATAAAGACACTAAGCAGGTTTCCACTGGTCTTTGATGCACTGAATGGCACAGAGGAAGGCTTGAAGAACACCTAGGCTGGCCTTCACCAAAGCACTAACCTGCACCTTCATCCCCACTGTGGACAGCATGGAGCCATGAGACTTCATTACGCTCATGAAACCAGAGACTGAATGTGAAAAGACCTTCCTAGAAAGACATACTGCTGATTTTAGAAAATATGCTGACTGTGCAAATACATTTCTCTTCCAGTCCATGAACAGTAACACAAACTACCACTTTCCAAAAGCTTGTGCATTTTCATTTTGACTAAATCTCTCCATAGTAGAGAACACAGATAATCACAGTTTATCAACTGCACTGGTAACAAAAAAGCCTTCATGAAATACCTAAATTCCATATACACCTATTCTCCAAAGCTATTTGACCTCATGCTGACAAAAAATTCTGTGGAGAGGAGAACAATCACACTTAAGTCATATAAATGTGTTTGTTCCATGTTTGAAGAGCATGCAAAAAAATGGGGTTTTAAGATAAGAGCTTTTCCTGAAGCAATTTCATTTATTTTCCTCAGCATTACTGAAGTCAACATTTACAGTGACAGAACACTGCAATCGTGACACAAGGTCTCTTAAAATTGCTTCTCTAATTAGCATTCCCAAACGTTCACTATTAATACCTCAGAAGGAAAGCATACCTGAGGCTATCCCTTTTTAAGTGGTAACCACGCTATATTCCAGTACACTCCTCCTCATCTTCACTTTCTGTGATAAACATCTAGATCATCTTCTAGCTGTAAAAGAAGATGTTGAAAAGGACAGAGAAGACTATTTTCTGATAGTCTTGGGTAGCCTGCCACAGGCAGGAAACATCTAACTCAAGATGTCACTTACAGAGACTGAATCTTACAGAAGGCCCAAGTGACCAAATGTAGCTCAAAGTGGGATCAAAACATGTTATTACTAAGACTTGCACATGTTTCAAAGTCTGCATCCATTCTGCCCAGCTGGTTGTTTGGGCCATGCCAAAATGGCCATGGGCTGCCAGGTACTTGTATTAAAAACACCAGCCTCTTCAGTACAGAGAGATGATCAGTCATATCCATGACACAGAGCTGGGAACCAGAAAGTCTGAATCATCAGTGTGGAATTTGAATGACAAAATTCAAATCCTTTTCCATTACCAGTTTTCATTAGGCAGGATGATTTTTTACACAGCTTGTTGTCTCAAAAGAGGAGAAGCTTTCTGCAGGAGGAAAAGCACCTCTAATTCAGACCTGCTAGGAAACCACCTAATCTTAAACAACTGTATCTATAGTTTTTAACCATAAAAAGACTTTCTAAAAATAAAAACCAAACAAAAATTTTGCCACAATAAAAAAACCCCAACAACAAAAAACCACAAAAAAAAAACCCACCAAAACATCTCATCAATGCCATCAAGAGGTGTGTTTGCTGGGCCTAATATCTGTTGAGATCAAGCACATGGTTTTTTCCTCAGCCTCTGCTGCTGCTCTATAAAACTGCCAATATTCAGACAATTAAATGACAAGATCTGCTATTCAAGCCAGCTGATTTTGGAATATAACTATGAAAAACAGAAACTGTCTTTTGTTTTTTCCTCCCAAAATTGTAAGAATTGAACTTTGTCCTCTTAATGGGGCTGACTCAACAGGATTAGTGGAATGTAAGTGCAGAGGTTAAGTGGCCCAAGAAATCCCTGGTTTGAACGTCCACACATAAAGGCTGACCAAAAGCAACAGGACCTGAACATTAACAAGATCAGTGGTTACACCACACTCTGAAAACAGGCTCTGTTTAGAGTGTGATGTTACATATTAAACTTAGTTGATAATTCAATACTGAAGCATGGAAAAACAACCAACCAACCCTCCATTAGTCTACAGGCCATTCCACCACAGCTTGGTCTTGTCATCATCACAGTTAACTTGGGGGGAAGTAATCACATAGTTGTTACAAATGAGACAGAATCAGACCAGGAGAGTTATAAAAACAAACTGATTTATTTACAACTAGATTTGTTCTCCTTCCAATATAATAAAATTTATAGGCTTGGTCTTCTGTTGAGAATTTGTGTTACAACTGGTCAGATCATGATGAACCAAAACTCACTGCACCCTCACTTATAAAAGAAAAATCTCCCAGAGGGCCCAGAAATATACTCACAAATGCCGGTTTACAGAAAGGGTGACATTCCTTTAAGTACCCTTTTCAGCAGAGAGACTCTCCTGACTGCTAGTCGCTGCTTCCCACGTGGAGTGAGAGAACGCACAGGAAACCAGGTGGGTGACTCTCATCAGCACCCTGGTCTTCGACCCAAATTCAAGTTTGAACTTGTGGCCATGGTCATTAGCGGGCATTCAAGCCGACAAAAGGAGGTGCCAGAAGCGAGATAAAGATCGATGGCGGGCCAAGCCCCTTAGCTTGCTTCCCTGCGAGGGAAGCCTCTACCTCACCCCCAGCCCGCCGTGTTTTTTATCGGGGTCTGAATCGAAACTGCTACAATAGTTAAACACACTTAAATGGAAGAGAAACTGATGCTGGGAATAAGTCGTCACACAACATCTGGCCAGGGTATCACTGTACCACATGCCCTGCTTGATCTACCCGACTGAACAGTAGTCCAGCCATGAAACACAGTAGCAGCCACAAACAGATCAGAGATTCACAAACTCTACAGAAAATGAAATCAAACCCAAAATCTCAGAATTATTTAAGGAAAATTGATTCTAGGAAGATTATTTCTTTCCTTCACAGTCTTTGCCTTCTACTGTAGGCTTCAACTCAAGAAACTTTTTGTCTTCTGAGAGTTATCCTTACAACCTAAAATTAAGTTTCAGGCCCCTCATGCCTAGGCACACTAGCACTCAGAAAAACCTATAAGGAGCATTACAACACCAAAGAACTTATTCTTTTCTTATAACCAAAATTATTTGCAAGTTACCAGGTAAGTGTACAGGGCAGATCTTTTAATTAAAAGCTAACTGGAGACTGTGGGAGAATTTCAATACTTCTTTCATTCTTCTAAACAGTGAGATTCTGTGGGAGTTCCATTTTTCTCTTTTAAAAATGAGACACCTTGGGTTTTAGTAGTCTGCTCTGTTAAAATGAAGTCTAACGACTGCAGGTCACTACCCAACCGTGCTCATCTTCTCATTATATGGCCTAATTCTGTAATTCTTTTGGGATGTGATAATTAGCTTGGTGCTTCTTTGTTATTAGCAAACTTGGAGATACTGCAATCTTTTCAGGAAATGGCCAATCACTTTGGAGGGCTGTGTGCAGGAAGAGCCAGAGTTACAATCCTAGATCTGACAATTTCATGATCTCCACTTCCCAAAGGAATCTGCTCTTGGATCCCCGCTCCTAAGAAAACAGCCTAGAAGAGTATGAGTACCAAGAAACTGTAATATTCTGGTGAGGAATATCTCAATGTACACATTCAGAAAATGAAAACGCATTCTAAAGCCACAAAATCCACAGAGAGACCATGTGCTTCCCTTTCCACAGAAGATACAAATCACGGTAATATACTTGCAGCTTAATCAAGTTAGGGCCAGCAAGTATGTATACTGTAACAACAGCCAAGTCCCAAAATCATTACCTTAAACCCAGCACACATGCTGAACACTTCAGCAGCACATACCACCTTCCACTCCCACCGAAATCTATAGATTCTTGTGGGGATACTGGTTTTTTTTTTATTATCTCATAAGGTCAAGCTCTTAGTCCTTAATCAGGCCAAAATCCAGATGAGGTCCATGGGAGATTTGCCAGAGAATAGACTAAATAGAGAGTGAGAAAGGATGACTCTAAACAACTTGGGAGCAAATTTTTATACAGACCAGAGAGCATGCATATTGTACGCCTGATTCATAGGGAATAATTTAGCTCATGCAGATGGCAGCCACATGTAACAAGATGTGACCGTATATACCCTATACTTGTGCCTCCTCTTCATTGAAAAGAGAAAGGCTCATCACTGCACAGATGTGATTTCAGTTACCTCAAATATAACTTCGACAGAAGTTCAGTAATGAGATTTTCAGAACTCTTAAAGTAACCATAAAAGAATAAAAATTCAGCTGTAAAATAAAACACTTACTAACTAATACCCTTGAGATTCTTCTCCACCATCCAGACCTCCACCAGAAATTAAGCAAATCCCACACCAAAACATACTCATTCTCAATGAACTAGTAAAATTACTCACTTCAGAAATATTTCTAAAAGGTAATCTGCAATTTCATCCAGAACTCTTTAATTATTTACTAACTAATGCCTCTCTTTCCATTTCCACTGAGGTGAAGTTTTGGTTTAGGAGTTTCTTACTAAATGCTACCACTCACTCAACTTTCTGTCAAAGAAACAAGTCACTCCCTGCTCGCTGTACCTCTTCTCCCTCTCCAAAATCAAAATGGTTTTTTCCTCTTGGACATCCTTCTGCTCACTTCTTCCTTTACTAAGCACAAGCCCCTTCTTTAATCCTATTCTATTCTCCCTGATATAGTTCTGACAAGAGTTCTGCAAGAGTTAACTAAGGCCACATTTTGTTAATGTACTGACCAGCTGCTTGCTAGCTGCTACCAAAAAGAGCAAGCACATCGGCAGTTAACTGTTAAATGCATTTTCAAAGACATTATTATTAAGTTGAAAACAATTCAAATCTTGGGTAAGTGCACAGCATATACTCCCAGGCAAGCATTAGACATAAAAGGAGAACTGAGATGGCCTCCATATGAAATCACAATGGCTCTTTTCCTCAATCATCTATTGACAACTTTTTTTTTTTTTTTTTTTTTTTTTTTGGGGGGGGGCAAGTTTGGGAAAGGAGTTTTAACTCCAGAAATAAGTCATTTGTGCCCAATGCTAACACAACATTTAAAAGGCATGTATCATGGTACCACTGCTGCCTGGAAAAAACCAAAAGGTCTCGGGGAACCTCAGAGCCAGTTCAGGTTTCACAAAATGTTCACATAATACACACATCAAGCACTTCCCTTGTGGAGACCCCACGGGAGTCCATCTCCCATTATGGCTAGGGTTCAACTCCTGTTTAAGGGCCTGCCTGAAAGAAGGCAAGAGCACAAAACCTCTGGATGCTCCTTCTGAACAAACACACACAACTTCAGAAGGAAAAAGATTGCAGGTAGCTTCTGTAAAAACTAACCACAAAGGAAGTGTGAAAGCCTGTGGATGTTCACAGTGTAAGATCACAGAAGTTTCTTTAACAGAAGAAAAAGGAGGCAGATACCTCAGTGACCTTTCCTTCCCAATGAAATGGCAAACCAGCCTAGCCCTGCATGTGGGGTAAGGACTGAGACTTTCAAAGTGACTTGGCAACACTTAGTGTAACTTTGTTTTCAAGTACAACCAGTAAAGGATAGCACTTTTATGAAAACAGTCACAGTATCCTGGAACTTACTAGATGTAAAATAACTTTGCAGTGCAGTCAGCAGTTTGTGGGGCCTCATATACACTTTGTAAGCTTTGAAACAGTCCCTTAGAAAGGGCATTACGTCAGTAACATCTCTTCCTGCTTAACTTTAGAGGTGTATGTAAAAGCTACTGAGTCAGCACTTGGTAGTGGCAACTCGTACAGTAAAAATCTGGTTTGCTGGAATTTGTAACAGTCTGCAGGTGACCACTGCTATGCATCTCACATACCTTTTTTTTTTTTTTTTAAATGAATTGTTTTTGTAGGAAAAACCCCAAAACACCTAACATCCAAATGACCCATTTCAATGTATCCGTAACTAGGGCGTAACATCAGGGTTTGATTTTGAGGAGAAAAACCAAGAGCTAGGGATTGTATTTCTCAGCTGACAAAACCTGGAAATTAAATAAATGCAGCACCCAGTAAAGTTACTATGCTCTTTCTCATAGATAGATAGATAGATAGATAGATACATACATACATATTGTTTCACAGCGTTTAGATAAGCTAAGAGAGCTTATCTAAAGCTAAAAACACTTTCACTTGCTAGCACTGTAGCAAAATGCAGTGAGTGTGAGGAGCTGCAGCTAAGCATACAGCAAAGGAGTTTCAACACTGTATTGCATGATGGTGCATTTCCTTTCCATAATGTATTGTATTATCACTGTTGGAAACTGCAAGTTGGTAAACACTTCTTATAGGTACAGTTACATCAGCTACATGAATGTAAAAGCATTTCTGTCACATGCTTCTGGGTAAGGAGGTGCAACTGTGTTAGTAAATCATTTTGTTGCCATATGCTCCAATTTTGACAGGATACATTTAACTTCATGGTGGATGTCTATGTGTCCTAGCCATGGGCTGCAGACCACAGTTTTGAGTCAGCAAGGCAGCTGACCTCAGCTGGCTCGCATGTATATACCAGACCATAAGTGTCATGCTTACTGTAAACGGGGAGGCCTGCCTCCTCCTTGGGCTCCTGACCTTCCTCCGGCTTCTCATTAAGTGTGACTGCCACATCTTCACTAGGCTGAGTATAACTTTATATACTTTATGTTGGCATTGGTATTGGTTTGGCTATTTTGTTTAATGCAATTTCATTTCAACCTGTGGGTTTCCTTTTCTACCACCCCTTCTCTGCTGGGGAGAGGTCATTGGGCAGTAGAGCAACTGCTACACTTGAACAATACTTCAACACTCTACTTGTGTAAGAGGAAACTCAGTTCTGATGCAGTTCAAATATCAGCTGATGCAAAAAAGGAAGGCTCCACTACTCCTGCCTCCCACTTCAGGGGTCTCTTTGTTTGCCCTAGCAATCATGAAGGTACCAACCACTCTTCTAGGACTTCAAAAGCTCTCACATAAGCACACATGAGCCAGACTCAAAGTTACTCTTCCTGTCAGAGGACCTGTGGTTAAACTTCCATTCCCTTCGATGAATTTAACACCCATTATTTTATTAATGTCTCATGAGATCCTTGATAACTTCCTGGCCATACAATACAGAGGTACTCTTATTACACTGCAAGCCTGACTGTAACTCTGCTTTAAAAAAAGTCACCTATCGATCATCTGAAGAACAGTACCAACATTTTCTAATAAGATGCAAACAACTGAGTAAATAAATACCATCACCACCCCAAAGTCAGCACAAACCCGACTCATGATAGAGAAGCCAGGCACAGCAGTTTTACTACTCTCAGCCCCAGTGCCACAAGCTTGAATGGAAAAGAAGAAATTTCTTGTTGAGCACACATTTTTTCTCTGGATAAAAAGGCCACAGTAACAAATAATTTGATTCATAAACCATTGGTTCTGACATATTCTAAAATAAAGCATGGAAGTGTACCCTAATTCACTATTTTTTTTTAACCAACCTTAATATAACAGTTTAGTTAGCCATCTAAGACAGTTAACTGCAGTTTTCATTCACAATAAATGCAAAGAGAGACCCAATATGTAGCCCACAATACATTGTTAAGCCATTGTATGAAAAAAATGTTGGTATTAGAAAACTTCTACTGTAACTGCACTGTTGCATTTAAATGTCGAGATTATCCACATTACAAAGATGGTTGTTTAAAAAAATCTGTGCCAGCTGCTCTGTGTGTATATGAGGAGCATTACAAAACTATTGAATATTCATTAGTGATGAGATCACCCTAAGAAAACATACCAATAGACCTCTCGGATACAGGCAGTTACAGTAAGGTATGAGATGTAGAAGAAAGAGCATACCCTCCAAGGCAAGAGGAGAGCAGAGAGCATCACACTCATTGCAGTGCAGCACAATAGCTTGAGTTCCTTCATGGGCGCTACAGTCTGTGCACAGCAGATTCCCACTCTAATCTCTCTCAGGGCCTATTTAACAAAAGGGTGTGGAGGACCTAACAAGTAGTAGACAGAGACAAAAAGCAAATGAACCTATATATCACAAACAGAGGAGGAATATCAAAAGAGTTCAGACCAGAACAACCGCATTGTTACCACTTCAGGACATGAACCCTACAATTAATTTCATGAAGGAAGAAGTAGCTATGCTACAGTGCTCTAAAATTTCTGCTGTGAAATTGTCCTAGAGATGTAATCAGGATCATTTACTAACTGGTTTAGAATGAGATCAAAGGGCAGAAGTAATAAATAATTTGTCTAAACATGAACCTTTTCCAGTTGTGGGGGCCTGTAGTCTGTGAAGCATTCCAGCAAGGAACCACACCAGGGAGCACTGGGACACCGAAGTACAAGCTGAAGGTGAGGAGCACTAGAGAAAAATCATATCCCTTTTACTGGAACAGAATAATGCTCCTTCCAAAAATGTCATGAAAGCAACCCAAACAACACAGGTATCAGAACTGAACCAAGTTCATTAGCTCAGTCAATTAGAATTAAAAAAAAAAACCCTATTGCTCCAATTAAACTAATCCAGTCCATCAGGCAATAAAAAACATTGATTCATTGCTCAGAAATTCTCCCTAACAGATCTTGATTTTACCCTACTTGGAGCAGTCTTGTCAAATCAGATACATGAATGCTTGACCTACAAAACCATCTTAAGTGCATTATTATTATTTCTCTGGAAAAAGAAGGAAGCTACATTCCAGGACTCCTTGAGGCAGGAAAAAAAGAAAGTTCTTTGTTAGAAACCTTTATTTGAGATTCCTCTCACTTCCCCCCCCCCGCCCCCAAATATTTGTGTAGTGTTTGTGTGACATTGAGTCAAAAAAAAAATATTTTAAAAAAAAAATAAACAGAATTAGGTGATTAGGCCTTCTCCATATGCAGGAAGATTTTAACACCACCATTAAGCAGCTCAATAGTCAGAACTGTGAATCATATCATTAAAGCTGAAGTTCAATCTGCTATTCATAAGAGCAGACTTACTCACAGGCTTTTTGCTGCAAATGTATTCTCGAGATCCAATAAATGTTAATAGAGACCTAGAATTAAGTAACTTCAGTTTTTAAAATTCTTTTATTCAAAAATCAATCACCACCAGAGAGGCTTAAACATTGAAATTGCTTTAAAAAAAACCAAAAAACACACACCCTAGCTTTTTAAATTTTAAAATATAAATCAAATAGAGATTTCAAGAAAATTCACAAGCAACAGAACAAGGCCTTTTTCAGGATTGCTCTAATTTTTCTGCTGCTGAGGCATTCTGTATGCTGAGCGTTTCAGTTAGATGACTGGAGATTTTCTTGTTACAGAAACTACTAAATTCAGTTAGCAGGCCTCTTAACAAGAGACCCTGGAGAAGCATTTGCCTAAGTGTTACAGTTTAGACAATTGCCATCTTTAAAAAAACCTCAGAGAGTCTTTCCTATGGTGCATATTTCAACTCTCTTACTTCCACCAAACATTAATGCTAGGAGAATCAAAGCAAAGCAAATACAGTGAATGATAGGACCATGAGCAGTATTTTTGCAAGAAAGATAACTACTACTGGCCTAGATCCAAAAAACAACTGAGACAAATAATATCCATGGTAATGTCTGAACAGTTTTCTTGGCAATTTTCTCAAATACTGATTACTTTTCACCTTAAAAGTGAAAATACCCCTTAGAACAACTAATTACTGCTTTAAATTAATAAGCATCATAGAAGGCCTTTCAAAGCAGAAAATGCAGAATGCTTGCAACTTTTGAAGATTATATAGTTCAACAAATCATCTCCAAAGATGAAGACTGCCCTAATGTAAGAACTTGAAGCCACACATTAAATTTTGAACACGTCACTCAAACTATGCATGAGATACAAAGTAGTCCCATCTGCTGTTTGAAGTTTTCTTCTAATGATGCCAGGAAAGAGTCACATTTCATCTGAAAATTCTTCTCCCTGCAGCAACCTAAGAGTGCCTCATAATTCCCACCCCTTGCTTTGAGTATGACCAATTGTGCTTCCTGTAAAAATAGTGAGGTTTGTTGTTGTTTAATTAATTTTAAATAAAGGTTGGCATGGCAGGAAAAGAAAGCAAAGACATACAGCTCCATCAGTTAAGACACTCCTCAGGACATCATACCTAATTAATAACTTGCCAGAACTTCAGCTGGCTTGTTTCTTATTGAGATCACAAGGAACTTCAGCAGTCCAGCGTCCATGAGTCTAAACACAAGCAAGACAGGCAAAAAGTCTGATGGACCTTTAAATAAAACCTCTTGCCATTTTCATGCCTCCAGAAAAGGGCAGGGGGAGGTTTTGAAGAATTAATGAGATAACAATAGTTGGCACCCATGTGATCCAAGTACATAAAAGAAGACAACAGGGCAGAACTCATCTGTTCTACATATGAAGAAACAGACACCGAGAGATGAAATAACTTCTGCGAGATCCCAGAGAAAGTCATTCATTCAGATACAAGCTTTTCATCTTTCAGTCAAAAGCCAAGTGTGAGTCTTACACATTTAATAAATTAATGGCCACCAAGTCACAGGGACTCCACAAGAACTGATCCAGCCTGCAGCCCACTCATTGCTGCACCCTTCTCCAGGAATCTCTGTGCATGACCAAGGACAGGCCACAGCTGGGATGAATGGCTTTGGCAGCTTGTTAATTCACTCCACCCTTTTCCCAAGGCTCCTCCAGACACAGGCATTTACAGTTAGTCAAGACACAGAACGAACATACACAAAGTCACACAGCACAGCTCTGTGTTGGCTGTAGGAAAAGTGTGTATCAGTCAAAGGGAGGAAAAGACTCCACCACAATTAGACACAGTAGAGCAGGCATCACATACCTGCCCAGCACAGAGATGTTTACCAAGAGTACCCAAAAATTGACCATTTGGGCTAAATACACACACCACATACAAATAAATAGTGTGTAGCCACTGATGTGAAGGTCTCTCATCTTCTACAGATTTCCTCAAAGCAACCCCAAATGTGCAAACCTCAGCAATAAATAGCTACATATTCAAAAACCCTTTTCACCTTTAGTCACTTCCATACCATTGCAGAAGCCCAAAGAAAGTGGGAATGTTTAGTCTGGAGAGGAAGATGAGACCTCATCGTTCTCTACAGCTACCTGAAAGGAGGTTGTAGCAAGGTGGGTGTTGTTCTCTTCACCCTAGTATCAAGTGATAGAAATGAGGAAATGGCCTCAAATTGTGCCAGGAGTCTTTCTATTGGATATTAGGGACAATTTCTTTACTCAAACAGACATTTGAATAGGTTTCCTAGGGAGATGGTGGAGTCATTGTCCTTTGAGGTGTTCAAAAAACATGTAGACGCAGCACTTCAAGACATGATTTAAATGGCCATGGTGGTGTTAGGTCAATAGTTTATCTCAATGATCTTGGAGGTCTTTTCCAATTGAAACAATTCCATGACATAAAGATGCTAAGTGACCATTCAGGCCCAACAGTTTCTACACATAAATGAAAGGCACATAGTCTTGCGAAGGAAAAGTGTCAGCTCAATTTAGTAGCTTGAGGTGAAACTGTAATAAAACTTATGTTTTACTGCTCCATTTAAGGGGAAATTAATAATAAAAAGGAAAATTTTACATATTTCAAAACACATTGCATCAACCATTCTTTCCAGATACAAGGCAAATGTGGTAATCCAGGAAGAAAAAGAGGATAAGAAGTGAAAATAACCACAAAATAAACTCTTCAGCTACTCTTGACTTCAAGTCTTAAAGCAAACTCATTAAAAATGCAAAGTCACAACCAAAAAAACCCAACAAGCAACATCAAAACACCAAATCCATTGGAAATCAAACCTTTTGCTGAAAATGTAAAACAGCAACAAACCCTACAAATATTTCCACTGTCTAACCCTGAATTCCTTTATTTGTTACTTTTCTGCACTGCTTCCAATGAGTGTAATGACATTTTCAGTTTAGTTCATTCCATCCCTGACAGGTAAAATCCCCATTTTATTAGTAAGACTCACAGCATAGTAGCTGCCAAATAAGGGAACAATTGCTCCATATTTTATGAAGCACACTTACAAATCTGAAGAAAATCACACTGTGCTTGAAGCAGCTGCACTTCTTGGAATTATTAGAAACCGCTGCTTTTGTCACCTGGGGTCAAAATTTACCCTTGGTGAATTCCATTGACTTAAAACAAGTTTACACCAAAGAGGAATCCAACCCAATGTCTTCAGGTAATGGAACACGGCACAGAGTGCTTGTGCCAAATATACATTTTTTTCCGCTCAAAATTCATCTTTCTGATGACTTACAGCCTGAGAGACTTCAGTTCTTTTTATCATCATTGGCTAAAGAGGGTGAAACTATATATTCCAGTTCAAAGAAGCAATACCTGGTCCCCAAATTCTCTCTATACTATAACATAAATAGTAGTGAAACAACAGCACTGACTCATGTGAAAAGAGGTTTTCAGTGAAAATATCTTATAAAAGACCTACAGAAACTCAATACATTTTTTCATCTAAGAGTAACAGCTGTTTTTCTAACAGCAGAAGCCCCATTTCTTGTTGAGACACCCTAGGATCACATTCAGGAATGCTGGGTTTAGGTTGCTGGAGTCCTTGGCGGCTACTTCTTTCTTCCTGTGGCAACAGATAAAGCAGTGCTACTTGAATTTTGACATACCCTGTGTAGTACAAATGACAGAATTCATATTATTTTGCAGCAAGAGAAACAAGCAAGCAAGCAAATGTACTGTTCTGTAGAGACACGGTAGGCAGGTTTAACATACCAATAGCTGAGATTATTTGGACAGGAGAATTCATTAACTGAAAAAATAATAATAGTAATATAGGGCAAACACATATTAGCTGGAGGACAGATGTTTTTAGATTTGTCCCAGAGTGCCTACCACTTTATTCTGGAAACTCCTCCAGAGTTCAGAAAACTTCTGTACGTCTCCTTCACATTAGACAAAGTAGAAATACTGTCTCTAGTTAGCTAATAAGGTCCTTAGATCTCTTTAATAAAAAAAGTGAAAAGGTTTGTTTTATTGTTAAATGACAAATGGAGAAGGTAAGAAAGAGTTAAAAAGGGCCTGCAGTACAGAAAGGATATTAAAAGATCTGCAAGTAAAAATGTCAATTCCCTTCAGAAAACAAAACAATTATTTTTAGCACAGTATTTATAAAATAATTATGTGATGCTTAGTTCTCATTAAAGACAAGTTTCTCTTTCAAAAAAACCCTTCAATTAAGTTCCTTAGAAAGGCACGGATCAATGCCATCCACCATTGGAAGCCATAAAATTTTCAGCAAAACTGCTTTTCATCAGTTGAGTTCCTCCCTCCAGAGACAGTCTGTAATGCTGCCATTTGCCCCTCTATACGATTCGAGTACTTCATTATGGGCTTGATATGTCTTAGAATTCCCTTGGCATCACCCAGAGTCAGTTTTAATCAAAAACCCAGACTTTCACATCTACTGGTAACTGTCTTGGTTCAGCAAAGCACTTAGATAGATGCTCAGTTGTTTTGCTGAATCGGGACCCAAAACCCCGCACCCTACTGCTCCACATGGGTGCAGAACCCTGCCGATATTCAGCTGGTTTTAGTTCAGAGCCTTGCTGATATAGGAGCAGCTGGTTGAGTTCAAGCCATTCCCAGCCCATGAATACAATTACTCCCTCTAAGGATACAGAGAAAGGTTATGTATCTGACACTCAACAGTTTTTCAGAATTTTTGTGTGGTTTTAGAAGATAAAAATACTATTTATGCATAAACCACATGGAAATGGCACAGGATCTGACTCAATTGAGCTGAATGAGAGAGAAATAGAAGACCAGATTAAAAAACTAATTTATACAGGAATAGAATGCCAAACAGCAGTGCTGAGAGGACCTAGAGATTTAGTTTAGCTTCCCAGTTTCAATTAGTCTTTGCATTTAAACTGCTCACTTCAAAGCATCATTTACTGCTTGAAAGGTATTAATTTTTTGGGGGTGAAATTATCAATCTTTTATGCATGTTTTGGCTTCTCAAAGTTATTTCATGAAGCTCACTGATACAAAGTTAGAAATTCATCATTTGGTTTCCTATCAAATGAACCTCTGACATAAAGATGTTTCAAATCACTGTCAGGTGCTGAAAGGATTTTAAAAAAATAAACAAACCAAAATTACACCTTCAAAAGCTTCCTTGCTAATATCTTTCAGAACAGAGAGTGTGATAGGCTCTGATGGAAAGCACACAGTCATTCCTGTGCAACCCTTACAGAAAGGCTCCCAGCTTTCCCAACCAGAAGTATGGCAGTGCCAGAAGTATGACAGAAGAGAAGGAAGGCACAGCATGCAAACCTGCCCTCTGTCCGTCTAACTCTTCCCTGAGCTTGCAAATCTTTAAATGCTCTGAGTACTGGTTAATATCCTCTAAAAGACTGACTATACAAACCATAAAGGGATATAATTGGGTTGTTTATCAAGAGAGGCAGAAGTTGGCAGATTATGAGAAAGAACTGAAGGAAAAGACAGCTGGAGACTCTATTGATTCAAAAGTTGCAACCAGTCTGCTTTACTTCAGTCCTAATAATTCAAGAGTCAACCCTCTATCTCCCTGGTTCTCATCCTCTAACCACAAAATAAACAAAGAAAACCCCCACACCTCTAGCAACAAGTATTTTGTTGACAAATACAACCTACCACTGAATTACATCTGGGGAATACCCAAACACTGTTTAAGATGAAAGGAAAGGGGTTTTTCGATTGTGTCCTTCACCTTTCAGTGGAAGAACTTTCTATTACATTTTGAAGGATCTTAGACTGCTTTTGGCAACAGTGTGTTCAAGCGCAGAGGAAATTCCTCTTTAAAAAATAAAAAAGGTGCCCTGACAAGGCTTGTTTCTTCCTGTTGTTACACTTATTAACATGGCACCATCACCACCAGATCTGGGGGGCACAGATCCAAAAGATATGTTAGTTTGCAAGCAAACAGCTTTATTGAAAATGAAATACACACACCTTGAACAATACAAGATTACTTATAAGTATGTAGAAAAAAATTAAAAGCTAGGAAAACAATGCAGTAGAGAAGCAGGGAACAAAAAGCTGTTGAAAGGAAACCATAGAGACAAAGCCAATGTACGCAGACAAATCAGTAACTTCAGTATTACATAAAATAGGTAAAATCTGCAGTATCAGTTTTTACAGTCTCTCCATCAGCCTGACCACGGCCATGAAACTCGCATCACAATAGCTGCTGCACCGGCAACACCAAATGTCAGGGGGGTGAGGGAAAGAGAATGTAACTGGATGGGCAAATTCTGTTTGGTATCAGATACCACAGCTGCACTGCTTTGCCAGCAACAGGAACGATTTGCACTGCCAGAGGACCTACCCCACAAGGCTGGAATGAGACCCTTGGCCAGTACAGATCCACAGGCTGTATCACCTTCTTTCTTCTTTCTAGGGGCATAGTAAGTAAGTGGGGGGAGAGAATTATAAGTAAAAAACAAATTTCCCATTCCCTCATGGAAGAACTTCTCTTCTTGCAGGTTTGGCCCTCTGGGTCTAGGGCAGGTATGTTTCAACAGTCCTCTAAGACATTTTATTAAGGCATACATCATGCACTCAACTGTACAAATTTGCCAGCAAGTAAAATAAATATGTTCCAGCCTTTGATTTAAGCCACATTAGGACAGAATATTTTTGCTCCCAAGACTACAAAGCCAGATTTGCTTATAAGGTTATCCAAGGCTGCAGTGCGTGAAGTTCCGAGTGTTTCTGTGAAGTACCTACTGCAGGTTGCCAGACCTTAGCTTAAGCCCACTTCAAAAACATAATTCCTTCAGACAGGCAGATAGTTTGCCAGCAGTTCTCTCCATCCTGCCTTAGATTTTCCATGGGGAAGAAAATCTACAGTAATCAAGGTTTACTTTGCAGTCTTTTTCTGTACAATTAAGGCTACATAAATAGAAGCTCACAAGAAATCTGTGTACAAGCAGAAAGTAAATCAGATTCAGATAAGCCTTTAGTTACATCCAGGCAGCAGGAGGAGGTTGAGAAAGAGACAAATACTATCTGGATACTGTACAGAGCATTTTCAATGCAAATTCAGTGAAGCATATTCTTCAAGCTATAAACACAAAAACACACAGGTTTGTGGCTCTGGTTTGAATATGAATCTCTCTGCATAACCTAACTCAGAGGTTTTATTGAGATATTTAGATACACTAACAGCTTTTCAAACAGCAAGAATGGAAAGAAAAAAATACAAACCATGAAACGCTACACAGATTTTGCTTAGATCACCTATATCTGAAAGGATAACAATGATGAAGATACTGGAAAGTCACAACAGAACCTAGACCAATAACTGCAATCTGAGTGTAGAATTGAAACAGAAGAAAGGTGTGCTCTCCTGCAGCAGCCTCACTACTTCAGAAATAGAGAGTATTCTGGAAAAAGGCTCAATATTATAAATTGACACCCTAGGGAGGTGGCATGCTGCCCCCTGCCTCCCCCAGGCCTCACCACAGGCATGCAGAAATTTTATTTATACTTCTCAGCTTTATTTATACTAGTATGTTAATGGTTCAAGCCTGAAAAAGTGTAGGTTCTGTACACTGGCAATTAAGAGACAAGCCTCTGGCACCCTGGCCATCATGCTTACAGTAGCTTATAGGCATCTACCACAGCTTTTGCTACACACAGCCAGAACACTGTGCTGGCTCTCATATATATTTCACCTGCAGCCACAAAATGCTTGCATTTAAAGAATACTTGTTTGTGTTAACAGGATTCAGTAACTACTAACAGAAAAATGCTGCAAAGATCTATCTAAACAATCTTCAGAGAGCTATCCTTCCTCAGCTGTAACTGTGTCTGCCTGAAATATCTCTCTCTCTGACCTCCACAGAAGTCCCCCAGTTCCTTACTGCACTCATTACACTCCATAAAGGATGTAAACTAACTGTTCTCATTAAGAATTCATTGCAAAAATAAAAAGCACGGAAAAAACCCACAACCCACAGGACAGACACAGCTAGAAAGCACAAGATAGTGCTTCCTCACCTTCACCTAACAAACTGATCCCTTTTATTCCCTTCAGCCTTCTTCTTCTTATGCAGATAGTGGGAAGAATTAGTCTTCAAGAAAGAAATGCCCCTGCTCTGAGCAGGGGACTGGCCTGTACTTCCAGAGGCTCCTCCCAGCCAAAATCATTCTATGACTCTACTTATGAATAAGTATCTGATCAAATCCATGTGCTTGTTAAAGAGTTTGTTTCAAGAATAGCTGCCAGAGGAAAACACAGAATTGAGGACTAAAACCACAGAAAAAAATACAGTAAACTTCAGCACAGTCATGTTAATGTTTCTGAACGCTGAGTAACTTCTTAACAGTAGTACTATGTGTAGCACTTTTAAATTAGTGGGTTTTAATTAAAGCTGGCATTAAGAGATAAGCTGACTTCTTAGGCAAGCAATCTTCTCAGCAGCAAAACAGAATTGTTGTTCTGATTAAAACTTTTTTTTCTACACTAGCAATTTCTTTTAAGGCAGATATTTATGCATATGTAGTGATTCAGATTTGCTCCACGTAATCACTCTTCTCAGCCAAGACCAGCATTCATATGCTCAGCTCAAGCCACAGACACACTCAGACACGCCCTGTACTGCTGAAAGTTCATCTGTGATGAAGCTATTGCAAAATGTTAGCATCACGTACTATTAAACAACTGAAGTTACTAATGTTGGATGGATGCCTTCAGGAGGCCAGCCCCAGAGAAAATCCCATAAGGCTTGAGGGCTTGTAAGAATTTTCTGTGCTGAGCACAAGAAGAAGCCAGATTGTAAAACATGCCTGAGCAATTGAATGTCTCTTCCAAAGCTGGTCATCTTTTCCACAGTGAGGACATCTCAGATTTAATCAAGCCATCTGCCCACTGTCCACTTTTCCCACCACCTCACTCTGACTGACCATGTAGCCATGTGGCCCATTCTGCAATGACCCACATTGTATGCAAGCTGGATGAAGAAGAGGCTTCCACTTGAAACCACAAGAACAACTTTGACAGACAAACATATCAAGAAGGATCACTTCAGTGCTTGAAGAAGCTGCAATAGGAGCTAGGTACTTGAGTTCTACAGACCTTTCCTTTCTCTGTTACAAGCTACTGAAAACTACCTAAGACAAAACACAGAACAGGAACAATCCCCATAAATATCAATGCATCTTCCTAACCTGTGAGCCCTCCAGTAACACAGACAACTGTTATTGAAAGGTCTTTACCATCACCATTTACAGCAAACTTCAAAACAGATTAGAAAACTGTCAGGAATGACTAAGGTGAAGTTGAAACTTGACAAGCAAGAAGGCTAGACTGACTTGGTGACCTGCTACAAACCTTTCTAGGATTTTGACAGAAATTTACTTTTATCAACTACATAACTGCGGCTTTATCCCAGGTTACTGAATTTGGAGGCAACACTGAGCTGAGCTGGTACACCATTTCAGCCCAGCTCTGTACAGACACCCTGTTTCAGCTTCATCTACACAACCCCACAGCCAGGGTAATAAATCCAGCTTCTTGACAGAGCTAACAGTCTGGCCTCAGTATCATACGGGCAAAGCTAACCTACTTCCACAGCAATCTTCTGCTTTATAACCTACGTGCACCATGCAATTACCTTTTTTAATAGTGAATTGGCAAAATAATTTATGTTACTACTGCAGTTCTTTAATTACTTTAAGGGGGAAACATTGGTGGCAAGGAAACATTCTTATACAGGAACAGCGTTGTTTCTTCCATCACCACACCAGCAGTTCTGATCACAATATTTTTATATAAAATCTAGATGTAAACACAAACATTAGCTGACCTACATTTTTCCAGCATAATAAAAAAGGTATTTTTAATTAATAATTATGAATATATACACAAGTTACAACTGAATTTCAGATTTACATGCCACCTACCTGCAGCTGCAAAGCACAGAATCATCAAAGCAAACACTGAAGTCACACAACTTGAAGACATTGTTGCAAACGCTGTATCTTCTCAAATCAGCTCCCTTTGTAGCCCTTCATGCAGATATTCTTCCTTTGAAATTTATGGTATGTTTTGCAATCAGATTTTCCAGGCTCCTAAGTGCCTATAGAAAGAAGTAAAAAACCATTTTAATACAAATATAACTTGGAGAAGTCTTTCTTAAAGCAATACTAAAGGAGTGCTTTTTATGTTGGCAGATACTTTAGGTACAGATAGCTCAGTACTCTTCCACCCTGTATTTCAGCACTTCCTTGCAGCTGTTGCTCTTTCATATTACACACTGTGCAAGTTGTGAGCTACTTGGAAGAGAAATCCCAGAGCCCTTTCTGTCAACTAATACTGAAGTCCCACTGAAGCCTGCCAACAGTACCCATAGCTTCAGATATGTTTACTTTAAGTATTCAGACTTTCTCTGGGACATACAAACATTTGTTTGTTTATTTCCTGATACCTTTACTACGCCATGAAGAAATGTTTCATATGTGCTCTAGCTGGTTTACGGGTAACAAGATAAATTTAACTCATCATTTCTCAGTATCACAAGTTCTGAAAACTTTTCAAGGCCACTTGACCTCTTGATGCTAAATATAAATACAAAGCTCCTCAGAAACTTTATTTTAAGCGATTTCAAGACATGATATACCAGGTCAGTAAAACAACTTAAATGTGCTATACTAATAAACAACGATACAGCTGATGCCTACAGGCATTAAAAACACTGAAAAATATGAGCCCACAATGCACACTGCCTATTTTCGAGGGGGAACACTTATTAGATGCACAGTATCATCTTCTTTTAATCTACTGTCAGTCATCTAGATGTCTAGAATGAGACTACAGACCAAGCAGGCAAGGAACTAGAACACTGTTATCATATTCAGTCAAATAAAATCTTATTTACTTCACTGCCAACCTTCAGAAACAGAGGAGGACAAGTGGAGCCTCACCAACCCCTAACACTCACTACAAAGCAATGCAAACAATTGCAAACAACCGTCATGGGGCTAAGTGACAGCATAACAGTGAGTCAGGACCAAAATCTAAACTGTGGTAACTGAATACAATTTAAAAGGTTCTTGCGGACAGTAAAATGGAATCAAATACAAAGGCTAGGCTCTGTTATACAGTATGTGCCATACTGTGCATAATCAAAAGTCTACAAAAGGAGACCTGCACCTAGACCAGCAATTCAAGATACCTACTGACAACACTCCTGCGGCTATGAGGAAAAGGGCAGAAACTCCCATGCAGAATTCCACTATGCATTGGTTATTCAACAGAGATGGCACTGCCCTATGCAAGCAAAGCTGCAGCCACCCACCCAAGAAAAGGTCATCTGTGTCCAAGGCCAGATCTACAGCCTCCAACAGACCCCTCACTCAACTCCCAGCTCCTAGCACCTCTGACCAGTCTTAGCAGTGCCCCAGACACTACCTGCATAGGAGAGCAGCCCAGGAGTGGCCAAAGCTGGCTGCTGGGAGCACCCACACACCACACTTCTGCAGGACAGTAACGTATGTATAGGGCAAGGAAATAGTACCTATCACAACATCAGGCTTCACAGTTTGCTTTCAAGCTCAGCATCCTATGTAAGAAGCACATTCGCCCTCCCCCCCCCCAACACTCTGGATCTGTTGTTGACATAGAACAGACTGAAACTCCAAAGTATAACTCAGAGCAGGTAAGATTACAATCAAAAATCCCTAAGCTTCTTACTCCTATTCTGCCAGCTTGTAAAGGGTGAATAATGGAGACTTAAGTGAGCCTTTTTTTTAGAAAGCCTTTTTTTTAGAAAGCTTTTCCTAATTTTAATTTGCTTGAAAATATGCATTCATGAACTTTAAAAGGAGGGCAAATTTCTAACCTTGAAAAACAATGTGAAAAGCTAAAAAAAAAGCCAGCAAATGTAACGAATTTATGATGGGTGTTATCTGAACTGCCAGTTACACATTAGCAATTCAAGCAAAAAAAGCACAGACAAAAATGCTACTAATAATTCTTTTAAGAATAAACCTACTAAGCAGGCAGTTTGTCAGCATTTTGGAAAAACTTGCCATCCTCACTTGGGATAGGAGTGAGCTATGAAGCTGCTATTAACTGACCATCAGACAGGGCCAAAGAGAAATTAGTAAGAAAATGTGGAAGTTCAGGTGTGGTGCAAAACACCCCAAATTTTGCTTCAGTGTGAAACCTGCAAACCAGGCAAAGGCAGTCCACATTTCCTTTGAAGTAAGAGGAAAAAAATCTGTGCAAAGACATTGAGAACCCGAACTATTTATCTGGAGTAAACATGACTGCTAGTCAATTTGAGATTCAAAAGAAATTTCCAAGAGAATCATCTTTTCCTTTGGGGTATTATCTGAGTAGCTATTTTTGCAACGGAGGTCACAAAGTGTCGTATTAAAAGTATAACCAAAAAATCCCAACTGGGAAGAGAAGATGACATGAGAGCTTTGGGTTTACTAAATACACTGTTTTCATGCCAATGCTCTGTACTAGTGCAGGCTGCAAGAAAGGCTGGCAAAAGAGGGCATCTGCAGCTGGAGACACTGAAGACTGACTAAAGGCAGAGTCTGCAGCGATCATTTTGACTGAAGTTTGCTGTTTTCAAAGACCACTGGCCCTGATAAAAGTGAGGGTTTATAATCACCGAAGAGCCTGGTTTCATTGACAATTATCATTTCACAGATGCAATCAGGAATGAGTTTTCCTGGGAACATCAGGAAGAATCTTACTATTGCTGGATTTTATTAGGTTTGAAAGAAGGCTGGGAGAGTAGACGCAGGAAGATGCATTTGAAGTACAGGAGGACAAGAAGAAGAGGAGGTATGAAGTTTTAATTTGGTTTAAAGCAGGAGCCTCCAATGTTCATGATAACATAAAGCTTAGCTATGATACCATGAAAAAGATGAGCTTTTGGAGGACACTGGGATGTGCTGACTCATCTGTAAGCATAGACAACCACAGAAGGACAGATTTCACTGCTCACTATATGACCACATGTAAGACCTAGGATTAAGCTCTGCTTTCAGAGTATTTGAGTACCTGTTACAGAAGCACAAAATACTAGGGTTTGGAAGGGACGTCTGAAGATCATTGAGTCCAACCCCCCTGCCAGCGCAGGATCACCTAAAGCAGATTACACAGGAACACATCCACACAGGTCTTGAGAGTCGACAGAGACTCCACCACCTCTCTGAGCAGCCTGTTCAGTGCTCTGCCAGCCTCAAAGTAAATTCCCATGTTTAGATGGAACTTCCTGTGTTGATGTTTATGCCCATTAGCTCTTGTCCTGTCACTGGGGATCACCGAGAAGAGTCTGGCCCCATCTTCCTGACACCCACCCCTGAGATATTTCTAAGTATTAATAAGATACCACCTCAGCCTCCTCTTCTCCAAGCTAAACAGACCCAGCTCTCTTAGCCTTTCCTTCTATCATAGATGTTCCAGTGCCCTAATCATCTCAGTGGCCCTGCACTGGACTCTCTCCGTTAGTTTTTTCTCCTTCTTGAGCTGGAGTGTCCAGAACTGGACACAGTACTCCAGGTGAGGCCTCACCAGCACAGAATATAGGGGGAGGACAACCTCCCTTGACCTAATGGCTGCGCTCCTCTTCATGCCACTGGTCTTGACCACACTTCTGGCTCACAGTCATTCAGTTGTCTACCAGGACTGCCAGGTCCTTTTCCTTAGAGCTGCTTTCCAACAGGTCAGCACCCAACCTGTACTGATACATGGGGTTATTCTTCCCCAGATGCAGTACTTTACACTTGTTTTTTTAATTAGATTTCTCCCCACCCAGCTCTCTAACCTGCCTAGGTCACACTGAATGGCAGCACAGGCTTCTGGCTTGTCAGCCACTCCTCCCAGTTTGGTATCATCAGCAATACATATTACGCACAACTTTCCTTGAGATCAGTGGTCTCCTTCGCTTCCCCACCTTTTTATTCTCCTGGTAAATTTATTTTTCTTTCGTTTTCCAAAGCTTCTCTGCACAGTCCAACCTAGCAATACTTATGCCTGCAGGTGGCCACAGACTTGGGAGGGTTTCTGTTTCCCATTAAGAGCCTCTATAGCACAGGAATTTGCCGCATTTACTGCTGAATTGAGTTCTTACTGGTTTATTTCCCTCTTTTATTTCTGCTCCCTTAAGCCTTTTCCCCAATAGCCACCATCTGTTTCTTTAATCACCACCTACCCTTCCCATACAAGCTCTTCCTTTGCCTTAACTCTATCCTCTTCGTTGACTAACCTTTTCCTTTACTGCTTGAAGAATAACTTCCACTTCCTCCCCTCCTTATCAACATGGACTCTGGCAATTCCCTCCTCTTTCCTTGCATGGTGCCTGAGGCAGCACAGCTCTCTGCAACAATGACAACAAACACTTCTCCACCAAAGTAAGCCGAGAATATCCTCCTCTAAGTTACATCACAAGTCCCACAGAAGTGAATGAGGAGAACTTCAGCAAAGCCAGCAGGATCTGTCCCTTTGTGTTGTTTTGCCATAGCAACATGAACCCAAGTTTCTAGGCCATCCAAGAAGGCCTTCACAGCCAAAGCTTTTTCACTTTTTGTTTGTTTGTTTTATGCATGGCAACCACTTAACTTATTTAACCAGTTTTTCTGCCATCTGTCCATGCTGGTTTCCTATGCAAATGCAATGAATACACATATTCCAGGCATGAGTAAAAAGAGCAATCATTCATAATCAAGTGCACCCAAGCTCAATTAAAAAAATAAATGAATCACAAATGGTTAAGTACATGAGCAGTTCTATAAACTTATGAACAGTTTTTCTGCATTTTTGCAGATTTATTAGATGACATTTATCCTCCATCAATTCTGCATGATTTGCACATGTATAGGTCAGAAAGCTGACTAATAGAGTTAGCAAATATTAATGTGCAACTGAACATTTTTACATACTTTTTTAATGCCCATGTCCAAGGCATATAGATGAAGTTCCACCATTCAGAACTCAAACCAGTAACTTATTCAAAAACTACTAAGAGGACAGATTCTGTTTTAGAAACAACAAAAACGGTTTTGATTTCAAGGAATATATGAACAGCAAAAAAAAATCCTGGCATATCAAAAGCCCAGGGAAAAAGTAATTCTGATGTCCTGCAGTTCACATGCTGCTGTGCTTGTAATGGGACATTTCAACAAGTCACAGTTAAAGGCTATGGGAACTGGACGAGTGCCAAAGGAAGATGTTTTATACCATTTAGCAATTGTGTCCCTCTATTCCATGTGACTTTTGTTTTAACATTTTCTTTATTTATTTTCTTATTAATGTATTACAATGTAGCCTGTGAAATTACAGGAAGCCACAAAATACATACAAATGAGTCCATAAAAGATGTGAAACCATTCCACTTTTTTAGTAACAGTTTACCGAGTTTGGTTTTGTTACCTGGCGCATATTTTGCCCACAGCTGGCACAATGCTCCAGTCTAGATGAAGGTATCTGTTCTCAGTATTGTTCCATAACAATCTTTATTTCAGTTTCCCACTATTTTAATTTTTTTTTAATCATCTGAGTTCAATTGCCATGAATTTAGATCAGAAAAATAAAATCATGCACCAGACTGTGGAAGTTTCAGCTGAATAATCATGGCACAATAAAGCACAGAAGTAAGAGACAGTTTACAGAAACAGGATAAAAATCATTCTGTTGTGTGTTCCCCGGACTTCCCTTCCCCCAAACACAGGGAGGTATGAAGCTGAACCTTCATAAGCCAAGGGGCAAAGTTTTGCTTACCAAGTGTAAACAGAAGAATAGCCTCTTACAGGATCAGGATGCAAGAGGGTTTCGATAGATGGAAGGGAAGGAAGTGTATTCAGGAGTCTTTTAGTGGAAGGAGTACACAAGCCTCTTCCACAAGAAGGATAATGGAACAGATTCTTTTTTTTACAACAGCCTAAGTTCCTAGAAGTTATCAAATCTCTACAGAAGGGAGCGCACATGGTACCAAAGGCAGAGTTTAACAAGAATAGTACCCTACATGTAGTATTAATACTGAATCAGAACTTTTCTACTTTAAGTAGAACTCCTGGGCATCAGGAGCATATCTTTAAAGGGAGCAGAGAAAACAAGATATTGGCATTCCGTATATTGCACAAAATATAATGGCTCAGGCAGTCTGTAATTTAGTACCAGCTTCAGCCATCATATTTTCTGTGCAATTTGCAGCTAGTCTACTTCTCCACAAGCAAAAAAGTCATACAGATCATATGCCATCATCTTCCTGATATACAGTCAGATAATAGAGGGAGGAAAAAACCAGAGATTTCTAGAAGCATACACACATGAAGACTAGGCTAAAGATTTCATGGCAGCCCAAGAGATCTACCAGTCTCAAACCTACAGTTAAATAAAACTCAGGTTCCAAATTAACTCAACCAGTAACACCTCACTACAATTAACAGGAACCAAGTTTAGCCTGAAAAGTTTACCCTGAAACAAAAACATTTCTAGTGCACAGAAACCTTCAGGCTGAACAAGACGATCATAAATTGCATTAAATAAATCTCTACAATGTTTCCTCCTCATGGTTAAATTTCTTTGGCTTAATTATTTTTTATGGTTTCTAATTGGAAACAGAATAGGTTTCCTGGCACTGGACTATCTTACTCTTCACAAACACAGTAGCAGCCAACAGCCTCATACAAATTTCATTTATCTTAAGTTTTCATTGGCTCGGTTTCTAATTGCACACCTAAACTAAACAGATAAGAGCTCTAATGTACCTATCAAGACAGATATAACCCTAGGGAAGGCATCTACTTGCGGAGAAGGAGCCGCAGCAGGATGGAAAGTTACCAACTCAGCAAGGCTCCTTCTAGTTAGGGTAAAAGATTTTAGCAAATTATTCTGTCAATGACTGCTCAATTCTGTTAGTTTCTCAAGATTGAACTGCAAAACCTTAGAAATCTATCTAGAAATATTCTAGCTGGAACCTTCTTACCAGGAGAAAAGCTAAATCAATCTCTGTTGGATCCAGCATCTTGAAATAACATCTATAGATTTAGAGAATTTATTTTGAGACCATGGCCTATAAATACTCAAAATTCCCTGGGTTAATTGTGAGAAACCCACAAGGGATGCAATCCTCCTTGGGAGGGGGGAAGTCAGCAAATTTAAAACCAGTATTTCCCATTCCAGGGGAACAGGACAAAGCAGTAAAAAGCAGCTCTCCCAACTGCCAAGAGATAAAATAAAATCACATTTGAGGAAAGCAAAAAAAAAAAAAAAGAGGGGTCAGGGGGTCAGAGGGGTGACAAAAGCACATATTAAATTTTGCTCTCTAGAATGAGGCATACTCTAGAAAGCAGGTAGAACAACAGATTGTTTCTTCAGGTTGCTAAACAAGAACACAAGATAAACACATTTATCAGAAGTTAGCTGTCAGACACTAAATTTTCAGATGCACATCTGTAAGACAGGAAACTTCTCCCACACAAATAGGGAAGACCTTAAAGTGCCACACAGTCAAAAGAATGAGTCAAAAGGACCTTCCCTTTGTGTAAGAGTAATCTACCCTCTCCTTCACTCTCTGCCAAATAACCAGTGTAAATTAATTTATTGGGAAGAGAAACACCATTAGGTTGAGGCAAAACTTTTTTCATAAAAATCATCATTTTAAAGCACTGCAGTGAGGATTTGCTTCAATCAAGAGAAGCATCACTGACATGGTGCCACACAGAATGAATATATACTCCCATATAAATTTCACCATATAGAACTTTCTGCCTTTCATCATTTTATAATAAATGTATACATGAAGACTCTAAAAAGCTTTGACCACAAGTTTAGGGAGGAAGGCCACAATAAATTTCTATATTTGTACAAATAACTTGTGCATCTTGTATGCCAGAAGTAAATTGCTAGACATTATCACAGGGGTGAACCCAACCATTGGATCTACAAGTGGTCACTACAAACACTGGACGGATGAAGTAACCCATCATATAACATGGGCGGTATGTAGTGGAGGAGGGGCTTGATCCATTAATGTAATAGACTGAATACAAGAAAAGGTTGATCTTTTTCAAGCACTGCAATAGCTGCTCTGTAAATCAAAACAGAATTTTGCTTCACTCAAATCATCATTGAAAGTATTGTGTTGACAATAAAATACTAACATAGCTCTCAATCATGCCATGTCAAATGCAGCTGTAGTCTAATAAATTATTTCCATAAATCTAAGACAAAAAAGGACATATTGGTCTTCAACCCACCTCCAACTTCTTGGCAAAGAAACACATGCATTCAGCAGATCTATACTACACAATAAGCTCACTGGATGCAAGGGATTTTTATTTCCCCTGACTCAGACAATAAACCTACACTGATTTCCAACAGAAAATACCTATGCTTACAAAGGAAACTAGAGTATAAGTGAATTGCCATTCTTTTTCAGAATCATTAATGACACTTACAAAGGAAAGTAGAGCATAAGTGAATTGCCATTCTTTTCCACAATCATTAATGATACCTTAAATATCATGGCCCCTACTGCCTTCCATGCTGAAAAATAACATATATGTGTGAGCTCTATAATTAACCTGTTTCAGACCCATGACTTCTAGATGAGCTATTGTCCTGCAATCTAAACAGGTCTCTTCCAAGGCCACAAAAAACCTTAGTCAAAAGAGGGGCCAAGAAGCCCATTTTAGCTGACGACTGCTAAAATCTTACATGTTGCAACAGAAAAAAATCTAGAAAATAAATTAAAATCTTAATTTGCCCAACTAGTGCACCAAAACTAGACTATTAAAGAGAAGTGTTTAACATAATGAACCAAATTTATTATCAATAAACATGTATCACTCATTTTACACTACTATCCACAGAACAAATACGAAATAATTATTTACTCAGGTACCTTAATAAAGTTATTTCATTTTAAGTACATCATAAACCAGCATATTTTGTTGTAAGCAGTTTAAATCAACAGTGTAACACAATGCAATACACAAAATTATCTTTGCTGAATTTGGCAAATGTGATTAGGTACTCAAGGTCATAAAGGGTGTTCTTATAAAAAAGGAATTATTTTGCCAAAATGGAAATAAACAATAAGAGCTAAGTAGCAGCTTTAAAGTGATTTCCAGAGATGCATAAATCTGTTCCATTTTGGTTATCATAGAGTTAATTGTTGCTGTAATAGCACAAGAAACACTGCTCCATTGGATAACTGCCAGCACATAAAAATGTGAATCCAGTTACAGATAAAGCAATTCCAACTGCACTACTTCTTTGCTAGTTTTTTTTTTTTTTTTTTTTTTTTTTAGGGCAAAACATGCTTCTATTCATGAAGTGGCTAGAAACTAGCATGCCACTGTTGATCGCCACAAATATTGCTGCTAGAGAAGTAATGCCTATTTATAATACACAAATATGTTGTGGAACTAGGACAAATGTGATTGCAAAGATACTTTCAATCTGTGTCCCTAACTACTTTCTGAGATCTACATACATTGCCCAAGACCGGTTAATTTGTGTCTTAAAAAGCAGCAGAATATTACTGGAGATATCAAACAAAACAATTTTAAGACAGATTATGCAAAGCTTTAGCACCATTTTCAAATCATACTACACAGAAATCTGACTTTGATTTTATAAACTACATACTTCAGCATCTCCGAAAACCATATAGGGAAGAAAGTTCCATGGATCCACAAAAATGATGGAAGGAGATCATCAAGGAACTTAACATGCATCTTTTTACAGCTTCAGTATTTGGAAACATCAGATAATGCTGTTAATAGAAGAATGTGTGTCACTGAAACACACATGTATCTGATCACTTTTACAATAGGAAGAAAATTCTTATTCCTTTAATATGTTGCTATTCCAGGACCAGAGGAACCTACATCTCTTCCTTTAAACCTGACCTGGGATTGTTAATTTCATATAAACCATATTTTGTCCCTGATGGCTCTAATACCTTATGCTAGGAAAATACACAATTGCCAAGCAGCAAATTGGCTGTTCAGTAGCAAATGCTCACAGATATGTTTTTACCCCACCAGTGAAAGCCAGCTTAATCCTCAGTATAAGCAGCAAGGTATCTCACATTTACTGCAGGACAAGAGCCCATTCCCTGATTGTTATTGGGGAATAACTAACACGCTGCAAATTCCCACTCTTCACTTAGCATTCAGCAATCTGTTTCTATACCCATACTTTAAGTATTTGCTATTTGTCCATATCAGACTTCACAGACTAGAAAGCAATATGAATCAATGCAACTTATCTACTCAACCTTTGGCCTTTACATTCAGTATGCCTGGCACAAAAGATGCAATCAATTGTTACACTAATACAAACCAAAAAGAAAAATTATTATTGATCTGTGTTGAAAGTGTCAGCTGATCTTTACAAAAACAAGCTAGTAATGACTTCTTAAAACCCAAGAGAAGTTCTAAAAATATTCTCCTATGGAAACCCTAAATACTAGGAATAGTTTCTTGTGAGAATACAGCTTTTTTACATCTCAGCCTTAGATCTTAAGATTTCCATATAGAATCATAAATGTTTTCACAATAAAACTAATACTGTATCACATTTTATCTAGCTCAATATCTAGGACTTTGCAAGAGTACTCAAAATACAATTTCTCAGATTTAATTGACTCTCCTCAAGCATCTTCAAAGAGATATTTCACTTAAACCTCTAATTTTTTTTCCCAAGTTCCATTCTGGCTAATATAACAAAAATTCCATTCAGAATAGTGGGAGACATGCCTGCTAGAACAACTCATAAGCAAGCATTCAGAAATAACATCTTTATTCAAATGCAGTGTTTTTTTAAGTAAACTGACATTCATCATCTAATGAAATAGTATCAAAAGTATAGGCCAAAGTTTTAACAAATTGCAACTGCGGTAGGAAGAGAGACTTCACACAGAAAGTTTTGTGTTCCCCCTGCTGGCGCAGCAATTAACTTCAAAACACCGTTCCAAGAGGTGGGCATCATGCTAGGGTATCGAAAGATGTACTGAAAGATGTTTTGCATGATTGAGACCCAGAATCAAAACTCACTTTTGATAAGAAATCATATCCGTGGTAGACATCATTTACATAAATCTGACTAGATGATGGACACACAAAACATGCATCAGAATCAATAATCCAACAAGACCTTCCCAGAGAGGGAAAGCGTAGTAGAAGAGAAAAATCTGAAGTGTCACTTTAAACTTAACAAGGTTGGACTATAGCAAACAATTGGGGGAAGCACATTTCAGAGTAAAGGACTCTTCACTGAAGGAAGCCAACAACTTGCCCCCTCCAATACCCGTCCCTCCCTTCCTCCCCCAGCTAGCCAGGAACACAGAGCACCAGCTGCAGCAGTTGTTAGGACAGAGACCTGGGCCAACACTAGGAGCAGCTCCTCCTCAGCCATAATTCAAACTCCGTAAGCTTTGACAAGTTAAACTGGAGTTCCGCAAATGAACACTGATCTGCCATTAAAATTTTGTTGGAAATACTTTGATAGGACACCTGTTACCTAGTTACCAACTCATGCTGTCCTTGGCATTCATCAAAAAAGTTATTAACTAAATAAAGTATTCCTGGGAAGAAGTGATAAATAGATTTTATATTTGGAAGAAGTTGTGTTTAATATCTAGTATTCAAGCTTTCCCCATGTGAGACCATGATACCAACAGTGCTCCAGGTCACTGTAAGACAAACTTAACTGGTCCCATATTAGAGAGCAGATGGCTCTCTTACTTGGAGTTTTCTCCCCAGATGGGTTCTAATACCAGCCTGTTTGGCCTCATAAAATAAAATAAAAAAAAAAAAAAAAAAAAAAAAAGTAAATAAATTATTACATTTAGTATAAATACAGACCCCGGGAAATCTCATTCTTAGAACAAAATCACTTGATCATTCAAGTGTCTCTCTAATCAGCCATAAATACTACACCAAGAGGTTTCTGTTAGAGCAAAACGGTGCCAACGATCATACGTTTGAGAATAATAAACAATGGCAATTAAATTCTAACAGCTACAGCTTAACAGAAATGTTTCCTGGTTACCTCCACAGCAAGTAGAGAAGATGTAACCACACATGCAGAAGTCCTTTCTTCTGAAAAGGACAAAAAGGATCATCTCCCGTACTGCTTGACTTCAATGGAATTACAGTACCATCTGTAACTGGGAAAAGCTGACAAAGTTATTCGATTTATGTCTAACTCAAATGGCACATTATTGTTTTTGCTAGCACAGATGTACTCAGAAGGCTGCAGTGAATCGACTCCTGGACGTTCCTTGCAAAACGCAACGGTAAATCCCACAGGTCAACAGATCAGGGAAACTACTGAAAAGACATGATCCTGGCCTTTGTGCTATTCTCACATGCACTGAATTGACACTCCACTAGCACATCACTGAGTTCTCAGCTGACCTCATTAAGGGTAGAATAACTCTGATATGCACAATAGTTTTAGGATCTGTAAAGGATTTCACTTGGTACATGGACGAAACTCGCCCGGCACGTACCAACCAGCCTGACACAAATCTCTAGGGCACCTGTAGCTGTTACTCACCGAAGCCCACCTCACAGCTCTCCGCTTAACTTTCACATGATGCCTGCAGGTTTGGACGGTCGGGACGGGAGAGCCGCTTCCTGCGCTCATCACCGCACACGACCCACGCGTGGACGCTGCCCGGCCCGACCTATCCCACCGCAGGTCCCGCACACCTCTGCTTGGCAGTGCCGTAGAAGTCGGTGGCCCCAGGACGGTACCTTCCCGCCCCGCCTAGCGCCACCGCCCGCTGCTGCCCCGGCTCAGCCCCGTGCAGGGTGACATGTCGCGGGGTGCACACCCCGCGCCCGTCCCAATGGCCAGCACATCTCCGCGGGGCGCCCGGCACCTACACCCGGCCCGGGCCACCCGCTGACGAAGTGAAGGATCGCAGAAGCCGCGGCACCTACCTGGCAGCAGGGCTGTCCACGCCGTGGCCCGCGGGGGCAGCGCGGCTACGCCATGGGCAGCACGGCACCGGTGGGGACCAGAGGAGACAAGACAAGACGACAGCCTTCGCCGAGGCCGCCCAGCTCCGGCCACTATTGCCCGGCCCGCGATGCGCGGGTGGAGGCGGCGAGCAGGCGGAGGAGGAGGCGCGCAGTCAGCCGCCCGCCCCCAGCCTGCGAGTAACCCCATGGCGCGGCAGTGCCGCGCACACGGCGAGGCGGAGCGCGCGGGCGGGACCGCGTCGCCATTGGGCGCGGGGCGGGGACAGAGCTGTGACGAGGGGGGCGCGCGGCGCCGCCGTGCGCGCGGCCTGAGTGCTGGGCGTTTGCGGCCCGCACCTGGGGGCGATAGTCCCCGCAAGGGGAGCGGGAGTGTTAGCCCGGTTCAAAAATAGGCCCTCCGCACCCCGCGCCGCCAGCCGGAGGCCCTGACACCGAGGATCTCTGCGACAGACCCCACACACAGCAACTCTACCACCCTCCCATTGGTTTCCGTTAGCCACAGTGTTAAATTATCTGTGCTAATGAACTGGATGAGTGGTTCGCACACCATCTTAGCTGCCTTAGGTTTAGAGTCCGATACGATGTACGAACGCAGTGTAAACCGCGGTCCGAACGACAACTTCGGCAGCTCTGTCACGGAGGTGCAGTTCGCTAAGCGTCCAGTTCCCTGGAAACATCCCGAGCCTGGCCCTGTTGCCACCGCGGGAGCAGGGACTGTCCTCTCCGCTCAGACACCCCAGCGTACAACGGCACCGAAAACCCTAAGTCAAAATAGGCTTCAGTCAGCATCTCACCATCGACACCGTATGCACTGAGGAAAACTCCAGACCATTTCACCCTGCATCACTCTTGAGAGATCACCTGGAGTCACGTTTGCATTACTCTATTGGAGCAGATCCAGAGGAGGGACGCAAAAAAGACCAGAGGGCTGGAGCACCTCTCCTATGAAGAAAGGCTGAGAGAGTTGAGGCTGTGCAGCCTAGAGAAGACAAGGTCGTTCAGTTCTTAAAGGGGGCCTGTAAGAAAGATGCAGACAAACTTTTCAGCAGGGGCAGGACAAGGAGTAATAGGTTTAAACCAAAACAGAGTAGATTTAGACTGATCATTTCAACTAAATTTTACTACTAGATCAATCTACTTTCTTACAGGGGCAGGAGTCAAGGTTCTTTATAGTGTTGTCTGACTTCATTAACAATCAAGTCATTTGTCCCTGGACTGTCAGTGCTGAGTTCTTACATTTAGGGAAGGGGGTTAAGAAAGTTCAGGCACAGTTTAGCCAGTCTTGAAATGTCAGCTTGCAACCTGGACTAATCTGTCACCATTTATGTTTGATTTTGACCTCTACCTGTTTAGTTCTGCTGCACATATCATACATCAGTAAGCAACTGGGTCCTGAAAAGTGCTGAGTACCCCAAAGACTAGGCCTCAAATCTTCTACATTACCTGTAAATAAGAAACTTATAGCAAGTAAACCTAAAGCTGCTATAATAAGCATTTAGTTCACATTAAATACTTTAGTGAACAGGCTTATAAACCCTGCAGGAACAAGTAAAATACAAGTTCAGTCTGCTTGTTGGCAGCCTAAACCCACTTGCACAGTTTTTATTTTTAGTGTTTGCAAAGTTGTGCATGTTGGAGCATGACATACTCCTCTCTTATCACTTTCAGTCTACATGTAGGATGCAAAATCTTTGAAGAAGAGATGAGGGGGTGGGAAAAGTCCCTTCAACAAAGAAGCAAGTTAATATCCTACAGCACTAAATGCAACATACATATTTCAAGACATACTGTCTATTATATTTCCACTAGCTGGAATACTAGAGTGCTGATTAAAAATGTAGCTGGAACTTAAGCACATCATTTTATTTTACATACTCATTTAGGTCCCAATCCTAAAATCAAATTAAACAGATTAGGTTCACTGAAATGAACAGCCAGCATATGAAGTCAAATGTGTGCACAAGTCTTGCCAAAATCCAGTTCTTAATACACAAGTCTGATCTCAGCCAAATTATTTTCACCATTTTTACCGATGTTGGTTAAGAACTAATTCTTGTTCTTAGAACCAACTCTGTTAGGTACTGAGCATCCTTGACTCAGACTTTACACTGCTTACCCTGGTGTTGGAAAATGTTTAAGACTTTCCAAGACATGCTTAACATTGACTTTTAGTTATAAAATAATATGCAATGATATCTTATATGTAGGTCTGTTTGGAACTGGGATGAAGCAGAAGTAATATGCTCAGATGAGTGCAGCTACTTCTCAGGTGCTTCTGCCCCTTTCTGAGGTAAAAAAATATTATTTAAAATTAGCTTTGAAATTTAAGCTGAAGTGTTTTGTTGTGCAGTCTGAAAGCCTTGACCTTAGGCTAAGACTAGGTATGGGTTGTTATGCTGCAGCAACTCCATCACTACAGTTATATGACTCTACCCATACAACTTTAACATGATGTTTCAATTAATAAAATTTTAAAACAAATAAAAGCTTCTTAGGAAATAGTTCATTAATACAAACTATTGAGGTAAAATTGTACATTCCTTATTGAATGATCCTGCATTCCTTGAACATCTAAAACTTTTGCCAAAGATAAATAAACGTTAATGTTGAACTGTTAGCTTGTCTACACTTGAAAGTTACTTTGTATTAAGGCAAAGAATTATTTTTAAGTGCAGCAGCAAATCTGGAATAATTCCAAACACAGACAAGTCATATACAGCCCAGTCCTGGAAGGTGCCATGGGCTATGAGCTCAAAACTGATGCTACATAGCCAGTTCAAATAACAGATTCTTAATGATTTCAGATTTTAACAAAACCCTCCGGTATGACGAATGATCCCTTTGTGCCTCCCATTCTCAACTGCATGCTTTGCGCAGGCTCCCCTATACCCAGCACTCCTTTTACTGACTGATATACCCCTTAGCCTCCTTCCAACATTTTTCTGATAAGATGTTTATAGGCACTCAACCTAACAAATGCAAACACAACAGACCAGAAGAGGGAGGGGAGAAAGAGAGATTGTATGAGAGAAGGGAAAAAAATCAACAAAGATCAAAAAGGAAAAATGTGAAACTAGCATACCTTCACTGCTCAATCACTTCTTTCTGGCTGGATCCCATTCCTCATACTGCATGCTGTCTTTTTAGAGACCAATCAAAAATCTAATCAAATAGGCAAAAGTCAATAAATGACTTTAAACTCTTCAGTTCTGGACAATTCCCTTCTTTACATTTGATCACAACACACCTAGAACTTAGTAATGTAAAATAGAAAAAGTTTAATAAATAGCACACATACATACTTTCAGATTCAAGCCCACATATTAAAAAACTCATATTCACTTCTGCTATTACTTAAAATATGGAATTATACATATAACTAAAATTACACATGGTTTGCAGGATCAGGTCCCAAAATGCTGTGTTCTGTTTTGAACTTTACACTGCATGTTTGTGGTTTCAAGATCACATTATGGGTGGAATTCTTTGCAGCCAAGATGAAAATATCACAGGCTAAAATCTTCTCATGTATACAATGTCCTAATAACTTTACTATTGTTGTTTATATTACATTTGCTGTGTGCCAAATGTTTTACTGGAAAACATCAACATAAAGTTGCTGCAATTAGTAAAGGTAAGTGAAAGGAATGCAAGGCGAAATAATCGTGTATTGAAGTTTGACATGATGCATTAATTATGTGGCTGAGATATTTTCTTTTAGTCATTTTGTTCTTTTGTTGATTTGTTTTTCTCCATTACTTGCCTTCCCAATCTGATTTGATTGCAAAGACAGGATCCACTGGGTCATGATATAGAAATGAAAGTTGATTCATACATGAAGCTGAGCCAAAAATCAAGCAGCTAGATAGTCATTATATTTCATAAAGTAAAATTCACCCAGCACAGTAAAAAATGCCAAAAATAAGACTGCTTAAGCTATATTTCTATCCCAAATAATTGGCTAGATATTGGAATTACAATAACCTGTGCCAGGGAATGTGACCTATCAATCTTAGATGTCTTCCACTGAGTCTGAGTGGAGATGTAAGACAAGTGCAGATTTAGATTGGACATTATGAAGAAGTTCTTCAGTGTGAGGATGATGGAACGCTGGAGTAGGTTGCCCAGGGAAATGGTGGAGGCCCCTGGACACATTCAAGGTCAGGCTTGGTGGGGCTCTGAGCAACCTGATCTACTTGGGGATGTCCCTGCTTACTGTGCGGGAGTTAGACTCTAAGGGTCCCTTACAGCCCAGTGCATTCCATGATTCTATATAATATTTGAACAGTTTACACTTAAATTTGACACTTCTTTTTTTCCTCAAAGACTTTCATGGCATACATTGATTCATAAAGTATCAAGTATTTAGTGTAGATGTGTGTGAACTGCTATCGAAATCCATTCTTTGTTGCCATTCACACATTAAAAAAGCCAAATGCAAGCATCCTTTTGAGCATACACAAAAGATTGTGACAGGTCTTGAGAAAAGAGAGGAGAAAAAAAAACAACCCAACCTCCTATCTGTTCCTTTGCCAAAGCCTGAGAGAAAAAAAAATTGGTCTGTCCAATTCCTGGGTCTCTTGATTTACCTAGTGATTTACCTGTCTTTTGAAGAAAGACAGAAGTCTACACAGTTAGGTTGAAAGCAGCTTAAAGTACCTTGAAACAAATTGACTGAATCTACCAATCATAGCACAGATCCAAAGACAAAAACTGTTAAGTATCAGCTCACAAGCAGTCTGGAGTATATTTCATGAGCTGTATCTTCATTCATTTTCCTCACTAAGGGCCCAAAAAGCCCTGGTAATTCTCACAGCTGCTTCTTGTAGCTTACCAACATTCCCTGCTTTGCACAACTTGGCAAGAACTTTCTTTCTGAATTATTTTTTCCATGGACCTGGCAGCATCTAAGATGAAGGCGATAATGAGCTGAAGGCCATCAGCAAACTAAGTACGTCAGAGCCAGTGCCCCCAGTGTTATCATGTGGAAATTGCTTCAAAGCAGGGACAATCCAGGCCCTGCTATATCACAGGGCCAAGAACATTTTGTGCAAAATAGGTTGCTTGAATTCACCATGTGTGAGCTGTACATCTGTTGAACCATCTGAAGTTTATCAGACAACAAAATTCCACACTCGGTGCTATTGAAAATCATGGACAAAAAGAAACAATCAAAGGCACGTTATACTTTGAGAAGAGATCATAAATTCATGTACACAGTAGATATGTTATTTAGGTCTTTTTAATTTTGCTTTGGCCTTAAGGATTAATTTTATCTCAAGAAGTGGGAGTTCCATCTGTGCCAAAATATTTTTTCTGAGGTATTTGCAGGCTGGCACACTAGGTGTCTACTACAGCAATGTAGATCTGCAGGAAGTTTCAAAGCTCACACTGAAAAATCACGGTTTTCTACACTAGCTAAAATGTACTTTTAAAAAAATCAACTTACAAAGACAAAAAAATTACTAACAAAGAAACAAGTATGTGCTTGCATCTTCTTTTTAATACTTGTTCAATTGCTCTTTTCGGGGAAGGGGAGGGCAAGGCAAGGCATGGAAAAAAACACAAACCATTTCTACATAATACACACTTTTTAAAACATGGAAGGATAACATTTACCTACTCCAGAGAGTATAGCAATACATCCAAGTACACAGACAGGAAAATCTAAAAGCCAGAGCTCTTTGCTATCTCACAGATAAAGAAAAAACATTTTTTGTGCTACTTAGATATCTATATACTTAGATATTTTGAAGATATTTTGATATCAAGAGGCAGCAGAAGCAGAATAGTTAACTACACTGAAAATTGTTCCTAATGTGTGAGCCACAAAACTATCACCATGAGGGTGAGAAAGGCCTTGTGTTAAAGAACATTGGCTGGCCTCCCTCTGTCTCATCCTGTTTCTCCCATGAAACAGACAAACCACTTTGTCAATGAATAGTAATTAATTCCAGAAGGAATAGGGAATACAAGAACAGATTATCATAATCATTTTTTAAAACAGCAAGAGGTTTTAATGATCAAACTGCAGGTATCTCTCTATTAGCAACTAATGCAGTAAAATAGGAATGAGTCTACAGGAGAAGACCAAACCTACTGTCTGCTATACATAACTTATTGGATGTTATTTCCAACCAATTCCAGTGTGGACTGCATGACAGGTCCTGGGTCACCATTTAATATCACTCATAATGAATCTCATTTCTGTACTCTGAGATTGCAAACACTTTTGAGAACCAAAGCCCTGTATGTGGGAATGATCAGGAGGTTAATTTCCAAAGCCCACTCCTGATCCAACCTAAAATGCTTAAGTAGGCGTATCCCAAATACCTCACAGGACACCATTCAAACTGTTCTACAGGGGCCAACATGGGTCAAAGAAACATACAGACAAGATACTGCATGGCACTGACAGCACTAACACTTGCTGCCTGACGAGTAGATGCATCTGATAATACTCTAACATGTTCACACTCCAAGTGAATACAAATTCACAAAATGAAAACACAGATCATGCACTGTTCTGCTCTTCTTTATTCCTATTTCGATTTCATGTGGTGTCTAGGCTTTGTACCAGCTCTGCTAAGAACTTTACTGAATGTCTGCAAAAGGATTGCAGAACCCTCCCCAGTCCTCTTTCTCCTTTCAGACAAACACAAGTAACTATTCCATTACACTTGGAACCTTACATATCTGTACGTGTATATGTGAGGCAAATACACCAGAGGAGATACTGTATTGTACTTACCTTTATTTCTTAAATGCTTTTACTTCTTCAAGGTAAAAATATTCAACCACTGTCTTATTTCATTCAGATCCCTGAAGAGAAAGAGATGAATTCTTTGGGTCCAAAGTTTCAGTGTTAGAAATATAAAAGGTAGCAATCTCTGTAATGCAGAAGGGACAACAAAGGTGATTTCTTAAAAGCTACATAATAAATCTCACAGATATTAATGATAAACTAGACTTATTTAGCATCAGTATGAGAACTCTTTTTTCAACCAAGACCACAGTGGTTTCTCTGTTGCAACATATTTTCTTTTACCTTTTCTGTAAAAAAGGGTGATGGCAACAAAGGAAACCATTCACCCAGCAGAAAGGTTAACATCTCTTAGGTCATTTCAGCAAAAGACAGACAAAATATATTACTAGGCTGTTCTCTTTTATAACTACAAGAAATGCAGTTAATGTTTGAGAATAATTCCTATCCTAAGTAGTAAGACTGAAGCCCATGTTGGGTTTTGCATATTTTTTGAATTTCTGTGGGTAGGAAAACGTCAAAGCCAACATACTCAGCAGTTTAGTTGAATGTTCTTGTTCTATATGTGTATTTTGAAATATGGGTTTGCTGTGCTACTTAAAACTTAGTCCTGGGTAACTATTAGCATTTTATTAACAATGCTTATATGTACTTTTTTAATTGTGCCTCTATACATCTCTCAGAGGGACATAAGCTGGAGACCACTCTTGGCTCTTACCTGTTTTCCCCATGCAGCCACACACATGTGGTTAACAGCTGTAGAACTTGTAAAACTGTCTTTCCACACTGCACATGCTGTTGATTTTAATATGCTTACACATTATGTACGAAGCAAGTCCTGAAGAAAAGTAATGCACTGAATGTTTTTTACCTATTTTTGCAAATAGTTGGCTTTTTTTAAACAGACAAAGGTTTCCTGCTTAAATTATTTCAACAAAATACTAGTACGTAATTATTCCAAATTGCAGATTCAGCAGTTCTTACCATGAGCAAGCCCTTTAATCACCTCCACTATGGCAAAGAATCAAATACTGTCAAAAGTGACTCTGTAAAGCAACTGTTGCTATGGTATTGTGATGCAATAAAATACAGAAATAAAAATGTAAATTGTTACTTAGATATACATTTTTCTCTAGGGTACTATAAGCAAAAACTGAAAACAGCTGACACTGACTCACCCTTCTAGATAATAAATATTGCTAATAAGAATCTGATGTGTTAAAGGGTGGGAAGAAGCTCTAGAGACTATCACTCCCCTTGTTAATATTCTACCACCAAATTAAAGAAAGGTGGGGTAACTTCCCCAGCTCTGGTGAGAGCTTAGTTTTCTGAATGTAGCTAAATCAAGCCCCACAGAGATATCTTATCTGCAAGGCTCATGAAAAATATCTGAAGAGTAAATGGTTAGCATTTGGCATGGACCACACTGCATGAAGTAACAGTTATTTCATAAGAGATTTCCCATGGTAGATATTCCCCAACTACAAGGTCTTCATTCCCACACTGACCACAGATGATAATATGTGAATGCTGTGCTACATTGTTAATACACTTAAGGCCAGTTTGACCAACAAAGTTACATATAGCCAAGCACAATTTAAGGATATTTCATTTATTGGATATTATTTTTAAAAAGAAAGACGATCCATTTAAATGAGGAACACCTCCCTCTGCTCTTCCATCTGCCAACAAATACAGATATCACACACTAGAAAGGAAAGCATTATACAAGCTTGCTGTTAATTTGCCTATGTAAATGTGACCAATCCTTCTTCAGTTTACCCCGTTTTCTGCTTTCTTATAGTCCTTGTAATACATTTAAAAGAATAATCATTCTTTTGATAACTTTCAGAATTATTTGTAATACATTAGTTATGTTTTGGCCAACTCTAAACTGTATCACTTTGAGTAGCATGTGTGAAAAGAGTAGCAATGAATCACACATGCAGATATTCTGCAGGTCTTCCACACTTACCTACCCTGTGTGTTTTCTGCATACACTAAAACTGGTCAGGTTAGACTGAAATATTTTTCCTTTCAATTTTTTTTTTTTAATGCTAAAAGTAATTTAATCCAATTTATGGATCTAGCTTAAAAAATTGTCAGCTAATTTGAGAAATTTTACAAAACATTTTCACTGTATCTAATTATATTGCTCTCTCCCTTTTCTGTATGCTACATGTTAAAAATAAATTTAAAAAAAAAAAGAAACAAACAAAAAAACCCACACATGAAAAACAAAGTGGTTATACTTTATTACTTTTAGTATTAGCTTATCCTTGTTCTTCGTGCCAGAAGAGTGTACAGATTATTGTGGTACTTTAATTTATGGTTTCATATTACCACAGTATCACAGTATCACCAAGGTTGGAAGAGACCTCAAAGATCACCAAGTCCAACCTGTCATCACAGACCTCATGACTAGACCATGGCACCAAGTGCCACGTCCAGTCCCCTCTTAAACACCTCCAGGGATGGTGACTCCACCCCTCCCCAGGCAGCCCATTCCAATGACAAACGACTCTCTCAGTGAAGAACTTTCTCCTCACCTTGAGCCTAAACCTCCCCTGGTGCAGCTTGAGACTGTGTCCTCTTGTTCTGGTGCTGGTTGCTAGAGAGAAGAGACCAACCCCTTCCTGGCTACAACCACCCTTCAGGTAGTTGTAGAGAGCAATGAGGTCTCCCCTGAACCTCCTCTTCTCCAGGCTAAACAATCCCAGCTCCCTCAGCCTCTCCTCGTAGGGCTTGTGCTCAAGGCCTCTCACCAGCCTTGTTGCCCTTCTCATCTTTGCCTGTGAAATTTTTAGGAAGCTTTATCCATAGTGCACATTTTCATCATCCCCCAGTTCAATCACTTACTGATATGTTTACCAATAAGTTATTAAGTTGTTCCTCTCAGAGTTAATGAAATCGCTTGAGTATCTAAGTTGTGATGACTAAAGCTGTAATGAGGTCATCTGCCTGGAGAGATGCAAATTGGAACCCCTCACTATTTCAGTTTAGATGAGCTGAGATCTCCTAGTGGTGCTAGTAAACAAATACTAGCCAAAGACCAAGATTCAGACAAAGATGAAACTCAGGCCAAAATAAAGAAAGAAAAAAGTACATACGATTTTGTAGGATGCTGCATTTTTTTCCTTGTAGAATACTGCATTAACTAGCCAGGGCCCCATTCTATACGGTCTGCTTATTGAGAAAATTAACATTTTATTTGACACAAGTAAGAGTGACAGAGTCAGGGCACTTCAGATTGAAGAGCTTCTGAACTTTAGCATTTAGACATATGTTCACCAGATAATTTGCTCACCCAAAAGTTAGGGGTATTTCTGTTATCACAGTACTTGTCATGTAGTTAAGCCATTGTTGGTACAGAGGAGAGAGTCTGGACTTCTGCTGTAAGGATTATCCACATAGCTACTACAAGAGATATCAGAACCAGTTTCTTTAAGCATACGGAGACTGGCTTGTTTTTTTCCAGCAGAGATCGGGGAGAAGGGGAGGAGGGAAGGATTACAGAGATCTTTCAGCCAAGAATGTAACTTCCAATAATGCCTTACAGATGTCAAGAGTAATGTTCTAGGATCTTCCTATGAGTCCAAAGCTATTATTTGTGATACAAGCAGAATAAAAGCCCCTTGCATAACACTGCAAACAAACTTCTAGACTGAACTAGTTGTGGCTCTGCCAACTTCAGCCCTGAGGGCAGGGAGGGGCAAAGGGGGTAAAAGGGGCCTAATTTTGTAGCAACACACTCTGGATTTTTGTAGTATCATATTCCGGTTTTATTATGATTTTGCCATTACTTTACAGATGGGATGTCTCTGCTGTTGCAGATTCCAAATCACTGCCACAAAACTATGGACAATGCCAGTGATAAGGCAAGTAAACCCAGCATTATAGGAGAGATATTTGAATTCAGACATGCAACAGTAATGAGAAAAGATGGGAGTTTTCACTTTAAATGTACGAAAAGTACTGCCAAAAGGAGAACAAGAAAGCATCCACGCTGGGCAGCTCATATACAGAGAGGAGAGTTGAAGTGCATCCAGATTCCACAGTAAATAGCATAACACATGATTAATCATTTTTCAGCCATAAATATTAAGATGCTGTAAAGCATCTTACTGTAAAGCACTTTCGAGGTTTCAATTTCAGAGATGCTGTTTAATAGAAATTATTTCTATAAATTAAAATCAACATTTGATCTTAACATATCCTTTGGTGTAAAGCAGTGGCACGTTGGAGATGACATATGTCTTTTATGCAAGAAAATTTTATACAGCGTGTGTCACCATAGGAGAGATTTATCACCACATGCACTTCAGGATAAACAAGAAACAATTTGATCACATTGGCCAGATTTTTGTTAGCATGTCAATTTGCTTTCTTTACCTAGAGTTCACTTGGAAGCATCAACTGTGACTGTCAGCAAGGTTTGCCAAGAAGGGAACGCACAAGGAAATAAAAGGCACACCTCCCCCATAGTGGAGGTTAGTAGAAGGTGGCCCAATGCTCCCTTTTCACAGTCCTAAGCAGTCACTAAGGCAAGATATACCTGGCAGTGCCCTGCCTCTGTGGAGGGCATCCTGGCAGGAGGAGTGGAAGTTCCTGCTCCTCAGCAGCTATACAGGAGTCGTCAGGGCAAGCTACATGAATGTCTCCAAAACTGCAGCAGCACATCTTAACACTTGGTGCTTCTCTAAGCTTGTGCAATGTAAGAGGTTGAGCTGGACTTCTTCCATCTTGTACAACCCAGGAAACTACTCTCTTTGCATACACACCTATTCCCCCTAAGACTTGTAGATGTCAGGGCACTGTGAGGACTGTGACATCATGGGGAAAGTCCTGACATCAGAATGGAGGGATAACAGTCATGCTGGATCAGGTCTGTGGTTCAGCTGGTGCAGAGTTTTGTCCTTGGCCACAGCTGTGTTATAAAACTTCAGGAGTTTTGCAAAAGGTAGTTAGGTCACATCAGCCTCAGGTAAAGATTCTTCTAGACCCCATAAGTCAGTGGCATAAGAATTTCAGGTTTGTGAATATCTTAATCCTTATGTTTTGTACCCATTAATGCATGTACTACAAAGTGTTCACAGAATATCTTAAATATCCTGGGAGACTCCTCTTCAGCTCCTCAATCTAAGTATTCAATTGCCTAGAAATAAAGAGGTTCAGAATTGTTACTATAGAATTTTACACAGATTTAAAATTAATGAGATGCAATATGAAACACTAAATCACATTTTCATTTGTTTGTATTTTCCTAGGCCATAATTTCTAATAAATATAGAAGAAACAAGATAGAAATGTCCATTACAGTTAACAATACCAATACTTCTAGTAAAAAATCAGTAATTGTGTAAACATTCTATGTATGGATCTACACATGTATAATATTTATATCTAAGCAGTTATGTTAGGGTTACACAGAATGAAAGGAAGAATGCTTGTCATACTACAGAAATAACAGCTGTCTCTGTTCTGTGGCTGCCACAAAGAAAAAATAATCCTTGCAAAATGCAAACAAACCAAAAAAAATCTACCTCCTTTCCAGCAATTTGTAAATCAGGTTGCAACTGCAGTTCAACAAAATATATTTCTTAAAGGCCAGCAAATTATGTATTATTCTACTACAAAACTATTTGAATTGCCAGCCCAAGATTTTAGCTTGATGAAGACTGATACCTTCATCTCTGATTAATTTAATTTTATTTTAGATATAATTATAAGATAAATAGTTTTATATTCCTAAACTGACATTTCTCTGTTTCAATAGTTCTCCCAGAAGAGGAAACAATATAGCAGGACTTGAGATAAAGTAAGATGTTTGGTTAATTAAAAAAGGTTTAATAATGTAAGTTTTACTGTGTTACATCTACCCAGGAGTTATTTCTTCTTTAGTGGATACAAATATATACTTTTAAATTATTCTGTTCTAATTCTTGATTAGTGAAGGCAGGAGCTGTGGTGCCTCATGAGAGCTGTAAGAAATCCTAGGTTTGGTCCAGCTCTTTTAACTGTAACAGCAGCTGAAGTGGACTGCATTTTCCCGTTGACATCTCTACTGTACTGCAAACAATCCTCTTTGTGTTCTTTTGTGCTTTCAAAGATACTGTTATAATGAAGTTTAAAAAAAATTAATTCCTGCTTCATATAGGTATATAGTTTTTTAGATTATTGATTATTTTTAATGATACTTACATTTATTAATTGGACTAATCAAATACTTCAAGAAATACAGATAATTTAAACCTTCCACTGAATTACAGAGCTATTTCCTATTTTAGGACTAAACCTTCAACATGTAAGTTTTACAATACAGCCATACTTTTATCTACCACTCACACAGCACAAGAGCCTACACAAATAACTAAAAAACATACAATATACCTCTTTTTTTCCCCCTCCAGTATGGACATTTTACACATTGTATTCACAATGGTAAGCATGCAAATTACAGTGGGATTTGGTCTCCTGCAAACAGCAAGTTTTACAAATAGTGAATGCTGAAAGGTCACACTGTGAATCAGTAGCACCTTTTCTCCATGTTTAGAATATTCCTGTTCCAATATTACAGTAGATTTATGTCTGCAGGAATCACCTGGAAAAGGTATAGGAAGAAGTGAAAACAAGTTGCAGTTTTTGTTACTCAGAGGCAGAAAAGCTGTCCAGAACAATTTGCTCTTAATGGCTGTTTTAGCTCAAAAGAAGCCCTGAAGTGAAGAATAAACAAACTGTCACAGGAACAGAGAGTAAGTCTCTTAAGATCAGGGTTAAGGTTCATTGGTACAGTTGCTCTAAGGCAAAACATTACTGCATCTTGGATTAATCTTGGCATGTAGATAAATATAAAGGTACAGCAGCAATGCATATTAGTGCTTTTTTTGTAACCCTTGCACATACAATACGGACAAATGCATGACACAAAGTGTAGTGCCTTGTGAAAATAAAACAGGAATCCTAAGTATGTTGAAACAGAGGGTTAGAAATTCAGAAAACTAGATAATAATAAACAAAAGTTAGGTAAATACGCTCTGCTGTTGCAGTCTTACAGAAATTGTATTACCCTTGATTAAGCTAAAATGCAGACTCCAGCCATCTCAAAACAAACAAAAAAACCACCACCAAAAGACAGGTTTTCTATCTGGAACTTGCCTTCAGCTTCTTTCTCCTCTTTAAAGCCTCAATATGTTAGTTCTTTGTTTTAAAGGATTATTTTAATGTATTTCAACCCTTCTATTAAGACAAAACAAACAAACCTCACCCAAACCAACCAAAAAAAAAAAAAAAAAAAACCACCACCAAATATGCACAGTGCAATTCCCTGATGGAGAAACAAGTGCAGGATTCAGAGAATCAGACATAGAATATTCGGCACACACCCTGTGGAGAAATTAGTCCTCTGTTTTTATTTAAATATTATTAGATCATCTTACTGAACAGATATTCAATTTAACATCAGTTAAAAGAAAGGTGTACCCTTTACCTTCTCTCTGGTCATTATTCATTGTACATGAGTACCAGAATTTGGAATTTAGCCATATCTATCTCACACTCAGAGACATCCCTCTCCATTCATTCCCCTGCCCATTCCAGCTAAAGACATTTCAGCTCTCAGAGCTGGGTCAGAAGTATCAGCACACTGGCTGCAGTCTCAACTCGAGTAGTTTGTGCTCCTTTGCCACCTTCAAAGATGCCCCTGTAGCAATTGCTGAGCCCCAGGCAGTGGCCAAAGACATGCAGAAGCTGGGACAGTCTTATTTGCAAGAGTGGGAATTAGCAAGGACCGCTCATCTCCCATGTGAGGTTCCTCGTTCCCACACTATGGGCAGTAGTTTTAGTTAACACAATACCTCACCCCGTGCAAAAGTCATATAGCGTCTCACTGATACAGTGACAAATGTTTCCAGCTCAGTGAAGAACTGTTTCTATTGCAAGAAGAGAACTGTATAGAGCTGTACATCCACAGTACTTATCCTTCCTTTTGCAAAACATAGCTGGGGGAAGAGGATAAAGGGAGAAAAGCCATTCTTCCAATAGCAAGCATCTACCTCCCAGTGGAGCATTCTTATTTCTCCTCCCTAATAAATAATGCTGGCCAGCAATTTTTGTTACGGCAAGAGTAGTAACAGTCTATCAGATTTCTGGGCAGGGCAAACTCCCAAGGACTGTGCTGGTCACTTACTAAGCCTCTCCATTTGCTGATAAACTGCTTCACTGGCTTCTCGGCACAGAGAGGTAGAATATTCCCATTGGCCTCAAATGTTAGCTCTGTTTTCCATTATGATACTTTAGCAACTGCTATACTCTCCAGGACTTCTCTGGCCTGCAACAAACTTAGAACCAGCTCTGGTAACAGAGATTCTTGCAGGCCAAATTCTAACGTTGTTAAACTGTTCTTACTATAGTGTTTCTGCAGACACTAATAGCAAGACCTGCTACTGATATGCATTTAGGGAGGAGTGTTTAGTGATGGAGGAAAGTCAAGCAGGCCTTGAATGAATTTTCCACAGACGTGAAAGCAGAATAGACAGGCAGAAATGGCAGGGCAGGCTCCTTGCGGAAGAACCAAATCTAAGAATCAGGACCTCGTGCTCATTAAATCATTCTCTAGCCTGGGACCAAGAGTCTGCATGCACTTTCATAGCACTTTCTCTACCAGCGCCACTGCTATGAAGCACCAGCATTAAAATGCTTAGCTTCAAGCCACTTAATGCAAGCAGTTACAGGAACTGCTTAAGTCTGGGGATGGTCAAGAAGTGGAAGGGTTCTTCACATAGCCATTACCAATAGACTGACCTTCAGTAATCTTATTTGTGACTCATATAATCCTGTATATTTTAGATGTTTTGTGCACACAATACAATACAATACAATACAATACAATTAAATACAATACAATACAATACACCAGGTTGGAAGAGACCTTCAAGATCATCACGTCCAACCCATCAAACAGTCCAACCCACCCAACAACTAGACCATACAGCCAAGCACCCAATCAAGTCTTCTCCTGAACACCACCAGTGAAGGTGACTCCACCACCTCCACGGGTAGCCGATTCCAATGGGCAATCACTCTCTCCGTGTAGAACTTCTTCCTAACATCCAGCCTAAACCTGCCCTGGTGCAGCCTGAGACTGTGTCCTCTTGTTCTGGTGCTGGCTGCCTGGGAGAAGAGGCCAACCTCTGCCTGGCTACAACCTCCCTTCAGGTAGCTGTAGAGAGCAATAAGGTCACCCCTCAGTCTCCTCTTCTCCAGGCTAAGCAACCCCAGCTCCCTCAGCCTTTCCTCATAAGGCTTGTGTTCCAAACCCCTCACCAACTTTGTTGCCCTTCTCTGGACACGTTCCAGCAAGTCAACATCCTTCCTAAACTGAGGGGCCCAGAACTGGACACAGTACTCAAGGTGTGGCCTAACCAGTGCAGTGTACAGGGGGAGAATGACCTCCCTGCTCCTGCTGGCCACACTGTTCCTGATGCAAGCCAGGATGCCATTGGCCTTCTTGGCTGCCTGGGCACACTGCAGGCTCATGTTCAGCCTACAATCAACAAGTACCCCCAGGTCCCTCTCTGCCTGGCCACTCTCCAGGCACTCTGACCCCAGCCTGTAGCACTGCCTGGGGTTGTTGTGGCCAATGTGCAGAACCCAGCACTTGGATGTGTTTAATCTCATGCCATTGGACTCTGCCCATCTGTCCAGCCTGTCGAGGTCCCTCTGCAAAGCCTCTCTGCCCTCCAGCAAATCAACTGCTGCCCCCAGCTTGGTGTCATCTGCAAATTTACTGATGATGGACTCAATGCCCTCATCCAGATCATCAATAAAGATGTTGAAGAGCATGGGGCCCAGTACTGATCCCTGGGGCACACCACTAGTGACAGGCCACCAGCTGGATGTGGCGCCATTCACCATCACTCTCTGGGCTCGGCCCTCCAGCCAGTTCCTAACCCAACACAGTGTGATCCTGTCCAAGCCACGGGCTGCCAGCTTGGCCAGGAGTTTGCTGTGGGGGACGGTGTCAAAGGCCTTGCTGAGGTCCAGGTAGACCACATCCACAGGCCTCCCCACATCCACCAGGCGGGTCACCTGATCACAGAAGGAGATCAGGTTGGTCAGGCAGGACCTGCCCCTCCTAAATCCATGCTGGCTAGGCCTGAGCCCCTGGCCATCCTGTAAGTGCTGTGTGATCGCACTCAAGATGACCTGCTCCATAATCTTGCCTGGCACTGAGGTCAGGCTGACAGGCCTATAATTCCCTGGCTCATCCAACCGGCCCTTCTTGTGGATGGGCACCACGTTGGCCAGCTTCCAGTCTTCTGGGACCTCTCCAGTGAGCCAGGACTGCTGAAAAATGATGGAAAGTGGCTTGGACAGCTCATCTGTCAGCAATCTCAGCACCCTAGGATGGATCCCATCCGGTCCCATGGCCTTGTGGGGGTCCAAGCTTCTCAGTAGATCTCTAACTTCCTCTTGGAGCAGCGGGAAACTATGCAGCTCTCTGTCTCTTTCTGCCAGCTCTGCAGGCCAGCTGTCTGGAAGACGTTCTGCCCTGCTAGTGAAAACTGAGGCAAAGAAGGTGTTAAGTACCTCTGCCTTTTCCTCATCCTTTGTTACGACGTTCCCCTCCGTGTCAACCAAGGAGTGGAGGTTGTCCTTGCCCTTCTTCTTGCTATTGATGTATTTATAGAAGGACTTTTTGTTGTCCTTCACAGCAGAGGCCAGTCTAAGTTCTAAATGGGCTTTTGCCTCCCTAATTTTCTTCCTGCATGTCCTAGCAACATCCCTAAACATTCCGTAGGTTGCCTCCCCTTTCTTCCAAAGATGATACACCCTCTTTTTTTCCCTTAGTTCTATTAAAAGTTCATTACCCAACCAGGCTGGCCGTCTGCCCCGGCGGCTCATCTTCCGGCACACTGGCACAGCCTGTTCCTGCGCCTTCAATAGTTCTTCCTTGAAGTAGGTCCAGCTCTCCTGGACCCCTTTGTTTTTAAGGGCTGATTCCCAAGGAACCTTCTGAATTAGTTCCTTGAGTAGCCTGAAGTCTGCCCTCCTGAAGTCCAGAGTGGAGGTCTTCTTGCTCCCCCTCTTGGCTTGGCTGCATACCGAAAACTCTATTATGTTGTGGTCACTGGTGCCTAAACACCCTCCGACCACCACATCACCCACCAGCCCTTCCCTGTTGGTGAAGAGGAGGTCAAGCATAGCCTTACCCCTGGTAGGCTCACACAGCACCTGGGATAAGAAGCTGTCCTCCATGCACTCTAAGAACCTCCTAGACTGCCTCCTCTCTGCTGTGTTGAGATCCCAGCAGATATCAGGCAGGTTGAAGTCACCCATGAAACACAAACATACAGATCAATTTACACTGCACGTGAGTTATTTTCTCTGTATATGAACAAGTAGCTTAGTAGGCTTTAAATGGCTTGACTTTGAATAGTTAATGACTTGGGTTGGTTTTAAAATAGGTTGTGACATGAATTCTGCACACACCGAAGTGCCAAGGAACAGATTACTAAGCTTTAAAAAAGTTGCAAAATGTAAAAACCACCTAACTTAACCTGGTCAGTTAACATTTAAAAGTCTCGCTAAACCTAGAATCCAGTAAAGCCTGTGACAGCTTAACTCATGGTTGTATATTAAAATCTAATTACAAACTGACTTAAATTGTTCAGTCCATTATACGCCCCTCTCAGGGTGTCTCTTAATTGCCCACTTGCCTTGATCCAGGTCCAGGAACAAAGGGACTCTCTGGCTGCCCTCACTAGTGCTGTAAGCAAGCAGGCTCCCAGAAATATCCTATATGAAAACAACTCTGGGTCTACAGGTGCTGGCTTTGTTGGCTCAGTCTAATTAATGGCCCTGACCACACTGTTATCCCAATGGATTTTTATCGCCAGCATCAGCATTCACTCAGCTAAGCAAAATCACCCTCTCAGTATTGTCAAACATTTACAGCCTGGCCCTCTGATGTTAAAGAAGTAGCACTTGCTGAGCAATGGCAACAGCAAGAAAGAGTCTCTCAAAAACCATATAGTGACACATGGTTATCAGCAGTGTCACCACTAGGCAGCTAATCTTCTAAAGGCACTGGAACTCACCTTTTCTGGATTTAATATACTGGCATTCACAACCGTGAATTGAGCTAGGCCACAGTCTGCAAAAAGTAAGCAATAACGTTCCCTTGGAGCTGATGTATCTTTTTTTTTTTTTCTGTTTAGAGGACCAAGTGGGAGCAGGTATGCCAATTTACAGTTCAAAAGGCCTAATCTCTGAAAATTATCTATTATTTCTTATCTTCATGGATTTTGAGGAAACACATCATTAATCACTTTACAGACTCCATGGTATTAGCAAAGAGAACTAAACTGCCAACACTAGTTTAAATTTATACATGTATTTATACATTATCATTTGTAACATCCCTAACATAAATAAGCCATAATAGCAGCAGGTTAGCAGCATGGAGCAGTGGGAGCTGGCTGATCCTCCAGGGAATGTTAGCATGGAGCCAACAGGACAGTGGCCTTGCCAGCAAGGTCCCCAGAGCAGAGCAGGTCTCAAAACAGTAACTAACATCAGCCAATAGTCCAGTAATCATCAGACAAGTTCATGGTGATGAGACATATCCTAGGCCTAGTCAGGAAGCCAGTTGGGAGTCAGGACTAGCAGGGATATGACCAGGCATGGGCACAAGTACCACCAAGCTCAGGCAAGAACCCAGGCCTTATCCAAAAGGAAGAGATCCTGAGGTGGCTCCTCACAGTCCCTTCTCACACTGCTCTTTCCACAGCAGCCTCAACCAAGGCTACACAGCTGCGCTGTGTCAGGGCTGGCCTCTAACACAGGCAGCCAAACCCAGGCCCAGGGAAGAAGTGGCTGGCCAGCATATGATGCACTCAGGGTCCTGGCAGTAAGGAGGTTGGGCTTGATGATCTTAGAGGTCTTTTTGGACAGAAACAATTCTATGATTATTAAGCTCCATGGTCTAGCTCCTGAATGCCCTACTCATTGCTCTCCCGGATGTGTAGAACAATGTGGCTTTAGTCGATACTGAAGCTCCAGTTTCTCCACAGAATTGCACAGTGACTGCAACATTCATACACCTGCCCTTGTCTTCCATGCCCTATGCCTTCTGCATTTCAAGGAACAAAACACTCTTCTGAATGCCACTGATTTCACTAAACATCTATGCCACAACATAAATGACTCACCTGCAAGCCCAAGCAACCAATCCACTTCTGAAATGCAGATTTGAGCAAGTAAAGCTCAGGAACACAATAGAGCAGGAAAAACCTTGGTTAGATGTGACAGCAGGCTGAAGTCACTGCCTCACAGGGCACAGCAAACTCTCCCAGAATCTCAGAATAGCTTCATGGATGAGGCATTAAGATCTCTGAGCTAAGCCTCCAGAAGTTCTCAAATAGCTACAACAGTATGGAAAGTGTGGGAATATGCTAATAGAATGCTTCTATCCTCACAGCAGGAATTTCTGAACATCAGACTGACTGTTCCATACAGGCTTGCATCACAAAACACAGGAACACACTGAAGCAAGAACATGTTGGTGACCCTTTATGTCTGCCTGGAGAGCAGATGCCATAAAGCAAGCAGATACAGCACTATGGGGTCTCCGCAATATAGAGAGAAATATGCTTCTTCCTAATCTAGCCTGTGGTTGTAATTTACATTGCCACACTACTCTAAAGACCATGGGTCAAATTTTTGCTTCTCAGATGTCTCAGCAACATATGCAACCTACAAATAACTGTAATTAAAAAAAAAAAAAAAAATAAGAAGAGGAAGAAGAAAACATCAAAATAAACATCAAAATCCCAGCAGAGCAGTACAGACCAAAGGTATCCCCCCTCATACTGCCTGGCAGGGGTTCATTGGGGCTGAGACGCCTCTGAATGCTCCAGTAATTCTGTTTCTGGCAGCATTGAAGCTGCCACAAATTACTACTGCCCTCGCACTACAGTGGTTCCTTTGCCCTAGCTTACTAGCTTAACCTAGAAGTATGTTGATTTGGAACTACAATCTGATCTTTAAAAGTCTTTCCTTAAAATTTAATAACTAACAGAACTGGCTTGCTTTGTTCTATCACACATTTTTAGTCAGTTTGAATTCTCTCTCTGTAAAAATGTCACAGAGTGTGAAAATGTCACACTGGTCATACATTGAACGTCTGAATAGTGGCATCATGCTTTCTGATGTTCTGAACAAGCAATCTGATCCTCAAAGTCAAGGCCAGAGCCACAGAACAGATGTATTTTCATTACCTTGACACAAACACAGTGAGTTTTCATCAGTTCTACGGTGACATCTAGTGGCAGAAGATTGCAGCAGTGTAAAACACTGAACACGATCAGGCTAAACATAGCAAGAATCACAGTATCATAGTATCAGTCAGGGTTGGAAGGGACCAAGAGGATCATCTAGTTCCAACCCCCTGCCATGGGCAGGGACACCCCACACTAAATCAGGCTGGCCAGAGCCTCATCCAGCCAGGTCTTAAACACTTCCAGGGACAGGGCCTCAACCACCTCCCTGGATAACCCATTCCAGGGCTTCCCCACTCTCATGGTGAAGAACTTCCCCCTCACATCTAGCCTGAATCTCCCCACCTCCAGCTTCATTCCATTCCCCCTAGTCCTATCACTACCTGAGATCCTGAGAAGTCCCTCCCCAGCCTTCTTGTAGGCCCCCTTCAGATACTGGAAGGCCACAATGAGGTCACCTCAGAGCCTTCTCTTCTCCAGACTGAACAGCCCCAACTCCTTCAGTCTGTCCTCATAGGAGAGGTGCTCCTGCCCTCTGATCATCCTCGTGGCCCTTCTCTGGACACATTCCAGCAGGTCCATATCCCTCCTGTAATAGGGGCTCCAGAACTGGACGCAGTACTCCAGGTGGGGTCTCACCGGTGAATGATCTGGGATTGGAAAGGCTCAAAGCTCATAAAAGTATGAATTTCACGCAGTTCTGCTGAGAGGGTAATAATCTCTTTCAGAAGGATCAGTCATATAGCTGGGGGATAGAACTCCTCAATCATCACCTCAAGCCCAGCATTTCAAGCATAACTTTAAGACAATTTTATTAATGCTGAAATTCATTTCAGTCAGGTCTGCTTTAAGTTAGCTTAGATCGTGAAGGGTATGAACACATAATAGTTTGCAACTGTGTTAGAGAAGTTCAAAAAGTTCTTGAGTCTCAGCTGAGTTACAGTAATTAATAGCATACATATCTTCTTAACCAGCTGCAATGGAGAGTCAATCCATCTTCCACAAAATCACCATTGAAGGGGATTTAAAAATTCAAATTATGCTTAAATAAACCATTCCTAAATCAGAAAAATGTTGTTTTCTCAGGGAGTTGAACTAGAGTAAGAACACTACTTTAACTAAATCAATTCAGCATGCATGCAAGTCTGGATGCATATCTTCCACCCTCAGTTTCTCACATACCATAATGAAGAGACTGTCAGCATAGGGAGCATCCAAGCCTTTCAACATACATGAAAGTGGCATCCAGATTCTCTGGAGTATTGGCAGAACTGCCATACTGTAGCTGCACTCAAAAATTACTGCCAACAAATTCTGTCCGAAATACTATAAATTATATTATTTAACACATTTTATGTAACAGATATTAGATCCCTAATTTATGACTTAACATACAGGATTTTAAAATGTACAGTTGCTTTAGGTGTGTATCAGTGGACCTGCTAGAAAAGGTCAAGTCTCTTCCTGACATATTCAAAGAGGGTATCCCATGAAGGAAAAGAAAAATCATGAAATTCACGTTCAACACAGTGTTTTGGTTTTCCTGTTTCCTGTTCTTTGCACTCTGGTCTCTGGTTGGTTCCAGTAACCACAAATTTTATACATATTTAGTGCTGGCATCAACATCCTGTGGAATACAAAGGTATATTGAACAACCCAGACATTTTCTCTTGGCAACCTATTTAAGTCTTTGGTTCTGAAAAGCATGCTGAGAATTTGGTTCTGCTGGCTTTACACACCATGAAAAAGCCTCCTTTCCATGTCAGAGGAGAGAGCAAATTTATTTATTTTTCATTCTATCTGTATGTCTAAAAGTCATGGAAGGGGATAAAGAAATGATGAGTATTTGACCTCTTCAGAATAATGCATTAAAGTTCTATATAGGGAAGACCACAAACCAATCTCGCAGTAACTGAAGGGTTCTTTTCATGTTCAGTGTACAGAGAAATGGGGAATATTCACAGAACAGCTCTCCCTTTCAAAGCCGAACACCCACCACAAGCACATGCAGGTGTGATCTCTGGAAGTGCAGAAGCAAGCTGGCCAACATGACTGGAGGCCTGAACAAACAGAAATCATTTTGAGGAGGGAACAGGAGTACAGAAAGAATGTAGAAGATCCAAAGAGTAAGCAGGCATCCCTTACCAATCCAATAGGCAATATGGTCAGGCAGAAGCAAGCAGCTCAAGAGACGTGTTTCAGGTGAGATGAAGTGCTAGAAGCGAAAGTATGACAGAGGACACTGATTGTCCGCAGGCTGGCATGGATCAGGAGAGCAGCAGCAAGGACACAGGGACCATCTCACTGTCTGAATGTCAGCAACAGTTGACTCAATTTTATTGAAAGAGTCTAGAAGTTTATTTTCAGGGGGAGAAATAGATAGTTGCCAGCTCCATCAGCTAATGGCCCAAATTCAGGATCATTCTGCAATAGTCCCTTGGTTGGACATTAGCTGAAGGCCAAGTTAATGGAGTGTGGGATTTCTCTAGTGAGACCACTCTAATGGGTGAAAAAGGCAGCAGTAAGCAGGAACAGCACAACTTTCTGGGATGGATGAATTTTTTCACTGTTGTTTCCTCTGTGTGCCAAAGACTTGCCTGTTAAACTTTCACGAGTACTCTACCATAAAGCCTTAGATTAACATAGTTATAAGTAACTGGGAAAATGATACAATGAGTTGAATGAACAGCACAGGACAATGACATTTACCCTGATGGAAACCTGCCGCAACTCTGATGAAGTAAGTAGAGTTATTTCAAAATTACCGTGATATCTGAGAGCCCAATTTGGCCTCTAATTTAAAGCAGTAGTCATGAACTTAAAGTTCTACATCTTGCTGTGATGCAGAGCTGACTCCTGCAATCACATTTTGTTTGTGTGCAGCTTCAACCCCTGTTACTCTGCTTCTCATGGGGTTTGAAGTATTTATTTGTATAGTACTGTGTGACAACACACAGTATTCACAGTGTGAAGCATTACTTTAAATGCTCACTGGGAGAAGTACTTTGGGGAAATACCATTCAACAATTCAAATTGAAAAAATAAATAAATAAAATTAAACCCCAAAGTCATCATTTACAAGGTTTCACTTGTTTGCATTTCACATGGTGCAAGCTTGATTCAGCAGTCTTGGAGCAACAGCCAAAGTCACAAAGTAAGCATATATCACTGTGAATTATTCACATATGCATCACATGAATTCCTCTATCTAGGGTAATTCTCTCCATGCATGATTACACCTAGAAAGTGCTAAAAGGTTAATGCAGGGTGAGGGAGAAGGAGAAAAAGTATCAAGAATCAGATTTCTAAATGGTCTTGCCTCACTTTTCCCCATGTCTCCCTATGCTGGCATTTGCAGAACAAAGCCTGCACAATTCTGCAAAATGTTTTCCTTTGTTGAACATTCTGTTCCAGACACAGAGATAATGTTGCTGAAATACAGTAATATGTGCAGCAGCACCTCAAGGGCTGTTCTGAAATTAATAAGAGGAAGTATAGTAGCTCAAACACCATGTCCTGAAATCCTATTCAGAACAGATCTATGTGGGTACAATTCTGAGAACTGCTAAGGGAATGACTACATCAGCACTTTCACCATTACACTGTCTCCAGGGACGTACCCAAGCATTTTAGAAAAAGCACAATGGACAGGAAAGCTATAGATGGCTGTTGGCATCATAACAACAATACCACCTCATATTACAAGGAAGGGATAGTGGAGGGTTCTTCTAGGATAGACATCTATGAAAATAGGGCTTCTTGTTTCCTTTTCCAGCTTAGTAGTTTAATGCTACAGAACAAGAGGACACAGTCTCAAGCTGCACCAGGGGAAGTTTAAGCTCGAGGTGAGGAGATAGTTCACTGAGAGAGTCATTAGCCATTGGAATGGGCTGCTCAGGGAGGTGGTGGAGTCACCATCCCTGGAGGCGTTCAAGAGGGGATTGGACATGGCACTTGGTGCTATGGCTTAGTCATGAGGTCTGTGGTGACAGGTTGGACTTGATGATCTTTGAGGTCTCTTCCAACCTTGGTGATTCTGTGATTCTGTAATGTTACCAGAAAGAACATTACTAGGATAAATTTTTCAGAACTTAATTCTGAACCAAAGATATAACCTTCCTTACCACAGAGACCCCAGCGCTACATACTATTGGTTTACACACACACACACACCCCCCCCTAGTTTCCCACCCCAAGATCAGAAGGGAAAGCAACACACAAAGATAAGACATTTAATGAGATGATATGATGTCCAATTACCTTAGCCTATTTTGCAGAACAGCACAGCAAAAGCAGAAGCAGCAGCCCAGAGAGGTTGTGAGGTCTCCTCTGGAGACTAGATGCCCTTCTGTGTCACCTACTCTAGGTGATCCAGCCCTGGCATATCAAAGAGTAAGTTTTAACTGCTTGGTTTATTTGCTTGCAGCACATTTCACATTCATGAACAAGCTGTGTGATAGTGTTGCAAGTGTCCATTGTTACAAGGGTTTAGATTATTTTCTCTGGCTCAGGGGCAGTGGCTGTCATGGGTGTTGGAGTAGCCACAGCTCCTGTCACTAGGTTTGGAACGGCTGCAGAAGCTGTTGCTGGTGTCTGATTAACTGCATTGTCTGTTGGGGAAATTGGAGTGGCTGCAGTATCTGCAAATATTTTCCCGCCTTTTCTCCTGAGGGTACTGCATAACATCAAGCAGTGTTTGGAGATACTGGCTTAGGACCCAGCACAGCAAAGTAAATCATGCTTCTTTGAAACAGCCACTACATTTTGTTTTCAAGTATTCTGAAGAACCTGAAAGTGTTCATGTCCATGGGACCCGATGGGATACACCCACAGGTACTGAGGGAACTGGCGGATGAGGTTGCTAGGCCAATCTCCATCATATTCCAAAAGTCATGGCAGTCTGGTGAGGTCCACACTGACTGGAAAAGGGGAAACAACTCCCATTTTCAAGAAGGGAAAGAGGGATGACCCAGGGATGGCCAGTCAGTCTTACCTCTGTGCCTGGTAAGCTCATGGAGCAGATCCTCCTGGAGGCACTGCTGAGGTAAAAGAATAACTAAGAGGTGATTGGGCACAATCAACACAGCTTCACCAAGGGCAAATCCTGCTTGACAAATCTGGTGGCCTTCTATGACAAGGTTACAACATTAATAGATGAAGGACGAGCAACTGACATCACTTACCTGGACCTGAGCAAAGCCTTCAACACTGTCCTGCACAACATCCTGGTGTCCAGGCTGGTGCAGTGTGGGTTTGATGGATGGATCATTCAGCAGATACAGAACTGGCTTGACAGATGCACCCAAAGAGTGGCTGTCAATGGGTCCATGTCCAAGTGGAGGTCAGTGACAAGTGGAGCCCCTCAGGGATCAGTCCTGGGACCAGTCTTGTTTAACATCTTTGTTGGTGACATATACAGTGGCATTGAGTGCACCCTCAGCAAGTTTCCTGATGACACCAATCTGTGTGGTGCTGCTGACATGCTGGAGGGAAGGGATGCCATCCAGAGCAACTTTGACAGGCTGGAGAGGTGGGCCCGTGACAACCTCATGAGGTTCAATATGACTAAGTGCAAGGTACTGCATCTGGGTTGGGGCAGTACCAGGCACTAATATAGGCTGGGCAGGGACTGGCTTGAGAGCAGACCTGAAGAAAAGGACTTGGGGGTGCTGGTGGATGAGAAGCTCAACATGAGCCACCACTGTGCACTTGCAGCCCAGAAATCCAATCACATCCTGGGCTACATCAAGAGAAGCATAGCCAGCAGGTTGAGGGAGGTGATTCTCCCCCTCTACTCCAGTCTAGTGAGACCCCACCATGAGTACTGTGTCCAATTCTGGAGCCCCTGTTACAGGAAGGATCTGGAGGTGCTGGACCGTGTCCAGAGAAGAGCCACAAGGATGATTAGAGGGCTGGAGCACCTCTCCTATGAGAACAGACTGAGGGATTTGGGGCTATTCAGTCTGGAGAAGAGAAGGCTCCAAGGAGACCTGATTGTGGCCTTCCAGTATCTGAAGGAGCCTACACGAAAGCTGGTGAGGGACTTTTAGGGTGTGAGGTAATAAGACTAGGGGGAATGGAAAAAAAAACCTATAAATGGGTAGATTCAGGTTGGATGTTAGGAAGAAGTTCTTCACCATGAGGGTGGTGAGACACTAGAACAGGTTGCCCAGGGAGGTGGTGGAAGCCTTATCCCTGGAAGTGTTTAAGGCCAGGCTGGGTCTGGGTCTGGGCAACCTGATCTAGTGTGAGGGGTCCCTGCCTATGGCGGGCGGGTTGGAACTAGATGATCCTTGAGGTCCCTTCCAACCCTAACAATTCTACGATTCTGTGATTCTATCACTTTATCAGTGTCCTGCAGTTGTTTGGGAATTAAGTCCTATTGGAGGTGAGAGTTCCTCTAGATACCTGCTCATATTCTTCCACATGCTGTGCCACCCACCCATGATAATCCAGCCTCAGGGCAGATCTCTGAATGGCACACTGAAAGAGTTGTTCAACCCTTAAAATGGCTGAACCACATTCAGGGTTGCTAGCAATAGGATTGTGTTTGTTTCAACACCTCAAGGATATTAAACAATTTTTAAATTTTCAAAATTCTCAAGCAGTATTGTAGTTAGACTGGAGGAAAAGGGGAAGGTGTCTCCTCCATAGATTTGCTCTCTAAGGAGAAAAGGGAAAGGATGTAATTAGTAACAGACTCCAATAGATAGATTCAAATGTACATAGGTGAAGGCAAAACTGAGTACAAATACCTTATTAGTCCTGTGACCTATAGGTCATATCCTAAACCAGTGTTATATGGCACACCAAAATGAAAACCTTAGTCCCTCTCGCAGGGATGATAAGCAACAACACAGAGACTATATACGGCAGGTGAGAGGCTACACAGCACAACTCTAAGGATGAGCACCATGAGACCTAAGTGCCAATAAATCAACATTAGGACCCGCAACCGTTAAAGCAAGACAAAAAATGCTTATAACAGATTTGTTTTAACATGGTCAGATCTGTTGTTATCTCAAGCCTTTAAACATCGTGCTGAGAGACAAAATATCTGTAGTGGTTTGAACCTGGCCAGCAGCCAAATGCTTCACAGCCATTCACTCCCCCTTCCTCACCCTGGGGAATCAACTGAGGCCCAGACCATTTCTGGCTAGCAACCCTAGAAAAGAAAATCCCAAAACTAGAAGACAGAGACCCTGCCTCTCACCTAACCTTCATCTATGTACTGGGCAAGACATTATATGATACGGAATATTCCACTGGCCCGTTTGGGTGCATTACTCTGGCTGTGCACCCCTCTAACTTCTGGGTCACCTGCACAGTAAGACATGGGAAGTTGAAAAATCCTTGATTTCTTAACCACAACTGAAAACATCTGTGTATTATCAGAATTTTTCTCATAGTAAGTCCCACACTGACTTCAAAACACAGCACAATCCCAGCTACTAAGAAGAAAAAATTATCTCTATCCCAGCTGAAACAAGGACACAGTATTGGTTTGGGTTTTTTTGTTTTGTTTTTCCCCAGAGAAACAGTCATTCAAGTGAAGCTGGTGCAATCACCAGGACATCTTGCTGGGGGAAGGAAAAAAAAAAAAAAGGGGGGCGCAGAGAGAGAGCAAAAAAAGCATGTGGATAGATCACTTGAATGATAAGAATCTAAGCAGGTTTGGGTCTCAGGATGACACATTCATCTGAATGGAACAACATATTAAATACAAGTCTGATTTTGCAGGGCTACCTTGTACTACAGTATGTTAGGGATGGAGTTTTTAACTGTACTGAGAGAACCAAAAGCTTAGTCAATAGCCAAAACTCAAAACAACCTAGCTAAATTCCAAGTCTTTGTAGTTTTAGTGACAATAAACAAGATTTGTCAGGAAAACCCCTGGTTCTCCTTTTTATGCTTCCATGCATTTACTAAACCATATTTTATTTTAAATTCAAGTAATAGACAAGTAGAACACATGAAGGTATGAATATTGTACAGCACTTAACCAGATACATTGTTTGTGTATCCTCCTAATACCAAAACACAGCATGAGCCAGGGTCACTAAAACATAAGCATTTCCATTATTTTCAACTTAATACTTCAAAGCTAAGATAAGAAAATCAAACTAAAAATTACCTAAGTAGAATCACTCATATATTTGCACTCCTCCACCTTGTTTTATTGATTAGCCAGTGTGTAGTGGCATAAATAACTATCTGGTGTGTCTTAGCCCTTAGCAGCTGTTCCTATTTCATACTGATAACTTCCCAACGAGAACCACTGATAGGGCAGGCTTTAGTTAGGGCTGCAGGCGTGTGGCTGAGCTAGCTCTAAAACGTGAAACAACTGAGTGAGTAAATTATAAAGACTCTTCTGGTTTTCTTTTAGATCTCTGTTTTTCCTTCACCTCTCAGGAGGGGAGGAAGTGAGTTGTGGCTTTCCCTAAAACTAAGGTAAAAATGATGTCTGATCTGCTCTGAGGGTGGTAGTTCAGTTTTGAATTGCTCGAGGCTAGTAAGGATTGTTGGTTATGGTAGTAGCTGTAAGGCAGTGGATTCTCAAGATGTAATATTTATATGGATTGTCTCTACAGCCAATGTTTATTTGTTTGATGTATCCCAGGAGAGGTCCTAAAAATAATGTGATGCTGTTTTATGGTTTTCTGTAAGGGGATAGCTGTCCTCCTGAAGGAAGATATTATGCTACTTGGAGTAAGAAGGGTGTGCTCTGTTCGGGTGGCCTCAATACACAAACCTAAGGGGGATTTCAGTATTCTTTATAAAATTTCAATATGATAATTAACTATCAGCTAACCTAAATTTGTTTAAAAAGCCTTGAGGAGTGGAATGTCCTTCGTGTGTAAAGTCTGGTAGACTGCATGCTTCTGCTCTATTATGTGTTGTGTTTCTCTGAGTTGCTGTTCTCTGAGTAGGATGGATACAGGTACTATGCTGCCGGCTATGATGTTGACTGAAACTAAGGGGAAATAGCTGCCTTTTCAGTAGGCTAACTTGTGTATGTTTTTACAGAGCTATTGGTGATAGCAAATAACCTTTCCTTAAAAAAAAAGTTCTCACAAGGTATCATATTTTGCCAAAAGCTTCGACTTCTAGCAATAGAAGTCATCAAAGCTTTTTGTTTCTAACTCTTAAACAAAAAATCATGTCTCTATAAGATTAGCTAAAAACTTTAAACCGAGCCTTAAGGAAACATCCAAGACTTTTCTTTTGAGACTGCTTGAACTTTGGGACCTGCCTCAGCAGCTCAAGGGTACATGGGGCTGGGAAGGGGTACTTTGAAACACATTAAACAATCTAGCTGGCTGGAATCTGATCCCACTTTTGCTTTAGTATAGAAATTTGGTTTTTATTTTAAGCTACAGAAAAATGCTATGTGACTAGGGCGAAGGGAAAGAGGAGGTAAGAAAGCAGGGATTAACCAAAATATAAACCCTTGTCTCTTCTTGAGAAGATGCAATCTTAGCTCTTCGTTGGTGTGGAAGTTAGTTTCCACATCATGAATTGAGTTTGTAAAAGCTAGGCATCTACGCCTGAGATGTTGTGTTATGTACACAAAACTTCAGTCTCCTGGGCACTCTTGATGTGAAGTTTTAGCTTTCTTCAAGGCCTGCTGTACTAATTTAGAAAATGATCGAGAAACAAGATATGATTTTATGTTTATTATTATTTTAATATTAAATGTTTATCTGCTTTTTGTCATGGGATTTTTTTTTTTTTAATTCAAACTGTAGTTTTTCCCTTCCTGTCTTCAGTTTCTAGCTCTGTTCTTCAGCTGGGGAAGGTGACTCATTTGCATTTTATATCACATAATGTGATTTTTGGCAGAAAGAATTAGGACAAAATGATAGTGTGGCCTAACACACAACATGACAGTCTTGTCTGGGTTATAGGGTTCTCAAAATTGCTGAACTGTTTCAGTTCTCCTAGTATTGATCAGTACCCACTGTGTGTTTGGATTTTTCCATACTGAAATATATATGTTTATGAAAAGGCTAGCATTTAACATGATGTGTGGTGGTGAAAGCTATGTGCACCCTTACTATCTAAGGTGGAGTATATAAGGAGTGCAACTTAAAATTTTCAGCTTTTCTTGGCTTGTTTTAATTTCTCCTGTGAGTTCTTGCTAGTGCCATAAAGTAGTAGAAATCATTTCTATTCAATGGAGTTGTTCTTGGGATGGGATGCAGATATACATTGTTTGGGAGTGCATATTCCTTTAAATAGGAAAAAAATTATTGTGATGGAGAGCATGGAGGCTAACAGTTGTTTGTGGTTCTCATTACAACATCTTATTGATGCTGGAAAGAATGAGGAAATAGCAGCTTCTGAAGCTGCAATAACAGCTCACTACTTTTTCCCCACTCTTTTGTCAGAGCACACATGACAACTCAATATTTGGCATTTACTTGGCCTTGTCCACTGTTCAGCATAAAATTTTAAGTTCTGATACTGTCTTGTTTTGGATACTACTGCCTGCTGGTGTGTCTCCATCTGAGTAAAAGGCCTGCAAAGCCTGAGATTGGTGTACCTGGTAATAAAAACTAGGTTTGCATTTGCTTTTTGCTATTTTTCCAAGGCATGTAAAGTCCAAATGTGTGCAGCAAATTCTGGAAAATAAATGGGTGTTGCTCACACAGAAGGAAAGCAATATGGATGCCTTAACTGTGATACAGCATTTGCAGAAGATGTGAGCTTGCATTTGGCTTGTGCCAGAAGGTAGGCAGAATGCACTGACTGGAAGGACAATACCATTCAGGCTGTTCTCAATAGCCCAGCTGCTTTGCTTCCCTCTGGGTAGCTATGGATGTCTCCAACTGAAACTACACAATAGGTGGGCAAAAAGAGCACGTTTATCTGATACCAGCCTCTTCCTAGGAGAAAAGAAGTTGCTTCAAGACTGACAATGACAAAAATGTAACATATTCTGTGCTATTTTGTTAGTCCATCGGCACCTGTGACAAAATGATATATAGGTAACAGATTAAAACTGCTAATATTTCTGTAAGGAGGCAATTGGGACTTGAGTATTTTAAGGGGAGGTATTATGAGTTATGGCCCATCTGGAAGGAAAGAACAAGAACAGAGGCAAGGGGGGAAGAGAGTGGAAATCATGGAGTCACTTCTGAATTAAAGACTATGTTCCCTGAAGCAGATTCCAGTACCTAGCACTGTATCCAACTAGCTTTGCAAAAGCAGGCAGCAGGGAAATGCCTAACTTGAGCGTTAGCACAAGGCAGACTATCTTCTCTGTGAAATGCAAGCTGTTTTGCACATACTGTACTCTGGCAGTTGAATATCTTATTCCAGGAAAACTGGGTTCCTGTTGGCTTTCTTGAAATTTGCTTTAGAGTAAGTTCATTTGGCCTCATCAGAAGATACAGATAACAGGATGATTATTCTCCAATTCAAAATTACACTGTTTATTATTTATATGATGTGAAACTAGAAAGTCATGCCTAAACTATTTAATTTGCCCTGAAGTGAAATCAACATCATGAAGAATAACAGTAGTTTTCACACCTGCTTTACTGCGGTACTCAAAACAATCTGTCTTTAAACTATATTTATTACTAATGTAGTGTATTCATAGGTATGCTGGCACATAGCCCAGAACTGTTCCTGCTATTAACAATTCTGATTTGATGCTTTGCTTAAATAAGAAAAAAGGAAATTTTTACATTGATGGTAGAACTCTGCCATGAAAGACCTCTGCATTCTGTAAGTGACTAGACTGAACACATGGGGAGAAATCAGAACAGCTCTTTAGCTTCAAGAGCTGTTTGAGATGAGGCACATTTTTGAAAGCTGAACTAAGGAACAAAGATTAAAATGTGTGATATGTAATGTCTGAGTGTTTCAAGTGTTGTAAGAGTGGGGCATAGATATTTTAGTAGTGTGCTGATAACAGTAGCTACCTAGTGTATTATGACATTTTCTGAAACCCATGAAGCTTTATTATTAAATGCAAGCATGGATTTATATTTTTTTTTTTTTAGCTGAAAGCAGGAAGAATTGAGAATGATCAAGCCTTACTTATTCCAAAGGAATGCACATGAAATACCTGTTACATTGCTGAATCAAAGAACTAGCATTGGAAAATATGGTGCTTTTCTGCCTTAATGGACACAAGGAGGGAAGAAAGTGAGACTCTTGACTGAGTGTTCATGACAGTGAGGAGCTAAGAAGGAGGGCAAGGACTGGAGCTTCTGTAGTTTTGCTTGACAAAGATCTTGTCCAGCTTAGGGCTGGTATTATGGACCCCCAAATAGAGCCTCTGTCATTCCCAAGTACTGGGCATGCTCTGATCCAGCACAGCACTGCTGCATCAGCTATATGCAAACTACCATGGTTGGTCCTTGCAGTATTCTTAAAGCAATCCTGAAGTGTTTAATGAGGGGGACAAACTTTTTCTAGTCTCCTGCTACATAGGAAATACTGTTGTAAATATACCCAAACTTGAAAAGTATTGTTCTGAAATACACTTGTGCTAAAATATTTCACTGGCAATTGTAGGACTTGTGTGCTGACTTGGCTGAGAAGCATGAGAAGGGTAATACCTAGCTATTGCTGTGACCTGCAGTGTGTACTGCAGAGCTAGTTCTGAGGTTAAACTCTTTCTACTGGACTCCATCTGTGGAGGGGCAGGAGGGGGAGATTCTAATGGTCCAGCACATCCAACTATGCACTGTAAACATGAAGTCATGCCTGTGACTACTGTATTGACAGTCTATAAACAGAAGTGAACATCTAAACAGCATTAAATCTGGGTACCTTCACTGAATACTGCCTTTTTCTTTTTTTTTTTCCCTCTCCAGGTTAGAGGTATAATGAAGATCTTGGAACAAGGTGATGTACAAACATGCTAGAGATGTCTGTTCCAAACCAACACAATTCAATGATTACTAACCCTCCTCCACCAGAATACATAAATAAGAAAAATAGTGGTTGTCAAACCAACCAACTTCAATACATACAGAGGGTGGTCATGAAAGCCATATGGAAACACAAATTCTCCTGGCCGTTTCACCAGCCTGTAGATGCAGCAGCACTGAATCTTCCGGTAACAACCATTTTGGGATTGGAGTATTACAGGACCTGTGAATATTAGTTTAAAAGCTTTTTCTGATGCAACAGGTCATGGAAGACTACTTTTGCAAACAAACTGCTTTCATTTGTCCAAGTCTGCAAGAAAACTGCCTTCTCTCTGGTTCATGCTGTGTCTTTACTCATTAGCTTTCCCATCTGAGACTGTAGTAAATCATTATTTCTAAGGGATAATAAGAATGCTTAGGCCTCTTGGAGTTTGTGGATGTTGGTATTCTGTCATGTCTTCTTTCCATCTCCCTGCTGGTTCAGCCACACTCTTAACATTGCATATCATGAGTATTCTCTTTTGCCTTTGCTTTTTATTTTTGGGAGGAAGCAGCCAAACTCTTTCAATGCCTAATACTTTACAAAGAAAACCAGATCTGATTGACCCATATAGGCAAATCTGGGTCTAGTTTGATATGTAGAAGTGATAACACTTATAGTACCTCTTAATTTTAAATCCATTTTGGGATCTTACTCTGAAGTTTCTAGGGGGGTGGAATCTCATGCCAGAGTGGTAGAACATTATTCTAGGAAACGCAAGGTCTGATGTTTAAATTCTTGTTCTGTATTGCCATGTGGGGTTTATTTATATTACAATTTAATTGCAACAAAGTGAATTATTATAAAGCCTTGTGGCAAAATGTCTTAATTCAGGCATCTTTAGACTCCAGCTTTGGATCCCATCAGCTTTGTCACTCAGATGAAACCATTTAGTCACACAACAGTATTTCTAATGAGATGGAAGATAATGCTTTCGGTAAATAAGTAGAATGATGTTTAAATAAAATTATGCTATGTGTCCTTTGATTCTTCACAACTCCACCCCCACCTTACTCCCCAACCCCAGGCTCAAACAATCATATTTAGTTCTTCCAGATTTCCAGAACTAATTCTACAAAGTCATTGGTTCTGTTTAGTGCAGACAAAAGCCTTTGTGCTTTCATCTGCAGCTGTTTCTCATGACAAATTCTTTCAATTTGTCCAAAAGCACAGTCAAAGTAACTATCTTTCTGTGTCTTTTCTTACCCTTTTTCCTTCTTGGAAGGAACTGTCACTTAAGGTTAATATGAAGGGTCATTCAATCACAGTTGCAGCAACATTTACAGCTGGCCTCAGGGCAGTTCTGCCTCTCTGGATTTTGAAGGCAGCCACTTGACTTCTGAAAGTATGTGTTAGTTCAACCACTGCATAGTAACAAGCAAATCTCTGACTCTGTGGCAAGGACAATGAAGATATTTGCCTCCTTTGCCTCTCCTTTCCAGGCGTCAGTAGAAAAAGAATGGACAATACTTAACTGCATGAACTGTTCTCGGGTTTGTTTTGGGAAATTATAACAGTCTGCACTGTGATGTATTTAAGTTTGGGTGGTTTTTTGTTTTGTTTTATTTCACTGAAATAGATTGCTAGGACACCTTTAGAAAAATGTAATAGCAGTGGCTTCACATGATCACAATGTATATGTTTACTTAATGGGGATATTCCTGTTCCGATTTCTTGAATGCACTAGCAGGGAATTAGTTCCATGCTCTGAATAGCTTTTAGGCATGCTACTAAAACAATCACAATAGCTCAAATTCTGGCAGCCTTTCAGTCATTGCCACATCTTCACTAACTTCAGCAACTGCAAAAGCCTGGTGATGGCTTTCTGTCAGTTTTTGTCAGTCTGTTTTTGGCTTTTCCTCCTGCTTTGCAAACTAAAGTTTCTGCTTCAAGTAAATGGCTTTGCCAGATTGCGCAGGGTGGCTTCCAGGCAGGTTTTGAATGACTCCGGAGATGGAGATTCTATCACCTCTCCAGGGAGCCTGTTCCATTGCTCTACCACTCTCTTGCAATTTAATAACTAAATATGTAAGAATCTTCATGTCCTAATATTAAAGATCTCTGTTGTGTGACTCTTTCAAATCCACAGGATTATTACAGTATTATTAAAAAACCGATGGACTTGAGCACCATTAAAAAGCGTCTGGAACATAATTACTACACAAAAGCTGCGGAATGCATCGAAGACTTTAAAACTATGTTCTCAAATTGCTATATATATAACAAGGTATGTGAAACGCAGTGCCTTACCAGCAACCAACTCTATTGCACAATACAAATAAATCTAAAACAAGCAAATGGTTTAGAGGCCACACTAAATCCATCAACGTCTTCATGATTTCTTCAAACTATTTTCTCAGAAAAGTAAGGAAACTTTATCTCTAGGATTGACTGAGGGCATGTAAGAAAAGTCTAGCCTGCTGTTAGAACAGCTGAGCACGTGTCTTTCCTACACCAGGATTCCTCCTGCAAAATCTCTGTTGTAGTTGGAGAACTTATGAACAGTGAGTGCTGTGTAATTGCCATACAAACTTAAGGCAATCATGAGCCATGTTCCACTCCTTTCAGTTTAACTGACCTAACCCAGTATGTGAGCATGTCCCTGCACTTCAAAGTTTGACTGTCTTAGTATGTTTAAGGTTAGAACTTTCTTCATAACATGGGAGTAAGAGTTACAGATCTGCCCCCTTTACCCTTTGCAGTGGGAAGCGTGAGGAAAAGCAAGTATAGGTCTGTGTAGTGGGGCCTTGTGAGAGAGAGTTTCAATGGTGAAGCAACTTGTAGTAGGGGTATCTGGGGGTGGTTGGGCAAGAATGCCAATGATTTATAGACCTCTCTGATACTGGTAGCTTGTTACAGTTTGTTGGAGTAGAATTCTGTGGACTGTTTATTTTTCAAGGTAGCCTTCCATTACTGCAGCCCCTTCTTTACTTTGAACTTTACTGACTCTTTACAGCCAGGTCATGACATTGTGTTGATGGCTCAAGAACTAGAAAATATGTTTATGCAGAAAATAGCCCACATGCCATCAGAAGAAAGACTAGTGATTCTCAACCAGGGAAAGAGAAAGGGAAAGAAGTTGGAAGGTAAGGCCCTTATTTTATGTGTAATTCCTGACATATTAAACATGCAAATGCTGGAAACAGGAAATCCTATTTAGTCTGTTGTCTGTCACAACTCATGAAAGAAATTATCTGCAACGTTTAAGACCTAACTTTGAAACTTTGTTTTACAATGGCCAGAATCACAGCAGCCCGGCTCTGGAACTTCAAATGAACGAAGCACAATGCAGGAACAAGCTGAAAGTAGTGAGCAGTCTTCACCAACGACTCAAGAGCCACAGCAAGTTACACTAGCCCCTTTGTCTGCAGCTCAGGTGACTGCATTAATGCCACCTGCAGTCCCTATAACAAAAGTAAGTTTCCTCAAGTAACTTTCAGAAAGAAAGATATTGAAATTGCTCCTTTAGTCACTAACAGCAAAACCATAGGTGCCATGTTTACTGCAGCATCTTAACTTCTATCATGGTAGAATATAGTAAGAGACCTCTATAAAATCATCTAGATCGCTGCTAAAAACTGGGCCAGTACTAATGCTAGAAAGTGTTCAGAAATTGGCACTTTTTTAACAAATGTGGTTTTAAAATGTTGTTCTCAAAGAAACAAAGTGAACTTTAAGATAGTCATTCTTGAGGTGTAGATAATGGAGTTAGTATTAAAATAAAACTCTAAGTTCTATTTAATAGCCTTGCGTTTTTTTTAATGTAAATCAAATGCTTGATTCCCCCAAAATAACGTCTTCTTAAACATGCTAAATAGCCTGGTTGGCGTTCGCAGCTCACAAAACCCAATTCTGGACTGCAGTCTGAATTGTATGTGAACATTGGACATTTCCATCATTCCTCTTATATTAGTTCTGGTTTTGCTCTTCTAAGGAGGAACAGGCACATGTGCCACACTCTCCAAGTGTGAACAGTGATGACAAAGCACACATTGTATTGCTTCCAAACAGAGTACCACCCATGTAAAAAAAAAAAAAAACAGAAACTTTATACATAAAGCCATAAACAAGGCTTAAAATGAATCACTGTACTTTTCCCCATTCTCATGGTGCTCATCTTGTGATAATTTCATAACCCACAAACTTATTGAAGCCTTCTTAAATAGCTAAAAACTGATCACAACATGAGCTGTTGTAGGTCTTGTTCTTTCCTTTACATCTAAGATCAAGCTTGGCATGTTCCTCTTGTAGGTCTTCGGTCTAAACTTGTGCAAGTGTCGCATTCTGATCTGACCTCCATAGCTGTAAGAGTTCAGACTTCCTAACACTTTTTTTTTTTTCTAGTGTATTCTGAAAGCTGACCATTCTCTTACTCTAATTTTTTTTCCCCTAGGCAAAAAAAGGTGTGAGAAGGAAGGCTGACACTACAACTCCTAGTACTTCAACATTCCCAGCAAGCAGTGAATCTTCTGACACATTTAATGAAAGAAAACCTAAATCATGCAGAGGTGAAAATGAATGTATGATACCAGATAAGCTTCTGAAGACACACTTGCCAGATTCTCAACAGTCACCTGAAATTCTTAAAAAGTTTCAGTTGTTTAAACAATTCAAACATTGCAATGAAATACTTAAAGAAATGTTGTCAAAGAAACATGCAGCACATGTGTGGCCTTTCTTAAAATCTGTAAATGTATCTTTCTCACCTGGTGAGAACCAAAGGCTCACCAAATATCCTACGGACTTGGCAGCTATCAAAGTAAGTATGTTCTAGAGGGAACTGGACTATTGGTGTGCTTGATTGAGTAACTCGTGTTAATGACTGTGTTTTAACAATGTTAGCTAAGGAGGTGTCATGAAAGCTGCTGCTGCTTTGAAAGAAATAATAGGCATAGAAACCATATACACTTATCTCTCTTGACAAACTAAGCCACAGCTTGCTCAAAGTCTTATTGTGACCTGTGCACAGGGGCTAATCTCCCTATCTGTTGAACAAGCAAATACTGAGAGAATTATCAGCACTTCAAAGTAGGCTGCATATTGCAACACTGTTGTTAATGATCCATAAACCAAAATGCAGTTTTGTAGCTGCTTCTCTCTGAATCTCATTATCATTGGTGAAGTACCCTGAAACATGGACACTGGATATTTGCGTGACTCTTTTCCCTTTTCACGTGAAAAGAAACCTTTCTAGGTTGAGATACATGGCCAGTTTTTTTTCTCATCTTTCTGCCACTTTATGGAGATGCTCTCTGGTTTTGAGCTCTAAATGTGTATTCATGTTTTCTTTCTCTAGAAGAAAATGGATAATTTCGAATATAGTGATATACAAGAATTTGCTACAGATGTTAGACTAATGTTCATGAACTGCTACAAACATCATTCTCCAGATTACGATATAGTTGCTAAGGCAAGAAAACTTCAGGTGAGTTGTCACTTAAGTCAGACTTGAAAAACAGCAGGACTATATAAAATTCCTTTATGGTCATCTCGTGCCCTGGTGCGGCACCTACTGATATTACCAACTGCCATGTTGCTGTGTAGTTCCAGCAAATAAGAAGCAACTTCATAATGGATTTAGGATTCTGAAAAACATGGTGACCTCTCTCTGCTGTTCCCAAACATAACTCTTTAGGACTTTTTTGAGATGCGCTTTGCCAAAATTCTTCGTGAACCTGTTGCGAGTGTTCTGCCACAACCTACCAGAGAAATTGCAGAAGCTTATTCCAGTGAGACCAGTAGTGATGACTCTTCAGAAGAAAAATCGTCAGAAGAGTCTGAACAGGAGAGAATAGTGCACCTTACAAAGCTTCAGGAGCAAGTAAGCGTTAGCACTCAAAGTGAATGATTATCATCTCTCTGACAGTGGCACTTGAAATTGTCTGTTCTTAGGCTTAGCATCGAGAAATCAGTGTGTTAAAAAAATTCTGTAGTCATTTATTTTCCTTAACACAAACTTTATGCCTCTTCAGAAGCACCTCCAAATAGTAAGTAAATGGTGCCCCTGCAAACACAAACTGGTTTTAGTGAATTATGGCACTAGTGTTCTTTTTTGCCACTTCTTCAGATTACTCTCAAACATTTTAAAAATGAAACTGTTGCTCTGTATAAGAGCATCCAGATACCACTCAACTGTGTGTGAAGTGTCTTCTTCTAAGAGTGGCACTTCCTTCATGTGGTTGAAGAGCTCTGTTCTTATGTTGTCTCTCTTCAGCTATACAAAGGCAAGTAATTAAAATCTACTTCAAAAAGCTATGTATGAAGTTAAATAAGAACAATCTTATGTTCATGCTACGGTGAAGCATGGCTTTACCTCACTAACAGTGAAATGGGTCTTGCTTTTTCTTGACCAGACATAATGCTTTACCCTGGTTCTGTATCTATAAACCATACAGAAAACTGTTCTGCTAGTCAAACAAGGGACAGTTAAGTTTTCAGTATTTGTCAAGTAGCATCATCAATTTATTAATATGGGCATAAGGACAACCAAAAGACTACAAGATGGCCTTTGAAACCGTAAATTTAGTGTTCTGATTCTCATACTCAGTCCATCTTCCTTCTAATTCCAGTGAGGTTTAAATAAACTTGTGGGGGTTGCTGTGTGTTTGGGTTTTTTTCTCTGAAGCTGTATTCCAACTAGTCATTCTATATCACAAAATACCTGAGATATTTATAGGCTGAAGATGCACAAGCCCAGTCTGACTAGCCTAATTCAGTAATGCTGTAGAGTTCTAACCTAATAAGGTACTTGCATGCTTCCCAAATGCTCAAAATTGAAGACAGGCTGCTTTTGATAGTCCTACAGTTGTGAAGAATAATTTTAAAAGGGCAGAAACAAGATGCTAGAAGACATGCTGTTAGAAACATCTGCATGAAATAAGTACCTTTACATCATCTATATTGGCAGTTTGACTATAATACGGTAAGATACTTTGTTAATAAACCTCATTTGGAAAGCAAACATCCTAATAACAGCCATCCAGTCACCACGCAAGTCCTGTGATCTTTAGGACCAATTCATTGTTCCTCCTGCATTGTCTAAGTATTAATTTTTTGTTTTTAATAGCTTAAAGCTGTTCACCAGCAGTTGCGGGCCCTGACCAGAACATTCTTACCTAGACTGAAAAAGCAAAAAGGGAAGGCTAAAAAAGAGAAAAATAAGGGCAAGGAAAAAGCCCAAATAAAAAGCATGGTTCAGAAGAAGAAAAATTTAAAACAGAAGAAGAAATGTAAGAAAGAGCTGTCTTTAAACATGTAAGTGTTGGAGGACTTGTGTGGTTGTCAGATCATTTTAAACTGCTGTTACTGCAATATACTTTTTTTTTTTTTTTTTTTTTTTTAGTCAGTCAAAGAAAACCATGCAGCAAGACTTGCTGCCACATATGTCAGAGGATGAAGATGGTGCCAAGCCTATGAATTATGATGAAAAACGACAGTTGAGTTTGGACATAAATAAACTCCCTGGAGATAAGCTTGGAAAAATAGTCCATATAATACAGTTGGGAGAACCTTCACTGAGGAACTCTGACCCTGATGAGATGGAAATAGACTTTGAAACTTTGAAGTCTTCAACACTTAGGGAACTACAGAAATACGTGGCAACCTGTTTGAGGAAAAGGCCAAGAAAGCAACAGGGTATGTAGCATAAACAATGCTTAAAAAAACAAAAGAAGTTTTTGTGCTTCACTGCAATATTAATTCCTGTTTTATGTGCAGCTAAAACAATGATGAAGACAAAAGAACAACTAAACTCTGAGAAGAAACAAGAGCTAGAGAAGAGACTACTGGATGTCAATGATCAACTAAACCCAAAAAGGAGAATTTCAAGTGTAACACAACCTTTATTTATTTGCCACTGATACAGATTAAATAGGATTCTCTTCTAGGGCTTATGTATTGTTATGCAGCTGGGGACTTTCTCCTCAGAACAACTGAGATCTGAAATTTACCACTCCTAGTATTTTGAGTAAGCCAGAGTCACAGCAGCTAATTTGGTCAGTTATTTGTCCTGTCTACACATCTTACTCTTGCACCTAATCCTTTATTACTGACAAAGATAACAGCTTCAGAGTTTAGAGACTGTTGAACACCACCTCCTTATGATAACATGTGAAAACTTAATGCTTCAAGGGGCAGTGTCCCACAGTCCATGTTTTTGTTTACAGTTCACTTTCCTGGGCTTAGAGATTCAAACTCTAGTTATACTTGTTAGATTGCAGCTTTGCTAATGCTGTCATGCCAGCAAAACATCTGTGGCTGACAGGTGTGCTTTTGCCTTAATCTTAAAGAAGTACCCTAGGAGAATCAATTCAGCTTTTCAGGCAATAATGCATTTCAACATCAAATGCAGACATTTAGTATGTACTCAAGCATATCTATGCTTACTGGTGGTTCTCATCAGGGACTGAGAAGACATAAATGAGACTGATGCTACTATCACAGGTGATGTTGTTACTTAATAAATTAGTGAGTGTGTTGCATTTGTTGGATATCTATTAAGGTTTTACATAAACCCAGTTAGCTGAAATGATGAAAACAGCCCTTCAAGACATAAACTTGCACCTAGTACTAGATCAGTCTTCCTGTCAGGTATACATGATTGAAAACATCCTAGAAAGAAAAGCTTGAAGAAGCAGCCGAAGTCAATTATGGAGAATGTGGTGTGGGGAGATAGAGGAGGGAGGCCAGAGAATCTTTACAATTTGCATCTGGCTTGTTTACAAGCTTAAGATGGCAGTTAGACTTGTGTCCAGGGAAACAGGTATCCTCATAACTTCTCACTTTCAAAGCTTCCTTTAAAGCAACACACTTTGGAAGAGCTTTTTGACTGCAAAATCGCTATCAGCTGAGTTAAATCAGCCCTGCAGATGCAAAATAGTCAGATGGTGGGGAGGTGGCAAAAGATGACAATTCTCGAGTACTTAATGCTTAGGAAAGAGAGGAGTTGGCTATAAAGACCTCAGCATTCATGTGTAGCAGCAGCAATGAGCACAGAAACAGGCTCTTAGCAGCAGAAAAACTTATAGGGGAAAATCACTTGAGAAATTATTTAAGACAGTACAGTATTAATGTACTTTAGGATTGTAAAATGTGTGATTACAGCTCCTCTGATTATTTGATTAATTTAGTCTACTGCTGGTAAATCTTCCTTCCCTATACAATGTCTCCAGTCCACTGCTAAAGGGATAGTGTATGAGGAAACAGCAGCAGATTAACTGTTATTTGGGAAAATATACCTAACAAGATTGATCTTAGTCTTGTATATGAAGACTGCTCCACTGCAGGTCAATCTGAACTCTTTCTTTCTTCTGCAGTTGAAAACAACACCGAGTCCAATACTGGACCAAGCAGACTGAGCGACAGCAGCAGTGGTTCCCTGGGCTCTGTCAGCAGTACTAGCAGTGGTTCTAACTCCTCAGACAGCAGCGACAATGAATTGGGTTGGAAAGGTTCCTTTTTTACGTTGGCAGAAATCATCTGCTTTCTCACTCAGCACCTACTGTTCCATAGGCTTGCCAAAAATTTCAGTTACCCTTGTAGGCCTGTACCATGTCGAAGGCTCAATCGCAGTGCTATTAAATGACTGTCTTAATATTAAATTTGTAGGTTAAAGCAAGCAAACAACCAAAAAACTGCTATGCTATCCAGTCTACTTATCAGTGAAAAACTACAGGGACCAAAATCAGCTAGTAAGAGATCTGTGTATCTTACCTGGAGATTTGATTATTAGGCTATAGTTTACTCTTGTGATTATTCTTTTTATTGTTATTCCTTTTTTGAAAATGTGATTTCTTTATTTTCATCTTCTGGTCTGAAGCATGAAGGATGCCTTACTTTGAATAAAGCTCAGCCTCAAAGTTGAGGGAGAAAAGTACCAACAGTGACTGTAGAGCCAAGTTGGTGATATCCTGGTTCTTAAGCTATCTTCGGCTTGATCAAGGGACATTATAGTGGTAACATCAAGGTATCAGAACAATGTTTCTCTGTATACAGAGCTCTCAAAAACTCAAGAGGACAGAGTAGATTGGTCAAACTGGAGGTCTACAATGTAGGTATCTGTATGAGATAACAGTGTAAACTGAGCTGAATGCTCAGCCTTTTGCAGTATGGGGAAGCAAACACAGTCAAGTCACTGCGATAACTCTACAGACCTTGATCATGCAATAATCTTTGTGTTGTTTTTTTTTCTGGGAGAAGTTTTCTAAATATGTCAAGCTGAAATCTAAGTACTCAAGACAAGAGTGTTCCTTTTCACTGTGAGGTTTGGCTCTCTAGGTACAGCTGCAACTTGCATCTTGAATATGTGAATAATGAAACATATGTGAATGGCTGATTATATTCTTTTCCATCCCCCTGTTTCTGCCCACCTCGCTGTATTTACAGTTACAGAAACCTGCTCAACACAGACTGGAGCCAAGCAGAATTATCCAACTTCTGTGAAAAAGTCTAAGGTAAACTGATTAGAATTAATATAACTTTTTTTTTGCCTGAACAAAGTTATGTTTCATAGAATAGTACTGGGAACGATACAACTTTATCAGGAAATAATGGCTGTCACTTGGATGCTATTTGTTCTGTAGGACTGACCTCCATAGAGATGTAAAATCTACAGTTTCTTAAAAGCAGCTTATTTAGTTTTACAGAAGCTGATGTATTGGGAGAGCTACTGAGGCTTTTCTCTCTTGCAATCATTGTAATAATTCCATATTGGGAAAAGGAGAAGGGAAAAGAAGAGGAGGAGAATGTACCACATGCGCCACCCTTCCACCTCATCCACTCCCTAAAAGCGGGAGTTCTCTCCAACTTGATCTTTCTATATAGCATGTACCTAATAAACAGTGCAGGCTCCACTTAAGTACTTGATCAATGTGTAACATCACTTCTACACCTGGAGAGAAATATGCTACACTATACTAAAGAGAAATACAACACACTAGTAATTTTTGGAATACTTTATATTACTTACTGCTATGTTATTGTTATGAGCAACAGCAGTTTGAATCACTCTGTTCCTGTATATACCGTGGGTGTTAATTCTTGTCAGGCTTAGCTGCTTTCACAGTTTTCCTTGAAGCTAAGAGAGATGAAAAGCTTAGATTTCAAAGCAAGATTATAGCAAAACCTTCACTCTTCTTACAACAGGCTTGTTTTCATTTAAACTGCTTAGTTGGATACAGGAAACCAGGCTGCAAATCTATTTTTTAGTAGCTGCTTCTGCATCTTCATAAGCAACGACTGATGGGAAGAACTGTTAGCACTGTTTTGTTTGGGTTTGTTTTTTGTTTAGAAAGTGCAGCCTCTGCTGTGACAGAGTAACAGCAATAAACTTGAGAAAACAGAACCTCAGAATTATACCTCATCTTCAGTTATAGCAGCCCCTAAGATTTTGAGTAATCACAAGCATCATACTTCTCATGGGTTTTCTGTACCTGTGGGACCAAGGCAGTGCATTTTTACTTCATGGATTTTTGTAATCTAAACGCTTTTTGAAATTGCTATATTACTGTTGCAATATGAGGACTACTTAATGCTATAAACAGTGGAAGCAGGGGCAGTGGGGGAGAAGCGGGTCAAACAGCTATAAAAACTTAAAATATGGCTGTATTAACTACTGCAATCTTGTTCTAGAGAACACCACTGTCTTTACAGAGGACATCCTGCAATGCTGTTCTGCAAGTACAGCCCTTATCCACCAGTAGCTTGCAAAATCATGGATCATCTGAATTGCAGCAGCCACCTGTCAATGCACTACAGAGGCTTCAGCCTTTGCAGAATAAATCAGTTAAAATGTCAGAACTAAATGCCCGGTCTCTATCAGGTAGTATACTTACGGCAAGAATCATGGCTATATTTGCTGACAAAAGAAGGGATGGCAGGACTAATGTTTGCGGTCTCAAATAGGCTTATCTTGGGGGGGGGGGGGGGGGTTGGAGGTCATCAAGTGGATAATACAAAAAGTTCGAGGTATGGATTATAAAAATTATGGTGTAATTGAAATATGGCAGCACTGAGGATTGGCTAGGATTTCAGTGAGGCAGAATAGTGTGAAGAAGTGGAGTTGCTCATGCCTTCCTCAGAAGGACCCATGCTTAATCAAACCTATGACCATCACTCAGGTTCACATCTGAATTTAAGGCTTGGTATCACAGGCCTTCTGAATTGATTCATATTGTCTAGATATATCAAATATGAAGTTGCTTAGAAACTTCAGGGAGTTAGTATTTTTCTTCCTCACTTAAGAAGGTCTAATAGCTTTAGACACCTGAATCATTAGTAAAAGACAGTTTGAGATGGTAGTTGGCTGAGAAATCAATTAAAAATAACTGTGTCAAATAATTTAACTAGTATACATACATTCATATCCATTTAATTCACACATTTAAATGGTAACCTAGTTTTGACATGTAGTACTGTACATTGCATGTTAGGGGAAATCAGACACTACTTCTTTCTCAGGTATAATCTCAGCTGAATCTTCTCTGCATGATACTCCAGCCCAGCCAAACCCTCAGAGTATTCCATGGAGAGATCAGTCTTCTGTCAGTTGGGGCACACATACTCCTCCAGAGGTGAATACACATTCTCTCTTCAATGCATTAATTTCAAATTACTTCTTTAAAGCATGTTTTTAACCTTTTAAATAAGGTCTCATAAAATATTCCAGGCTCAAATATGATGAAATAAAGACCAATTAAAGTTTGCAACAAAGTTATCTAAAACAACACTAACAAAATGGTTCTTATCTATTAGTAGGACATCATTCCCTGTTGGCTGCATTGCAACAGTGAAGAGTTTGGCTGATCAATATATTAAGTCTATAATGTATTAGAAAACTTAGGGAAAAATAAGTACTCTGGGCACCATTGAAGAGCCCACCCAGTACAGCTACACTTCCACAGAAGACATGTGCATCTTATATTTTGTGTTCCTGCTTTCTAGAAATATTAATTTCTGACTCAATTGTACTCTGGAGTCTCTAGGAGCTATCCTGGAAACATATGTTGCTCTTTTCCTGCTCTGAAGGCCATGGAAAGTGTGGCTTTCAGGCTCCTAGTTGAGGTTGTGAAATACTTAGTCATGGTTGGTTTCTGTCTTTAATATGTTCTTGGGTAGTATCCTTGTTAGAAGACACTCCATAGTATAAATTAAATTATTGATGCTACTGCAGCAGGATGATCTCTTCTATTTGAAGGTGTTTAACTTTCTTTCTCAACATGGTTTCAAACACACCTGCTGTAGACAGGATTTAATAGCTTTTATTTTCCAAAATGGAAAATGAGTCCATGAGCACAAGAACACGTGCTGCAAGAACAGAGTGGAAGTGACTTGCCCTCTTCCATTTGGATTCACTGTCCAAGGCAGCAAGTATGTATAGCGATGCTTGGGGTTTTGGAATACCTTCCCTAGTTCAAGAGGATTACTACGCAATCTTGCACAGAGAAAAATTACCGCTGAAGTAATACTACTCTCACCTTAATCCATCAACCAGAGTCTAGCAACTGGCTTTACAACAGCAAAAACTTATTTCTATTAAATCGTACAATGTTAAGGAGGGAGGAACTTCTATTATTTTCTCATGTTCTACTTGCTCCATCACTTGGGGTCTCTGCACAGTTCATGTTCTAAATTCAAAATGCTAATGTAAGAACTTGCTTAGACTATCGTAATATGAATGAAATCAATTCTTCCCTGTATTTACAGAAGCCAGAGCTGCAACAATTTAGTACTTTTAAATGCTGCTGCTGTATACTAAGAATCCACATTTAGCGCTTTAGAACCTATTCTAAAGTCTGACTTCTCTTCTAGGTATCCAAAAAAGCTTCCCAGGTTGATGGTGCTGATCGCAGGAAACAAGCTGAGAAAAAAATACAGCTAGACAAATCAAATGAACCTCAAAGCAAGGCCAGTGAGAGAACTGCTGATTCAATACCCATAAGTCAAGAGCAAAGTATGTATTGTTATAATAAAAGCTGTAACTGATACTAGGGCTGCAGAGTTAAAAATGTACGTGAACCTGGTTTAAAGAAATAAAATGCTGAAAACTTGCACATTAAGTGGCTTCCAGGAAAATGGCAGTGGTGCAGTTTGCCCTTGGTCCTGTGTTCTGTTCCTTTGTTTTGTTTTTGTTTAAAAAAAAAAAAAAAAAAAAAGGTCAAATTTAACAGATGCTTGGTTCTTGCTCTGTGTTTAAAATATATAAAGCAAATTCATTTGAAGAGCTTTTTCTGAATGTAGTAACTAACCCTGTCTTCCATGAAGTCTGAGAGACCCAATGCTCCCATCTGCCAAACTTCACTAGCTTTAAGCTGTCTTCTGCTGAAGCTTCATGGAGCAGTTTTCCCACAGTATTTTGTGTGTATTTTGAGTTACTGTCTCCAGCTCTTGCTGACAAGGATCTGATAGCAGAGCAATGTCAAACAAGTTTTCACTGCAGCACAAACTTGCAACAAGGACACAAGTTCCCTGAAAGCTGCATTCCATATACAGATGCATCAGACTTCATAAGTTTTTGATAATAACAACTTCTGAGCTCTACACTGAACATAGAGCCTTCTGTTAGTAGGCATGACTGTGTTGGTTCCTGCTGCTTCTTCAGCCCACTTGAACAGAGGAAGAAGCAAGCTTCTCAGAACTTGATGAAATTAAAAGTCACAGCCTTCTCACTGATCAACTCCTGAAATGTAGCCAAAGCATAATGCTGGGTATGTTGTGCTGTATGAAAGGAACTTTTAAAATGGACACTTAATTCTCCAAGATGTTATCTATTCAGTGTTTCCATGGTCTTGACATATCTATCCATACATACACTTGACTGGCTCTGTTTAGAGATGAGGCGGTTGTGGCTGGTACATGGGTTCAACTACTGCTCTTCACTTCCAGATATTTGAGCTCCCTTTTGAACTCCTGTCATGTATACTGCTATAGCTATAATAATCAAAATCCTGGTGTTATCTTAGTATGTTAAAGGTTGGGGAAGACATGCAGCAATAAATCAAGCTCTCCGTTTTTAACATCCATAGGAAAAAAACATAGCCCAAAATACTGTGAATGCTTGCTCGCTTCCATATGCAATTGTTTACTGTGAGGTCTCTACTCATCTTAACCTTTCTTGATCTGTATTTAACTTCTACTTTGCTATCTTTTCCTCTTTTTTCAAGGGACAGCTGTGTGGATAGTCATAGAGGAACCCCAGTGTTTCATTACTAGGTAGCTCCTATAGTAGACTCTGCCTCTGAGTACACTTGAACTTTGGCATTATGTTGCATAGGAGAGCTTTTAACATCGTGTGAAAATAGTTATGTGCCTTCATCCAAAATACAGTGGTGTTTGTTCCTGTGATGATACATGCACCGGCTGTGCTCAGTGTTATTTCAGCCTTTCCACTAAACTGACGTAGAAAACTGGAAAGGAGTTGGGGGGAACACAGGATTTTATCTTTTTGGGGGGGTTAAACAGCAGCAACAAAATTGCCAATCTGGAACCATTGTAGGACTTGTCTAGTGCTAGCGCAGAGCATGCTCAGGGATATATGCCTCTACTTAAAGCAAGGGAAATTCATGTTATGAATTTGCTTAGAGCAACTTGTTGAATTCTGTGGAGCATTCCACTCTCTTGAGTATTTCTCTGAGGTTACCTGAATCTCTGAAACAAATACTTGACTTGAGACTTGTCACATCTCTGATGGTAAAGATGCAGGCTTGATGTATCACTGAATTTAGCAGTGGTTTAGGATGCTTAATTTTTAAAAGCGGTAACCAATAGCTAGCTTCCCTTCAGATTAAAAAGTAGTGCCTCAGTGAGAGGTTCTGTGAAGGCTGGCATTGCTGTAAGTAATTCTAAAAATGCATGTTTCAAAGTCCATGGCTGCAAATGCTTTTGTCACAACCTCATCTGTCTGTGTTTTATCAAGATCTTGAAGACAGACACGATCATAAATTCAAATCCATCTTACGTTTGTCTCAAAGCAGATTGGCCGTGTGGGTACAACACGTTCATCTTAACAATAGAGTTGGGTATTGTTTGGTCTGCAAGGTTCTTGCTTTATTTTGAAGTATTCAGTGCTCAAGGCTGTCCTTTTTTTTAATATATATATTAAAAAATCAGGCTGCCTGTATGAGGATAAGTAATTGATGAAAGAAAGATCCCTTATTGTATTAAGGACACTTTAATACACTAATTCCCTGCTCTGGAGGAGAGCAATGACAGCATTTGATCTAGGTGGACTGCTTAACTGGAAACCACGAGAATGAAGATATCAGGATTTGGAATGCTTTTCAATAGTATTTGAGACATCAAGGTCTTTCATCATATTCTATTCCATTGTATAAGTAAAAGCTCTCCTGCTCACCTGCAATCATGCAACCTCTCAAGCTGTGAGGCCTGTGTGGTTCATATCTGGTTCTAAAATAGTGGGTTTTTTCAGAGCACACCTGGATTTTAATTCCAGAAGTTCTTTAGAAGGGAAGATAACAATGTAATACACAAGATAAAATACCTCCAGCCTGCAGTATGTGGCTTTTGTTAACCATGTGGTATTTGGGTCAGTCCATAGTATTGCAGAAGTGTATTTCAGGATTACCACAATAACTATAGGAAATTGTATCTGTTCCTGCATTTGGAAAGATTAAGTCTTAAGGTTTAGGGGAGGTGGTTTTGTTCTACAGTAACACAACATATCAGAGCTGTTATCTGAAGTTAATATTCGAAATAGCACTTCTGCTTTGCCTGTGTGTGGCTTTCTTCCCCCTCACAAGTACTAAAGAGGTAACAGAACTGAGTATTTATATTTCATGTAGGCTACTGGAAATACAATGACTAGCCTTTACTGGCTGACCTATTTGGGTTTTTTAATTAAATAATTTAAAGGTGGAGAGCCTTAGGGAAAAGGAACTTACAGGATGAATAATATATTCCTAAATGGTGATATAACTACAATGGAAGAGGAGTGGATGGAGAAGGGATAGGAGGTGAGCAACTGACAAGCTGCTGTGTTGAGGTTTTCCAACCAAATTTTTGGGCATTGTGGTGGGACCATTCCTAGAATTAACCAGTTTAACCATTCCTTTCCTTATCCCAAGCTGAGAGACCAAGAGGTCTAGTCCTACATAAGCTTAGAAAATGTTTGTGAGCATTTCTGTTATTCTGAACTTAATAATAAAAATCTGCAGTGTAAATTTGTAAGTCAATTTCTATTACTTTTGTTATCTACCAGCTCTTAGCACTTCCATTTGAGGAAACACTATACATAAAATCAACGTTAGTGAAAAATCTTTTTTATTCTTTCAGCAGGTCATTGTACACCTAATGACAAACCAGTAAAGGTAAGTGATGCTAAAGTCCTTTTTGAGGTGAAGAGCTTTATTGTATTTACAAGGATCAATAATTTTTTGTCCTAAGATCATCTCTGAAAATGTGGGGGGTGTGTGTGTGTGTGTATGATTCAAATATTTAGTATCTGTTAGGTCATGGATATTGTTATAACCAGTCTAAGTTTATTTCTAGTGCTAAAGAACTCAACAACAAATTGACAGTGTCTGATTGCTTCAGAAGATAAAGGATACAAGATTAAGATAAAAATATTCATATTGACATTTAAAATAACCTGTATTTCGTTGTTGTGGGTTGACTCCAGCTGGATGCTAGCTGCCCATCAAGGCTGCTCTATCACTCCCTCAGCTGGACAGGGGAGGGAAAATCCAATGAAAGTCTCATGGGCCAAGGTCATTCACCAATTATATCGTGGGCAAAGAGGACCTGATTTGGGGAAATGTAATTTATGGCCAGTCAAATTCAAAGAAGGATAAAGAGAAATAAAGCCAAATTTTAAAAACATCTTCCCCTTATCCCTTTCTTCTTCCTAGGCTTAACTTCAACTCTGTCCACAGCAGTACAAGGGAACAAAGAACAGGGGTTGCAGTTAGTTGATCACACATTGTTTCTGCCACACCCCTTCCTGAAAGGGAGGACTCCTCACGGTATCCCTACTCTACCATGGGGTCCCTTCCATGGAAAAGAGTTTTCTACAAGCTTTTTTCAAGGAGTCCTTCCTACAGGATACAATTCTTCACAAACTGCTCCAGTGTGGGTCCTTTCATGGTATGTAGTCCTTCAGGGACAGACTGCTCCAGGATCAGCACATCCCAGCATTAAAAGTCCTGCTAGCAAACCATCTCCAGTGTGAGCTCCTTTCGCTCTAGAGTCCACAAATCCTGTCAGGAGCCTGCTCCAGCACAGACTTCCCACAGGGTCACAGGTCCTTTTGGAATCCACCTGCTCTGGTGTAGGGTCCATGTACTGCAGGTGGATATCTGCTCCACTGATAGCTTCCATAGGCTGCAGAGGGACAGCCTGCCTCATATGGTATTTGCTACAGGCTGCAGGGGCATCTCTGCTTTGGCATCTGGAGCACCTCAACTTCCTTATTCAGTGAACTCAGTGCTTGCAGGGCTGTTTCTCTCACATATTCTCACTCCTTTTTTCAGCTGCCATTGTTTTTGCACTGTGATGTTTTTTCTCTTCTTTAAATATGTTATTGTGAGGTGCTACCACTATTAGTGATGGGCTCAGCCTTGGCCAGCAGCAGGTCCATCTTGGAGCTGGCTGGAATTGGTTCTGTTGGACATAGACAGTAGCAGCTTCTTACAGAAGCCATCCTTGTAGCCTTGTGCTACAAGAACCTTGCCACAGAAGGCAAGACAAGAATGAAATTCTCTCATCTGGTTTTAATATTTAAACAAGAAATTAGTGCTTCTTGCTGTGATTCTAATATTCAAGATATTAGTATGCTTTCCCTTGCCAGTGCAGTCACAAAAATAACAGTGGTGTGGAAATCTTAGATGCTATTGAAAAACCTATTCTGAACCAGGACGCTATGCTTTTGAGGACATTGTTACAACTAGGAAATAATCTGAAGGTTTTTATGAAAGCTAAGCAAAATATTTCCTTAGTCTATAATAGGTGATCTTAAATGGAGGAACAGAGGAATTTTCTTATCTGTTACCTATTACCACAGAAGAATTTAAGTATTTGAAAGCATCAAAATTGATAGTCTAAATAACTGATCCTGTCAAACTCTGGACCCAAAAGGTTTGTATATAGACTGTTGAATTAAAATATTCCTAGGATTTTTCTGAGGAGACTTAGCTTTCAGAAATCTGTTAATGACGTCACTGAATTCAGTTCCAAAACCATGTATTTCCTTCAAAAACACATGATCTTCTACTAGAAGCAGTACATAAGAATAGTGGGGTTATGCTGGTTTATGCTATGAGGAAAATGCTACTGGGGAATGTGTTTTGAAAGTAAAACAAACAAACATCTGCAAGCCTGATACAAAACTATTTTTATGTAAGAGTTACATACAGAAATTAAATGGATGGGGTTTGTACTAAAATATTGTTAATGGACCTTGTATATGCTCAGTCTTGTGAATTCATGTTTTCTGGAATTTAAAAAATGGAGAAGTGGATGTAAAGGTTTGGGCAAACTAATTACAAATGCTAATAATTTTTAGTATGTTGCTAAAGAATCTCAAAGTTGATAAAACATATTGAAGTCTGCTTAGATCACTGTATTTGCACTAATTTTCTGCTACAGTAAGGGTATTTTCTTGTAGATATTCACAAACAGGTCCAGTCAAAATGACAATGTAACGTAAAATGTGCTAATGTAAAAACTAAGCAGAAAGTCAATTAGTAATTGAAGAGTATTTTTGCCTCTTTCATGTTTTCTTTTTTCTAATAACTTCAGGACACAAGATTTAAGAATACAGATTCCTGGGTAAGCTTGTGTAAAACAATGATGCTTCCAGCTCCAATAAAAGCATCTGCTGAGACCTTCAAACAGTTCAGGGAAGCAGCATTAAAGAAGAGGAGCAACCAAGTGCAGAAGTTAAAAAAGCCTCTGGTGCAAGCTGAGAAGGAACTGCAAAGCCCTCCTCAAAAAAAGGAGAGGTTTGTAACCTTATATGTTGAAGTCTTATTCTGCATTTTACTTTGTGTATTACTGGGTGGTTTACTTATTCAGGTGGTTTGGATAAGGTAATTGCTATGTGTCAGATGAAGGGAGGGAGCTGAACAAACCTAAGCAGGAGTGCACAACCAAGATGTACAAAGTGGCTTTTTTTTCTCTTGCAAATCAGTATCATATCAGCAGTTAAAGAAACTGCTCAGGTACTTCCCCCCTCCCCCCCCAATTCAGTTTCTATGCTCATGACCAGAATTCACACCCGTCCTGAGTATCTTACTTTACTATATCTATAGCCAGGAAAATCCCCATCTTACTGTTATCCAAAGGGAAGCAGGATAATCTAGTCTCCAAGAACTTAGAGTTCACATAGCTAAATGAGTTTCAGTATGCACCACTTCAGACAGCAGAATTCTCTGCATTGCTGTGGAGAGCCATATTCAGTAAACTACTGCTGTAGTGTTCTTCCCAGGTTGTTTACCACTGTTTTGATGAGTGCATATCTATCCCTGTTTGAGATCTATAATTATGCTGATGTTTGCCACCTCTTTGAAACTCCACTTTCTGTGATATTTCCCTCTTCGCTTGCATTGATATGTTGGCTTTTTTGGTGGTTGTTGCGGTTAAATTTTTTGGGGTGGGTTGGTTCGTTTTTTTTTTTTTTTTTTTTTTTTTTGTTGGTTGGTTGGTTTTGGGGGGTTATTGTTGTTGTTTTGTGTTGGTTGGGGTTTTTTCCTGTGTTTGTCTCTTTTTGACTTGTTTGGAGTGTGTTATTTTAATAAACAGAACACTTGAGGGATTTCAGAAAATACAGTAAACAGTACAAATATCTTTAGCTACTACAGGTTTTCATGAAGAGAAAACCAGAGAAGTGTGGAATAAGGCATTACAGATACTTGCTTGAGGTTAGTGAGATACACCTCATGTAACTAGTTGAAGGGGAAGAAGGCATAAACAAAGTATCATAGGCCAAGACAGCAACAGAAACTTACATGCACTTTTCTGGAAAGACTACGCATTTAAGTTTTGCGTAGCATATGTATAAGTCCTGTGTGCATCTTAGATTGGTAATGGAACACAGTAAACCTTAGCCTGCTGCAGCCTGCCAACTGTAGGCACAAACCTCTTGTGAAGGAAAATTACTACAAATCAACATGTAAAACCGAACCACAGCTTCAGTGGTACGCACTGATTCAAATTATTTGCAGAGTTCTGTTTGGGCACTAAGCCTTGCAATGAGAAAAAGAAGAAGAAACAAGTTTTATACTAGAGAGATCTCTTTTGTCATTAAAGGGGCCATGAAGGTACAGGACTGGATGCCCTGGCGATGACAGACTGTGAGCCCCAAAAAGAAGAGCATAAGAACAAACAGCTGTCTGAACCTCAACAACATTATCTTGTGCAAGCTCGTAACATAGCTAGAAAAATGGAACAAGAACGAAGGAGAAGAGAAGCAGTAAGTTCCTGATTCTTGCCAGCTGATTTTGTTTTCAGCTTTAGTACAGAATAGAAAATGTTACCCCAAGTCCTTATTTTAAAGGACCTGAATGGTTTAAAACAACAGAATTACACAACCTGAAGGGTTAGTCCATAAAATGAAATAGGAAACTCAGTTTTGACTGAGGTAATATGAAAAACAATCTGCTTGGACCTGTTAATCCCATTAGTTTAGAATAACTGCAGGGTAAAATAAAATTTTAAAGAGGACACTTTACCCTTTGACTAATTTCAAACCTCAAGTCTTGCAAGTCATCTGTCTTCTTATTCCATGTCAACTGAAGTACTGATCATATTGTTCTTGTCTGAAATACCAAAACTGAGCATTTTTAAAACAAGAAGGTTTTATTGGTCCCATTGCTATGGGATTTAGATTTTTTTTTTTTTTTTAATCCATAATATTGTAGAATAGGATGTAAGAACTGCAGTGTGGTGTCGTGCTAGACTCAGATCAGGCCTACTGAAGCTTTTATCCTGTATAGAGCAGGCTTCAACAGCATGCACATTCAACCTTATAATGACAGAGAAAGTATACACTTTGGGGGACGAAGCATCATAGATTCTTTCTTAATTTTTATTAAATATTTGACATGCTTAGTGTTTACTACTGCCTAACTTATCTGAAAACACACTAATCTGCTTTCTTGTAGATGGCTTGTATAATTGATATGAATCTGCAGAGAGATATTATGACATCATTTGAAGAATACATTGAGTGAAAGCTGTGGTTAATATAGAAATTAGTTTCAACACTACTACAATCTGTTCAACTTTGAAAATGTACTAGTTACAAACTGAAATGTTATGACAGCTTTAAAGAGCATCTGAGTGCCTCCAAAAGGCTTGTTATTAAAAGTTTACCCACTGACACCTGAAGCATCGCAAGACCTTTTTGCTGCTTGTTTATTATGTGTAATCTAGCCTCCTAGACATTGGAACATAGCTGATCTTTTGGTTAGTCTCACATATTGTATGTATATGTGAGAAAATATCTGTCTCTTGATTTCTATTTTTCTAATTTATTTTAAAATCAATTCTTTTCAGAGAAATTTGAGAATCTGTTATACTGAGCATAGCCAAATTCTCATTTGACTGTATTAAGTCATAGCATATTAAATATGCACCTATAGAAACTACTTTAAACTAAGGCCTGGTCAGTTTTGTGATCGCTATTAAAACAGTCGCTTTACTCTGCCACACCTGCACAGAAGCTAGGCTGTGACAAAAGGCCTCAAAACTCTCTCTCCCTATGGAGACCTCTGGTCTGTTTAGCTCCTGGATCAAAACTGGAATTGAAGGTAATGCTGCCATTGTTGTAGTGAGGGTTTGCTACAGACCACCCAAGTAAGTAAACTAAACGGACAAGAGTTTCTACAAGTAACTGAGTTTCCAGAAGAAGGAAATAAATTACACGGACATTAATAAATGACAGTTAAAACATACCCAACAATGGTAGTCTGATCTTTCAGGTAGCAGGCAGATGAGTTAGTACTAGCTCCAGAATACTTATTCTACAATAGCACACTGTTCTGTTTCTTTTGCTTCTGTATCTCTACTCTGCTCTGGTGAGACCACATCTGGAATGCTGTGTCAAATTTTGGGCTCCCCAGTTGAAGAGAGACAATTATCTGCTGGAGAGAGTCCAAAAAAGAGCTATGAGGAAGCTTATGGGACTTGAACATCTCTCCTATGAAGAGAGGCTGGGAGACCTGGGGCTTTTTAGCCTTGAAAGGAGAAAGCTGAGAGATCTTATCAATGCCTACAAATATCTGAGGGTGGGTGTCAAGATGAAGGTTCCAGCACAACACGAGCAGACACTTTATGGTGAGGGTGACAGAGCACTGAAACAGGCTGTCCAGACAGGTTATGGAGTCTCTTTCTATGGAGAATTTAAAAACCTGCTTGGATGCATTCCTCTACCTGGATGTGTTCCTGCACTGCCTCCCCTAAGTGATCCTGCTTTGGCACAGGGGTGGACTCTGATCTCTGGACATCCCTTCCAATCCCTAACATTCTGTGATTCTATTTCTGCTGTTGCTGGAATGGTTGATAGTATATCGTTCAATAGCAGAAAATGTGTATTGACAAATGTTCAGATTTGGGGTATCAGCCCTTGAAATAGCTAGGGAAGTCTTCTTACATGAGCTTTGCCTGGATGCATGCCCAAGTACATGCTGTTTGGGAGAATCAAGCACTGGGCTTGATTTGGAGTGAAAGATGGGTTGTATTGTGAAGTGGTGCCATTAGGATGTCTTGTTTCACATCCTCACCAAAAGTGATTTAGGCCTGCCTTCATTGGCAGTTTATACATCATTAATAGTCATTTGTCATGCAATAAAATATTATGCAATTGTCAGCCACCTGCTGATCAAAGCTCCACTAGTCCCTGAGCAGTGACCAGTCCCTGATGGATCTTTTTCCTCAGATGAGGAATAAGAAGACCTCAGACCAAAGTATTATTATTGGACCAAACTGTCACATGAAAGGTGAGGAACTTACATTGTCAAGGTATAATTACCCAAAGATTTCTCCATTTGAGGTCCCTCTCTGCAGATATCCATCTGGAGCTGGTTTTCCACTATACATTCTGAATAAACCATAAGATTTGATGCCTGAGATTCTGCGATGGGAAACCTAGGGTTGAGGAACTTCTTTACCAACATTATAGCAGCTACAAAGAAGAGGTTTAACTTTAGTGCAGCCCAAACCAGGACAAGAAGATATGCAGTTCCTGTCTCCAGACAGAAAGCTCAGTTGGGTGGAAAGGGAGATGGCCTCCAAACCTGAGTAGAACGCCTAAAATGATTGGTTTTGCCCAAAGTCGTCAGCAGTTAGGGAAGCATAAATTCCACTTTTCTAGATACCTCCTGCAAATAGCAAGCTGCTTAAACAGAGTAAGTATTGTTAGCTACCTAACAGTTAACAGGGGTACTAAGTTCTGTTATGCTGTTAATTTACCTTGATGATTTGTGAAAACAGCTGCACTAATGTGTCAGTTTTGTACTTTTTTTCTACACTAGCAGACTGTATCAACATGCAAATGAAGAGTGAAATTGTTAAAAGTTCTTAAAAGTCCCTCTGCAACAAATCAACAGAGTTCTTTAGTGTTTTGTTGTGGGTTTTTTTAACTATTGACTATGAGTTGGTCAGGTTGGAGGCAGTCAGTGATGTGCAAAGTCATCCTTTTTATCTCTGAGAAATGGGATTAGTTGAACTGACAAAAGATAAGCAGGCAGATGGCACATTATGGAGGGCAAAGCGCACTGACAGTCTGCCCTGGGGTTGGTTTGGCTTGGCACCCATTATTAGAACAACAGTTCAGAGTAGAGGATGAGAAAATCAAAAGATAAGGTAGAGAGAAAAATAATTATTGAGGTTCCCCATTTTTCTTATTCCTATGAGATACACAGAAAACTCTTACCCCTGTGTAAAAGGCTGGAAAACGCATGGAAGGTGTTTGCCTTGTACAAGCCAATTTGCCACACATATGTAGGCAGCGTGGTCCTAAAGTACAAAGAAAGCATTCCTCAATTAAAAGAATTCTACTGCTTCCTTGTCAAACAGCACAGCTGAGGTAGCACAGCTGGAGATGGTAGGAAATGCTCAGCTAGGGTGTGCAGCAATTTCATTGTGCAAAAGCCACTCAAAACTGCTAGGTCCTCACCACTATCTTCTTCCCAGCCCTGATAACAAATCTGTGTCTAATATCTGAAGATGACATAGATAAACTTCACAGGCAAAATGTTTGAATATTTTCAAAGTTTGACATAAAATTACCTAGGTAGGTAGTGACAGGGCTCAGAGCAACCTGATCCAGTTGAGGATGCCCCTGCTTACTGCAGAGGGGTTGGACTAGATGACCTTTGGAGGGCCCTTCCAACCCAGACCATTCTGTGATTCTGTAAAAAATGACTTAGTTCCATTCTTGAGAAAAAAAATTCTCTCTGCTGTTTGTACAAGAAATACAACATAGCTTGGCCAAATACGTGCTTATAATACGGCACATCATGGATCCATCTTTAATCCTAGTTGGCTATTGCCATTTTGTGAATGCTCTGTCAAACTTGTCGCTAGGTTTCATCAACATTTCTTTAGAGGTAAGTTGAAGCTTGTGATCAACTCCAGAATTTCCAATGCTGATTTCCCAGTTTTTTCTTAAGGCATGTTTTCTACTAGTTCATTCTGATTAATGGCTTATTAAGAAATGTGATGACTACTACAATATAAACACCACCACTCATTGCCTTGCTCTTGCCAAACATTCTGATTTATCTAACTTGGTCACTGGTTTACTGAGGTGTACTTCAGGGGAAATTCCACTGTAGCTAGTCTGATACTGAGAAGCTGCAATAGCTTATTCTCTACAAGAAAGGTTATTAGCACAAAATCTGGTGCCAAAAAAAAAGCTATATGCTAATCCTAGGGTTGGCAGTGTGAGTAATCTGAGCATGAACGGAAGCCTCAGGGTTGATAGGCGTGATTCATATAATGCTATTGGAGTCTGAAGATGTTAGAGTCTTAGCTCAGCCATCAGCTTCTGATGTTCTCCCTTCTTTTCACAGAATCACAGAATGTTAGGGGCTGGAAAGGACCTCAAAAGATCATCTAGTCCAAGCCCCCTGCCAGAGCAGGATCACCTATACCAGATCACACAGGAACACAACCAGGCAGGTTTTGAATATCTCCAGAGAGGAGACTCCACAACACCCCTGGGCAGCCTGTTCCAGTGTTCCATCACCCTCACAGTGGAAGATTTTTCTTCATTTTTCCATGAAACTTCCTATGCCTTAACTTTCACCTGTTGCTCCTTGTCCTGCCATTGGGCATCATCAAGAAGAGCCTGACTCAAGCCTCTTGGCACTCACCCTTTATATATTTATAAACATTAATGAAGTCACCCCTTAGCCTCCCCTTCCGCTCAATCATTTTCATGGCTCTGTGCTGTCCTCCTTGAACTGAGGCACCCAGAACTGGACACAATATTCCGGATGCAGCTTTACCAGGGAGAGGAGAACCTCTCTCAACCTACTAACCACAGCCCTCCTAATACACCCAAGAATAGCAGTGGCCTTCTTGCCCACAAGAGCACACTGCTGGCTCATGGTCAACCTTCCACCCACTATAAGCCCCAGGTCCTTTTCCCCTTCACTGCTCTTCACACAGGTCAGTCCCCAACCTATACTGATACATGGGGTTGTTCTTTCCCAGGTGCAAGACTCTACACTTGCCCTTGTTGAATTTCATTCACTTTCTCCTGGCCCAATTCCCCAGCCTAAGTCTTGCTGAATGGCAGCACAAGCCTCCAATGTGTCAGCCACTCCACCCAGTTTTGTGTCATCAGCAAACTCACTGACAATGTACTCTGTTCCCTCACCCAGGTTGTTGATGCATACATTAAATAGTACTGGTCCCAGTACTGAACCCTGAGGGACCCCAAGAGATCTAGGCCTCCAACTAGACTCCATCCCATTGACCACAACTCTCTGACTTCTTTCCTTTAACCAGCTCACAATCCACCTCACTACTTAATAATTCAGATCACTCTTCCTCAGTTTAGCTGTGAGGATGCTGTGGGAAATGGTGTCAGATGCTTTACTGAAATCAAGATAAACCACAGCCTCTGCTCTACCATCATCTATCCACCTGGTTATGTCCTCATAAAAGGCTATCAGGTTTGTCACTTCACTTCTTGCCCATGTGAAGGAAGGGGTCTTCAACAGACCACCTTTTCCCTGAGCAGCCTGTTAAGGCTCCTGACCTTAAGTTTGTAGGGCTCCTATTCAGAGACTGAGCAGAGATCATGAACAGCATTGTTGGCTGATGTGCATTGCTGATAGCTCATTTGTGTTATTGATAAGAAGAAGCTGGGCAGCTCTTTACAGCTACTTGAAGATGTTACATTTAGTAGTAAAACATAAATTCAGTTAATGGTTTTGTATCTCGTTTAAATACGTGAAAATGCAGTAATGAGCAATTCTTTATAGCATTCCTTCCTGCTGGTTTTTTATCTGATAAAAAAAGAGGAAAAATTTGAACTCGTTGAAACCAGCGTTAATTCTGTCACTGCCTTCAACAGGTCTAGGATTCAGCATCACTGTCTATATTTGTAGGTCTGAATTTAGAACAAGTAGGAGAAAGCATTTGGTATGTTACAGACAAAAAATTGTCTACAAGCTGTGTTCCAAGCATACTGAAAAATGAAACATATTCTGTCTGCATACATGCTTATCCAGTTTGGTTTTTTAGAACAGCTTATTAAATGACATCTTTTAGAGCTGACAGATGCATGGTGTCTTTTGTATTAGCTTCTACTTGTCCTGCTGAACAGAGCAAACAATTTCTTGGAAGTTCTAACCTACACACTCACCTAGGCCAAGCGCAAATTTTGGCCTTAGTCAAATTCAAGTAAAATTTGGCAAACTGCCCTCCCACCCCCTCCCAAAGCCTAGCAGTTCCACATATGCCTACATCATTAGCTGTGACTTCCATGTGGCCTCTGCAAGTCTTGAAACTGCCTCTCCCCTCTAGTCTGAGAAGCAAGGGGTTTAGATGAAGGAGTAAAAGTTATCAGGATGTGATATGCAAGCTCAGTTCTACTTTCCTTCAAGTCAGTAACTACTATGTCCATATTTTGTTATCTCCCAGAACTAGTAAATTATAATTTTTCATAACCTGCATTTTTATAATCTGTAAAATCAGTTTCTGTATATAGTTATGCTTTTTCTTAAAATTTTGGATTACATGAACCATTCCAATTCCAAATCAGCCTTTACCCTGCATATCCATAGGTTAATACCAGACAAGTGCTTACTGGAGCCTTTCTTTTTATGCCAGCATCTGTGGTCTCATATGTGACTGTGACTCTTTGGCTTGTGCATGTAGCAATTTACAAATAGTGGACAGAGACAAGATTGTTCAGCTTCTAACCTCAGCCTTGGGTAGCTGAGATCTCAGAAATTAGCTCTGTTGGAACAGAGTTAGTAATGATGGTCCAACATGCTCTAGTAGCAAATTCTTATCTTATAATATATTATGTTCAAAAAATTACATGTTTTAGTGCTGGAGCTCAAAATTTATATCTTTTAAAGAAATTACTTTGCACACAATAACTAAAATTCTAATATAGTTACAAATTCATCTTTAAATGGGTAATAGTGAAGCAGTAGCAAAAGAATGTAACCTTGAAAAACAGTAAATTGCAACCGCACAGCCACGAAGGTCAACACCTCCTTTCACGCGTAAATAAGGCAAGTGCCATAAAGTACGTGATCGCAGTAAGCAGGGCAGTCGCCTGCCAGGACCTCCGCAGGCACCAGAGGTGAGACTGTCCCGCGCAGCGGGCGCACTCTTGGCAGTGGCATTTCGAGTGAGTTTGCGTTTGGCACTTCTGTGGGAACGCGCAACTAAGAGCCACGCTCCTTCACTGCAGGGACGGTTCCTCCTTATTTCACTACGAAATACTGGGGGTCGAAGACCTCCGTGGCCGAACGGGTGGGCGCACCCACGGCCACAGCGCCCAAGTGCTGCCCGGGGCCTAGCGCGCCCGGCTCGGCGCCGTGCCCGGCGGCTCCGCGGGGCGAGGGCCGCGGGGGGCCGCGTGGCGGGCGCGCCGCCGCTACCGGTGCCTCCGCTCGGGCGGCTCCTGGCGGCGGCGGCGCTGCCAGCAGCCCTCCCGGCCGGCGGGGACGGCGGCGACGAGGCCCGATGGCGAGACCCGGCGCTGAGTGCCCGCCGCCCGGTCGCCGGGTGATGGTGGTTGCCCGGACGCTGCTCTTTTGGGCGCTGGTGTACAGCTATTGCGGGGTGTGCGTCTGCATCGCCGGGCTGCGGCTGCTCTGGAGCATCGGCCGGCGGCCGGGCGAGACGTTCCGCTGGGTTGTGCGGGAGAACCCCCCTGCCTGCCTCAACGACCCCTCTTTGGGTACCCACTGCTACGTCCGGATCAAGGTGAGGGCGAGGGCGGTAGGAGACGGTGAGGCCGGGGGAGAGGACCCCGTCGTGCGCACTCACACCCCTGCGCGCATCCCTCCCCTTGCATGGCCCCTGCCCGCCCGTGCGGGCGTGCGCGCGGGCTCCGGCCGCGGCTCGCTCTCCGCTGCCGCTTGCACACCTGCGCGCATACGTGCGCCTGCATACGCCCGCTGCCGCTGCTCCTGGGAAGCGGTGCCGTGCCCGGCCGGGCTTGCCGGGGACAGGGGGATAAGTCAGGAGGGGCCTCAGGCCGGGGCCGGCCCGGTTTGTCTGGGAGGAAGCTGTACCTGGCCGGTCGGGATGCAAGGCCCTCGGCGGGTACACGCGGGGCGGCAGAGGCGCTCCCTGACCCCGGGTCGCTGCAGCCCACTGGCAGGTATGTGCCCCTCCGCTCCCCACACCCTCCTCTGCTCCACTCTGTTCTGTTATTTACGGTTTGCCCCGTTACACGTGAGAGTCCCTTTCGTGCACCAGGTTCACAGGAAAAACGTTAAAAGAGATAAACCCCCTCCCTAAAGGCTCTTCAGCTAAAGCAGTCACTTTCTATATTTGTTTCAGATCTCTACCTATGATTTGATCCTCTTCCAAATTCTCTCCATGAAGTTGTATTAGTTTGTTTTCTTTTGTAGATATAGGCGGGCAAAGAACGCATAGCAATTTTTGTCAGGTGTTATTTTGAATAAGATAAGCACAAATATCTCAGGGATCTGTGCAGGTGGGTTTGTGCTAGGCAGTACCAATATAAAGCAAGCTTCTCAGTTTCTCATGATTTACTTGTTTCCTTGTTCCAACATCATTAAGAGGCACATGTGTGCTTTTTAATGTATATGCCACACTCTTTGTTTTGTGTGGCATCAAGCAGTAAATTATTGGTTGCTGTAGAAGTGAGGGGTAGGACAGTAATAAAAGGGCATTTGGGGGCAAATGAATTGCTGTCAATATGACACTCGCTGCTGGATAACAGCAGGCTAATTTGTTTCTTTTCCAAACACATGTATCCCAGAGAGCTGTACAGATTTCAACAAAACATGTTTTGGAAAAGATGGCAACATCCTATGTTTGTTTTAGGGAGCAGAAAGAAAGGAAACAGAAAGGAGCAACTGAAAAGGAAGGGCTTAGTTTGGGACATGTGACATTTAAACTGCTGCTGTACAAGTGGCAACTGAATTTGTATGTGTAAAGGGGATGGCTTAAAAGCAACAGATAGATGGAAATAAAAACATTGAGATTAAATCCCTAGAGGACATTAACTGAAAGAAGCAGCATGGAGAAGGGCTTACCCACTACTCACTAAACTGAAAAGACAAATTATGTAAGGAAACTGAGAAACTTCTAGTTTTTCAAATACAAAAGGATCTGAGATAAGAGTGGTATGGAGAATAGTGAAGATGATCAACCCCCAGATGTTCCCTCTTCAGAGCCCTTCAGGAATCAAAATATAAGCTAATGGTTTTGTAGCTGATTAGTAATTTAGCAGTGCCAAGGCAGCTCAGAGAATTTGAAGGATCTCTGGCAAGAAAAACTTCATGTGTGTATTTGTGGTCCTTGGTCTGATAAAAGCTCTCAGTGTATAGCAAAGGCATGGAGGTTTTTTCCTCCCTTTTTGAAATAGCAGACAGTCTAGGGTCTGACATTTGCTCAGGAGTTGTACAATCTTTCTCTCTGCAGTTTTTTTCACATGACTCCTAAACAGCATGTTGTATTTTGTAAATTAACACTGCCCCCACTTCTGTATCTGCTTCTGTGCCAGAATTCAGTAAACCCTCTAGGTCATAACTTCAGCTTATTGAAATTCTGCTGGGTTTGACCTTGAGTTAGTTTAAGCTTGCGTACATCCATTCATTTCAATGGCATTTCAGTGTTCGGTCTCTGCACTGCAAACAATAACTTGCCTGCTGGTTATTCTGGTAAGACTCATTTTCTTAAAAAATGCACTAGAAGTAGTGACTATAGGCAGGGCAGAAAGAAGATTATAACATTAAGGCTGTAATTTCTGGAGCAAGTCTGGAACTTTGAACAGTAAAAATTATTAAACACTACTTTTGTTCTAGTTACTCAGTTTTGGTTGCTGTTGATTCTTAAGCATCCATGCAGTCCTTTATTGTGTCAAAATGCAGTGTGATGGTTTTAAATAGTTGTGTAATCTTACAAACTAACTGAAGATTTAAAGTGCATTTAAAGTCTACTGTGTCTTAAAGCTTTTTCCATAAAGCACATGACTATGTGAAAGTAAGGCACTATCTTCCTTAGTAATCTGCATTTCCTAGTCACCATGACAGCCAGTGCTCTTTCAGAAATGTTAGCATGATCATGGCTGAACTGGCACATAGTCAACATTGTCTGGCATGTATTAAAGACAGTCCTCCCTGGAAGAAGCTGTGGCAGCTGGGTGTGGAATACACAGTATTGCCAAGGTATAGCAGATAATTCTGATCTCAGAACTGCAGAAGACTGCCGCTTCAAAAATTGACAATTTGGGTTTTGTTTTGGGTTCTGTTTTGTTTTTCAGGGTAATATATTGTTTTTTAGAATATTGTCTGAAACCTTGTTAATTCTCATATGCCAGTATAGAAGTTCTATACAGCAATAAAAACACACTTCTTTTTCTCTTGTTTTAGGATTCTGGGTTAAGATTCCACTATGTGGCTGCTGGAGAAAGGGGTAAACCACTTATGCTGCTGCTTCATGGCTTTCCAGAATTCTGGTAAAACTCCCTATATGCTTTTCTTTTACAAAAGAAGCAGCTTAGGATAACCAAGAGTGATCATCTCATCTTAAGTATCCCCAGTGTGATCCATGTTATGTATCTAGGAGTACTAACTACTGGCATGAAGTTTTAGTAGGGAACAAACCACTGAAATATTTTTTTTAACTGCAGCATCCACAGAAAATGCCTGCAGGTTGATGCAAACCAAGCATCTTTTTTGCATTGTCAATCCATTTTTCACTTGAGTTTACACAGTTGTTGTTTTGGTTTTTTTTTTTTCAAAATTTGGAGAGGAACTGCTCATTTTTAATGAATTTCCTGTTTGGATAATGTTTGTACTGTATCACTAAACTCATGGGGTCATTACAATAAGGACCCATTATATGTTAAGTGAAATATGGATTGCTACATAAAAAATACTATACATTAATTTTTATCTGGGGAGGGAAAGAAGGACTAGAAGTTCTATAGGCTATTGTGCAGCCTAATTTCAGAATACTACTTAGGGAAAAAGGTTCTATTAATAGTTCATCACAAGATGAATGATGAATCTAACCCAATCCTAAATGTTTGTTTATAACAATGAAAAGCAGTCATGTGTCTAATGATTTAACCAAATTACTCGGGCTGTCATTGCCAGGTTTAACTAGTGAAGCATGGCTTACAGAACTTGCACTGAAAAAAACAATGAGAGAATAGGGAAAGTGGTAATGCCAGTAATTCAGTAAGTTAAATGATCCTTTTCCTTTCTAAACTCAGATATGGAGCTAGGGTCCACTGTTGGAACTGTGATCTTTCAAGCTGGACTCAGGTCATACCATGATAAATTGACCCAGGTAAAACAGAGGTCAGTTCCCTTCCCTCAGCAATTTCCTATAGATACTAATGGCCTTGAGGATGATGGTAGAAAGTTATATTTATTTTAAGATCAATTTTCAAAATAGATTGTTCTTATAATAAATTGCTATCTAAAAGGATTATATCTGTAAATGTTGACTAAAAAGACAGCTAGATGGGAGGTGCATATTCTATGCAAACATTATGCATACCTTCCATAACATATCTTCTAGCATAGTAAGGCAGTTGAGATTACAGCTGTTTTCCCCTACAGTGGGAATAATGGAAAATGTATCATTTTACATACATATTCTACTGAGATCCAGTATATTATTTTCAAAAAGTTGGCCTTTAAATAACAATTAATATTTTGCATTAACTGACCAGTTGAGTGGAATAAGAATATAGGTCACTGGGACCACCAATAGCATAGTTCATATAACTGTTTTCAAAAAGAAGACTACATGCTAATAGTCTATAAAATAGTCACTGTACCAGTACTGGTGGTGCTTTGCCAATTCAATCAGTGAGCAAATTTTTACTCAAGAACAGAGACTGTTTTGAGAGCACAAGATAAAATAAAGCATCAAATTTGTGTCGCTTGGCTAACAAAACAAACAGACACACAAACAAACCCAACGAAAAAAACCAAACAACTAAAATAAGACCAAACCCCGCACTAAACAAACTGGTCTGATTCACAGTTACAATTTATAATTGTAACAAATCCTCTCCCTTTAAGAGTCTTAAGGTTCTAAATAGGACAGCTATAACCAGACAATAGTGAGTGAGTGATTGTACATGTCTGAAGATGAAAGGTCACTTAAGAATATAAAACACCAGACCCATTAAGTGCTTTAGATGCATATGAACTTGAAAATCAATTCCAATGTTATGGAATGAAAATAATAAAATATTTTAAATTGGGCATAATGTGGGACAGCTGGGTAGCTTTAAGACTTACTGCTACATTTTTTACAAGCTGCCTTTCAGAAATAAGGTGATCAGAAAGTCACAAAATTGTTTCCATCACTCAACCTTCTGAACATGAAATATTTGCCAAGATTTCCAAATTCTGCTTGCAAAGCAGTTGTCCAATAGTTACATTTCATATGTGGTAAAAGGATTTCTTTGAATAAAAAACCTACCTGTTTGGCAAGTCAGACATTCAGTGGCTGATGGACTGTTGTGATAACAGAAGATGACGATAGCAGGTAGACATTTTCTGAAAATAAAAATAGTTCATTTATTTATTTATGGGCCTTGTTTCTTCTTACTGAAGTATATAGCATAGCTACAACAGTTACCATGGCAAATTCAGCTTCTAAGTCATTGTATAATGCTTTTAAAAATTTAATTCCTGGAGATCTCAACTAGATCTTCTATTTGCATTATAGGGCACTGAAATGGAAATGTCCTGATTGTTCTGTTTATATGAATACAAATGTCTGTAATTAATGAATGTTACTGTAACATTACTTATGTTCAAAGTAATAGGCTGCAGGCAAGGCTGAAGTGGAAGAGCCAATGATCTGATGTAGACAGTTTGAATTGGGGCAGAATTCTCTGCATCACTTATGATCACTGATGATCCAAATGTTATATATTGTTTCTCTGAGACCATTGAAACAAAAGCAGAAGTAAAAGCTAGATCCTGGCACAGAGGGATGCTGCCATTATTATACATACATAGAAGGATCATATTTTTCATCAGCATTTCTATTAGATTTTAAGCAACCGCTATCTTGGTACTGGCTACCCTGAAATATATTTGGTTTCATTAGCAGTTGAAGGGCAGGTAGTTCTTGCAGGATGAGACCCACCATTTTCTCATTATTTTGCTTCATAACACACATGGAGTCACTACATACTGTTAGAGAATGAGGAATCACCCTTTTCTTGAGTTCTTAATTTTGTATATCTTTTAATGTCTCTAATGTTGCCATAGAAACTACACTTTGTGTAGTTACACACTGAGAGATTGCAGTGAAACAGTTCTGGTGGCACAGAGACACAGACAAAAGTATACACAACATAAATCATAGAAACTTCACCAAGGTCATTTCTTATTAATTTTATTTCCTTTTTCTGGTTTATTTGGTGTTTTAATTACTCTTTTCTGAAAAGACAAAAAAACAAACCACCATGCCTTAAGGCATGTTTCCCTACTCTATCAAAATATGTGTGTGTGCTAGCCAAAGAGAAAAGAAAGATTTGCAGACCTTAATTTGATAAAAGTATGGCTCCAAGGATAAAACAGAATAGTTCTCTTGTGTGCTTTGGTTCATGCCTGCTTTCTTTACAGCAAAGGGGCCACACCAGACTCCAGGAACTGTTGAAACATTCGAGTTCTGGCCATGCCCCCTTTCTGATAGATGCACTTCCTTACTGGAGAATTCAAGAAGGGAGCACAAAACTACTGTAGCCACAAAGGACCATCAGCATACCACAGAAAGAAAAATGCAGAATTGCACAGAAATTGCAAATGAAGCCATACTAATTTACCCTCAGCTACTTGGGAGCAAAAGCATTGAGTGCATTTTGGTATCACACTGCTTGACCTTATAACTCCATATTTTTTCCCCCACTTTGTCAGGTACTCTTGGCGCCATCAATTGCGGGAATTTAAAAGTGAATATCGAGTGGTGGCCCTGGATTTGAGAGGCTATGGAGAGACAGATGCTCCTTTTCACAAAGAAAACTACAAGTTAGATTGCCTGATAACAGATATCAAGGATATTTTGGAATCTCTAGGTACGTTAGAAGACAAACTGCTCAGCTCACAGATAACTTGATTTAAAAATACCCCAACCTGCATTCTCTTTACTGTATACACATTACAGATATGTATAGATGTAGCTCTAAAGATGCTCATATTTTATGATTACCAATGAAAAAAATGTTTTCTAGTTATTGTATGTATGTCAGTATGAACAATATGTAGTTATCTTCTGTCATGAGTTAAAAAAATAATCCCTGTGTGCTGTGAAATTCAGCAGTGCAAACTTATGATCTTTCTCCCTAAGAATGTCTTCACTTACTCCTAACCATTGCACTTAGCTGATAAAGTTCTGAATTAGTCTAGCACTTGAAGACCAAAGAATTTAAATCAGGCGACATTTCTCTCGCTCAAACAAGACAGAATAAATATTGTGGTCTTTATAAAGATGATGACAGTACATCTGCTGTATTAAAAAAAAAAAATAAATCCCAAAATACCACTCCTGCACAGTAGTCAGTTCTCAAGAGCTGAATCACTCTGTCTTACACAACAATGAGAAGAACAGAAGGGACAACATGTTGTTCTGTGTGGTAAATACACAATGTAATGGTCTACAGCTGAAGCAAGTCTGCAGAATTTGCCTGTCCGGTTCAGTTTGAAGCAGAGCTGTTAAGGTGATAAATACCCTTCACTAGATGTTAGAATTTCCTTTCTATATCAACAGCCAGGCAAGGGATAAGACTGATATTCTACAATGTTTTTAGCTCCCTGGATACTCTATGGGTACTGAAACAACTTATCTTGTTTCCCACGAAGAAATAGTGAAGTGGTCATTTCAGTTGTAAGGCTTGAATTTAGGATTTACTTTGCTTGCGATGATGGAGGACTGTCAAAAGATGCGCAGGCAGTCCCCACACTGTGTTTACATTTTCCAACCTTTTTTGGTTGTGTTATCTCCATGGTAATGCCATGGTTATGCTTAAGAAGTGCTCTTATCATAATTCAATTTCATAGGGAATTAGAATTTTTTGGAAACATATCTGAGCCTTGTTATCTTTACCACAAGTTAAATTATTTTGGAGAACGTGACTATATCAAAGGTGCTTTAGAAGATTTCTCTTCAAGAGAGGTTATAAGGTGCTTTGACAACTATGTCTAAATTTATGCCAGAATTCTAAACAGTTTGGCTTTTATACATTTAATTTCTAGTGTATGTTCTCAGCATTACCATTCTCAATGAAAAAGGCAATGGTATGTCACACTATAGTATATATCTCTAGCAGTGGTTAAAGGGAGAATGGTTAGGCTTTCAAAAATTCAATCATGATTTTTCTCCCCACTTTATTACTGTTAAATAACCATTTTTATTGATCGAAGAATAAGTACATGATTGCTGAGAACTGTAAAAATTGCCATCAAAACAGCATATGGAGAAAAGCTACAGACTTACTAAATATGGAAATGTGTGTATTTGTATGTATATATATATATGCTATATAACATATGCTATATGTTATATATATGCTATATAACATATATATGCTATAGGCTAGATGTGAGGAAGAAGTTCTTCACCATGAGAGTGGTGAAGCCCTGAATAACACCATGAAGTGGTGAAGCCCTGGAATGGGTTATCCAGGGAGGTGGTTGAGGCCCCGTCCCTGGACGTGTTTAAGACCAGGCTGGACGAGGCTCTGGCCAGCCTGATCTAGTGTAGGGTGTCCCTGCCCATGGCAGGGGGTTGGAACTAGATGATCCTTGTGGTCCCTTCCAACCCTGACTGATTCTATGATTCTATGATTCTCTGATTCTATATATATGGCTATTAATTATACTGCCCAATTTTTTCATAATGATGATGTTTAGTGTTTAGATAACCTTCTACATTCCAAGAAATGGATAAGGATTCATAAGGAGGGTCTTAGGAGATTGCTCAGTCTTTCTGTCTGCAGTTTCAAACCCCAAACTCCAAGCATAACAAATACACGTGCATTATAAATGCAAATTGAATTGTATATCTGACCTTATATTGGCTAAGATGTGAACAGGGTGGCCATTTTGATACTGATTGACTTCATTTTTACTTTGAGGTAGTGTAGTTAAAGTGCAATGGAAGTCCAAGTAAATAATTTTAATTATTTGCACTTTTTTTTTCTGACCATTAGTAATGGAAGTAGTGCAGTATTAAATAGTTACATTAATCAATGTGCTGGACCACATATTTTGCCCAACAATTATTGTATATGGTAATTTGTATGTATATAAATTTCACCTAAATAAAAGCACAAATCTGTTTTTGTGGTAGGATACAACAAGTGTGTGTTGATTGGCCATGACTGGGGAGGAATGATTGCTTGGTTAGTGGCTATATGTTACCCTGAAATGGTGACCAAGCTGATTGTGGTTAATTTCCCTCATCCTTCTGTGTTCACAGGTGAGTTTTATAGTAGTCTTTTTATCTAGAGTATCCACATTGTCATCATGCTTGTGTTTGCTGTGAGGTGCTAAAGAAGAATCAACTATTTGCCCCTTTAGATGTTCAGTAGATTAGTTGCCAGTATTCACTGCCTCTTAATCTGTACTGTATTTTATGAAGCAGAAAAGTATCAAGTATTTGATTTTATTTATTTCTTTTAATAATTTATTCTAGGAAGTGGGAGTGCTTGCAACCAAATTTACTGGTGTTTTTCTTAGTCCTCAAAGGTCCACAAATACAATTTTCAAATTCATGAATCTAGTTTATACCACCTTGGCAGGACAAAATTCCCTGAAGAGGGGTGCATATTGCATTACACCCAGGTTAAGGCCTCATGCATCCTTAATACAATACAATACAATACTTAAATCTGCATAAACCAGCATTTGTATAGATGTGATTCAGACATTAGAATTTAATTCTCATTTAGGTAATAAGTGACAATTTATGTCTAGTACAATGCTCACTGAAACAAGACAGCCTTTCCAAGCTATTTACTAGAGGCCTGGAAATGTACTAGTACTGAGCTGAAACAAGGATTTAAGAATTTGTTATGTGATAGGTTTTCAGCTTGTCTACTACTCAGCACTATAAAACATTTCATAAGGATTAGATCAACATTCATTAATTTAAATCAAAGTAGTATCTCAGTAATTTTAATTTCTTCAGTTTCTGATCTTACTTAGTTCCATTTAAAAAGCCTCCCCATTTCCCCAGAAATAGTTAGGCATATTCAATGTAGCTTTAATATTTATTTCAGTTGATTGTAAATCTGACCCTACAGCATGATGAATCACAGCCATTCACACATTTCTCACAGAGTTCTTGGGCACCTTTCTAAGATATCGAAGAAAATTTTACTGAGTAATTAAGCTTCACTTACTTGGTAGTTTTAGGCACCAACACACTTGCCCAAGGAAATGTCTGTTCACCACCACCAGAGTAAACAGGACCTTTTTGGATTTTTATTCACTGAGAGCAGGAGCCAGGCTGTATAGAAGACAAATACATTTTGTTATAGTATTTCTTTCCATATTTGTTAAAGTGCAAAATCAGTTTTGTAGCTCGATATAGCATCCTTGGGTCAAATCTGTTCTACTGTGGATTAAATGAAAATTCATAGTTTATAAACACTGCAGAAAAATAAAGTGAGCAGTACTGACGATGGTACATCAAGAAAAAATATAATGGGTGATGCAGTTTCAGAGTGTATAAGATAGGAAATTTTAGAAGACAGCTGACAGTTCAATTTACTTTGTTTTACCCATTTTAATTCACTGTCAATCTTTCAGAGGGATCTCCTATCTTGGGAGTGCAATTTTGCATTCCTGAATTCGCATCTTTAAAAATTAAGTTCTAGATGCCCTAGTGCCTTCATACAGTCTGTGCTTGCTTCGAGGAAGTTAGATATTTGAATGTCAGTGTTGTCTCTTGCAAGTCATTGGAGAAACAAAATTACAATTGGGGGGAAAAAAGAGATACACTGCAAATTTGGCTATATGATTTTCTTTTGTAATGTATGCTCAAATGTCTTTAAAAAGTGACACTATGTCATCTTGATTCTGGTTCATAATATTGCCAAGAAGACAGCTGTTAGAAAAATTCTGTACTTTTGTAAACAGAATTGATGCTGCCTTTAGAATGTACATCTACAGATTGTACATCATTGATGAGAGAAATACTTAAGGACTTGTATTTACGCCTGCCAGGGGAGGTTTAGGCTGGAGGTTAGGAAGAAGTTCACAGAGAGAGTGATTGCCCACTGGAATGGGCTGCCTGGGGAGGTGGTGGAGTCACCAACATTGGAGGTGTTCAGGAGGAGACTTGATAGGGTGCTTGGTTGCATGGTTTAGTTGATTAGGTGGTGTTGGATGATAGGTTGGGCGCGATGATCTTGAAGGTCTCTTCCAACCTGGTTTATTCTATTCTATTCTCTTATTCCACAGCTGGGGGGGGGGGAAACAACAGCAAAAAAACCCAACACAACCAACCAAACATTATCTGGTTGTGCTGCATAAATAGATCTCTAAGTGAAAACCTATCATGTGGTTAAACTCTTGAGTGTCCCTACCCTCATCTGATCTTTGGCAGGTTTCTGGTTTGCTGGTTCTATTAACACATATAAAACAAGTATGTTATATAATGGCCACATCACACACTTACTCCTGAAACAATAATCATCTTTTGTCACACAGCATGCTCTAATGTAATATTTTCAAAACATTCCTTTAAGTTTAAAAAAAAAAAAAGTAATACTAACAGTAATTTTATTTGAGTCATCAGTTTTCATTTTTAATTCATGGGCATTTTTGTTTCAGAATACATTCTACGACATCCATCACAATTGATTAAATCTGGTTACTACTTCTTTTTCCAAATGCCATGGTTTCCTGAATTCATGTTTACAGTAAATGATTTCAAGGTGAGCAAAATAAGTGCTCTTGTTTATATATTTAACTGTGAGTGATGGAAGAATTGCCACCTATGTTGATCCTTTCTGACATAGTTAGAATTATTGGAAAAAAACCAAAGCACTTTCTGATTTTTCTTCTTAAGCTTTATATATTTATGTAAAGTAGGATATAAGTACACAGAGTCTCTGAGATTAAGTCTTTTTGTATTTCTGAGAGGCATTCAGGTACATAATTTTAACCTCTGGCACTAAGTGCATTACTCCACCTAGACAGCTGGTTTTACTTGTGCATGTGCCACAAGAATATATTTGGTGCCTGGGGAACTCCTGCTAACTTATATGAAGCTGTTGTGTGCAGTGAAACATCCTCTTATCCCCCAGAGCCTGCTACAAGGCAGGCAGCCTAGGAGTCTGGGCACCAAAATCATCCAGGTGATTAATTCTGCTTGAGGAACCAACAAGGCCAACAGTTTGTATAACCTTAAAAAACAAGCACAAGCATATAAAAAGGGAAAAATCTGCTGTAGGCATGCATCCTTCTCCATGCATACAGCCCAGTGCAGAGCTCCCAGCGCTGCACATGCTCAGAGCAGAGCAAGCTGGGGATCATTCTCCCTCCCACCTTGTCAGATGCTGGGGTCCATCCCAAAGTATGTGCCAGCACTTGCCTCTGCCTGTCACAGGGGACAGGTCAGGGTGCAGGACTGCATAACTTGGTAATACTGATTTTTGCCTGAACTTGATTACTCTGCAGTAAGTTATACCAGAAATAAGTTTACCATGTGTTTTACACATAGCTCTCAAAAAAAACCCAAACCCCACCTTATAAAACTGTGTCCTGTTGAAGAAGAGGAATCACATTTTCTAGCTATCTTATGTAGTGGATTTTTATGCTTCCTTTTGCAGGTTCTGAGAAGTTTATTTACCAGCCAGGCCACTGGAATTGGAAGGAAAGGCTGCAGATTAACAGCAGAGGATATTGAAGCTTATCTCTATGTCTTTTCACAACCTGGAGCATTAACTGGACCCATTAACCATTACAGAAATATTTTCAGGTCAGTGTAACAAGGTAAAATAATCTAGAGACCCTAGAAGCCACAAATGTCATTGTTGTCTTCTGCTGCTAAAATAGAAGGAAAAGCCACAAATCTGTTTCTGAAGTCTCACCAGGTAACAAAGGCATTCAGTGTCAAGCAGGGTGATGCAAACTGAATTGTATGAAGTGTCCACACAAAACCACAAAACAACCAGAGTGCAGACAAGGCAAGTCTTTGTTTCAAAATTTACTGGAGACCCTTCACAGAACCCATAGAAAAATCCATTTCTCAATACTACTTTAAAAATACCATCAATTATTTGTTCACATTACATTCATATTATCTAATAATAAAATATATGAAGAGCTTATTATTAGATAATAATTCTAGATAATATTGCATCCAAGTATGTTATTTGCACTTGTAACTTTAGAAAGTCAAGTATGACTTCAATTTTACTGTGTTTTGGTTGATGTTTTTAAAAGGTGGGGTAGGGTTTTTAATTAAGTCTAAAACTAACCCTAACTCTCTTCTTTCTGTGTTCCTGCATTGGTCTCATCAGACTCACTGGCAGCAGTAAGCACATATAGCAGGAAGCATTCACAGACTAAAACAGAGAGATGGTATCATAATAGGAATATTTTTTCAATCCATTTTTAATGGTTTTAACTTTTCTGGTTCAGCCTTAGAGATTGAGACCCCATTTTTATCTACCAAAAACTCAACAGGGCCAGAAGGTCTTTATCTCTACACTTACTCTACTTACAATTTATATCCCTAAAACTATACCCTTTCTTTAATGCCTCCAGTCTTCAACAGTGCTGTATCTCCTGCATGCTTCTCTAACACAAGATCAACTTCCCAATATTCTGTTTAAATTACAATCTTTTTCCTTGTTTAAGATCAGACAGTAGGTTAATTTTTCATTTTCCCTGGTCCAAATTCAGTGTTCCTTCTGTGCCTACCATGCTCTCACTGTCAGGAGAGCAGTCAAATACTGCAGGGAAATAGCGGGAGCAAGGAAATACTGGGAGGAAGACAGAGATCTGAGTTAAGTGCTGTCTTCTTCAGGGTATGAGACAAAACTGGAATGGGAAAATAGAGAGATTCTTTATTTCCTTCTAAACAAGATAACCCCAAGCACAGACACCAATGGGGAATAAATGAAATGGCTGTGCTTGGTGACAGTATACTCATTCAAACCTCTGCACCATCAGCTGGGATGTCCAAGGGCAATGGGGAGCTGTGTGGCTGCACAGCAGCTTTCCAGCCCTGCAACTTCACTGCAGAAACCCCCAGGGTAGGGCTAATGGGGATCTGGAGAGGCATGAGCACCCTGAGCCTTGTTTGTTAAATTTTCCACAGCACCTCGCATCAGTGAGTGTGCACATTAACCAGATGCTTCTCTGACAATAACACTGAAATGTCTGTGATAGCTGAATTGGTGTGGGATTCATATAAGAGAAATGTAAGAGTTGCATATGATTAAATTATTGTTTCAGGCTCAGAAAAAAAGAAAAGAAAAGCTTAATATTAGTTATTAATCAGAAAGAATCTTCACAGCTATTAATTCCTTTGTGTGTCTGTGCATTGTTTGCTTTATTTTTCTGTACTGAATTCAGAGACTATTTTTTTAAGTGCTGTCTGCCACAATGCAACAGGCTGTGGACTGGAATGAAAGGATTAGTCTTCAGCTCATTCAGTTCTTGCCACCAATTCTGATGGTTGCACTTTGTCAGATATGAATCATTAAATACTAAAACTGGATTTAAATTTTCACCTCTCATATAAGCCATTAAGCAGCATTCGGTTGTTTGCAAAATGAGACTTTAAAACCACTGCTACCAAAGCCATTTTAAGAGTTCTTCTAATTCATCAATCAAAATGAAGTGAAATTATTCTTTAAAGTGACCTTTTATTAGCACATTTCTGGAAAATTTGTATAAGTGGAGAGGAAGAGTGTCTTCCAAGTACCCACTTTTTCATCTTATTTTAAACTAACGCGTGTGATCTTGTTTGTCTTTCCTTTTTCATGGAACATGGTCTCTTAACTAACTCCAAAGTTTCAAACTAGTACTTAAGTATGTCATAAAAGTTTGTTCAGGAAATATTTTTTTATATATTATTGGTATAAGAGAGTAATATTTGAGCATAATATTGAGAAAAATATTGGAGACTTGCATCCGATGGGACGGAATCTCTTCTGGATTTTCACAGCTAGTCCATCACAGTATCTTTGAATGCTTTCTAGTCTGTTAAAGCTCTCGGTTGTGATGTTGCAGTTTTAAAGAGATTATGACCCCATGAAAGGCAAATTTTTAAAGAACATATTTCTTTTACTGCACACAGATATAGGTATGTAAGTCTAAAGCCTTCAAAGACATGCTGCAGCTCTCTGTAAAGGAAACTCTGATGCACTTTGAATGGTAGCATGAGTTTTGTAGATGTCTAAATGTAACTGAATTCTCTTCATTTCAGACATCAATGTTCTATCAAAGATCTTTTTCTACACATATTTTTATTGTTAGGTGTATTACATTTTATTTAATTTTGAGTAGATCTGAAACACATTCGCTAGTATCTTCCATAGTGTATAAAAATGGCAGTTTGGCATTTCCTGGACAACCCTGTATTGGTAAGGCAGTTTGGCTACTCACGTCTTTAACGCTGTACTCTTAACTGCATTGTCTTTCACTAAAACCTACTTGCAGTAAATAATGCAGGTTCAGAAATTTACCATAGCATTCAACAACCAAAGGAAAGCCACTGACCTATAAAATTCTAGCTGTGTTGTTCCACATTCCCTTTGTTAGAGATCAAGTGGCTCCTGAGCTGTGTATCATAATGAAGCATGTTCCAAAAATAACACCTCTGTTGCAATTAACTGCTGATTACAAACATGTTACAGGAAAGGTATCCTGAAAGAATTTCACCATCTTTAACAGGTAAAGGTCTGGGTCACAGGAGTGTTTTCTGAGTATTGTTAAAAAAATATCTTGTAACCTTGGAAACTTGCAGTGAGAATCATGGTTGATTTCAAAAGCTAAGTTGACTGAAATCTGTCTTAGCGATTATTTTTTTTTTTTAAATAAGACCTAACTAACTGTGCTTTATTTTTAAAGCTGCCTACCTCTGCAGCACCATGAAGTTGTCATGCCAACTCTGCTGTTATGGGGAGAAAGAGATGCATTTATGGAAGTTGAGATGGCAGAAATTACACGGATTTATGTTAAAAATCACTTCAGATTAACTATTTTATCTGAAGCCAGTCATTGGCTCCAGCAGGATCAACCTGACATAGTGAACAAGTTGATATGGACCTTTCTAAAGGAAGAGACAACAAGAAAAAGAGAATGACTGCTTGTGTGTGTTTTAATGGGTCTACATAAAAGCTCTTCAATTTTAAAAATTATTTGTTATCAGGGCCATATTTCCAGCCTGCCTTCTATTCTGAGTTCTGTTAGAGAAAAGTGTTTTCAATGTACTGTACCTTTGGACACCAATGTTACTGCTACAAAAAGAAGTATGGAATATATGGTACCAACGTTGGTTTTACCCGTATACTTGTATTTTGCACATAAGAACACCTGCCTTAAGATATACATGTATTTGTACAGAAAGAAAACCATGGAAAGTTGCTTGGTTTTGTTTTCTCCCTTGCTTTACAGTTTTAATGTGTGGTGCCTTTTACAAATTTTAATGAAACAATAGAGTGGTGCCATACTGGAGGAAGTAGTGAGTTTTCATCCTAGATTTGCCTGAATATTTTTAAGGTGTTTTACCATTAAACAGTAACTAACTCTTTTTATTATCTGTATTTTCGCATTCTGACTGATTGAATAACTTATGGGTACATTTCTAGTCCTCAAGTGAATAATGATACTTATCTTCTTGTATTGTTGAATGCAGCTGCTTTGTGCGATGTGTTCTTTCTTGACTAAAACATGGGAAACCTGTACACTCAACACGTCTGAACAAGAAGAATGGAAAATTAAGATATAACATGTATCAAATCCACCTCTGTCTAATAAAATGAAACTTACAATACTCCCTTTTGCTGACTTCTTACGGAGAGATGTCTTACTGAAGCTAAGAACCAGGTTTGAATAGCTGAATTGTCCACTCTGCAGCCTTCCTCCTGCTATGATCGTTGTAGTTTCTTTGGAAAAAATACCTCATTGTTAGCATTACCCATCCTATGTTAACAACTAGCGTTCCTCTCTCCAAGAAAAAGAAGCACGAAACGATTTCCCCAGAAGAGGCGAGTCATCCCTCTATAGAGTTTCTGCCTCTCCACCTGCAGAGCCAAGCTCATGTCGCAGAAACAGACAAAGATGAAGGACTCATAAGGGAAGGCAGCAGAGCCTGAAACAATTCTCCACGCTAGGCCATAAACAAGATGATAGTTACTGAGGTGTCACAAGTTTCACACTATCATGTGTCATCTCTTTCAAGTCACAGTGTCCACACTGGTACTGAGCACAACCCCTGATGACATCTCGTTCAGCATAATCCTTGCAAGAAGGTGGACCAAGGGGTGCTGTCAGCTAAGTATTAGCTCCTGGCTGTCAATTTGCTTCCTTTCATGCACCGCACAAAATCTAAGTACTGCAATAATCACAGGCAAGATAATTGATCTCTCTTGTTCCATCCACAGCTGGTGCCTGCCTTTCAAGGATAATTTTCCCCTGAATGTTTTCAACATTTTTCACTTAAGTGGTTACATGCTTTACTCAAAGTTGGAAGGTTCTTCCTTGTCTCAGAGCAACTTTAATCTCCTACGCAGCAGGTTAATTTCTCGTCGAGCCTCAGTCGGCGCTGAGGGGCACGGGTTTTCCTCACGAGCAGCTGCTGCTCACCGGAGCTCCGCCTTATAGGCGGAGGGTGCTCCTGCTCTCTGCGAAGTGCAGCAGGTGGTCAGGTAACAGACAATAATCAAAGGCCACACTCTGCTTTTAAAGAAGAGTTCGGCCGGGAACCGTGCCGACCGTACACGACCGGCCAGAGCCAGCCCTCCCTGAATGCCGAGACGGCGCGCAGCCAGCAGAGGGCTCCCTCTCCCGGCAGCCGGAAGGCCCCTCCTGCCGGCACCGCCCCAGCAGGGAGGACCCGCCCCGGCCGCGGCGGGGGAAAGGGAGGCGGGCCCGGCGGACCCGTGGAGAAGGGCGGGGTCAGGCGGGACGCCTCTAGCCCTCATTGGGGGAGGCGGCTACTGGCTACGCCCGCTGAGAGGGAGCGGTGAAGGCAGTGCAGCCCCTAGCGTGGGGCTGCAGGGAGTTGTTCTGGAGGTGTGTCTTCTCTCGGTCACGGTCGGCATTGGCGGGAAGGTAGGCAAGGCGGCACCCGCAGCGACGAGCGTTGTTCCCGTTGTTTTCGTGAATACGGCGGGCCGCCGCGGCGGCGGCCTCGCTAAGGGACCATTCGTCAGTCCCCGCCCCACGTCCCTGCAGCCGAGCTGGGCGCGGAGCAGCGCCTACACATGGCGCGTTGCGGAGGGGCGCGGCGCCGAAGGGTCCCAGTCTAGCGGCACTGGAGCGGCACCGGCTAAAGGAGGCGCTGGGCGAGCAGCTCCGGCAGGACCTTAGCAGGTAAACGCGGGGTGGCGGCCGAGCTGTGGGGCGGCTCCGGGCTGGGCGGCGGGCCTGGCCGGGTGGGGAGACGGCAGTAACGGTGCGCTCCCGCAGGTTGCTGGCAGAGGGGACGTGCTCCGACGTGACCATCTGTGCGGGCGACTCGGAGCTGCGGGCGCACCGAGCGGTGCTGCTGGCGCGGGCGCCGTGGCTCTTCGCCACACTGGGCGGGGGCAATCGCCCTGCGACGTGCTGCGGCTGGACGGCGTGGGGCCCGCGGAGATCCGGCGCTTCTTGCGGTGAGTGCGCCGGCGAGCTGGCCTCGACACTGCCTCTGCGATGCCCTTCCTCTTATCTCTGGTGTTAACACCTGTTTGAAAGCTTTCCCATTCAAAGCAGTATCTTCGCAGCCTTCCTGCACCGTTGACAGATTACTTTCCTGTAATTTACTCTGCCGTCTCCTCTCTGCTGACAGTATATACTCTCCACTGTAGCGTGTATGCAAATTGTATGCAAAATTGTAACAGAGCAAGAGAAAGAGCCACAAAAGTCTGGAACGTATCCTTTAAAATTGTCTGTCCCTGCTAATATCCGTGTTAGCAAGATGATATTATGAAAGCACCAAAGAAAAGCCACTTCAGTAACATGTGGGTTTTTTTAAAATAAATAAATTAGAAAGAAAAGTTACAGCTTTAAACCTAGTAAGACCTCATCAAGTTATGTGAAGATGCATTAAGAGGACGCATCAAGTGACTGCATGATCACCACTTAAGTCCTAGTCATCCATGGTCTAGGCTCAACACAGCACAGCTCAACAGTGAATTGGTGTCCTGCACCAAACTGTGCTGTGCCATCAGAGCACCATATGGGCTGGCTGCTCCCCAGGGACTGGTGCAAGGGCCACTGTTTTTTCCCACCGCCAGCTATTGGCACATATCTGACATCTCGCTCCAGATCTTAGGTGTGTACATCAGGGTTGTTGGCTGGCTACTACCAGCCCTTGCATGCTTCTTTTTTTCAAGGCATGGAGCAGAGTTTGCTTTTCTCTACCAAAGCTGTGATGGTGCCGCTTACCTTCTATATAAAAGTGTTGATGTTAGAACTGATCAGCAGTTTGGGCCGTGTACAGAAGCAGAAAGGTGAGTGCTCTGGGACTTCAGATTAATTCAGGATGTGCTTGTAAAATGCATGCACTTAGTTGCCAACAGGAAGGGGAAGGTATTGCAGATTTGAAGTTTAATGCCTAAAATATAACCTAGTCTGACTTCTCCCTATTGGTTTCACTCATTCTTTCCTTAAATTTGTAAATAAGCAGCAGATGGAATACCAAAGTTACAATAAGTATGAACAGGGACTTTTTGAATTGATAGTAATTTCAAAGCCACAGAACTACTGTTGTGGAACAGGTTGATGAACTGGCATTTGTTAGATTACTGTCTAAGTCTGGGTAGAGCATTTACAAAATCAGCAGCAAGAACCAAAACTGCAGATTTTTTGTCTCCTGTTTTCCTTAATTCCGTTATTACGTCAGTTTCATTAATTTGCTTGACGTTTAAGTAAGTGGTGGTACAGAAGACTTTAACGTAGGAGCATGATAATGCAAACACTTTTTAAAAATCCAAATTAGTTTGAGAATTGGGAAGCAATTATTTTTAGTACCTATGTACTGTTACATCATTCCTTTTTATTACCTAAATGGTAAACACTTTAATATGTCTACAGTTCACTGATACTTGCTTTCAGTTTTGTCTGTGTTTGCTGGAAACCAAGTTATGGTCTCTAGAGCCCTGCATATTTTCCATAAAGCATGGCACTGAAAACCACCTATAAACTCAGACCTGCTCACCTAATTATAAACCTTTTTTCCATTGTGAGCTTAGACTCTTAAAGGAACATTTTCATCTGTTCTAAGCTCTGTATGAAGCTTGCTTTGCCAGACGTTTTTGTTGTTTTGTTTTTTTTCCCCTTAAGTTAGTCCTCAGTGTTGTTTGGTACTGCAGCTTTTGAATCCTCTGACCTGGCACTTTCTGAAAATTGATGTCACTGAATGCACTGGAGTTCCAGCACAGTAACCTGCTTTCAACTGAGGAAAGGATGCAGCTTTGGTTGAAAAGAGCCTAATTTCATTATTCAAATGGTGAATTCTGCTAGTGTCAGTGGCTGTTAAATCTCAGTGGTTTCTTAATGTTGAAATCTCAGTTAATTAGATCTTCACAAATCCTAAACAGCGCCTCACACTGCAGCTTGAGGTTTACTGGAAGCTAGCATAGTTCTTGGAGAACAAGAATCGCCATGATGAGTTGTAACGAAGACCTGTAGTTGCAGCTTTGCTTGTGAGAGAAAGTTGTAGTTTACTGCAAAAGTTCTAGGTTTTCTGGTTATAAATGCTATTTCCTTATAGACTGGGCTCAGTGCAATACTGGTATAATAGAATACTCTTCCTGTTTGTGTTTAGCTTTTCTCTGTTTCCAAGTAAAAATGTTTTCCCTTGGGGATTTGGATTACTTTTTCTCATAAGATATATCCGGCATGCCTCTCAGTGAGACCTACTTCCTTTGTGCCTCTGTCTAGCTTAATCAGGAGAGATGTGGGCTATGTATCACTTGTGTGCTGAAGGCTGTGCAGCTCCTCCTGCCAAACTTCTGAGCATTTTTGAGCAGGATGGAGGATATGGTGCTCTTTCTGCGTAACCTTAGTATGAAACAGATGAGCAACTGAACATTGCTTTGTTTCCCCTTCCTATACTTGCACTGTCTGAGGGACATCAGCAAGAAACTCCTGCGATGAAGCAAATGTCATATTGACTCTGCCCTTCAACAGCCTTCTGTCAAGACATAACACAACCATAAAAGGGTCAACAATTGCAAATACGTCACTGGCAGATGACTACCTGAGGAAGGTTCTGTAGTATGCCTCGATAACAGAGAAACTTAGCATCTCTGAAAGATAATAGTCTCTCCCAGATAATTAAGTCATGAATATCTTGCCCACCACTTTTTACATTTTCAGCTTTGGAAATAAAAATACATTTTTTGCTGTTACTTATATGAAGTGGATCTAATTTAAGGAAGGACAGAAAGACCTCATGACAGTCAGATACAGTTAAAAAGCAATAAATATGGATCAAATACAAAGGAATATAATTGTCCTTGTGACATTTATTGCCATGGGGGTTAACTTGCAGTACCAGCAGTTGATGCAAAACAGACAGCCAAGGCTGTGGCTGTATTATATTTGTGTAGTTCTGTATCAGACACTGGAAGGATGCTATACCTGGGATAAGCACAGGCAAAAGTACTCTTGAAGGTAAACTTCTGGACAGCCTGATGACAACAACTTTTTTCATGGACTCTGCCCTTACCTTTCCTAGTAGGAAAGAAAAATTGTAGGCTGTAGCAAGTGCCATTAATACGACAGATACCCTATAGCATTGTTCCAGTTTCATCTGTCACTTAGTCACACCTCTTGCAATCTCATTATTGTGGTGGTTTGGCCTTGGCTATGGGCTAGATGTCCACCAACTTGGCTCTGTCACTCCCTTTCTTAGATGGACAGGGGAGAGGGGATAAAAAGCACAGGAGTCAAGATAGAAGCAATTTAATAAAATGCAGAGGCTGTGTGTGGAAGAAAAAGCAAACAGAGATATTATTCTCTGCTTCCCATCTTTTAGGTTATACAATTTATTCTGATATGGTCCCTTTTATTCTGTTAGCAGTTGTCTGTTGATGCGGTGTGCCCCACCATGTAAGCAGTGTAATCTCTGGATGACTTATTCATGAGGCTTCAAAACAAGCTAACTGCAAAAATGCCTTTCTGTAGCGCTTGCAGGTTCATTTTTTGGCTCAAAACCAGTTCCTTGCATTAAGACATAAGGGAATCAGCAATACAGCTGAAAAAAAATCATCCATCTGAAAACAAATTGAATTAACAGACCCTGCCCTATAAATAGGGACAGACAGTGTGGGGAAATTTCATTTGACTGTTACTGTCTTAACCTTCATGAAATGGTAAATACTGAATTGTGGATGTTTAAGTGCTCTCTAAAGACTTGTCTGCAGTGAACAGTGAAAGCTGAGAAAGTTGAACACAAATTATTGTGAACTAAGTGTTTATTTCCCAAGGTAAGGGATTAAAGAATTTGCTCCTCTGAATAGCTAAACAGTTGTAACTTAATGGCTTTCATTCATACAACTGTGTTCGCTCTTCTGAGTTTGTTACTACAGCACAAAGTTGTTTTGTTGTGGTTATAAATATGAGCTGAGCTAGTCATTGAGAATAATCAGACTTTGCTAAGCAAGGAAGAAGAGATGGAAGGAAACTAAGTACTGCATGAAGCTAGTTAGTTTGATTTTATGCTATATCCTGTTGGGGGAAGAAAGCCTTAACCGTGATCATTTAGGGTTTTTTGATGAAAGCAGGCTTTAAACACATGCCAAACAATGACAACCTTATCCCCTTTCCACGTACATAGAAACAATGAGTTTGCCTTTTTTTTTTTCTGATGGGATTGGAGCTTTTTGATCTGTGTTTATACTTAATTTCTGTTTCCCAGAGGAAGCTGAGAAACCAAATTGTCAAGTCACAGTATATTCAGTGTGTATTTGGTATTAACCTCTTACTTTGGAAAACATAGTATCTTAATGCCATGGATTTATGGCCTTAGGAAAAAAAAAAAAGAAGAAAAACAAACAAACAAAAACAGTCAATTTGAGAGAATTGGGTAGAAATCTTTCACTGGGACTATGACTACTTCAAGGGTCAAATTCTTCTGCTATGCTCAGCTTTCACAAGAAAATGTAGAATTTAATTAGCATCTGTGTGAGGCAGCAAGGCAGATGATGTTGCATCTCATGAGAAGAAATTCACTGAAATAATTATCTCAAGAAATCAATTAAGTTTAAAATAATCATCTTAGCTGCAAAAATCAAACAGATGGTTCTTATAGCAAATCTAAAGGGAGATGGAAGACTTAAGTGATTAAGGTAAGTTGAAGTTGTGCATATGATGTCCCTGACTTGCACTAACAAAGATTCTCTGCCATAAGTGTACTGCTGAAATAGTTTTGCTGCAAGTCCACTAAGATTAAATGCAATGTGTAAGAATATTGGCTGCATTTGGGTTTTGTTAAAGACAACAGCGCATTAAAACCGTGGGTAGAGAGTGGTTCAGAGACATTGTACATTCACAGTTGGTTTTTTATCAAAAAAAAGTTAATGTATCTTGGTTTTATTTTGGCATTTAGTAGTGATAAAACATAGCTTTAAGTGAAGCTGTATTATGTGCTATTTTACATGTATATAGAAGGTATTTCAGATATAATCTAGTTACAATGTGATGTTATGTATATGTTGTGTTAAAAACTTGTTGGAAATGACACTCAACATCTGTACAACTTGTAAATAAAAGAAAAACAATATTTTGGGTCTGTTTTAACTAATTGTATTTTCCTCTATGCTACCAAAGGAGTATCCTGTTTTGGGCTTCTGTGCTTGTCTCTCTATTCTGATGTTACCATAGCATCTTTTTTTCAGGACAATTAAAATGATACTCTGTGAAACATAGACTTTTCCCCTTTTCATGCATGTTGGATGTCTGTGCTGAGAGGTTCTTGCCATCTGTAGTATTTATGTTGAAGTTTATGATTTTCTGTGTATACCAACATGAGCAACCACTGTCTTGCTAGCCAGTAGAACAATACATTGAGATAAGACAGTTAAAAAAAAATCCTCTCTACTGGCATTAATGGCTGTTGTTCAAGCCTGCTTTGTAATCTCTTTACTAATGCTCTGCAAATCTGGGCATATGTGCAACATATCCATAACAATATGTACAAGATCCTGTTTCAACAGCTAGTGTCTAAGCACACAAAAAGCACTTAACTAGTGACATCAGTGACATGTATGTTTAAGGAGTGGCAGGTAAACACTCTTCTCCAGATGGTCTCCAATTGAGCAAGTGGAAGCATTGGAAGGTGAATGTCTAATTAGTTTAGATTTTTTAACTTATTTGTTTGCTTAACAACTACTTTAGGACAATAGGGGAGCCTGTCCTAACAGCTTTCAGTGAAGTATGTTTACGATGATAATGGTGTTCATTCCAGTGACTTCGGGTGCTCTTGGGAAGAATAACAAAAATTGGTTCCTCATGCTTTTAAGTATGGTATTTTAGGAAAATAAAACTTGCCTTTTCTCACTTCCCTTCTTAGTTGTGTTGTCTTTGTGGTCATTAGTGCCATTCAGCATTTCAGTTTGGGATTTTGTCAGTCTGGTAGACAGTGTGTGTGGCCCGCAGTATGCAAATGTACTTCTTGATTCAAAGGACCAAAGAATGACTTTTTGACCCAAGCACTATCTTAGGAAATTTTTGTGTGTGTGATTTTTTTAAATTTTTTTTTTTTTAAGATATTTTTAGTAAGTATCGAAATATCTTGATGGTTCTTGTCAGTATTGGCTTTGTGGCTGTTCTGAGAACACAACTACATGGTTGTTCTGATGAGACCGTGGTTTCCACAACGGTAGAATCCTACATTTGAAATTGATAGAAGTAGGTGGGCCATAAAGAGAGTTCTAAGGCTGAGAAACTTTCCAAAGAATTTAGCCTAAGTGATTTGGAACAAGAAGAGATGTAACTTCAGGACACCTTTAAAAGCAGAACTGTGAATTATTTTTTTAGATGCACAGAAGTGAATTTGAATGGGCTACTTAGTATTTTCCTAGTACTCTGTAATCTACCCACAAAATACATTCTTCAATATGCACTTTGAGACGTCTGTGTAGTCTGTGTGGTGTTAAAGTAACTCCTTGCATCTTGTATGTTCTAGGAAGATGTTTTGTTACACACATCTAGTACTTCCTAGATCACAATAGGAATGCTGTAAGAACTGAAACATTTTTATGCTGCCCTTGATTTTTCAGATGACTATGAAAGTTGTCTAGAAAACTTCACTCTGCCTTTAGAAATGAGCCTATGAAATACAGGGTGTTGCCAAGCACAGTAGCAGGCTGTAGAAAACAGCGTGGTATTCCATTCTGGAGAGAACATCTAACAGGATTTAATTAAAGAAACATTTTGAAAATTCTTTATTGCTGTCTAGGAAGCAGAGTAATGGATGCCTCCATGAGCCTTTCAAAGCAGTACATTTACAGTCTGGATTAAGCAGGACTCTAATACACAGATATTCTAAATTTCTGGAAGTAATAAATCCAGGATTGTGGCTGGATTTTAAATGCTAACTGGAACAATCAATGTTTCTTGACTTTTTAGAGGGAGAAAAACAAAATTGTTTCAAAAGGAATAACTTTTTCAGATCTAGAGACCAGATAGTTCTGGTGTAACAACATGCTACTTGTTCTATTTACTGAGTTCCTACTTGTGGTAGGAGTGCCATTTGTATTGACTTAAGCTTAGTGATAGCAGAATTGCATTCCTGAGGTTTCTGATGGATCATCTGAAAATACCCTGAGGATGCCCAGGAGATTGTTGCCTCATTGCCTAGATTTTCAGATTCTCTATGGATATGTTTTTCAGTTACTGGCAGAAAGTAAGCAGGAGGATTAAAATAATGAATTTATATCAAAGCAGCATATCTGTTGCTGCTAATTTTCTTTCCTCCTCAAAGTCAGTTGTACTGCCTTTGCATACTGAATAGCTCCACAACAACAGAAAGGTGAATAAATATAGTTCCAGTGGAAATTTAAACTAACATGTTATGAATGGGAATTTTCTTTCAACAAAACCTTACTAGGGATCTTTTTTTTTTCCACATTCATTGTGTTACTGGTTTACTTTCCTGCTTTATCCTTGCTTTTTCACCAGCTGTAAGCAAATAAAATTACAAATGATTGGGTTCTGTCCAGCAGTCACATTGTCTGTGTGACTTCAAGTGGTATTTGTTGGAGGATCTAATGTGGAAAAATAACTTGAAGGCAGAACTTAAAAATACCATGGTGGAATTTTGAAATCTCTAGTTTAACTGGGTTTCTACTCTTAAATTCTGTTCTTGGATCATACTGCTGCAGAGCTGTGAAACACAGATGTTAGGTACTGAGAAACACAGTGAACAGGGAAAATGTGTGGAAGTCATGGTTTTGAATTTTCTGAATAATTGCAAAGTCTCCCAGCTCCCAGTATTCCTGTTCTTGGTAATATGGCATAATATTACTTGTCTTTCCCTCATGCTGTTGTTATGCTGGGTTGGAAAGTACTGTAAATATGACAAGAAATTGGTGATCAGGCCAAGTGAACAGGTTAGAAGTTCTGAAAGCACATATAGGTACAATGAATGACCTCAGAATCCATGTGAAGACACTCCACCAGTCTTAGTGTTTCACTGTGAAATTTTTATCATTCCTGTCACCTTTTCCTGACCCTTTCTTTCAAAATCTAAGAAAATATTCAAGTCCTCATTCTCTACATTCATGTTTCTTGTCTTTCTCTCTTGGCAATAACCAAGACAAAAAAAAAAAGATATTATACCCAACTCAATCCTTTAAATACAGAGTTTAAGAAGGAAGATGACTTCTTTGTATGTTTTCTCCACCTCTTTTAGAGGATAGTGCTTAAATAGCATACTCAAATTACGGTGTTTCCAGTATTAACAATAAAGCCTCTAGCCTCGAATGAGTGACTAAATGAAGATCTGCAAGTACATGTTTACTAAATCAAAGTAACTGTAGCTCTTCTGGTAAATGCTGCTAACTTCATCTCTGTGGTACGAAACTACTGATAAATCATGTTATCTGTTCGCATTGACTTTTTAAGGCTCCGTGAAGTTGTTGATGTGCAGTATCGGTCTATAAATATGAGATCTTTGCAGTCACAGAATGTGGGCTTTGTTAGCCTTTCCAGATCTTGAGCCAAAAATAAGGTGGTGGAACAGATGGGGAAGTGGGAAGTTGGAATTACTATATGAGCAAAGTGAAAGTTCCTGGGTAATCTTAACTGCAGATTTTTGTTTTCAAGTGCTTCCTTTGAAGTTAACATTTACATCTCTAATACAACCCTATACTATTTGTTTATAACCCTGTACCATTTTTATGACTCTTGTACTTGTAACTTCGATATTAGAAGGTTGTTTATGTTTCTGGGTTTGTAAATTTGGATTCTACTCAAATTTGTATATCAATCTGTCATTGCTGACACAGCTTGCTTCTGCCTTTGCCAGTAGATGAGCTACAAAGAGCAGATAAAACTTTCTGTAATTAAAAAAAAAATAAGGGGGAGAGAAATCTTTTTCCTTTTAACATTAAATTGCATTCTGCTTGTAATGTTTTCTATGGACAAAGGAGGACTTGGGGCCATTGGTTGACAAGAAGCTCAACATGTCTTGGCAATGTGCACTTGCAGCCCAGAAAGCCAATCATGCCCTGGGTTGCATCAAAAGTGGCAGGTCAAGGAAGGTGATTCTCCTCCTCCATTCTCTTAAGACCCCACATGGAGTACTGCATTCAGCTCTGGGACCTCCAACATAAGAGGGACATGGATCTGTTAGAACAGGTCCGGAGGAGGACCATGAAAATAACCGGAGAGCTGGAGCACCTCTTCTGTGGACACAAACTCAGAGAGTTGGGATTGTTTGGATTGGAGAAGAGAAGGCTTTGGGGAGATTTATATCAGCCTACCAGTATCTAAAGGGGAAGCCTCCAGGAAAGCTGGAGAGGCACTTTTTACAAAGGCATGTAGTAACAGAACTAGGGGTAACAGCTTTAAAGTCAAAGAGGGTAGACAAAGAAATTCTTCACTGGGAGGGTGGTGAGGCACAGGAACAGGCTGCCCAGTAAGGTCATGAGTGCTCCTTTCCTGGAAGTGTTCAAGACCAGGTTGGATGGGGCTTTGAGCAACCTCATCTAGAGGAAGATGTTCCTTCCCTGTGGTAGGAGAGTTGGAACTAGATGATCTTTCAGGTCTTATCCAACCCAAACTGTTCTATGATCTATAGTGTTTTGTTAATTGCAGAAATAAGTTTTCTAGGGAGAGTTTTTAAAAGAGGCTGTGGTGGGGAGGAGAGTATTGTTAAGCACTGCAGAGTCCAGCTTTTATTTTCTAGTCATCAGCTTTGTTGGAGAAAAAAAAAAAATACTGGTTTCTGTTCTGGCTGAAAAATTACAGGACTAAATGTAGTGTCGCCTTCTAGGCTTGTATATGCATCTGATAAAAAAGAAGATGAGGAGCTGGCTATGATGAAAAAAGTATTGGAGCCCAAATTAATACAAGAAAACAACACTGCTTCTCTTCAGAACACTCAAACAAATGTAGATTGTGTTGGAGAAGATAATAGAATATCTATTGATCGGAATACAGTAAGTGAAGCTGTGCAGGAAGTTACTTGTATTGAAGAGAAAATCCCAGAAATAGCCATTGATGCAGAAAGCAACAAAGCCACCACAGGTAGGTTTGGACTTGCACTTCTATTTTTGTGTTGTATATTTTTTTTTCTTTTAAATAATTATCCAAAGACTTACGTAAAAATGCAGGCAAAGATTAAATCTGTTGTTTTAACGTGTATATTCTTTGCTATGGTCTACCTGTTCTCTCATACTAGAAAAAATCAATTGCTGCAGAAACTTGGCAGGAATAGTTCCAAGCCAGCATGTAGCATAATAAATCTGATAGGATTTGCCAGGCTTTGGGCACCTTCATCAGCATTGTGTCCTAACTTCTCTCTGTAATGCTGCAAACTCAAGTCCTCAACACATGATACTTCATAGAGTAGACTCTCTCATTTCCTTTCCTAGCAAATTACACCAGTTCCACTGTTCTATGAGGCTTTTGGAATCTTTCAGAATCTTCTTTACTACCACTGTGAATGAAGTAAGATGAGGAAATGTGTAACTGCATATACACCAGAGTTGTTGACTGCTACAGCTGTTTCAATTAAGATAGGATCAGGCAATAAATCTGTTCAGGAAGAAGCTCGCAGCACTATATGATCCTGAATTAATTCAATCTACTTTAATGCATAAACACCAAATTTCTGTAGGAAAAAAATGAATTGGCTACATGATCTTATGAAAAAATAACTTCTGTAGATCTCAAATATGAAGTGTTTGTCAGATTCTGGTAAGTTAAAGCAAGAAAAACACAAGGTCTGGAAACTCTTCAAGGAAAATTCTAACTTGAATATGCAATATTAAAATACTCCATAATGTCAGATTCGTCATTTAATATATTCTAAGTTGCCTGTGTACAGTCAATAATATAGCACATACCAGACAGTGAAAATAAGTGTTTCTTTCCATCTGCAGGTAGTTCTAAGCTAGAAACTGCATCTGCATTGGGAGAAGACTTAATGATGCTCTACAAGAAGTGCTGTTGTCCAGATGTTAATATATGCATAGAAGGCAAAGTTTTTCAAGCTCACAGGTACTCCCAGGTTTGGATGGATGGATGCTTTGCTGGGTAAAAAACTGGCTGGATGCCTGGGACTGAAGAACGGTGGTCAATGAAGTTCAATCTATTTGACAGCTGGTCACAAGTGGTGTTCCCCAGGACTCAATGCTGGGGCCAGCTCTTTCTAATATGTTGATCGATGATTGAGTGCACCCTCAGTGAGTTTCCAGATGACACTAAGTTGGGAGGGAGTGTTCATCTACTTGAGAGTAAGAATGGTCTATGGAGGGACCTGGACAGGCTGAGGCTAATTATATGAGATTCAACAAGGCAAAGTGCTAAGTCCTGCACTTTGGTCACAACATGCCCAGGCAACACTACAGGCTTGGGGAAGAGTGGCTGGAAAGCTGCCCAGTAGAGAATGACCTGGGGGTGCTGGTAGACATGAGCCAGCAGTGTGCCCAGGTGGCCAAGAAGGCCAAAAGCATCTTGGTCTGTATAAGGAGTAGTGTGACAAGCAGGACCAGGGAAGTGATTGTCTCCTTGTACCCACCACTAGTGAAGCCACACCTTGCGTACTGCGCTCGGTTTTGGGGCCCTCTCTGCAAGAGAGATACTGAGGTGCTGGAGTGGGTCCAGGGGAGGGTGAAAGGTCTGGAGAACAGGTCTTATGAGGAGGAGCTGAGGGGACTGGGGTTGTTTAGTCTGGAGAAAAGGAGGCTGAGAAGAGACCTTCTTGGTCTACAACTAGATGAAAGGAAATTGTTATGAGGTCGTGGTTCTCTTCAGTAACAAGGGAAAGGGCAAGAGGAAATGGCCTCAAGTTGCACCATGGGAGGTTTAGGTTAGATATTAGAAGAAAATTCTTCACTGAAAGGGTTACCAAACACTGGAAGAGGCTCCCTGGTGAGGTGGTTGAATCCCCATCGCTAGAGGTGTTTAAAAGATGAGGTAGGTTGCTAAAGGGACATGTTTTAGCACTATACCTGGTAGAGTGAGGTAATGGTAGACTCAGTGATCTCAAAGGTCTTTTCAAACTGTAATGATCCTACAATTCTATGATTCTGTAAGTATTTAGTGTAAATTTTCTCAGCCAAAATCCTTTCATTATAAAATGCTGCTGGTACTCTGTAGTAGGTTATTGCTAATACTGTTATGTAGCTGTGAACCATTACAGTTTTAAGTTTTAATGTGAGAAGTGGCCATATTTGATGAACATCATCTCATTAAAAGCAACTATTGTCAAAACAGTTGCATTTTTAGCACTTTGAAGATTGCCGTTGTCAAGTCAAATGAGTATCTGCTCATGTATAAATACTTCATAGGTTTTCATTGCTAACTTCTATTTAAATAATCTGTGCTCCCTTGAAGAAAATGGAATCTCTATTAATAACCTCTTCAACTACTAATGCTGAACAAAATTACCATACAGGTAGAAAATTTCTGGAGCAGTAATTTTTTTTTCCCCCCTACTCTTCAGAATGTGCAGGCAGAATCTGATTTTACTTAAATTACTTCAGTCATGTAGGTGTAGAGATTGTCAGCAGCCTTTATTAGGTCTAAAGTCCAAAACCATTTAGGAACTTTGACTTACTGGACTTCTGTAGCTTGGGAAAGAAATTTTCAGTGTCACTCCTTTGTTATGAGTCTGTTTGCATTTGAGATAGCAAACTAGACCGCCTGCATTTTGTTCCCTTTGAGTGTATAAATAACAGAGATTATAAAAAACCTCCATTACTTTTAGTAGTCTCTGAACACAAAGCTGGTGTGTGGGATTGTATCACTGACATCACAAATATATTTACAGAAGAGATGTCATAGTAGTGTGTTGGGGGTTATTTATTTTTTTAATAACATGATTAGGACAAATACTAAATTTCCATAATGTGTCTTTAGACATGTTTGTTTCTTCTGATCAGCACTATAAGACAACATGTTCTTAGGTCCATAACTTTGAGGAAAAAAATCCCTTAATGCAAAAAGACATTTTAAGAGATTCCATCAGCAGGGTTTCTTTAATGTAGGCCCCTTACTGCCTGCAGCAACGTATCTGGTCTAACCAGCATCACAAAATATTGCAGTAAATCACAGGGAAAACAAGGGTGTTCTCAAGCAGGCACAAAACTCGCTTGCTTTAGTACTGCGTCATGTGAATAGCTGGAGTCATAAGGGAAATCTAACTTGGGGCATAATTGTGGTGACAGCACTGGTGTGATTTACTTACAAAGGGTTTTTTTTAAGTTCTCAAACAGGAGACAATTTAAGCCCCCACTCTCTCCCACTGAATTATGTCTCAGGACTCCTTACTTTGTCATGAAATCCTATGAACTTCCAACAGACTTTACAGTGTGTGCAGCAGAGTTCTAAGAGAGCTGCCAAGTTATGTCTACCTAGGGCTGTGTTACATTCTTACAGAACTCTGTGTGGGCAAGTAAAATTTTTTCAGTAACAAGCTTGTGGTAAAAATTATGGCAGCAGGAAAGCACAGATAAATTTACTTTTAGTTCATTTGGTACCTCCATGTATGCTATGTTTAAAATTCATCAGTGTGTGTTTAGGTAATATGTATTTGTCCATATTCTACTGCGTAGCTGTCTTATTTAAAATGAGTGAATCATAGAACCAAAGAATTGCTTCAGTTGGAAAAGAGCGCTAAGATCATTGAGTCCAACCTATGTCTCGGCCCAGAGGAGGAGGGAGACTTACTAAGTTAAACCACATTCCAAACTGCCATGTTCATATGTTTTTTGAACACCTCTAAGGATGGTGACACCACCAACACCCTGGGCAGCCTGTTCCAAAGCCTGACTGCTCTTGCAGTAAATAAATTTTTCCTAACATCCAATCTGAACCTCCCGTGGTGCAGTTTGAAGCCATTTCTTCTCATTCTGTCACTGGACACTAGGAAGAAGAGACCACTTGCTATTCCACTAGGGTGAAGTGAAATATCCACTTCCACCATGCCCTTGAAGTTAGCCTAGCACTATTCATTACTAAACATTATTTGGAAGAGGGTGACCAAATTGGAGATAGTGTATTTCATATCTCCATGATACTGTGTTTATTGGATCTTATAAAAACAAAGATTGTGTATGTATTGGAAGTCTTACATACTCAGAGCTGTGATTTGCATTCACACATTTAGATGTGGACATAATTGAGATATGAAGCATTCTGTAAAAGCTTCGTTATTATCGCTGGGTGAATCACAGGAAGAATGTGCAAGAAGTTCCTAATTTAAAATATTGAGACTTCTGAGGCAGGAGGGAAGAGGGATGAGAGATTCCAGAATGTATTATGACTAGAAAAACATATAGAGCATTCTTCTTGCTTCTTCCCATACAAAATGAGAGCACTCTGAAGCTTCTTATGAGTCAGCAAAAGGAAGGATTCTTATGCCTAGCAGAACTCTTTGCTGCTTCTGCCACAGGAAATACAGAATATAAAGTAATTTTATAGATAACAGGAAGCTCAGTAAGTGTCAGGAAAAAGTTGGATGTATGACAATATTATCCACAGCTGCAGTAGCCTGGACAAGGTATATAAAGGCTAACACTATAACTGGTGAACATCTGGAAGGCTGAAATTATGAAACAGTTTTTATCCACTATTCTCTCTACCTCTCTGACCTTCCACTTTCACCTTAAGAAGCTCCAGTTGCAAAGGGTGATACTGGTGGAAATACTAAACTACACAGACTGCTGGTATGGGGTTTCTTTATTGTCTTTGTTGAAAGCAGCATTAAATTGCATTAGCTCCTTTATGGCCAGATATGGCTTTTAAATATACAGGGGTAATAAATATAAACAGAAATAATGGATTGATCTTTTTAAGTAGTGCTGGAAACACACATCATATTGTAGTATTGATATCAAGTTTGCTTGAATTTTAGGATACACTTGTAGGTGACCAGTCAATTTCAAATAAAAGACTTTTTTTTTTTTTTTTTACTTGTCTTTTCATTTTAATAAGCATGCATTTTGTAGTATAAAAAGAACTTAAGGGATTCAGGATGGAATTAGGCTGTATAATCAAGGGGGTTACCGTTATTTAGTTAATAGAACAGAAGAAATAAATTTCCAGTTTTATGTTATATAAAAGGAAAATGCTAGGATAATAGATTTCCTCTGTGTGAATGTCAAAGTCATACTAGAAACAAGCTTTAACTGAAATTTACAGTACTGTTTGTGGTTTGGTTTTTTTTTTTATCTAGCATATTCGGAAATTACAGACTGGAAGAAAAGGCATGCAGTATACAGATGACACCTTAATGCATAAAGGGCAAAGATTTAAGTCAATGTTGTCAAAGAGTCTCATAATAAATATTTGTATCTAGTGAAATAGCATTTACTTTTTCTCTCTCAGGGCCATTTTATGTGCCAGATCTAGTTACTTTTCTGCTATGTTGAGTGGAAGTTGGGTTGAAAGCTCCCAAGAGCACATCACTCTTCAAGGGTAAGTGTTGTCTTTGCAAGTCGTGTGGGAGCAAAGGTAGGCAATTTAAAATCACTGCAAATATCTAACAACTGTGCTGTGTGTAGAGCACTGAAGATTAATCTGCCTTGACACTTTTTTTCAACCTGATGTATTTCTTGAGTACTGTTTTGACTTCAGTATGAAACTGTCTCTGTAGTGTATTTGTTAACATTGTCAGATGGTTCAGGGGGAAAAAAATCATTTTTATCAGAAGAAAGGTAGTAATTGTAGTTTTCTGTCAATGTAATATTGCTGCAAAATCAGGAATGTTCTCTCTTGATTTGTTTGTCATATATCTGATGATGTTCAGGAAACAATACACTTTTAATTTAATCGATTCCTTAGCTTTAATGCTATACATAGTATGTTTTAGAGGCTGGTAGTCAACAGTTACTCTGGTATTTATAAAGTAAATACTTTCTCTTCCTGTAATTGATTTCTACATGGCTAAGAAATTTTCCTTCCTATTTTTCAGTAGTGGCCTTCCCCTGAGAAGTACTTCACTTTTGTATAAGTAGATTCTCATTCCAAGGTCTCATCATTTCTGCTATTAATTTTACTTTTTCTAGTTCAATTTTCTCCTTGATGCAGACTTCCATGCTATCTTTTTAAACACTTAGGGCTTAGTCTGAAACAATGAAATAGTGAAAATTCTGCATAGCAGCTGTCAAGACTGTGGGGAAATTGCCTGGCTGATGTCATGGCTGTCATGTACTAATACAGAGAGAGACAGCTGTGCTGATTCTGCTTCTTAGCATGTTGCAATGTTGTTTTTCCTTTTGTTTTTAGTCATCTATGTCTGTTGTTTAAACATGCCTGATATTTGAAGGGGTCTGAGTTCAGTCTTTGTGACTATACTTCATTTATACTAATGCCAGCTTTCAAGCTCTGCAGATTGCACATAGGGATGCACATATATAAACACAATAATATCTTATTCAGGAGACCACATCCACCATTTATAACAGACATCTGTGCATTATGGTGCTGGGACAATGCAAGGACGCAAACACTGTTCTGGGCAGGAATTGCATATTTCTACATCTGAATCTAGGCATAAAGATGCTCTTACATTGCAGTAATCTTGAAAATAGCTTGAACATGATCAGATCATCTACCTTCCATTCACAGAACCAGCTGGATGATTTAGCTTCCTTTGGCTAAGAAATGTAGTGCATTTTATTCTAGACGTGTCTTTATCTTTTTCTTTTTCTCCTTTCTTTTTTTTTCTCCAGCATAAGCCATGTAGAAATAAATGTCATCTTGCATTTTATATACGGAGGTATTCTGGACTTCCCAGACCAAGTTGATGTTGGGTATATGTCGTCTTTTACTATTTTTTTAATTTTAGGTTGTGCTTGTTTTGGTTCTTCTCATTTAAAAGTATTAAGGAAAAAAATTCATGTAATATAAATAAGATAAAGATATCGAATATAATGACCATTACACCTAAACATAGCTCAGGAAATTCCAAAAGCAAGGCTGCCAAAGAAATCTTGTCTATTGGACAGCTCCTGGAAAAGGTGTGCCAGCCATTTTTTGAAAATTAGGAGGAGAGTGAAAACAGAAGGGTGTTTCATAGAAAAACAGCACCCAGTTTGCATCTGTCTTCCTCTTAGTGTGATAGTTAATACTCACAATTTATGTTTCAATAATCATTTGAGGTGATGTGAAGTCTAAGTAGGTAGCATTAGATCAATAAAAGGTGACACACAGCAACCAATGTAGATCTTGGCATTTTCTTCTGGGATGGTTTTTAATAACTGTTTTATACATCATCTGGTAGTAGCAAAGTGTGTGCTGAAATGTGAATGATTCCCTGAAACTGTTTTTATATAAACCATTGAACTCTGCCACTAAACATTAAAGCACGACAATTTCTTACTGTTGGAATTGTTATTCAAAGCTTGCCCATCTAAAATAACAACATGGAATTGTTTATAATATGTCCTAGTGTCGATGTTTAGGTAATGAATATAGACTAATGAACTAATAAAATTATGGTATTTATTACTGTATAAATTAATAACTTGCTTACTATGCTTTTTAGTATTTGGGCCATAAATCTCCGATACTATGTCACCAATAATGTTTTATGTAATCCTTGGGAAACACCTACAAATTGCCAGGTCTTTGCTAGCACAAGTATCTTCCCTTTCTACCCTTAAAACAGAGAAATAGTTTTCTGAACAGTTTCTCAGGCAGTGGTTACAGCTTACTTTATATTACAGACTGGACTCAGTAGTTGGGAGATTGAACAGAAGCATGTATTGACTTAGCAATAAAGATTATTCTTTGCAAGTTTCACACTTTGTTCCACTTGAACTAGATTGATAACCAAGAGGTGAAATTAGCATGTATGTTTTCCTGTAAGCAAAATGCATACATCAAAATTATTTCTGATTCCTGTTGCTACTGCTTTCTCTTTAGCCGCATGTTGGCCATTGCAGATATGTATGGTCTAGATGGGCTGAAAGAAGTAGCTATCTACATTTTGAAAAGAGATTACTGCAATTTTTTCCAGAAGGTATGTCAGTTCTCGTGCTACTTTGTGAGCCATAATGCCTAAGAAGAATGTTGATTCTATTATTTACACATCATACTTATGAGAGACATAACTGCATGGTCAAGGTGTTAGCAGAAGTCAACAGATCCTTACCTATAAATCTGCTAAATTCACTGTGATTGGTGATGGGAGTTAGACCTGTGGTGTCAGCCACCTACTTAGAGAAACTTGTAAACTACAACTAATGAAAAGGAATATTACGCACGATTCATTGAATGTATTAAGTTATATCATTGTATCACCAAGGTTGGAAGAGACCTCAAAGATCATCAAGTCCAACCCGTCACCACAGACCTCATGACTAGACCATGGCACCAAGTGCCACATCCAGCCCCCTCTTGAACACCTCAGGGATGGTGACTCCACCACCTCCCTGGGCAGTCCATTCCAATGGCGAATGACTCTCTCGGTGAAGAATCTTCTCCTCACCTCAAGCCTAAACTTTCCCTGGCGCAGCTTGAGACCAACCCCTTCCTGGCTATAACCACCCTTCCGGTAGTTGTAGAGAGCAATGAGGTCTCCCCTGAGTCTCCTCCTTTCCAGGCTAAACAACCCCAGCTCCCTCAGCCTCTCCTCGTACGGCTTGTGCTCAAGGCCTCTCACCAGCCTCGTTGCCCTTCTCTGGACACATTCAAGTGTCTCGAAGTCCTTCCTAAACTGAGGCGCCCAGAACTGGACACAGGACTCAAGGTGTGGCCTAACCAGTGCAGAGTACAGGGGAACAATGACTTCCCTGCTCCTGCTGGCCACACCATTCCTAATGCAGGCCAGGATGCCATTGGCCCTCTTGGCCACCTGGGCACACTGCTGGCTCATGTTTAGGTTGTGGTCAATCAGTACCCCCAGGTCCCTTTCTGTTTGGCAGCTCTCCAGCCACTTACTGATTGTGGAAGCAAATGACTTCCCTATTCTACATAAAAGCAAACAAATTTAAATACCATGGTAGCTAACAGTATTTCTGTTTGAAATGAAGGTTTTGTACTAATGTACAAGTTCTATAAGTCAGAATGTACAATAATTGTGACAATTTGCTAACAACTCTAGCCTGTTCCTGGAAAGCAGCAACCTGTACTAGAATGCATGGCTATTGCTCATTCACTGGGAGTGGAAAACTTATATGCTGCTTGCATGAAGTAAGTAAAATAAAACAAATTATGGTGTGTGCTTTTCAGTTCTCTGCCTTTTTATGGAATTATTTTGCTAGATTTGGTTTATTTTGGCATATAAAATCATCACATTTAACACACTGGGGTTTTTTTCCTTCACAATACATCGTAGTAGCACTGATGCTAGCAACTGACGGTAGAACATTTTCCATATTCCATACCTAAGAAAGGCTCTCTTTTCAACAGATGGGTAGGAAAACATTTTGCAAAGTGTTTGTCAGAGAGAAGCTTTGCCAGTTTACCTACAGAACTTCAGAACAACTGTCTTGTTATGTTGATTAACTCCTTGGTAAGTAGTCTAGAGTGTACTTCATATTAAAATTAAGCAAAATAATTATTTTTTTCTCTTAGTTAGCTGTAGGAGGTAAATACCATATTTTAAATCCATAGTGTACATATACTATCACAGAGACATTCAGGATGGAAGAGACCCTCGGGATCACCAAGTACAACTGATAACCCTACTCTACAAGGTTCACCCTTAAATCGTACCCTCAAACACCACATCCAGGGCTAGTGCCTCAACCACCTCCCTGGGCAGCACATCCAATGCCTGACCACTCTTTCACCACCCTGAAAAAAATTTTTCCTAATGTCCAGTATAAACCCACCCAGTCACAGCTTGAGGCCATTCCCTCTTGTTCTATCACTAATTACCTGTGAGAAGAGACCAGCACCACATCATTTCAAGTAGTGGTAAAGAGTGATGAGGTCTCCAACAGTCTCCTCTTTTTCAAACTAAACAGCCCCAGTTCCTTCAGTTGCTCTTCATAAGATTTATTCCCCAGGCCCTTCACCAGCTTTGTTGCCCTCCTCTGCACTCACTCCAGTACCTGCGTAAAAGCTTCTAAAGCAGGTTTTGATATGCAGCTGTTGTCATTATGCTTCATGGTACACAGTCTAGTGATAATCACATCTAAGTCCAGCGTAATACAAAAAACAAGTTTATGAAACACAGCTCTGACATCATAGCACTGCATGTGTTGGGGTCGTGAGGAGCAGCAAATTGTGGTATTGGTGTCTGTGCTTGGCAGCAGCATAAGTTGTGTGCATTTGCCATTTTCCCTTTGCCCATGTATGAATTTGAGGGAAGTGTGCTTTCTTTTTTTCCCCAGACTTCAGGTGATCACAAGCTTTCTGTTAACAGGCAAGCTGACTTTTCAAAAGTAAACAGTATACATATCCTGTGCTTCTCACAGAACAATACTGAAGTTTGGCCTGCTCCAAGATTAGCGTTCTTGTTTTGTGGCACGTATTTTCAATGCTTCAATTTAGATCTGCCTTAAGTACTTTCTAATTGTATTTCTGTGTAAAACTAGGCCCAGAGATGACTTAAAAGTAATTATTTGAAATAGATATGCTAATAGGCATTTGGTCCAGCAATTGGCTTGTAAATGCACTGAATTGGAGCAGCAATGGGAAGACTAAGCAGAGGAGCTAAAGGTATGCAGTACAGCTGCTGCCAAGCATGGCTGTATATGTATGTGGTATACACAAAGCTTAATCTAGGTAGCTCAGGTGACGTTAACAGGATGATTTTGGTTCTAGCACAGGAGACAGCTAAGTGTGTGATGTCTCATATTTCTCATGCTGAAGTCTTTGTCCCTTTGTGTCTGTTACTGTTGTTGCCCAAGCTAAACAGCTGAGGTATGACTACTGACAGTGACAGGATGGCCAAGAACTGCCCCTTGCTGACAGGGCTGTGAAGGCTTCTTGGGACTATTTCCCTTCCCCCCACACCCCGCTCAGGACTTCTTTGATGGACTACTTAATGTATGAAATGCTAGGTCCAGCAGATCAGCAGTTAGTGGCAGTTACTACTGCATAGTTTGGTGAAAGCCTAAAAACCAAGAGATTACAGAGCTGTGTTCAAAGGAAGCTTGAGAGTACCCACAGTTACAAAATCTGAACAGTCCTTCTACCAGAATGCATAATTTCCAACAGAATAAAGGCAGTAAGTATAGCTCTTAATATTCTAGGTGTTCTGCCATTATGTTAGATCGGTATACTCAGTTGTTCCTAGAACACACATAGGTGTGTGTGTATATATATATATATACACACACACACCACCTTTGTGTGTCATATGTTGTATAAATATTTGAGAAGTTTTTAAGTAATATTTTCAGGATTATAGATCAGTTCATTCTGATCTGCAGGTGTTCATAGTTAAACCACCATCCATCTCCAAACTTGCTCAGGTGTGTACCATAGCCAAGAGTGTGTGTAGACACAGGCTCCTCTCCAGGAACCCTTGTGCAACTTTATAAGGACAGGGAAAAGGTAAACCTAAGCCACTTCAGGCTTTCCTCCCCACTGTGCCTATTAAACCAGAACAAGATGCTGTGGCTACAGTTTGTGTTGAAATACGTGAGCTATCTTTAAGCTGTCTTTTGCAGAGCTGTCATGGCACTGTAGTACTTGGTACTGCTCCAGCTGTGCACCCAGCTTCTCTAGAAGATTTTTGCACTCTGGACTAAAGTGTGTTTTGGTTCCCATTTTAAAATTTGAGTTGGTGTGTCTTTGCAAGATTCACTGGTATTTTATGGTATGAAACCTGGAAAGCTTTTAGAAGCATAAGCCTCTTCTGCCCACAGAACAGTTCTGGTGAGCAATCATTTAATTCTGAGTCTGAAAACTTGAGGAATTCCCAGTGGAGTTTTCCGCAATATGCAAAAATGCTTAAAGTTGCTTGGGGGCAAAAGAAGAAAAGGTCTGACATTATTTTTGCCACGGCTACTGTGTGTTTTGCAATCATCCAAGTTCCCTTCCAACCCTTAACATTCTATAATTCTGTGCGATTCTTTTCTGTGCTGTAAAACTTTAACAGTTACACCCAGTTAACAGCATGACTCTACTGATACTTGCATTTGCCAGTTTTGGAAATGCAAAACGTAGTTAATGTGGGACGATCCTTGAGAGGAAGGAAAAGAGATTGTTCACTGGAAAATCTCTGGGAAGCTGTAATGATGAACACAAGTACACTGAAATGGGAGTGCAGTTTAAAACACTGTTCAGGTACTTATCCCTGGTGTCTCTACTATATGCAAGAAAACTACTGTTTTCTGAAATAGAATGTTCAGGGGGAAAAATAAAACAGCTAAAACTCACAGCCACTCCTACAAAGTGCTTGTTTAATTAAAAGTCAATGAAGGCATTTTATATTTCACTGGAAGTGTCTAGTGGGAGTAAATGCTTATTGCTTTGTGAGCAGGGGCTGAATTCTGGACAACTCAAAAAGCTCGTAATTGAGTCCAGTGGGAGCAAGATCAAGCCATAGGCATATGCTTAATTCACCTTATATGCATGGAAGCAAACTGGTTTCACCCACAGATGAGTAAAATAATTTAAGAATGTGTGAACAATGGCTGGACAGATTTTATGTTGTAACTATAATATATATGAAGAAAATTCTCCCTGCATTATACTTTGCATGGGATAAACATGGTTGTAATATGAATTTACGGTCGGGAAGTTTGGGCCAAATATGTATCTGAATTGTTGCTTTCTCCAGTGTTACTGATCTTACTGCATAATTTATCAGTGACCTGCTATGTCATGTTGAGCAGTGCTTTCAATCCTTTCTAATGTGGGTAACAATAACTTGCAAGTTCATTTTACATGACATGTTAGCCAGTAGAAGTTGCCCTCAGGTACCGTGCTGATGGAATGCATGAAAGAACCAAAGGCACAGACTAGGGGAATAAATATTAACAAATCTGTTTGTTTTAAGTCTAACTATAAATATAACAGTTATGTTTCTTAGGAGAGAAGTTAGACAACAGTGAGGGTAAATTCAGTTAAAACTCCATCTGGGAAGACAAATATTTGATGTTTCCTTTCAATATTTGATTGACTCCTCTAAATAAAGCAGAAGTATTTATAACTGTGAAAATGCTTCTGAATTATGTATCCTGAATGCTAGGCCATTATCACTCACCTAACAATTTCATTTACCCATTTTATTTGAAAATTTATTACGTCATTCAGTGACCCAAACATTTTCCTGTACTCATTTTCTCCAGTTACCATTTGCCTTACTGTGTTTAGAACTTCAGCATGTAATGATACACAGTTCAAAAATACAATACAAGCCACTTGAAACTTTACTGCCTAACTTAAGCAGGCAAAACAGAAGGGGTAGATTTTTTTTTTTTTTCTGCTTTAGTTTCAAGGGTAGGAATAATGTTCAGAGTTGTCAAAATGCATCTTTATTTGAAGAAGGGAAATTAATATATCATTGGATCCTTTTGTAAATGTCACTGAACAGAAGCTATTTATAAGCATCAGTTCTTGGCAGCAGGCTAATTTCTGTTTATGTTTTAAGAACCACAAGAATGCTGCTCTCCTTTTGATGGAGAGTGACCGGCTGATGAATAGTCTTCCCCAAGTGAAATGGACAGAGGCAGCTGTGGCCTTGGCATCTAAGCTACAAGAAGAATGTGTTACGTTTATTGTGGCAAACTTCCTACATGTAGTACAAAGTGAAGGCTTCTCTATATTGTTGCAGGTAAAAAAGCCCTCAAGTTGTTGAATTATATCACAGTTTTGAATTGAGTTATACCACCCTTTGGATAGCTCAGGCTGCTAAATAACCAAAACAGTTTAAACTTTTGCTTTAAGGTAAAATTCTATGGAAAATTTAAAAAAAATGAAATTAAGTAGTACTAAGGGTTTGGGTTCTTTTCAGGGCTATTTTAAAGCACATTAGTACTTTGATATGCAGGGTTGATACTGCATTCAGATTACTTGCCTCAGTTAAGCAGCAGTTCCAGTTAATTTAGTGGGATAGTTTCTGTGTTGGAAAGAGATGAGCATATATATAACCTTCAAGAAACCTTTTGGACCCATTAAATAACAGCATGTACTTACTGCAATGATTATGAATATACCCCAACTTCTGATTTTTGTTGAAAAAGTTGCAAGAATGTGGGAATGCTGCAGGTACTGGTGAGAACATACTTAGTCATCCAGCTGGGTTTAAAAAATGGAGCTGTTAAAGCATTTTGTCTTTGAATCTGGAGTTGCATGCAGCCATAAATTCATTGTGGTGTGCGTGTTCCTAAAATTTGGGTTAGCAAAGGGCCTCACGATGATTTGCTAGAGCCCTGGAGAGGGGTGGGGTTATGGAACAGATGCAAGGAAGATGCTTAGCTTTGGAATACCTTCTGCACAGTGTGACAGCAGGTCCCCTCTGCTCAGTAATGCTTTTGTATACGAAGTTCACGCATTTGTTTTAAATGGCTGCCTTTTGTTGCTTCCTTAGGCACAGGCAATGAGCAGCAAACCGGATCTTCTAGAACTAATTTTTAATGCAATTGAAAAAAGCATTTCTTATGAAAATAGCTGCTTTCTTCTTGTAGCTGTGGATACATTGTTGGACTCTACAAATGTGAAGGACATGGTAGGTTTCTAAGTGTGCAGTGTTTGTAGGGAAAACTTCTGGTATTGTCTCTTGGTTCAAATCAGATGATGTGGTTTGAGCTCAGGTGCCTGAGTCTTGAAAAGGGGTTGCACACAAAAAAATAATCTACATGAATCCAAAGTCCTGTTGGAAGTGTAGAAAATGTTGGCATTTATTTACTGGATATTAACACTGGGTTGTTGTGGGTTTTTTTCCTGAGAAGAGAAACCCTATACACTGCAATGAAAAAAAAAATTCTTGTATATTACTGAGAATGTAAGTCCCATGGGCACCAATGTTTCGCTGATCATCACTGTCTCCCTTCCAACCCAGTGCATTCAATGATTCTATGATTCTGTCACTTTAAATTTGTCATGAGAAAAAAAAACTTATCAAAATTTTCCATTACCTTAAACTTGCAGTGGAAGGATGCTTATTCCTTTTTTCCCCCCTTCTATGTATCATTGCCCACATTTTTGTTAATATCTTATCTATCCTGGGTTTTGTTTAAAACTGTTCTCTGAAGGAAAGACAGCCTCTTAAGTGTGTGTGTGTGTGTGTGTGTTTTGGACTGGAAGGAGGTGTCAGTCTCCATGTGTGTAAAATGCTGTGTATATCCACACAATCTAAATAAATGGTATTTAACCTGTGGTTGAGTGAAATGCTGGGGATAGTTCATTAATAGTATGACATACTGATTAAAATACAGAACAAAGCTACAAGCAAAGAATGAAAAATAAATGCAAAATGAATTACTGCAATCTGGTGCTATTGTAGATCTTCTTAGTAAAAGCAATAAAAATTTAATCAGATACATTAATTTTCCCTAGAGTATTTGACCTTGTTGTGACACAGCTGACAGTAAAGAGCTATTATGGGGTTAATTTAAAAAGAAAGGAGGAAAAAAAAAGGAAGGAAGAAAAAAGAGCAATGTGGTGTTTGCTAGTGCTGTAGTATGCCTTGGTTTTAAAGTATTGTAAAAATTACTGTGATGGGCAATAATCCTTCAAAAACAGCATCTCCATCTACCAGACCATTATAAAATCTAAGTGATGACATCATTGATCTAGCTTAGGGAGTAAGTAGATTCTGAGAGGAATAATGACTGGTTGCTATGACAATATGCCCCTCGCCAGCTGCTGATTTGTTACTTGAACACAGGGTTTTACGTGCAAGATCCAGGCTCTGCGTGATAAGCTGTGGGTCTTCCTGGTTCAGTCTTTTTATGCTGTTCGTCACACAGAAAGCTGGAAGCTGATGAGGCCAGACCATCAACATAAAATACAAGCAGGTATGTCTGGCATCAAACGGTGCTAGGATTTTTAGCAATCTGTTTAGTACATTAAATATAGGTGGTATTGTGGAGGCAGATACAAATTAAAGCAAAAATTTGTGATGCCTTGTGTTTTTGAAGTGCTGTTTTAGAATAGAAGCATGGTAGCACGCTTTGCTAGTTTCTAACATGGAAATCAGTAAGTCATTTTCTGTGAAAAGCCTCCCCTGTTTTTCTTTTTGGGAGTGTATATAATAGGAGCCAAACCCATGTAGATTGATTCTGTTCTTATTTACAGCTACTCTGAATTATTGAAAATACTGCAGTAGGATTAAAAACCTTATCTGCCTCATTTTTAAGGAGATAAGCACTCTGGATGAATTAAATTTGCACAAAGCAGATTATCTGTTCAATGAATTCAGCTTCTGCCCTTTATAGTTTCCTCCATAATGTATAAATATTGCTTGTCTCTTGCATAATGCTTATCTTGTGCACCGTGAGTAAATGCAGATAGGTTGACTTCACAGTTGATTGGTATTGTGATATTGTGTGTGCTACTGCAGAGAACCCCAAAGGAGCTGCATAGTGTTCTCTCAAAATTTTAACAGGCTCCAAGGAAAAGGAGTTTTTGTTCCTAACGTTTCTTTGTTTCGAAGTACAGAAGTATACTGAGGATGCAGAACTGCTGATGGAGTTTGGGTTATAGTTGAATATTAGCTTTGACAGTACAGCGTTATAAAAGACCAAAATTGTGTTGAAGACTTCTCTAAAATCAAATCACTTTGATTCAAAGGGAAAATAAATATTTTTGGTGTCCCTTATGTCAAAGACATTAGTCGCTAGCATTTGATGGTTATAACATTGTTTATGCCTGTAGGTAGGTGAAAATTTTGTTCTACAATTACATGCTGAGAGAAAAATGCAATTACAGTCTTTCTAAGTGTGATTTAGGGGTTGTAGTCAAATAACATCTCACTGCTACTGTATAAAACAGGTTAGTGATTTCTTTCTGGTTTATAAAATCCAGCAGCTGCAGAGCTGGCTTCTTTGTTTATTTTGGGCTGGTTTATTTTTAGGCTTATATTATCCTTATAAATAAAGGCTGCTTTGCACTGGTGCTTTCAATAAAAAAAAAAAATAAATTTTGGACCAGGGTGTTCCTTAGTCGTCCAAACTCCATCTTGCCAGAAACTGTTTTGTTCTCTTTTAGATTATAATTCAGAGCTAGCATGTATTTTATACATGAACAGACTGATCTGGGTTTAATTACAGGCAAAGAGATCACACAATGCTGGTAGACAGAATTTTAATGTCCAGGTGAAATACATCTAGGATAACTTAACTTTTATCTTAAAGACTTCTGGTAGCAGTTTATCTTCTAGAGATGTAACCTATATAGAACTGGAAGGCTATAATAGAGGAGGAAAAATGCCAAAAGATGACAGATGATACTGTGGGGTTATTCATTCACAACATGTCTTGTGTTTTCTCAGACACAAGTTTATATGGATTTTGTCTTAATATGTTGGTATGTATTAATGTGCAGAGTCATTGCTAGAAAAAGGATTAGTCCCTGGGGTGCCATTTTCAGAGTACCTTTTGTGTGATTGTTACAGACTTATGTAAAAAGTATTTTTTAGTATCTTCAATAAGAATTCAGCAAAATTTTTTTTGTTATGCATTAAAAATGTGTTCCTGTATAATTACTGTCAGAACATGAGACACTGAATGCTTACTTTTTTTTTTTCCCAAATACAATTTTCAGCTGAACTATTAATGCAAACAAAATGAAACCTTATTGATTCTGGGTCTGTACAGTGTCTATAAATAACCTTTTTGTATTCTACAAGCGCAATTGATTTAAAGGCTTTATTGAAAACTGCTTCCCTCCCAGAGTAGACTAGTCAACAAAAAGAAAAAAAGGGCATCCACTGCCTGAAAATTCCGCATGACAATCACAGGGATAACTCTCATGACATTGTGACACTATGCTGTATGCTCTTTAAAGAGGCCCTATGATCTTACTGTGTACATTTAGATATTTTGGCTTTCCCATTTTTAGAATTAATGTAACCAATCTTTTCTTTTAACAGCATTAATAAATACCCTGTAAATTACAGTACATCACTTAGGACTCATTAGTCCTCTAAATTTGAAGCTTTTTTTCCACTGGTGTACACTTTCAAAGGTCTCAGTGCACTGCAAGCTTAAAGTGAGCTAAACTTTGATAAACAAAAGTGTGTCTCACTATGGATGTGGGGAAACAGAAGAGTTAAGCAACTTGCTTATGACCATGTGACCTCATTACAGACACCACACTTTTTGTTCTGAACATGAAACCATGAATTTCCACTTAACATTTGCTATGTCACCAAAAATAGCTTTTCTAGAATAATTGAAAGACCCAAAGAACTCCTTTCTGATTTCAGATGATGTTAATTGAGTAGGCTGGCTTATTTTCTGTCTCCCTTCTTCCCTGCTAAAGAAACTGCTTGTTCCTTTTGCAGCTGCATTTGACAAGGGTGATGACCGGAGACTTGGCAAAAAACCTATATTCACTAGTTCTCAGGTAAACATGCTATCCAAGCTTGCAAAGAGAACTATTTTCATCTTGTGTTTTCAGTTCAGCCAGAAAATTTGTGGTATTATTTAATATAACTTGCTCTTGAAAGCTTTTTTTTTTTTTTTTTTTTTTTATGTGAACTGTTATTTCTGCAGAATCAGTAATGCCCATTACTGGGAACATGTTAGGACTCAGCCTATGCTCTGCTACAAACAGATAAGCTCAAATAAAAGACAGGAATTTGTGTTCAGAATCTCACATTCCCCTGTTGCTATGTAATGAAACGGATCTGTCTCCCAGAGCAAATGGTTTGCTACTGAGCTAATGAATCTCTGCTATTACCACAAGCCATCACTGCACTAAGTCTGTTACACTCCCTGCCCTGAAAGAAAAAGAAACTAAAGATGTAGTGTCCTCAACAACTCTTCTTTGAGTCTTGCACTCAAAACTACTTTACTATTTGTTAGAAAAACAATATGGGATTTGTTGGTCTCGGATACATTGCAATGACATTGGTATCACAAAAATTCCACTTCATGCATTTAATTCTCCATGTTTCAGTATCTATCTTTACCTGAGAGAGAATGAATATTGTCACTTATCTGATGGGTACACTGTTGGTAATGGTTAAAAACTGTTGATAAATCACATATATTATAAATTAATTTTTGGGTTTATGTTTGTAATTTGATCTTTATTGCTCTTTGGAAAACAGGCACATGTAACTTAAAAAAAAAAAGTTCTTTTTACTTCAGCAGACACTAACGCCTAGAAACTCCACTTAAGTATTTCTATGTCCTCTATATAGAGCAGTGTTTCACCTGAGATTTACTAGGCACTCTTGTTGGCTGTTGGTTTGGGGTTTTTTATCTTTTACATCATTGAAAGTCAGCAATATGAGCTAAAAGATTTTTTTTTTTAAATATGCTGAATCTTGTTACTTTAGGTTTATGTACTGATTAAAAAGTAGCTAAGTTTCAGAAATGAAGGATTGCGAATAGCTTGGTGTTATTATGTGTCTTCTGTTGTTTGGTTTTTGTTCTTGATGCCTTTTTTTTTTTTCCAGCTAAACAAATCTATTACTGAATCTGCTGGCATAAAAAATACTTCCTGGAAAGAACACGGCAAGAAAGATTGCTGGGGAGGTTCTTCCACTAATCAGGATAAAATGAAATCTGATGGATTAGGAGCATCTGGACATACATCCAGCACCAACAGAAACACTGTTAATAAGGCTTCAAAACATGAGGATGTAAAAGGGAAAGATGGCAAAAAAATAGTCTCCAAGATTACTAAAGATTCAAAACCTGGGGAAAAAGCTGCTTCACCAAAGGCTAGAGCTGTTATAAAGACAAAAATAGAAAGCAATGGAAATGGAAAGGTGGAAGGCATGCTTACCAAGCAAGATACAGAAAAGACATCATCTGCAAGTGGACAAAAAAATTCAGGAAGTGGTAAAGGACTAAAGAACCATGAAGGAAAAACTGCAGGTGCCAGACCTAAAGTGCTGACAGTAACTTCAAGCGTGCAGATCAAAACAAAGCCATTGAAAAAAACGACAGAGAAGGACTCTCCCTCCTTAGTGACTGTGGCAGGAACTTCCAGCAAGTCAGCAAACTCAAACATAGTTATCCAGACTGCCAGTGAACAAACAGAAGAACCCAAAGAGGATAAGTTAGTAGAGGAAGGGGCAAAACAGACTGGTAATTTTTTATTGTTGTTATTTTTTAAGGTCCTTTCTGATTTGTTCCAGATTGGTCACACACTGACAATAAGCCTAGGAAGCTTTAAAAAAACTGCTATAGATTGATAAAAGTCAACTTCTTGCTCTGTAAATAAGTATTAACTTAAGAATATTACATTTCTTCTCTATTAACTGATTTTATTTAATGACCAACTGATAGCCATATAAAATGGTAAAAGTTCTACAAGTTCAGCATCTGTATTTTTTAAATAGCTGATCTTCATGCATTAGATTTTTTTCAGTACTTATATGCAATGACTTTCCCCTATAATTAACTTTGAATTTACTTTACTGTAGTGAAAATTAAACCATCTGTGAAAACATCAAATGGAGTCACCACGAAAAAAAAAACTGAGCTTGAGGCTAATGTCACATCAAACAGGTATGGTACAAATCATTATGCTGCTCTACATACATACGCATGTCTTTGTGTATGTTAGTGAAAAAAAGTTTCAGATGAACTGTTGCATTTGCTCCTAAGTCAGCACATGCTTTTTAAATTAAAAATGGTTGTCCTTTGCATGTTATTAGCAGAATGGAGTTAGTTCATGGAAATATTGCTGTGAAGATAAAATTGATTTGGCTTTTATGTTGGATTGTTTCATGCTAATAATTTTTAAATTGTTATAGGTCATTCAGAATTCTGCATACTGGAACAATTAATGACTACACAAGGTGGTGTAAACTTACCATTTGTGGGATAGCTTAGGTTAAAGTAAACAGGAAGGAGACTGAATCACTGTGAAATGGGTCGTTATAGATGTATTTGTCTATAAAATATATACACTTAAAGGTTTTACACGTATATACAAACAAATATTTTTAGGTAGTGTACCTTTTAGGTTGCATTTTCAATGTTTATATACGTGAGCATATTAAAACACATCTATTGCTTGTTTAAATGTAATTAAACATTGCTAGATCTTAAACATGGAAATAACATATAATAACTTATTTGCAGTCTGACGAAAAAATCATCTGGAAAAGGGTGTAATGAACAAAATGTACAAGCTGGTATAAAGAAAAAAGGGAGTGTGAGTAGCAATTCTGCAGCACACCAAAAGACTCAAAACACACCTATCAATTCTCCCAAGAACCAAGGTAAAGTTTTGTACAGCAATTAAATTGTCTGCCATTATTATGAAAAGCTTTGATGCATATTTTTTGGGTTTTTTTTCAGTGCAAGAATTTGGCAGAATCTTCTAAACAATTCTGTTCTCCACATTTTGCTTTTGATTGCAACCCTGAATTGTAAAGTGCAAACGAATATGCGTCAATGTCAAAGTATTGAAAAGATAATATTCACTGCCAATTGGTGTTTTCTTCTGCTTGTTTAATCTGCTTTTCAGAGTCTTACTTGCTGATCCCTTGCAATTCTGCACTTGGAACCATGAGTGAGTTCAACAGAAATTCTGTAGGTCAAGCATTTTTAATATGCCTCAAGTATCTGGACTGCATACTCTCCTATGAACTGATAGTTTGTGCCTTCTTTTTTTCGGGGATTCCCCACTAGCAGTAGCACTACTCATGTTGGCTTACCCCACAAATACTTGATTTCAGCAGCTATTCTTATCAAGGGTGGGAAATGGCATTGTAGAGAGAGAGAGAAAAACCCAGGTTTATAAATGCACAAAGTGTTAAGGATGGAGGTCTTACTGGAGTGAGGGAATTAATATATTAAGATAGTTTATTTTAAATGCATTGTGATATAGAAAATGTAGCTCCTGTCAATTTGTGGTCAGTAAAGCTCTTGTAGTATTTTCTAGCTGAGCAGGGGCATTAATTCTGGTATTCTAATCACATTATAACTAATGTAATTATTTTCTGCCTGTTTTCATTTCCTCTACAATGTAAATTGAATACAGTACTCATCACTACCCATGCTAAGCTGCTGTGCAGTGTTTCCGTGCACTGATAGCTGCTGATTTCTACTCCAGCAATGACTACTTCTGTTACAAGTGAACATAATTCCTGTATGTATAGTCTACCAAGTGCTTTAGTTTTAAAGATGGCATGTAAATGTAAGATAGTATTTTTGCTGACATTGTCTACTGCTTCTGATCTCAATTCTTAATGCTTTAACAAGCCTTAAATACCTTAGTTACATAAAAAGTAACTTGCTTCTCAACATAAACACTAATACAAGATTCTATACGAGAAGGTTATGGACAGGCTGGGAAGGATCTAGGAAAGGGCCACAAGAATGATCAGAGGACTGGCAGCCTTTCATGAAGGAAGGCTGAGAGAAATGGGTTTGTTCAGCCTTGAGAAGGCTTAGGGGAAATCTCATGACCACATACATAAAGGGAGGCTATCATGAGGAGGGAGACTCCCTTTTTACAGAGTCACATGGAAAGGACAAGGGTAATGGGGACAAGTTGCTACTGGGGAGATTCAGACTGGATACCAGAAATTTTTAATTTTTTTTTTTTTCACAATTCAAACTATTATACATTGGAATGAACTCCCAAGGGAGGTGGTAGATTCCCCTACATTAGACAGTATCAAGGCTCAGCTTGGCAGGGTGCTGGGCCATATCATTTCAACTATATTCTTACCCTGAAAGGTTGGACTAGATGATCCTTGAGGTCCCTTCCAACCTGATATTCTATGAATCTGTAAATTTGGTGAGTATACGTTGACTAACATACACAATCTTCATAGTCTTTTTCTGCTGTTTGTTAGGACCTCAGGGGGAGTCACCAAATTCACTGAAATCAGGAGTGTCTCCAAAACATAATGAAGAAAAAAATGTTGTACAACATCTGGTTCAGACAACACTCCCAGAAAAACAACCTTCAGCCAAGAAGAAGAGTGTTAAGCAGTCACAAACACCTGCTGCAAAAGCCACTGCAAAACCAACATCTAAACCTTTGGCTCCATCAAAGCATGCTGAGATTACGAATAATAAAGACACAAAAGTGAAAACAGTTGGGCAATCTGTATTAAAATCTCAGTCCTCTGCCCCAAAACATTCAAGGAGTGAATCCCGTGTTGTCCAGAAGAATGTGCACACCTCAGAGCACAGAGGTTCAGGTCAGAAACCTGAAAAAACCATGGCTGATGCCGTGGCAGGTCAGCTCAGTGACAATAATGAATGCTATTCTGCAAAGCAAAGTGAATCTTTAAAACCTGTGATGGAAGAGAGCAGCGAAGAGAAAATGCAGGTGTCCTGTAAACCCAGTAAACAAAAATTACCAGATTCTTCTGAAAACCTGGAATACAAAATGCAGTCAGAATCATCTTCTCCTCTAGTTACAGAAGAAACTGTTTCTAAAGTGCCCATTTCCCTGCAAGATGAGACAGAAGCAAGGCAAATCTGTGGAGATCGGACTGGAGCTAAGCACACTGAAGACACAGAAAAAGATGATGAAACAGCTGAATTTAACTGTCATGGACAGTCTTCCAGTAATGGATACTTAGACTTTTCCATGGAAACCAATCAAAAAACTACTGCTTCCGGGCAACTGGTAAAACACGCAACAGCAACAGAATTCTGTAGTGAACAAAGCAATAAATTAAATTCTGAAACAGGTGTTAACGATGGTGAAAATGCTTTACCAAGCTCCTCCAGTACAATAACCAGTGAAGAGGCTGAGACATCATCTCCTCAGATTCATAGGGAGGGGCTTCTTACAGCTGATGAGCTGTGTGATACATCAGTCTTCACTGAATATAAATCAGTTACTGCAGATTTAGATGATGCTTCAGAATGTTCCACAGAACAAATAACAGAAAAATGTTCACCTGGTTACACAGAGCCTATAGATCCTACAGACATGCCAGAAAACCATGAAAATGCAGAAATTCCCTTCATGGACCACTGGAGTACTGGTGCACTCGATCCAAAAGAGAGTCCTGAATCAGATACTGGTAGTGCAACCACATCCTCTGATGATATAAAACCAAGATCAGAAGATTATGATGCTGGAGGCTCTCAGGATGATGAAGGATCTAATGAAAGAGGCATTTCTAAATGCAGCACTATGTTGTGCCACGATTTTCTTGGAAGAAGCAGCAGTGACACAAGTACACCTGAGGAATTAAAAATTTATGACAGCAGCCTACGAATAGAAGTGAAAATGAAAAAAGAAAGTTCTGATCTCTTCCGTGTTAATTCAACAAGTGATGATGAAATACCACGAAAAAGACCTGAAATTTGGTCCCATCCAGAAAGTACAAGGACCAATAGTAGAGAAAGCAAAAGTTCTACTTTTGGTAATACACAGTTTAGTCAGGAAGCAGACCAAGTTTCTTCTTCTGCTGATGAAACGGAAGATGACAGATCTGAAGCAGAGAATGTTGCAGAAAACATCCCTCCATCAAATGTTCCTCCGCAACAGTTCCAAGGAATTGATAATTTAGCTTTTGAAGATGCAACAGAAAATGATACTGCAAGTCAAGAGTTTTCTAAAACCAAAAGTTTCAAACGATCTGTTTTACTTTCAGTAGATGAATGCGAAGAACTGGGATCTGATGATAGAGTGGAAACTCATACTTCACGTCAGCATTCAATAGATTCTCTTACTCCTTCAGAAGTATTTGACAGTATTTCTCAAGAGAACCACAGAAAGACATTTTATTCAAGGTGCACAGTGGAAAGTGAAGATGGATTCCTGGATTGCAAGCAGCATAAGGACAGTGATAATAGATCGGATAAAAGTGGAAGTACTGTCCTACATCTTCATGGCACTGAAATCCCAGGGAAGGAGAATCAAGGTGCTTCAATGACTAAACAGCATAGCTCAGAGAAAGTAGATTCAGCAGCCACTCCGTGTCCAGGAGAGAACCAAAAAGTAAATATGAAGAATGAGGTGGCTAGCGAATTTCACCAGTGCAATAAATACTTAGACAATGATGCAAAATCTCAAGAAAGACCAAGCCATTTGGATCTTCATCAGAGAGAAACTAATTCTGATGTGCAAAAGACCAGCTCTGCAAAACCTGTAGAAGCCAGTAAGAATCAGATACTGACTCAGGAAGGTCAAGAGAGAGACAGTCAACCAGCATCTACTGAATGCGCTAATACTGATTTACTTCCAGGTAATGTACAGAAATAGAAACATTCAGTCATTCAAAAACAAATTAGTAGGGAAAGCTGTGGCAATTTGCTGGGATTGAATCCTGAACTGAAGTAATTTTGGCTGAAACAATACTAAGTTTAAATATTTTAAAGTATTTTACTTAGGTAGAGATTGCTTGTCTGTTTGAAATGCCCGTCAGTACCCTGCTGTTCAATGAGAAACTTGACTACAAGAAAAGAGATTTTATGAAATGCTAAAAGAAAGATTGGATGCAGTTGTCTGTATTTCAGTTATTTTTTAATCCAATCTAACATTGACAGCATCAGCATTTGATGGAATTTTAATATTTGTTTTGTCTGCTTAATAACCTATAGTATGTCTGAATGGGATGTGCAATAAATATAGTAATAACCTTAATGAAAGCGCACTTAACTGTTTACCTGAACAGCTATATGAATTATTGTTGTAACTTACTTATTTATATAATATACACAAACTGGGACCTTTCTCCCACTGAATATAACTGAATATTTGCCATACACATCAGTGGGAGCAGGTTTGAATTCTGATTTAGAGCTTATGAGATGTTTAAAATTCTAAATTTTACCAGTAAAAGCCTATTTCCTGAAATAGAGATATTATACTTAAAACTAATGCTTATATACAGAAAGGTTCTAACTTGTTTCACGTAGCTAGATGAGTACTTGTCTGGTTTTGTGTTTTGTCTTCTTTCTACCAATAACTCAGTCTGTTTATCCCATCAAAAATATACAATAGTGTTGATTACAACTATTGTGTATTCAAGAGTAATGAAATGCTGATGATGATATCTGTTTGCCAGATCACAGAACAAGAAGACATTAAGATTTGTACTATTTTTCTTTTTAAGTTCGCTTGCCCTTGCCTGCAGCTGCCCTTGCATGTGCAGTGTAGAAATAAGCCTGTGGATAAACAATTTTGTTTTTAATTCTCTCCTGAGCTGACATAGCTTAAGTCACCATTCAGTAGTCGTTCTCTATTAATTCCCTCCATGCACCTCCCGGTCTAAATTTTAATTCCTGTAGTAAATGAAAAATTTCATGTGCATTAAGTGTATATTTACATTGTCATTTTCTGTATCAGAAACCTAATTATGGAGGTTATTGTTAATTACCAGTGGTGATTGCTACTTTAACTTAATTTATAAATTATACTTTGGCTTTTATATAGGAAATAAATGCCTCAAATTTTGTCAATTTTGTATAACACTCCATTACCCCTTTTTTAACCTGGTTGGATTGTCTGTCCTGAATGAGTTAAGTTTTGCTCTACACAGCCCTGAGGGGAGGATCATGTGCAATTTTTACATTGTACAGTATTGTGAATTATTTCAGGAGACATAGATGATTATGACTCAATGGCACAAACCTGCATGTATGAGCATCGGCCTTCAAAAACCCTTTCTCCAATATATGAAATGGATGTTGGAGAAGCAATTGAGCAGAGGATGGATTCAGAAACAGCAGTTCTAGATGTGGATTTTGAAGATCAGCAGTTTGCAGAACAGGACTGGACACTTCTCAGGCAATTATTATCTGAGCAGGACTCAAATATAGGTTTCAAAAACTCCGTTCCTGAAGACCTTAACTTAGCACAATGTCTTATCAATCAGACACTGTTTCTGGCACGAGATGGTTCAAATCCTCAGGGTACATCACAAGTTGACACATTCAGTAGGTGGACTGAACTAATATCTCCACTTGACGATTCTTCAGCAAGCATTACAGTGGCAAGCTTTTCATCTGAAGATTGTTCGTCCCCTCAAGGGGAATGGACAATTCTTGAACTTGAAACCCATCATTAAGGTGATAAATTGTTTCCAACTGAACTCCAACCTGTTCCCCAAATCTATTTTTGATGATTTTTTTTCCCCCCGTATGTTAATGAAATACTGCATCAGTCGAGAACAAGCAATTCTTGATACTGAGGCAATCTTTCTGATACAATGAGGTAACTATGTTAATTTATAATCTAGAGTTAATCACAGGTACAGTAATTTTTTCAAGACTTAAATGTATGTCTTTTCTAAAAATGAAATTTGAGCATGTGTTTTCTAGAATTGTTAGAAAAATTAGATTTCATAAGAGGAAAAAAAAAATCTTGGTTCCCACCCTTCCATCTTCCTTTCTGACATTTGCTATTCATATTGAGCAAGAATTTAGAGATGATGGCACAGTTAGTCGAGCTAACCCTATCCCACTCCCTCCCCCCACTTATGGTGACTTCATTTTCCAACAATAAAGATTCAGAGTGGTCATGTCAAAAAGTGATGTGTGCCAGCACTGCTTTAAAATGATGGAAACATATTCAAGGAAAATGTCTCAACAGGAATCTGCCTTGGGCTTTATTAATATGAGGAGTTTGCTTCATCTGTTTCTTCCAGATTTGATTTCTGTATTTTTGGTTTGTTTTGTTTAGAAGTTTCCAATAAATTTTTTACATTGTCTTTCCTTTAAAGAGAAGACTTCATGAGGGTCGGTGCTATAGGAAGAGTGCTGTTTCTTTCTTGGAAATGCACATATTTAAATACATTCAATAGCATAGTGCATGGAATTCAGAGGAGTTGGTAGAATGCTGCTCCTGTTCTAAAAAACAGCAGATCTGGAATCTCCAAATGTGTATCTTAAGTCTGAAGTTGTGGTCAGTGTTACATCAGAAGTTTAACATTGATTAGAACTACTTCAGGCTTCAGTTTCTCACACTTGCACCCTTCTGACTCCGAGGCATTGAAAGATTTTCAGAAATTTGGTTTTGTTTATTCTCATGGATGCTGCATTTTTTAGAGAGAGGAATAACATCATTTTTGCATATTCATTAATACCTCTAGTGTAGCCTTCATATTGAGACTAAATGTGAGTATAACCATTATTCTGACTAAGAATGAAATGGAATATATTTCTCAGTACTGCTCGTTCTGCTGGTTTTGGGTATTAATATTGGTGTGGATAGGACTGTTTGTTTTCTTCTCTGATTTAACAGGGAGAAAATTAATTTCTTAATTCTTACCAAGTCTGAACTCCTTCTGAAATATACAGTGTTTTTCCCCTACAAAGGTTAGGCCTTCTAAGATGTCTGCATTGTGGAAAGAACAGGGCTTGTATTTCACACAGCTTAAAATCTGAACAGGAAGCATTCTACCTCCTCTTGATTATTAACAGAAGTGCCTTCAGAACTGGGTACCCTATGGCAGTAAAAGGCTACTAACATCTTTTTATTAAAGCTATTTAAGATAACTGCACAACTTAAAGTGACTGTAACCACTGATAATATAGTCAGTTTTGCAAGCTTTTACACAATTGCAGCAGTGCTTTAGCCATATTTTGAACATCCTTCTGAATTGAAAAAGTAACACTGGGGAGTGGCATATGAAGTTCCATGTATGTTACAGGAAATACAATGATGTATAGAAGTTTTTTAATTGTTGGAGGGGTTATTATTATTATTTCTTTTCCAGTTCTATGAAAATTAAATTAACTTCTCTCTTTGAGTCCCTGACGATGTTGTTGCAATTACTTTAACAGTTTTGCAGTAGAGCAGTGATTAGAATTTTGTGTATTGTTCAGTTGGTACATATGCAGCCACAGAATTCAGCTTCCCACAGCCAAATAGACGCTGTAGAAGCAGCAGGAACAGAAAGTGGTATTGTTTTAAATTTGCGTTACCAGAGTGCCTGTGAGACTTAATCAGACCAGCATCCCACTGGCTAGACACTGTGCAAACACAGAACAAAAACAAAGACTCCCCACAGGGTGGTTATAATCCAAGTTATGACAAAAGACAAAAAGAACATGGATGGAAAAGTAAAATGAGAGTGTCAATATTTGTCTAGCTGATTAGCAATGGTTTCAGCACACCATCAGTTTAAATATTGCCATTTTTTTCTTCTGTATGCATTATGAGAAGGGGAGAATGGAGAGTGAGATTTGGAGGCTTGTTAATGAGGGAGCTTGTAAGAATCTATATTCCTGACCAGCTCTGTGTGCCATCTAAACTCTGTTCCTTGACCTTGCTTAGTAGTCTTTTTCTCACTCAGTCAGATATTCAAGCTTTAAGCAGGTCTAGGTGGCCAACTGTTTAACAGTATCAGTCACCTGAGTTCTCTGGAGTCCTGCTCATGCCTCCTGATAGTGATTTTTGCCACTGTACTGATCTCTTTTCTAAAATGAGAAAATGGACAAAAGTTTGTTTTAAAACATTACAGAGAACCAAAGCTGGTGTTATGGGCTCCAACTGAATAGTGATTAAAGGGTCCTGAGTGACCTCTAAAGCAAAGACAAGGTATGTACATCTGATGAAAGACTGAGGGGGCACCAGTGAAGAAACTAACAACAGAGATGGTATAATCAAAATTTGAGAATTTACCTTTGCAGCAATATTTTGAATATCGACAGTGAAATTGCATTGTCAGAGCCTGAGGTGATACTGACAGCTCATGAGAAATTAAGTGAATGAACAAAGAAGTCTGTATCCTACAGCTAGTAACAAGAAATTCAGTGAAGTATAAGTGAAATTTAGAGAATTCAGAAATCAGATTTTAAGATGATTCTGGTTTTGCCTAGCTTAAATGACATTATGAAAGTGGAAATAGGGGAGGATGTTGTATGGGTGTATTAAATTTAAAATAGGCTAGACCTCTGGAAGGTGATGTCAATAGCCAAAATTACTTTTTTGTTTGAAAAATTAGTGTCTAGACTGGACTGCAGAAGCAGCTCTGCAAGTCTTTCACTCGTAGATGCTAGCTAAAATATTATTTGTGGAATAAATCCCCAACAGACATATCCTGGAGGGAAAAGGAAAGGAAATTTGGAGTATTGGGCCTCCAAGTGTTGGAGACCCAAACACTTGGAACAGTATGGGAAACTGAGGAAAGTGGATCGTTCTTCCAAATGGCCTACACAAAAAACAACTGGGGAAGCAAAGGAAATAAAAAGACAGTGATAGGAGTGAAATGAGGATAACAGGATCTAATGAACAATGCACCACTGGCTTCATTGAAGATGGCCCACAAGATGAGTATAAAACAGCAGTTTTGAGGCCATTTAAGAACATGTTATTAAGGACTGTGATCAAAATTAAATACTGGCTTCCTCAAAATGAAAGGAAGGCAGATGCCAGTTTGGTAGAGTGTGATAGAACTACAGGAAAGAAACTGAGGTTAACCATTAAAAGAGAGGCAAGAGTTGGAAAAGCACATCGGTTAATAATATGCTTGTGTTTTTAAGGACATGAGATTCTACCATATTTATATAGCGTATCAGGGGGAAAAGAATTAGGAGACTGAGACAAAGGGAAGAGGGTAGATAAATGTGCTTGAAATGAGATCAGCAGGCAGCCTGGACTGCTACTACAAATGATCAGATAAGAACATAAGATAAGACCAACATCTACTTTTGTGGTAGGGGTAGTAGAAAGGACAGTCCATATATTCTTATTTTTTTTCTATTAGAAAAACTTGCTGTATAATCATAGAACTACAGAAAAATGCAAGATGGAAGGGATCTCAAAGGGTCTTTAGTCCAACCATACACTAAAAGCAGGGGTAGCTTACAGATTAATTGCTATGGCCTCATCAAGGTCCATAGCATGCGAAATGGTAATAAAATCAACAGGCACAAACATGGTGCTCACAGGAAATATTTATGTGAGGTATAAGTATTCTCATTATAATAAAATAACTTATTGTTGGAAAATATTAGGAATAAAGTATAAGAACTACAGCTTGCTTCCAGTATTTTTAAGTTCTGAAAGATATGTGACTGAGCTGTAAACATTTAATAGTCATAGTCCACACTTTCTGACATATTAAAATTATTTCAAAATCACACAGACCTTTTGAGTTTGCAGATTTTGTTATTATTTTGGAAGAACTAGTGGGCAAGAGAATTTCTCATGCTTCTCACAAAGACTGTCCATAGGATCTGTTCCCCTAACATTGCCTCTCAGTTTCTTTCAAGGAAATTAACCAAAAAAAAGGAAAAAAAAAAAAAAAGGCACCTGTTACAGATTGTAGGAGACTAGTTTAAAACTTTGCATAGATGTTACTGCCATCAGGAAAATAATTAGTAGCATGCTTATTCTACTTCGCTTCAGAAACTCTAAACCTTTGCATGAAGTAATTAAGAACTGCTATTATGTTGTTCATCAGCTGCTCAGAACTGAGACATTTAAGAAGTCATTATTTTGCTTTCATGAATGTCAAGGCAGAAGATTTGGTTGACCTCAGCTGAAGCAGGTTCAGGGCATGCCTATATTAAATGCACGTACTAAAACTGCTAATTTTCCAATATATCTAGTTCATAGTTTCCTAGTTTTACTCTACTGTTAACATTGTACTATTGTAGATGTGACAAATTGCAGCTAGAAAGACTTCAATTTAGGAGTCATAATTGTATGCATTCCGTTAATGTTTCATGAATGGAGTGATTTAACATTTGTACATTGATAGATTACATTCTTGCCAGGACTACACAAGAACTCAGGACAAAAGACAGAATGAAAAGTAGCAGCTTTGTTACGATGGATGATTCCATGGAAATGGGCTTTTGGATTTTAGATCCAGTACAGTTAGAAGCTTTCATCTCTTTCACAAAATCCATACTGGTTTTTAGCTCTATCCCTTGAACACAATCTATATGTGCTGGCTTTGAAAAACAAGGTTTAAATCTATTCTTGGCCAATTTAATACCAAACTATTGACAAACTACTACATGTGTTTAAGGAAACTAAACCTTGAACAGGGAAAAGTGATTTATATAAAAAGTGGATATCAACTCAGGGGGGAATACCAAGTTTGATTAGGTTTGGGTTGTGGTTTGGGGATTGGGGGTTTTTTACCTCTGGTAACTAATAAGAATCTATACGGCACATGGGTGCATGCACACCTGTTTATTTTTTGCATTCTCCTTCCTTTTCTACTTAGCATTACAGTCTCCACTGTCTAGTCAGTTAGGCCACAGTTCTGCACACCTGGGAGCAAATTGACTTAGAATATTTGCAGTTTGGCTTTCAGATTAACGTTCACTTTTTAAAAAGGGTAATGAAAATGGAACTGGCACTGGGGCCAGGCACTGTGTGTATGTGTGCTTTTATGTAGTACTCAGTGGGGTTCTAATCCTGATGAACCTTCTGGACACAAAGTATGAATTAGTAATGGAATTTCATTAAGTTGCTTCCCTGTTCTCCTTAATTTATTGCTGAAGTTCCCAGGTCGGAAGACTGTTCCAATAGAGAAATTGAAGTTATAAAAAACCCAAACTTTTTACACTAAGTGCAATGAAAGATCTTTCACTATTGCACAGTAAAATACTGATCAGATCTTCAATAACTGAATAGTTGGAGGGGAGTTGACTACAACTCCATAACTAGTTATATTTAACAAGGACACTGATGATCAAAAGAGCTTTTGTGTGTTAACAGAAAATTACTCTCAACTGGATTAGAGTGGGTGGATATTCTGAGGAACCTGACAAGAAGCTCAGGTGTACAAATATGGGGACTTGAGCTCAATTATCCAGGTAGTCCATCAGGTTTTGTACTTACACACATGTGTAGAATTGACTCTGACTTTTTCTCAGCTCCCGCTGAAATTAGTGTGAGTGGTATCAGAGTCACATTTATAAAAGACTAGAAACACATAAAAATTTTGGTATATGTAAATTCTTTTTTAACTGTATAGGCCAGTTTTGAGATTTATCTCTCCAGGTTACTTCTTAAATCTACAGCATCCTTATTCAAGCAATCCTTATTTAGTCATTTGTGTGACTCTTATACTTGTGTTTAATGGAATTGGTTTCATTTTTCACTTCTTTTTATAATCCACTTTTGAGTCATCTGCCTCTCAGTAGAATTACATCAGTGTGCTTAAGATCAGTATAAATAGGACAAGCCATATGTACATGCCAAATTCAGTATAGGCAGTATAAAAACTTTTTGTTACCTTCATAGAGTCTGGTGATCCTTATGTCCCTCCATATTTCTGTGGTAGAAAATGAAACATCAGTCTCTTTTTTCTCTTTTTTTTCCCTTTTTTTTGGTGGACTGTCATGGTCACAAGGATTAATCCACAATGGGACACATTTGGAGAATAGTTTGAGTGACTACCGGTACTCCATGGATTTATCATCCTAAAATGTTTTAGCCACTGAATCTTTGGGCGGTGAAGGTGTTAAGCTCTCAAACTGAATTCTTGCATGTTTTCCCCTGCTTGCTTTTCAAACCTGGATAATTAGCTGGGGGCTGATTAACCATATTTCTAAATGAATCCCTGTGAACACAGTCTTCTGTTTCCAGAATCTCTGTACAATTGCATAGTCCCACAAGCTTTCTTCCCCATGCTCCATACTGAAGATTCTTAGTTGACTTCTGTATGACAGAAAATAATAAACCCTATCTGTAACTTAAATGTTGAGTCATTGTACTTCATTGAACATGTGGGCTGCTACAATCAATTCTTATTTGTGTTCTCTGAATTGCAAAAAATCCAAACGCGTTTCTTTCCTCTTCTGTTTAGTAGACTTTCACTCCTTTTTCTTCTCTGAAAGGAAAAACATACTTTTTTTTGGATCACATCATCACATCAGAGAACAAGACAGGTAGGTGATGTGTGTGAAGATGTGGCTGCACCTTGAATACTATGTTCAGTTTTGGGCCCCTCACTACAAAAGACATTGAGGTGCTGGAGAAGGGCAACAGAGTTGGTGAAGGGTCTGTAGAACAAGTCTTACAATGAGTGGCTGAGGGAACTGGAGTTGTTTAGTCTGGAGGAGACTGAGGGGAGACCTCATTGCTCTCTGCAGCTACCTATAAGGAGGTTGTAGTGAGGTGGGAGTGTCAGTCTCTTCTCCCTAGCATCAGGTGATACAGTAAGAGGAAATGGCCTCTAATTGCACCAGGGGAGGTTTAGATTAGATACTGGGGGGAAAATTATTTACTGAAAGAGTGGTCGGGCATTGGAACAGCCTGTCCAATGAGGTGGTGGAGTAAGAAATCAGATGTGAATCCACTTGTCTGAAACAAAAAGAAGGGCTATTTTTAAATCACTAAGATGTCTAATTCCTTCTAAGCAAGCCAAACAATTTGCTATTAAAATGTATCAACTTTAATATAAAAAGTCACTTCATTCTATTTTTAAATGCTAAAAGGGGTTTAAAATGGAAAAGCTTTTACTACGCTTTCCCATTTTCCCTAGATAATCATAAGTGTGGATTCACGTACTGGATGAAGAGCAGAGATGGATATCTGTTCTTTTTCAGTACATTCAATAACTGCACTCCAGCTCTTCTTTGCCCTGTAAAAGAAGTACTGTTTCCTCTTCCACGATGAAAAAAAAAATAATCAAATGATCTCAGTACTTCTCTTTAACTGAAAATGGTGCTGTTTATTGCTTTCACATTTTTGTACTGTGTTGCTTCTATATTTGGAGTATCATAGAAAATAATTCAGAATATTCTTCTCCAGAAACAGCTGCAGATTTAGCTGTCCATTAGAAATATGCCCTCAAGATTCTTTTCTATGCACAAGTAGACTACCATTGCTGTTTAGAACACTCACTTGTTCTGCTTGATGTCCTTGCACATTTTTGTCTTTCCAGTCCCTTTTATCACCTAAAAATATCACACGATCTACCCTTGTATGGCAGCAACTTCTCAGGCCAACACCCAATTTTCTGGAAGACTTTTATGGGACACTTAGAAGATAGCAGGGTTTTCAGCAGTAGAAGCCAGTGCTTGTGCTCTGCAAGGCAATGCAGAGCAGCAGATAAGGGTCAAGTAGAGGAAAGGTAACTAGCTTCCCTACTTCCTCACACAGGCCTGAGATACTTTCTTAGCAGCGAGTTATGTGCACTTCATTTGGTTGTTGCTAGTTTGCCATGTCTTAATTCCTCAGCACTGTGGGGCATGGTTGGTTTCAGCTGACACTTATCCCAGATAAGGAGGAACTGCAGTTGCCCTGATGGCTGCAGGAAGGGAACAGACCCCTGCTGAGGCTCGGCCACTGGCCCTGCTGAGGACAGGCCTGCCCCGTGCCTTGCGGTGCCAGTTGATGCTGCAGGCCTCTGTGCCCACCTGCAAGACTGAGACACTGAGGCAGGACAGCCGTCAGGGCTCCCCAGAAGGCGGGAAGCGTGGAGTAGTTGGTCCTTGCCCACCACCAGATCCCTCACTGCCCTGTGAGGCCATGGGAACTTCATTTCATTGTATTACCAGGTTTTTAAGAGGGCCAGTTAAAGCCTACACTGGGAACCAGCTGGCATAAGGGTGTTGTGGAATCCAGCTCTCCCAGCACTCTGGGCTGCCTCATGCTCTTGCCTGCGAGCTTCAGTGTCCCCAGCTGCACCAGCTGACCCTTACCCTAAGAGAGGCCTGCCCAGCTGGGCAGCCAGGCATGGTTTTAGAAGAGCAAAATGCAAACCTACATGAAAAGAGCCAGGGCTCTGGCCTATGGCATCGTGGGCTGCCCCAGGCTGGGAAGGAGGCCCAGGGTTCTTTTCCCAGAAGTTATCTTAGTGTAAAAGGTTCACAGTGACAAACATGCCATTTGAATATAGGACAAACATTCCTTACTTAAGTGCTTTTAGGAATGTTTTTCTGCACTTATTTATTCATTATGCTGCTCTCCCTCTTCCTCTTTAGAGGAAGCCCTCTCAGATTCAGGTTCTTAAAACCATTTAGCTATCTAATTGCCATCTTAAAGTAGTTCAGTGGTAGTGGGCAGAAAGGGGTAGTGCTCAGTTCCCTTTACTCAAACCTTTAAGGGACCCACGTGCCTTAAACATTTCACCTCTTTAACTGGCAGGTAGTATCTGTCATCTTTTTCCAAGCTTTTCAGAAAGTGGCACCTGAGATTTCACTGCAAACTCTTGAAAAAAATGTCAGAAAGTGGTGGGCAGGAACAGTCAAGATGGATAACAACAGTTATTATGAGTACAGCTCTGCAGGTACAATACCACTTGTCAAGAGCAGCATCTGGCTCGTTAAGAAACACTGAAATACACATTTCCTGTATTTCATACATGGAAATATTTTATCCAATGTCAATGAATTTAATGTTTTTTTTAGGATTAAAAAAAAAAATTGATACTAGTCTGAAGTTGCTTCTGCTATAGTACCGGTTCTTTTGTGTGTATTTTTTCCTCCTAGCTGCTCTTGTATCTATTTAGTATTCTTGCCACTTGCTATTTTGAGTTACACAGATTTAGACTTGTTCTCCTGACTCATCATTTTTGCACTGAAATGATGCTGCTTTCAATTAGCTCCATAAATATTTCCATCTGAAATGTTTCTGATTTACTGAATTCCTCCCTAAATGCTTTATTTTCTACTATACTGTAGCAAGAGCAGGGTAGATTATTGCCCTGCATTGTGAAATTCAGTTTTAAATAGTGAGTCTTACAGATATAGATTTATATCTGTTGATATCATAAGCCTAGACTCTACTCCCCAGTAAACTGAAAGGGTATGTCAAGGAGCCTGTAATTAGTTTCTGCAGCTGAGGCCAATTTCATGCCAGAAGGATAATGAGAATTTAGAGACAAGAGGGCTCTGATTCACAAGTGAGGATATCTTACGCTAGTTTAGCTGACTAGGTTATCATCCTCTCTCTTCTGCATAAATGGGTGAATGTTGTTGAAGTAATTTCTGAATCATCTTAGTTTAAAGCATGTTCTTAGTTGCTTGCTTGTCTTGGAATGACAGCCTGTAAGCTGTTCCAGTCTGGGAACTACTTCAACAACTAAATCCATAATATGGTGAGAGCTATTGGAGAGCAGTGACACCAGTCTAAATCACTCATTAATAAGCACCCCAGCTGTAGTCAAAATGGACTCCTGGTGAGCAAATGTACGGAAATAGTTGAATTCAATTCTAAGATGGCTTTTCTCTTACAAAGATAGTGCTTTGTATCAGTTTTGATCATGAGCTTTCTCTTTTCCCTGTGCAGCTATCCTTTTCTTTAGCTGTTATTTGTATTTGTGCATTAAATAATTCACTGTCAGCAAAGGCTTTGAAGAAGCAGCGAGAGTTTCCAAAATGGTAGTTAAACCTCAGCAGCAGCTGTCAGTGAGTGTTCCCTTTTCAGACCAATTGAAAGCATAACATTTCTGGTTACTGCCTCCTTCAGGGTTCACTTGCTATACTGGCTTTATTTTGTACTCTTCCACTAAATCATGACAATTCCCTATATAGGCAGGTTGGCTACACTTTAAATGAATAGGTTAAAGAACATGTTATTAGCTACAAAGGATTCAGTGATATAATCTTCAAAACGTGTCAAGCGACTTCTATAGAGCATACTACAGAAATGCATTTTGCAGGCTGAAAAATACATCCAAACCCATTCCGTTCTCTAGATGATTATGTTGCATAGTGCAATGTTCTAGTTTTCCTGAGTGGATGGCATTCTGTCAAAAAGCTTTAAAGAAAATCATGTCCCATACAGATTTTCTGAACTATCATCCAGATGAAATGCTGACATCTGTGAAAATAATACCATCTAATTAACCAGAGTCATAGAAACACACTGCTGTATGTTCCTCACTTCTGTAAATCCCCCTTTAGCACATCTTACAAAAATAGACTGCAAAATGTTTGAGCTTCTTTATGTATTATGCAAGAGTTTCCTGAGGCAAACTGAATGTATGCATACAAAATTGTCATTCAGTGTTGAGAACTTCCAGTCCAAATATTTTACCATTTCATTAACTAAAAAAGTTTAGTTAACATTTTGCTACCTTTTTATTGCAAATTTAAAATATTCTTAAAGGATATTATATATAATATTATATATTTTTAAAAGTGTTTAAATTTTTTTTCTAACTTTTTGGCTGAAAACATATTTTTAAAACAACTTTTTAACATTTATTCAGAATCATGAAATTTCTACAGTTCTACAAAGGCAACAACACCGAGTTCGATATTCAGATTCAGTGGAAATTGGATCCGTGATTTTTTCTCTTTCTGGTACAGTACTTTGAAGTTTATACTTTGAAACTCATAATCTCTAATGAGGTACAGTATCAGGCCCTGTTGTAGGCTACACTGAACTGAATAAAAGCTGCCTTGTTGGCTGGCAATAGTTGAAGAAGCTGTGTGTGCTGTGATTGCATGTAACTCAGAGGATGAAGCAGAGAACTCTGGGGATTAAACATTTTCTTAGTATTTACCTTTTTTTGGACATATTGTAGAACAGCTACATTAGATTTGGTGATCATCAGCTGAACTGTTCAGTAAATTCTTGTTATAACTCAGCAAGCAGGTTGAGTGCCACTAACATGTAAGAGCCATCATTTAGTATTCACGGCTGTAAACATAAGACTGAACCAAGACCCTTAGCTTCCATGTTCCAAGTTGAGTTTGCAGACCTGGTGCTAGCAGAGGAGTTAGGGAAAGGATTCTTTGCACAGGTTTGATTAGGATATGGCTGAAACTGCAAATATGAAACATCTATCATTTCTTTTTAAAGCAGAGAATTTTTTAGACAGGTTATCTGTTGTTTTCCTGAACTGTAAGGACTAACACAGTGCGTGTTGGCCTAGTCTTTTTGTATCACTTCTAAACTTCAGCCTGCCTAATTTTCCCTTCCAGAATAACTTAAGTCAACAGGTTTATAATTTCATTTTCCAAGGCAGACAATTTAGTTAACTTTTAAGATGTGTATCTCATTTAGAAAGAGGACTTGCTGAGCAATTCAGTCTTTGCATTTGCTGTAAATTCATTCTGTTATAGCATGTGCATTCAAATATCTGTAACTTCAAGTGGATTTAACAGTTGGAATTTTCTTTTGATGTTATGGTAGAAAATAACCTCCAAGTTATTTGTAGTTTCATTTTCAAATTACTAGTCATCACTGGCCAAATCTCATGATTGCATTTTACTGTGAAGATGTGTAAATCCATGCATGTGTTTTGTTCCACCACCTTTTAAACTAATGGTCAAATGGTTTGTGGTGAGAACATACCCTATTACTACCATGATGTGTACATTTACATCAATTTCTTTGACAGGTGTTGCATTTATGCTGTCAGACACTCAAGAATTGCTTATGGCAGGGGAAGAACAGTACTCCAAAAGAATTCAGAAGTTCATAAACATTCATCGAAACAGTTTTTTGGTTTTATCAGCTGCTCTTCATGGACCAGAAGAATGGAATATCATGTTTAGGATTCAGAGAAGGTATGATTTCAATACTGAAACTAATGTTTTATTGCAATTCTAGATTCAGGAATATTATTTCAGGAATTAGGTTCAAGAATATGAATTTTAATTTTCTAATGCACTGGAGAATTAAATGAAAATAATACTAAGTCAATCAATCTAATACATCACAGGTAACAGAAGAGGATGTTCCTCCAAACATACCAGATAACATCTCTTTCAGTCAGGTTAGGGCTATGTAATATAATCCTTTTCTGCCTGGAAAATTAGACTATTTACTTAGCTGTGTCAGCATCTTTCCCTGGTCGTTTTCACAACAGAAGAGGCAACTCTCCACGAGAAAAGGCTTTGCCAGCTTTAAAAAATCTGTTTACTTGTAACAGTGTCTATTCTACACAGCTACAACAATGGGAATAATCAGTGTTATTTTACAACAAAAGCATAAAACTGGCCTTCAAAACTGCTTTGTTTGAAATTTTATCTGTGATTTCTGATGCCTGAAAACTTGAATGTTTCAGTATATACCTGTTGACAACAGTTAACAGATTGTGCTCCATATTTGTAGTCAAAGCTATTTTCTGGTAGGTACAGTAGTGCCCTGACTGCAATCGATTTTCACTATTGACAACCAAGAAGTGGCTATTCTAATGGAGTCTTTAATCTTTACTTCCTTGAAACAAGCATCAGTTCCCTTAAATCCTGGGCACACTGCCAAATGCTGATGAACAGTACAGTGTCTAGGATGAAATGTAGGAGATCTATTACCCATTTGTGAAAATTCCATAAATTTTCATGTGAGGTCTTAAAAGTTCTGCCACTATTCAGCAAGAACATGTTATTCAGCTGGTGGCAGTGCTAATTCTCAATCTAATTTGCAGTTATGCACAATGGATTTTGTGCATGTGCTGGTCCCTCTTAACAAATGTGATGTTTTGAACCTGTATTCCATTTGGAAAGTCTGTAATTTTATTAATAGAATCAAAATAATTGTTTTGTCATTGCAGGCTATCATAGCCAATTAATGCTGAGATGACACAATTATATTTTAGATGCATGTGCATTTTTACTCCCTTGAGTTCTGCTGCTGTATGTAGATCACTGGCTGAGCTTTTACCTCAGTGGGGTTGAAATTTGTGCCATATTCTCTCAAAGTACAAGTCACCTATTTGGTTGGTTAAAAAACCAAGTCCCCTATTTCTTTCTGCATATCTATGGTGTTGTGGAGCCACGGGCAGGATTTTTAAACTCTTTTTAACAAGGACGTTATGGGATTGCTGTTCAACAACACAAGCAGTTTACACAGGGTTATGTATATCATGGGGCGAAGTGGGAGAAAAGCAATCTTCATTATCACAGCTCAGATGAGCATTCCACTACTATCCCCAGAAAATCTGATTGTTAATGTTTGAACACCTTGGAGCAAAGAGCAGCTATGTGTTCTAACAGCCACTTTTCTGCCCCTTGATCAAATTAATAAAATACAAACTATATTTAGACCTGTGGTAACTGAAGTAAAACAGCTGATAGAAACAGATTTTCACAGCTATAGGTAAGGACAAGTAACTGTTTCTTTGGTGCACTTTGTTCATTCACGCTATGCTTAACCCACTGCTGGGATTAGCAAAGTTGCATCTGTTTATTTCCCTAATACTAAATGTAAATCAACCACACTTCTGCATTCGATTTCAGCAAAATTCACCAGTGACCTGAGTACCTAATCATAGGAAAGGCCACTGCCTTTAACATTTATTGCTGATAATTAAAAGAAAGGGCAGCCAAGTTCAGAACAGGTTATCTACACAGCACGGGTCTTAATGTGACAAGTTCAAGCCATCAAACAGACTGAAGGGAAGAACAGGTGGTAGTCACACAGGGAGGTCACTAGGGAGTATGTAGTTGAGCAGCTGGGCACTTCATTTGGATTAAATTTTGGATTATTTAAAATTCCTCATTCTTCGTTGTTAAGTCCCTGTAGCGTTTTAACTCTACAACAGAAAACATCAGCAATGTTACCTTTGTTGTCGTTGTTAGAACCTGTTTAAGACACAAGTCTTAAGGAGAAGCCCTGTGCTTGTCAAAGCTTTGATCTCCCTCTCTTCCTTGACTCTACTGAAAGACAACTGGTGCCAGTACCTTAACTCTTCAGATTCAATTGTCAAGAGTCAATTCACATCAATAATATTATTTATAGAAAAATAACAATTTTTATGTAAATATGAATGCATTTTGTAATCACACCTTACAAATTGCTACACTACAAATATTTAGTTCAAATTCTAAGCCTTTTTAGCACAGTGTTTTTAAATACTTTCCTGTGTTCTTCCCAAGCTATAAACAAAAATGCAATATATAAAAACAAACCCCAAACAAAACCACAAAAACCCCAACAACCAAACAAATCAAAACTGAACACAAAGCCCAAACAAAATAACAAAACAACAAAACACAAGCAAAACCCCACCAACAAACAAAAAAGCCACCAAAAAACCCAAACAAGCAAAAAAAACAACTAAACACACCAAAACTTTTTTTTTTTTACTGGCACTGAAAACAGTCTTCAGCCATACAGGAGGAGAGGGTTTAGTTCTTTCTGAACGTACACATGCTTAACAAAGTGTTGACTGATTGTCAAACACCCCTAGAAAAAGAAATGAGCCCTTCCAAGTCCCACCTAAACAAGTGGTGCAGAAAAGGGACAGATGGATCAACTCTCCAGTTGCCTTTAAAGATTAAAGCAGTCTTCTGTGTACTTGTGGTGAGGGTACAGTAAGAAGTCATGGGAATGCTTCTTGACTTTTATAGCTTAACAAATTGAACGTGTTCTTAAAGTAACCTTAATTTATTTTGACTTGCAGATTCTTTGGCAGTAATTTACGCATAATACCAGTTCATAATACTGCTGAAACTGTTAAGTTAATGCTAACTATAGCTAAGGTAAGTCTTGTTGTAAACCCTTAAAGAGATTTATTCAGAACTTTATTAGCCAGGAAAAGCCAAGAAATAAAATTTAATTTTCCTTACTGGAACTTTTTGGGTGATACAAACCACAAGCCCTGTAATACGTCGAGGTAGGACTGTTAAGCTGATGGTTCAGCTGAGTCTTTAAATTATTGTTCAAGATAACTCTAAGAGCTCTTAGTAGCACTCAAAAACAGGTATTTAAAAGCTAATTCAGCTCTTATTTACCACTGTTAAGTTAGAATGTCTTCAATATCATTTACTATCAGGTAGTGATAGGAGTAGGGGGAATGGAAAAAGCATAGAAATGGGTAGATTCAGATTGGATGTTAGGAAGAAGTTCTTCCCCATGATGGTGGTGAGACACTGGAACAGGTTGCCCAAGGAGGTGGTGGAAGCCCCATCCCTGGAGTTTTTTAGGCCAGACTGGATGTGGCTCTGAGGGACCTGATCTAGTGTGAGGTGTCCCTGCCCATGGCAGGGGGGTTGGAACTAGATGATCCTTGAGCTCTCTTCCAACCGTAACAATTCTGTGATTCTATGACACCAGCACAGAACCAGCCTGACAGCTAAATATGTAATGACTTACAGTGCCAATCTGAGAACCCTACTTGTGGATTTTTGATGATAGTATGATTTCCACAGCTTAATGAGTGTCATTTGTCTGTGTATACCTGTATTTGCAATATATCTTGTATGCACCAACACATTATTAATTAAATTTACTGAAGTGCTTTAAAGAACATTTTTCCATGAAAATTCTAAATTGGATACTCACTACAATAGTACTAGCAGCATCCAGTGTACTAAAAATGCCTTATGTGGGCATCTCAAAATAATAAGCATCAGTGTGTTCGGAGTATTCATAAGCCACATTTCACTTACTGCATGGCAAAAGTTGTTAACTACGTATTACCACATTGACCATGGAACTTCAACATTTTATGCAACCCACTGGGGTCTGGCCCAGTCTCTTAATAGAACATTGACCTGAAAGCTTTTAAGATGACTGCTGATCCCACAAACTTGAATTTGCTTTTGTATTTGTTCAGAAGGTTTACACCAAATTTCACCAGGAGAGCCCCATGAGGAGTGATGACAGTACATAGCATATATCTGACAGGACCATTACATTATTTGTTACTGAGGCAGTGCAAAGCCAGTTTGAAAAATAAGATGATGTTCTACTACTTAAGTTACTGCATTCTATTAATAATATTTTTCTCTCCCCTAAGATAACTTCCAAGCCAAAAGCAGATGATATTTGTTACAAAATGGTAATGACAAAAGCCCAAATAATAGAAAACAGTCCAGTTTGGAAGATGCTTCAGGAGAACCACCAGCAATGTAATTAATTTAATGTTTGGGGGAGTTATTCATAAATAGAGTGGTTACATTTTAAACAAAATATAAAATGTTCTTTCAAATAGTTACATTTCAACAGGCTATATACAACTTATGCATTTGAAATGAAAATTTGTACTGAATAACTATACAGTGAAAAATATCATACATTATACTAAATGGGTATTCTAATTAAAAGAAGTGGTTTACTACACTATACAAGAGCCATTCTTTATTTCTAACTGGATTCAGAACATGAGCTCATCTGTTTATCATTTCAAAAGCTATTTTGATGTATCTTAAATAAAACTATCATTAAAGATGTTCAAAACAATTAAAAAATACAGGTATGCATATTAAATATCATATAGTGTGTTTGTTAAACACTCGCTGATGTCTTATTAACTTTTAACATCTTATTTGGTTCCAAGATGATGTGTTTCTCTTTAAACCTGGTTTCCTTTGCCATGTTTCTACTACTATTTACACCTTACAGTCCTGCTTGCAAATATAGAAGCTTGTTTGTCCACATAGAAAACTGCTAATAAAAATACCTTGTGCATAAACAGTCCTTTATAATTACTTCAGTCACTTTATAAAAATATTTGCATACTCATACCACCCAGCAGCAACTATAAATCTTGAAAATTAACAACAACAAAAAATATACATGATACCTCCTTGCCCCAGCAAAAGAACAAACCTCACTCACGTTTTTAGTATCTGAAGTTCTGCATTGCATACAACAATAGCAAAAGAAAATAAACAACAGCAACAGGACCTAGGATGAGCAGCATTTGCAATTCCTCTAGAGGCCACTCTAAATTGGTCGTCTTTTGAAGGTTGGTAGCCTTCAACTTAAGTTTCATAGTCAAAATGATCTCAGAAGCATGTTAATTCAAGTACTTCAGCTAACCTAACTGTTTTCATCCACTGCAGCTTTTATTTTCACTTCAATGAGTTCTTCCACTCGAGCTAGAACACTTTCTATTAAATCAAATGTGAAGAGAGCAGAGCCTAAAACCTGAAATGACAAAAGGGATATTATTTTTATTAGAGGATCTGTTTTGTTTTACCTCTTTTACATGTATCTTTGTCTCCAGCTTGAAAGTAAAATTTCAGTGCTTCTGAATATCTGAAGGAAATGCAAACTCACCTGAAGCTGCATTTCTGTTGTCATGGCAGGCATCTTTTCCCCACTAACAGTTAGAGAACATATTGTGTTAGAACTTTGTGCCCCTGTGAAGAAAAATAACCAGAGATCAGCCTGCTGGCTCAAATAACTTTTGGAATGAAAACAATATTTAATATTAGCCCAATATTTAATATAACCCCAAACACAGGACAGAACATGTTGAACCTTAAGAGAAAGACAGCTTGAGCTGGGTGCTGTCTCTGCACTTTCTGTGACACATATGACTACATTACTAAATAAGCAGTATCTGCAAGTCTAAACAATTTTATATAACCAAAATGTTCCCTAAAAAGAAAATGGGTTTTTTTCATACATTTTTAGTATTTCCACATCCAGACACCTAGCAGGAGGTGTTTTTAACTTGCCTTAATGAATCTAGACATGAAATACTTAAGACAAGACTGCATCTGCTGTTTTCAAGCAGATTGCTTGTAGGAGGCAAAACTTAAAAGGACAAGTCTGAAAACTAAGGAGAAAACCTCTCACATTCAGACCAGATTTGAAATCATCAGAATGCTCACAAAGATTATACATTGGGAAAAAAGGCCAAAGCATCTACTGTTAAAAGTTACACCTTCTCTCCCAAACTCAAATATCTTTTGTTTTTTCAAAGATAGAGAAATTTAAGAGGAACTTAAAACTTCCTGATTAATTTTAAAGGATTCCCTTTAGAAAGATATCTACAGATTGCCTTTAGAAAAATTCCTCTTCTTTGCCTCATAGTTACATAGTTTACAACAACAGAAGAGGATAAGGCTAGGGGCAGAAAGCTGTACTGACCTTTTTGGTAGCAGAAGCAAGTTCCTCGGTCTGTCTAATTATATTGGAGACCATAAAGGAACAGAGGATCTGACACACACAGAGATTGCCTCAAGCAGCTACAGTTCTTATGCCCTGTGGAACGTTTTCTGCTTAACCCAGAGCAGAATCTGATTCTGTGTGTCAGTTTCAAAAACCCATTTATTAAAAAATCCGGAAAGTAATCCTTCAGGCTTTAAGCCAGCACCTAGTGTCTGTGTGACTTCTCCTGTTAACTTCCCTACACCTATATGTATTCAGAAAGAGTTTGATGTGCCTGTCTACCCTTAAAATCAGAACTGTAAGTGTAGAACAAGATTTGAAGGTCTTCATCAGACATTTCTATCAGGCTTCCATAAGGCCTACAAATGTGATGAGATAAACAAGTTCAGATTTTTCTGACCAGTAACAAAAATTAGTATCAAATACAGCAAGTACTGAATTATTCTTCACAATTTGGAATACTATCAACAATTAAATAAAACATGATCCACACAGCATTCATCAACTCTTTACTTTCCAAAGGATTTCCAAACTTTCTAAATGTGAACAAAGCCAAGAAAAAAAGAAAACTAACCTCTTCGGTTCTCTTTCTTATTCTTTATTTCTGCTTCGTAGTGTGCTTTTGACATATTGAGTCCTACATGAAGTGGTTTTAAAAAATTTTCCTCAACCTTGGCAAATATGGTCCATACACCTGTCTATTCAAACAGAACAAAGATGGTTACAAACTGGTTTTAATGCTAAGTTTTCAAGCACAAGTTTTTGGACTATTTATAACACATGCTTCTGTGCCAGAAAGGAAAAAAGAAAGTAATTCAGAGATTCAAGCATTTAAGCATGAATGCCATCATGATGGATATTTAAGCTCCTCTCCGTCGGTCTTAAATTGTTGAAAGTTGGAGGATGAAGAAGGGATAGAGGGAGCAAACACTAGGTAAGCTGGTAACTGCAACAATGGAAATACACATTTTCAATTTGCAAGCCTCTCTTAGCCTAGACTCTCTACAGTGAGTAAACAGCTGTTGTAGTTTCATCTGAGATAATTCAGCAGCAAAATGGAACTAATATTTAAATCATGTTCCTGAATTAACACTGCAACACCAAATGAAAGCTGTGATAAGCATCATACTCCCCAAATACATTAGAGTCTTGTTTGTTTTGCATTCAGTTTGAAAAGCATTGTAGGAAAATTACTGGATATGCTACTACATCCTTAGGAACAGTAACTGAAGTGACCATGAACTTCTCCCCAGTTTGGCACGGGTGATAGAAGAGGTTCACAATAATGGCACTCAGGAAGTGAGACATAAGGAAAAGATGTTCAAAAGCAAGGCTGTTCAAGGTTACGCAGCACAAGAAGAAAACTTCTCTGCCTTGGCCCCTTCTAAGCTTGTAGTTACAAAACTGCTGTAGAAGGAAACAAACACAAAGCAGTCATTGTGTCTTCAGACATACGAGACTCCTTTCTTCAAGTAGTATCCCCAAGGGCAAAATATGTACGATAAAAACAAGAATTCTCAATGTTAATGCTGTCTGCAGTGGAAAATTCACCAGATTTTAATGCTAAATGACACAAGCTGGTCAAAATAAGAGAAGTGGTAATTACTTCCACCAGAATGGGCCTAATATGAAGAAATAACTTTCCAGAAAAATATACCAATTTTTAGGCTTGATTTATGAAAGTGTTTGTTACACAACAATCAAAACATCTGAACTGAAATGAAAGGAAGTATTTTCCTACAGGACAAGTAGGACATAAAGAAATGAGACAGGGATGACGTCAGGAAGAACTGGCAGGGCTTAAATTTAAGGGGAAACTTCAGAAGAGGTGATGTTATTTTTCACTTCAAACTGTCAGGACATTTTTCAGGTACTAGAAAGCACTATTACAGAAATTGTGTGCTACTATGAATACTAAAAGAGGAATTCCCTCTTCTCTTACACAGCTGTGCATTTACACTGAACAGTGGACCATAATGAGCACTGAAATAGTAACCACTTCTTAAATCTGAGAAACAGATACAGTCTATCAATACTAATTACATAAATATTAAATCACAAACTGAAATATACGTTTGCTCTTAATTTTCATTACACTTTTGGTAATCAGGGAAAGCGTGATTATTAGACTAATGAACTTGTATTCAAAAATCTTAAAGTGCTCTAAAAATAGGTCAGAATTCGTTCCATATTGTAGAAAACAGAAAATGCAATGCTGAAATCTATTACTCCAAAGTATAAAGAACGTCAAGGAACTGGACAGAATATTCATGACCATGATATTCCTTATACTGTACTTTAAAACGACAAAGCATTTTTTATTTAAATCCAAATATTTAGTACTAAGGAGACAAGTTATAGTTGCTCACTATGTGATATATTGGATAAAATGCTCATGAATTGCATAAATTGAAGAAATGGTGGAAATAATTATTTGAAATTGCACTAGTATTAGAGTCAGTAGCCACTTGGTACTGGAAGGCAATCAGAAAACTAAATACAATTAATTCCATGGGTTCTTCAATGCTGTAGTGACACAATCCACAATGGGTAAAATAGGTAAGGGCCATTTCAATTCTTTAAATATACTGCAAAGTTTAAATATGCAGAATATTTCTGAAATACCTACATTCAAACATCCACACATCAAGAGATATGATGGCAAAGAGGGTACACCCATAATAAAAACAGATCAACTGCAGTGGTGGGCCGGCAAATTATTTTTTGTGCATAACACATTTACTGTTTCTAGTAAATCAACTTCACAGAAAATTGGATGGATCTGGCCATTCCTTTTGTTATTTCTTGTCTGAGAGCCATCTGCTGAAGTTTTTTGATGATAAAAAAGTAGAGTACCTACCATGCACCTGCACAGTTACTGTCGATACTGAGTACTGTTTTGCACAGATAAAAAACATTATTATTAAATACTTTTTGAGAAATCTTAATGCTATCAACTTGAAGAATATTCCACAAAAAGTATTTTGCCTGAAGGTGAATAAAATGATCTTTGAATTGCAAAGATTTGTAGTATTTTTACCATGATGATGAAGAGGCTTAAGGGATACCAGGGAATAAATAAGCAGGTGTATCAACTCCTTGGGTTTTCCCCACCCTCCTACCCCCACCAATGGAACACTTGCTAGAGATGCGACTTTACGGTGACATACTCTAAAGCTATGGATACAGACCATAGTTCATCAAACAAACTGTTACTGTGAACAAGATAATCTTTTCAGCATGAATGTAATGAAATTTCATCAGAATGAAGTAACACATCATCTGTTTCCTAATATACAGAGTAAAAGCATCTGAATAACTGGCATTGCGAAGAAAAATGCAAAAAACATGTTCTTGAATCAAGGTTAACTGTGTTTACATGAATGCAGCTCTCAGCCCTCAGCTAGTTAATCTTTTTCAAATCAGTTAATACTTACCTGATTATCACTTTCACAATCCTTAATGACCAAGTATCTCAGTAGATTTAGTGATGCCATAATCCTACGAAGTAAAAAGTACTATTTATCACATAGAGCAGATTTGTATTAGAGACAGTAATTTAAACTGTCCATTAGCTAGATGTCTTAAACAATTCCATTTATACAAAATGCAACTACTTACCTGTTCAGCAATCTATACTAGTCTTGAGCACCAGTGTGCATAATGGCCATGATACAACAGTTGACTCTTTGCAAGTCAAATTAAAACTGTCAGACTGGAGGAAGGTGGTTAAGTGTGAGGGAAAGAGTTCTCTAAAGAGAAAGAACCTTCTTACAGAATTTGTAGTGTGCATCACTGGTGATCCAAACTTGATTTGAAAGTAATGTGACAGTTTTCTTTATTACTGCACCGAGTTTTTACTTTTGCTTGCTTTTTAGGTATGCTTTTTACTGTTTCACCATACTTTTTGGTGGAAACTATTTATTGCTTTTGTCAGACAAGTACAATCAGAGATCATACCTCTAGGTTTTTAAGTAGCTTTATGTTCCTTGGGACACTATCACCCTGCTGATTTACAAGCCCAACCTTTACTCATCATATAGGAAAAAAACTTGTCCTAGACAGATTTTCAGACAAATTTCAGTTATTTGCAGTTCAGGTGGCTCTGTATTCCCATTCATTAGATTCTGGCTCTGCAGAAGCAACACATAAAACAGCCCCAAAGTTGTGTGCTATAAGGTGCATCTGGTGTGTGTTATTCCCCTGTATCACATATGATAATATATCACATTTTTTTTGTTCCTCCAACTGGTTCTGCAGAAAGCTGCCAACCATATTCTACTGAAGACATAATACTTTACCAATTATTTCTGTAATTTGACATCTGAGGCCTTATATGCTGAAGGAATGGAGGAGGAATTCCTTTCTTACTGTAAAATCAATGTAAAAGTATTGTGACATTCTTCTATATAGTTAGTTGAAAGGAAGGCTGAAATAAGTGATCATTTCCATTTCGAGTTCCAAACAATTAAAATACATAGATGTTACCACCTCATTAATTACATGACAGCACACTTCCCATTGTAGTAAGGTAGTTTGATGTATTTTTTAAACAACAACAAACCAAACCAAAACCAAGAAGAGAGACAAGCCTCTGACCATGATTACAACTCACCTGTCTGAGTTTTGCAGAAGGTCTGTCTCAGCACCTTCTGGAAGTGAAAGCACTAAATCTAGAAGAGAGATCAGGTGATGTCCTGTAAACCAAATGTTGTCACATTCTTTCTGGAAAAAAAGAAAGTTTAAGTTAGTGCAAATTAAAATCTTCAAGGTATCTGCAAGAAATCTTAAATAATTTAACAATAATTTTTGGAAAACAGAAAAGGAAAAAATTAAAAGAAAATCAAACACTGGAAGCAATATTTTCTAATTACTACCTGAGATTGAAGCACACAAATCAGTTTTTCCTAATCCTCCTTGTCTCTCCATGCCAAGCTGTTCAATTTTACCAGAACAGATTCTCTACCTCTCCAGCATACCACCACCAATATAGTTAATATTCATTCACATAAACTTAGCAAATTGTAGTGGGCACTGGTTTTTTTTTCTACATTAAGGTAAGGAACAACTAGCTATCTTTACCAGATACACTAAACACTTCATAGTAATAGTACTACAATTTTGTAATTATTTTTTCTCCAGAAGATGATCAGGTGCTTCAAGTTCTCCTTGCATATTTCCACACCCAGAAATAGACTGAAAGGAAAACTAATTAGATAACATGAATATAACTGCCTGTTGAGTCAGATCAGATGAGGAATCAATTAAGACAAGTTAGGCACAAAAAAGAAGATGAAAAAACGGATACCGATAGAAAATTGTTATCATTGTGCCTATAGCAGAATTCTTTGCAACAAACCTAGAGTAAGTATTCAAATTTTACAATTACTTATCTTTTTGACAGCCAGGTCACAGAATATATGTACTAAGAGAGTTCTGGTACTGAGTAGTCAAAAAAGTTATTTAGTATGGAAATTTTAGAATATACTTTTACCTATTCAATTTTGCTGCAAGCCCTTTTTTAAAAGGGTTTCACATTACCATCTTGTTCACATTGCTGACTCAAAATACAGGACAATGTTCTCATAAATAATAACTCACTGCTTTCTAAGATAATTATGCTAGCAGAAGGTACTCAAGAATAGGCATACATTTACTATACTGCCCTATTTGACAAAAGGCCCTAAGGATTTTTTTTTTTTTTTAATTTAACACACTATTTTTAATTAATTTTTCCAACTTCTTGGTCTCAATGACTGTAAGCTATGAGATTTAAATTACTTTGATCTAGCTCAACTGTCTCTGATTACATTTGTGAACCACTCATTTTATTATGCTGACTACCACCAGAAAAATCAAGAAAACAATAATACTCCTGTCTGGGTTGTCTTATTTGAATTACATGCAAGGAATATACTTCCTTGGAACTCTGAAGATCACAAGTCCTGAGTAGTTCCTCTTTATAAAGAAGCATGTATTTTTAAGCACAGAATTTTGAGAAGGCAACTTGTTTTTGTAGTGGTAGCAGCCTCACCATTAACGATAAGTGAATCTGATCTTTTATATTTTTAATAATGTATCCTTCCACACCAGCATGGTTGCTTGTCTTCAGTAAACACCTTCAAATAAAACAAACAAACAAAAACGTTATCTCTTAAGAAACTGCCTGTATAGCTAGCTCAATATTTAGATGACATTATGGCCTTTTTCACTAGTGGGAGCTTTACCACGACTATGTAACCTTTAAAAACTAGGTTACAGATGACTATGTAACCTTTAAACACCAGCTTACATAAGACAGACAATTTTATGTGAGGCAACTGAAATTGATTTCTGATGGCATTTCTATTTTGGTTAAACACATTAATTTTACAATGTTAATTGTTGGATAAACAATCATTATCTATGCAGTTAAGCTGAAATAAGGTCAATATTGCGCAATCTACAGTAATTTCAGTGCATACCTGAATAATGTGTGTTTTCCCTTCGCATCAAACTTGTCTATGAACAACTGCAAAATGCTTAAACTCTTCTTTCTCTAAGGAAAATAAAGAGATCTTATCAGAACAATTCTAATTAAACAAACTCAGCACTTAACCGATTCTGTTGGTCAAATTACATACCATATGCTCCATGGGACAAAGGGTCATAACTTTCACCAAATCCTGCACGTGGACAAAGAAAACATGACACCTAATTACATAGAGATTATTAGGTCACATCACACTGACTAACATCTACTTAAGACATTACAAAAACCCAAAACAAACAACAAATCAAACCCCAAAACACACGGCCCACAAAACCATGCCTTATAAACGGGTGCTCTTCAGAGTATCAGATAAGCTTCAGTGGTTGAAATCCCAGGGCAAATACACTAAAGCACTATTCCTATGCTGTAGTCAAGCAGCAGATTTGCAAGGAAAAGGCAAAAATGAGCAAGCATCATCTTTCATCTAAGATCAACATCCCCCTGCTTCAGTGGCCTGTACATAAAACATGTGCATTTTAATTATGCTCTAGTGGGTAGAAAAGACCATCAATTCTGTGTAGCAGAAGGCTTCAATTTAACAGCACAAGTGTATAAAGGTTCAATAATACGTCCTCTCAAAACACTTAGGAAACTGTTAGATATTTATAATCAAACTTTAATGACTTCTGCACATCACCTTTTATTACCTGGGGTACATTAATAAAATCTCTCAATTCTAAATACTGATGGAGAAGGCTGTTATCTTCCATTCTCAATAAACAGCTCTCAAACAGATCCTGCAGAGTTGAGTGGGGGAAAAAAAGGCAAACATTTTACACATATATGAGACACTAATGTATATGCATAACATTAATGCCTACAACTGCCTTCACTATAAACAGTCATTTGGATATCCAAAGTTTGTAGGAGCTACAGATGGCGATTTAACCATTTATGCATGTGTCTAAAGTTCACTAAACATAAGCATTTGAAAAATACCTAATTGACCCTCAAAATACTTCTCTATTATCTATCATTTGATCTTTTCTTAGAAAGGGAAACTAAATTTTTACCATTGCACAAATAGGAAAAAATAAACATTCTAACAGTGAAAATCTGATTAGAAGAAAACTTACAAGCCCTTTGGATAACATAGATTCTTCTGTCCTAAAAAAAAAAAAAGAAAAAACAAGCATTGTCAAATTTAAGTTGTTAATTAAAAAGACACTGTTGATAGATATTTCAGAAGAAATGCTACAACAGACATCTAAAAGAACTTGTCCATCAACAATTTTCATTCTATTTTATAAATACAGTGTCTTCGTTATTCCTCCCTTTAGAATAAAAAGGCTAATGAAAAGTTGAAAATTAAACTCCTCTCTCTAGGGTCAAACCTGACTTTATTTCCCCCTGTAATTGCTCAAAAGCATCATCTTGTATCTCACAAGTGTCAAGACACTGATTAACAAAGAAAAGGAAACCTTCCCAAGATGATTCAATTTGCATGGTTCTGGCAAAGCTCAAAAAACCCTACAGCAGATCCTCAACTGAAGACACCAGGAAGTTTTGTTTAACTTTTACCAAGAAATAGTAAGCTGCCCTAATGGGAAACTTCCATTCTATAGCAGCTCTAGAAATTATTTGGTCAGCACTGCGGATTATGGAAGGTGAAATAATGACAATATATAGGAAAAAATCTCATTTCCTTTAGAAAACCTGACCTTTAATCACATTCTATACAGTATCAGAATACATTCAAATAAACAGTATTAAACTAATTGTTACAGAAGTACAAGGAAATACACACTCAAATTATTCTGCATGTGTTTAAAAGACCTTTGTTTTCCATTTTAAGAACAAAGTTCTAAAAATTATATCACAATACAAGCCAAAAATAAGAAATAAGGTGTTTTAATAAATTTTTTTATACTTAGTAAAAAAAAGGCAGCTTATTGTGGAACTTGCCATTTTAAGTCTCAGGCTTAAAAACCTCCTTTGAACTTATCTAGTATATTCAAAATTTGATTCTATGCATTGCTGTAAGAAAATCACACCCACTATCTAGAACCCAAGACACCATAAACCCTACCTTTTCAGCAGTACTTCAATATGTGTCATATTGCATTGCAGAAGGTATGATGGACTGAAAGAGAAGAATTAAGTTTGTGTTAAACCACATAAGCTATATGCATTTGCACATAGTTAAAATATTGGACAGGACTAGGTTTTTTTGGAAAAAAAATACAAAAAGATCTTTATAAAAATTAATAATCCTGGAACAGACACTAAAATAGTAAACCAAATAGCTGTTAATAACTTTTATGTGGAAACTGTCCATAAATAAGAAACTGAAAACTTAATGAGATTTAACACATCCAAGTGCCGGGTTCTGCACATTGGTCACAGCAACCCCATGCAGTGCTACAGGCTGGGGTCAGAGTGGCTGGAGAGTGGCCAGGCAGAGAGGGACCTGGGGGTGCTGGTCGATAGTAGGCTGAACATGAGCCTGCAGTGTGCCCAGGTGGCCAAGAAGGCCAATGGCATCCTGGCCTGAGTCAGGAACAGTGTGGCCAGCAGAAGCAGGGAGGTCATTCTGCCCCTGTACACTGCACTGGTTAGGCCACACCCTGAGTCCTGCATCCAGTCCTGTGCCACTCAGTTTCGGAAGGATGTTGAATTGCTGGAATGTGTCCAGAGAAGGGCAAAGTTGGTGAGGGGTTTGGAACACAAGCCCTATGAGGAGAGACTGAGGGAGCTGGGGTTGCTTAGCCTGGAGAAGAGGAGGCTCAGGGGAGACCTTACTGCTCTCTACAGCTACCTGTAGGAGGTTGTAGACAGGCAGAGGTTGGTCTCTTCTCCCAGGCAGCCAGCACCAGAACAAGAGGATACAGTCTCAAGCTGTGCCAGGGGAGGTTTAGGCTGGATGTTAGGAAGAAGTTCTTCACAGAGAGAGTGATTGCCTATTGGAATGGGCTGCCCAGGGAGGTGGTGGAGTCACCATCATTGGAGGTGTTTAGAAGGAGACCTGATGGGGTGCTTGGTTGCATGGTTTATTTGATTAGGTGGTGTTGCATGATGGGTTGGATGCGGTGATCTTGAGGGTCTCTTCCAACCTGGTTTATTCTATTCTATCCTATTTTCAGCATTTGACTAATCCTACTAGTCTCTTCAAAAGGAAAGCTTATCTAAAATTAAACCTTAATAGAGTAACTTGCAGAATTGAGTATGTTCTTACGCATATAATATAAGCTATGTAAATGCATGAAGAAACAAATACTACTGAAAGAGTTTTCATTCATAACTGTACACAAATAAAAAGTTTTCTTCAAAAGTACAGATTATGGTAAGTGAGGAAGAATAGTTCTTACCTAAATACCATTGGAAATCTATCAACACCAAAATGGTGAACAAACATCAAATATGAAAGACATGCCAAAGAATCTTCAAAATTTTTTTGCTCTATGTCTGCAAACTCCTGATTCTCCCAGGGTGAGCTTTTGCCTTTATGATGTAAAAACACCAGTGGCATCAGTTCTCCTATATTCCACAAAATGTCCTAAAAAGAGAGAGAGATTGCCCATTGCTGCCTTTAAAAGTTCTGTATACCAATTCAATGTGAAGGTTTCAACTGTATTTACAGTAAGTTCTCTTACATGGCCCAAGTCTAAGTTAATACAAATATTTTGTATTTATGATATATATACATCTAAAAAACTGCAGGTAAAATAACTGCTGTGAGAAGAATGTTATTAAGACAGTAAAATCAAGCACTCAAAGTTAGCAAAGATATGCTCCCACTGAACTGCCAGCTGTAACATCAGCAGAAGTCAAACATCAACATCAGCTGGCACTGCAAGAGGCACATTAAAGATTTCTCACCGTGCAACACATGGATTAAAGCTAACATAAGATTTTACCTTGATGTAATACTGCAGCAAAAATGATCCTTTACAGAGTCAAATAAATTCATACATTGCTAAGGAAAAAAAAAACAGTTACAACAAAGCAGCAGCTGCTGATTCTGACAGCATTCCAAACTGGTTTATCAAGGAGCAAAACTGTGTCTACAAGATTTGCAATTTCCAGAGGTGGGACCTGGATCTGTTCTATAGAGTTATCTACCTGCACTGTCTTAAAAGGCACAGTAAGAAATCCCACTAACCAATAAAGGAAGCAAAATGAGCTCTAGAATGAATTCTGAACTAGACCACTGGTTTTGCAAAAAAATGTTATTAATTTTGACCACACTTACTATAATTTCAGCTGCAAAACGCCGAAAGGGGTGCTCTTCAATGCCTTCAAGTTGTTCAAGCTGAGCTGTCAACAATGGGTATTTCAGACTTTTCATACAGCTGAAATAAAAAGTGGTGAAACAAAGCCACCAATACAAGTGTCATTGATAACCAAGAATAAAGCCTATATGCATATTAGCTGCTGCTATTCCCAATATGCCAAGGAGAATAAAAAATGGATTATCTCCTGTAGAAGCATTCCTTACACTTCACCTTCAGAATATGGTTATCCTCACTGTTGTAAATTCACGGAGAAGCAAAGAAACACCAAATCAGCTTCAGAGCACAAAGACTAGTATTTCTTTACCATTTCTTTGTACTAAAACATAAGCATAATCATTAGTTTTACCTTTCTTCTCTTGCTTCATAAGTATGTCAAGCTTATTTAGGGTTTTGGGTTGTTTTCCATTTTTTCAAAATACATTGGTTAATAAGCAGGCAGCATTCTAAAACGCCATTGAGACAGTTTATTTACTGCCCACGTAATAAATGCCTACTGCAGATTTTGTTAAGTTATAATATGTTACACTGACATAAAATACTCACAATTTTATTAATTCTCCTTTCAGCTCCATGTCATTGTATTCTGGTAACTTTTCCATGTTTTTAACAACTTCATTCACAAAAGGTTTAGCAAATTCAGCCACTGCACTACAACATCGACACAGACCAAATTTATCTTCTTGTATTTGTTGTTCTGTATAAGGTACAGGTAAGGGAGTAAGCTGATTCATAATCACGGCCAAAGATAAACCCACTGAGTAGGCTTTCTTGTTCTGAAGTTTCAAAAGCACTGGGGGAAAGAAAAACAAAAAGGAAGAGAGTGAGGGGGAACATTTTGAGACATTTGGTTACTACTTAGTTAGTAGACAAATGAAAACTTTTAGCTTCATGGAAGGAGAGAAACTAATACCTGAAATCACAGGTAAATCCAGCAAAACTAAACATCAACCAGTTTGCTATGATGTAGTTAAGATGATCATGTATTTGAGAATAACAAACACTAAAGCAGTTACAGATTTCAACATATTTTTCCTTTCTCTGTAGCACCACGATGAAGACTTTAAAAAAAAAACAACAATCTATTGTTTGACTCCTGTGCTTGGCAAAACCAGAGACAACAGCCCAACATTTCTGCTGCAATCTGACTTGACCTAAAGCAGAACTGCTCTATAATCCATGGCACAACCAACAAAGGGGCACCCAGACTGAGGAAGCAGCACAAGTGGCTCTCTACCTGTAAACTGTACTCTGTGCAGGCTAACTGCAGATTGCCTATCCATAAAATCCGCACATTTCTAATACAAGGAGCATGTTGGTAATTGAGATATGTTAGAATTCAATAATGCATCTCAGAGACTGCTACAATCACACTTGAACTTGATATACAATCACACTTGAACTTGATATACAATCACACTTGAACTTGATATACAATCACACTTGAACTTGATATACAATCACACTTGAACTTGATATACAACACTTGATCTCATCTCATATGTCAAACCAGAAACTGCTACTTGTTACCAGCATTTCCAGAAACGATTTGTCTACACACAACATTTTTAGTTTTCATAAGTAACCAGAAGAATGCTTCCCCTCACCAATCAACTACTTCAATCTGCTTCAATCTGAGTTTTCCACTATGAAAATACAGACTTGTGTGTTTTAAAAAGTTAAGTAATGAAGTATTTCGCAAATTCATGCAGTTATCTACTTCTGTAACAACAGCATGAATGTTTTACACCGCTACCTATAACAGTCACAGGGCCATATTCTTGTAAATGATGAGAAATAGCTGAATATTGCATTTTCAACTGCTGCTATTAATTCCATCTAAAAATCTTCTTTCTAGTAGAGTCAATATCAGCATGGAAGTTACACCCTTGTGTTATTTTGTAAAATGAAATAGACTGTCCCGTTAGGACAGATATATTCCAGCAAAGGCTAGATGAAATTGATAAACCAATGAGAAAATAACATATTTCAGATGTCACATGAAAAACTGAGTATTACCTGTCTGCAAAGGCTGAAGCAGTAACAAGACAGTTTGGCACACCTGCTCTCCAGAGGTCTGCTCAATCTGCTCAAGCAAACCCAAGAAAAGCTCCTTTGGATTGCACAGCTGCAAGAGAGGAACAACAGATTTTTAAATAACCATGGTCACAACCTAAAAAGTTCATCACAAGAAACTTCAGTCCTGAACATCAAGAAAGCAGGTCTAAGATAATCTCTAAGAAAATAAAAAGGCATCAGTAAGCACTTCCCTATAATTAATATCTGCTGTAGTGTGTGCATGTGTGTATACTTTCATATAAGCTGCAACCATGCAATAATAAATGATGACACTAAACTTGTTTTCTATGCTCTATAAAAACCTAATAGTACCATAGCAAAATAAGCCTTAAAAGTAGAGAGAACAGAAAACCTTCAGTGTGAATTTAACTCAAGCCACAGAGGTTGCAAGTTGTTTTTTAACTATATGAATGATTGGGAACTAGCTTTCTAAAGATTAAAATTAATCTCCCTTATTACTCCCTCAGAGCCATCATCACAGTGAATCAGCAGTAGACAAGAGGCAGTATTGCTGTGGCTGCTCTGCAGCAGCCAGCTATCAAGAACTTAATGAGTACTCGCTGCGTTTTTCCTTCTGCTATGACTGACTTTTGTTTTGCCCAGTTTCTAATTTCGTAAGATTTGTAACAGGTTAATTACTTCTAAGAACACTAAGTCTGGGTCTATTGGAGACAGAACTGGCCTGTAAGTTTAAAAGTTCCAGGAAATGCACAGAGAACCTAGAGCTAGTCATGTCTTGTTTTCTTTGGAACGCCCCCCCCCTACAATTATTGTATTGTATTGTAACCATATATATTGTATTGTAACCATATAGTTCAAAAACATACCTGTGCCAACTGATCTAGTATCTTCAAGCAGTGTTCTTTCTTATCATCTTCCTGTTCATACAAGAAAATACATCTCACAAGAGGAGAGATGAGGTTCCAACCCATATTCTTGATGATAACCTAAAAGATTTTCAGAGAATAAACCACAACTGGACATCATCTAAACCTAGAAAGACTGTATATGTGAAAGTCAAAAAAGACAACAGATCAATGTGCTGGCTGTGACCAACACCATAATAATGTCATTGAAAACTACATTACCAGAAAGTTCTGTATTTGACATGCATTGTATTCTTTCCCCAAATCTATAAACACGGATGCTTATTTGCTATAGTTTTCCTCAATTTATTAATTCAATATATAGCTGTAAGAATGTATGTGACAATACATTTAAACCAAGACTGACTACAGGAGTTTTGCTGAAAGAATAAATGCTTAGGTGAAGTATGATCTATCTAAGTGGATTGCAATTTTCAGCTGTTTAAGCCAAACTCACAAAATTCAAACCAGAATGTGAACCACATGTAATATCACCAAATTATTCCATCTTTCACTTTCACTCTGAACTTCCTACTTAACTGTCTACAATTTAGTATAATCTCCCAGCTCCTGAAAATGCCTATAAGCATTAGCATTTCTTACATTAGCATCACCTCCTGCAGTTTTGGCCAATATTATTATCTCTAGCCGTGACAGGTTGACCCCAGACAGCAACTAAGCACTCACCAGCTGCTTGCTCTCTATCTGCCTGCAGTGGGATATGTCAGAGAATCAGAAAGGCTAAGCAGAGAGTAACTCATAGGTTGAGATACGAGCAATTTAATAAGTGAAAGACAAATGAGAGTAAGGGTAGGGGTGAGGGAATGATGCAAACAAACTCTCATCAGCAGATCAACGTCCAGCCAACCTCCAAGCAACTTCCATCAGTTTGGGTCAGCTGTCTCAGCTATGTCCCCTTCCAACCTCCCTGCTTACTGAGCAGGCAGGGAGGAACAGAGAATGCCCTGACAATGTACAAGCATTGATCAACAATAGCTGAAACACCGGTGAATTTACCACATATTTGGTCAGAAATCTAAAATACAGCATTGTACAGACTGTCATGAAGAAAATAATCTCCATGGCAGCCAACTCCAGTCCACTATCTGAAATCCTGTCCTGCAAAAGAGGGATACTATCACTTTCATAATTATGCTTTTGTCCTCTCATTTCTCTTTGCTTAACTCACTGAAAAAACCCAAACATTTATTACTGGTTTTGTCAACTTGGTTTCTGCGTGCTACCTGAAGCTACAAAAGAATGTGCACTTAACATAGAGCAACTTAACCATTCATATGTACATCTTACTCCACAGAGAAAGTAGCTTCCCCTTTTAATATGCAGTTTTATCTGTTTAACAGTTAGTACATAACTAAAATAGAGTGCAAACTCAAACTCACCTTGTTTTTCTCATTTTGAATTACTTCTAGTAACTGAGCTGCATACCCATCTTCTAAACATTTCTGACCTGCTACCAGAAACAGATTAAAATCTTCCCCTTTGAAATCAGCTTCTTCCAGAATTTGCTGGAAAGAAAAGACACGTGTTTAACTCCACACTTGAACACAAAACACATTGTGCTTTCATTTAAAAATTAAATGCAGTGTCACCGTAACATCTTTTCTTATACACATATTTCACGTATTAAGAAAGCTGCCAAGAGCTACTAGAGAAGAAAAAGCAGTGTTTCAATATGACTAAGTTAGCAAGTGCCTTGGGGTGAGCACCACAAAGAACTTAACTAAACATAGAGGCTAAAATTACCTGCCCAATGAGGAGTTCAGCTAACATGTTTGTGTTTTGGGGTCTTTTTGGTGTAGTATAGTATAGAGTAGTATAGTATAGAGTAGTATAGTATAGAGTAGTATAGTATAGAGTAGTATAGTATAGAGTAGTATAGTATAGAGTAGTATAGTATAGAGTAGTATAGTATAGAGTAGTATAGTATAGAGTAGTATAGTATAGAGTAGTATAGTATAGAGTAGTATAGTATAGTACAGAATAAACCAGGTTGGAAAAGACCTCTGGGATCATCAAGTCCAACCTATCACCCAACACCATCTAATCAACTAAACCATGGCACCAAGTGCCTATAAGAAGAGAAATGCACACTGCTTACATTGTTGCTTTTACAGAAAGAAAACCACTTACACATCTTTGTATTATGGCTTGAAGTTCATCAACTGCCATTACAGCTTGATTTTGTTCTTCTGGCATTGAAACCTACTGTAAAGTAAAGAGTGCAGAATTAAAACACGACATAAAAACAGAAACTGAAAAATAACCACATTATCTGAAAAACAATGCCAAAAGAAGAATGAGATCAACCTAAACCGACAGCATGATTTAAAAAAAACACAAAACAACAGTCCAGACAAAAATGCATGTTTAAGTGTACACGATATGATTAAATGCATGTTTAAGCGGACGCTGTATTATTCTACTCCCTGTATTTCCAGGGCATAGCATTACGCTCAGGAAACAACCTGCATTCAGTACAATACAATACACCAGGTTGAAAGAGACCTTCAAGATCATCGCGTCCAACCCATCAACCAGTCCAACCCACCTAAACAACTAAACCACACAACCAAGCACCCCATCAAGCCTCCTCCTGAACACCTCCAATGAAGGTGACCCCACCATCTCCATGGGCAGCTGATTCCAATGGGCAATCACTCTCTCCGTATAGAACTTCTTCCTAACATCCAGCCTAAACCTCCCCTGGTGCAGCCTGAGGCTGTGTCCTCTTGTTCTGGTACTGGCTGCCTGGGAGAAGAGACCAGCCTCTGCCTGGCTACAACCTCCCTTCAGGTAGTTGTAGAGAGCAATAAGGTCACCCCTCAGTCTCCTCTTCTCCAGGCTAAGCAACCCCAGTTCCCTCAGCCTTTCCTCATGGGGCTTGTGCTCCAAACCCCTCACTAACCTTGTTGCCCTTCTCTGGACACGTTCCAGCAAGACAACATCCTTCCTAAACTGAGGGGCCCAGAACTGGACACAGTACTCGAGGTGCGGCCTAACCAGTGCAGTGTACAGGGGCAGAATGACCTCCCTGTACAGGAAGCAATTTTTTCAATAGTATGAGAGTCATCTGAATAAGCTAGGAGGCCTCAGCTACCAGCTAGACATATAATAACACAGAGGAGGTCTGGGCTCACTGTGTATTCAGCAAGGATGTCCATGCTTCACTACATTTTCAGTGACTACTCTCACCAGAAGAGTTCTGCTCAGCCCTGACTAGAAGACTAACCTGATGTCTGGGATGTGCACAGCCAATCCAACACCATTCCCATTTATATCAGTAGTCTAATCAAAATTACATATGCAATATGGTTTACTTCTTTCCAGTGCCTAAATAGGGCTAGTTCAGTAGTCCTCTACATCCAGATAATACAATTTAAAACTTCCTTGCTATAAATAATTAAGGTAAACATCTGAGTGAGTACATACAAAGCTTTACACAGTCAGGACCATGAATTACACATAGAATCAAGCTTGGTCATCCCATGTAATACATAATAGAAACAGTCATAATCTATAATTTTAAGTAATGCCATGTGCCTAAATCTGGTTATATGATCACTATGAATGTCAATTACCTATACACTGGGATATCTAGCTAACTACTCATTAAACCACAAAAGTTCTATATTTATAGAGATATCTCAATGCAACATCCTCAATCCCTCCTGTTTATCCTCAGATATATCACACAACAGCTAGATAACAAAGCTACAAAGGCGTTTACAAAAACCAGACAAATAGCAAAAGCTTAAAAAGCATCCCTGTGTGAATCTTATTATTCAAAGAATAAACAAGTCACCTTCAATTCTCAAGGGTGCACTTTAACATTTTTACATCGCTGCAGTCTATCAATGTATCTAGTCTGTCGTTTAAATTTGACTATTACATACTTTATTACCACAAATTGAATTATTTGAGCTCTTCATTTTTCAGAATGCTACTAAGCCTCCCAAAATAATTGAAATATACTCTCGTACGTTAATGTTCTTGAATTTGCAGCCCTCGATAACTTCACAATGTACTTGGAGCCATGAAACGTGCCCTGAGCACCTAACGTCCTGTTCCAGGGATTTACCAGCTGAGCTCAGCTGGTCTCAGGCCTTAATACATAATCCAGTTTCTAATTAAATCTTTGCAGCGGTTTCAGCGGCAAGAGGACAGCATCTAAATCATGTGAAGCTTTCTACTATTTACACGCTCCAAACTCCCTCCTTTTTAATAAACACACACTTCAGTCCCTTCCCTGGGTGGGGTACGACAGGCAGGCCCATACAAAGAAGCTGTCAACATAAGCCTTTAACACACAGCTCAGCTGAAATACCACGAAGTCACCCCTTGCTCACCTCAACAAGCCACCGCTGGAGCCCCTCAGCCCCGACCAGCCGTACCCCACTGCTCCACAGCACCGCGTCGCTTCTCCCCCTCTTCTGGCCCAGGCCACGCCGCGACGGCGGCTCCGCCTCCCGGGTGAGAGGTCAGAGGGAGGGAGCAGACAGCCCACGATGATGGCTGCCGGGAAGCGGCCGGGCGGCGAGAAGGGAAAGCTCGGCCGGCGGCGCGCAGGTAGGCTGCGGGCTTCGTGTGCCGCTCCCCTAGTCTGGTGCTGAAGGCTCTTCCTGTGCCGGCTGGCCAGCCCCGTTGATTCGCCCACCTCGCTGTACTGGGGGCAGCGGCGGGACTGCCGCGGTGGGACTGCGCGGTCGGCGGTGCGGGCACTCCGCAGCGAGCTCGGTGGACCTCCGCCGAGCCGGCTGCAACCCGTGCCCCCGGAGGTCCCCTCAAGCAGCGCCGGGGGCTGCGCTCCCAGTTTCCGCGGTGCCGCGCCTGACAGCTGTCGAGCAGGAATCGAGCATCTATAGATTGGGAAACGCCGTCCTCGTGTTTTAAGCGTAACAGTTCCTTTATTTTCCTTCCCGGTTGCTCTTGTCTTGAGAGAGCGGCTGCTCGAGTTCTCCGTGTTGGTAGCTGGGTCAGGGCGGGCGGAGCAGTCTGCGGTAGCGTCTAGGAGGCAGGGAGGGTGGCAAGAGCGGCTCTTGGGTGAGGGTACCGGTGGCGAGGCCTTGCGGAGTCCTGCCTGGAGCGAAACCCAATGGTGGGTCAGTAAGAAAGGATAGCTTTGGTCAGCAGTGGGGTGTGGGGGTAAGGCTGAGCTGGAGAGCCAGTGGAGAGCAGAGTCAAGTGTGAATGGCTCAAAAATATTGTCAAAATTTAGTTTTCCTTGAGCCTTCTGACTATACAAAGCATGAGGAACGAGTATGAAAGCAGCCGAGTCTGTCAGCCCTCACACTTACAGAAAGTGTGTCTAACTAGTTGCTGGATGGTGACTACCTGATTGAAGCTGCTGTCAGCAAACAAAAGCAAGTTTCTATGCAGTTCCCTTAATTATGCATATAGTTTAGAAGTTTTGATATTTTTCAGGTTCCAGTATTTTCCGCCATTAAAGGAAGAAAGTACACTAATTTCTGTATTTCTACATTTGTATATTTCATTTCTAGGGAATAAGCATTCAGCTGCACCACATAACGAAGATGCTGCTCAAAGGTATAGTTTCCAATAATATGTGGCATTCATGTTGTTTTGCCTCACTTTGAAATCACAGTCTCTGCTTTGTGTGGCTTTTGCTTTCTCAGAGTAGCATGACTAACTTCAGGGGATCATAGAATCATAGAATCAGTCAGGGTTGGAAGGGAACACAAGGATCATCTAGTTCCAACCCCCTGCCATGGGCAGGGACACCCTACACTAGATCAGGCTGGCCAGAGCCTCGTCCAGCCTGGTCTTAAACACCTCCAGGGACGGGGCCTCAACCACCTCCCTGGATAACCCATTCCATGGCTTGTTACCATCAGTGTCATGAACATCATGCAGGTTTGTTTGGAGTCATGCCACGTAACTTTGAACAACATGCATATGTGTACATTGGATAGAAGGCTGAATCACAGAATGTTAGGGGTTGGAAAGGACCTCCAAAGATCATTGAACCCAACCCCCCTTGCAAAAGCAGGATCACCTAGGGCAAGCTGCACAGGAACTCATCCAGGTGGGTTTTGGAAGTCTCCAGAGAAGGAGACTTCCACAACCTCTCTGGGCTGCCTGTTCCAGTGCTCTGTCACCCTCACCATAAAGAAACGTCCCCTTGTATTGTTGTGGAACCTCCTGTGTTACAGCTTGTACCTATTGTTCCTTCTCCTATGTTTGGGCACCACCAAAAAGGAACTGTCACCTTCAACTTGATACCCACCCCTCAGATATTTATAGATATTGATAAGATCCCCTCTCAGCCTTCTCTCAAGACTAAACAGCCCCAGGTCTCCCACTATCTCTTCATGGGAGAGATGTTCAAGTCCCACAATCATCCTCAGAGCTCTCCGTTGGACTCTTTCCAGCAGATCCCTGTCTCTTGAACTGGGGAGCCCAAATTTGGACACAGTATTCCAGATGTGTTCTCACCAGGGCAAAGGAGAGGAGAACCTCCCTAGACCTGCTGGACACACTTTTCTTAATGCACCCCAGGATGCCATTGGCCCTCTTGGGCACAAGAGTGCATTGCTGTCTGATGGAGAACTTGCTGTTCACGAGGACTCCAAGTCCTCTCCATGGAGCTGCTTTCCAGCAGCATGACCCCAAGCCTGTACCAGTGGTTGGTGTTATTCCTCCCCAGGTGCAGGATTCTGCACTTGTCCTTACTGAACTTACAAGGTTCATCTTGTCCCAGCTCTCTAGCCTATCCAGTATATTCCCCCTGCTCCCCCTCCCCTCCCCCCATTTTCATATAATCAGAAAACTTGCTGAGCGTATATTCAATCCCCTCATTCAGATCGTTGATGAAGATCTTGAACAAAGCTGGATCCAGTACTGATCCCTGGGGAACGCCACTGGCTACAGGCTTTCAATTGGACTCTGCACCACTGATCACAGCTCGCTGAACTCTGTTGTTGAGCCAGTTATGAAACCACCTCACGGTCCAATCATCTAACCCACTTTTCTTGAGTTTACCTGTGAGGTAAACTCAATAATATTATGAATCTAACCTCCAAGTTGTATTTCTTTACTCTATAGTTCTTGTTTTCTTCTGTCTGAATTTTTTTACATACCTGCCATTTTCCTTTATTCACTTTAAAACCCACACTTCAAGGGGAAAAACAAATTTCTGCCATGGACAGTTGCCTGAATATTAATTTCATTCTGTAGCAGAGCTCTGCTTCCAGGTGAATAGTATAAATCTTTATCAGTTAAGACAGCAGAATGACTGTACATTAACAATGTCTATGAGAAGTGCTGCCAAATGGGGATGGAAGACACCTAGATGGTTGCTCTCTTGATATTTTCTGGCAATAAAATAGCATCAAGACTTGGGAACACTCAGGAAGCGTGCTGTAGTGAAATTTGTTTGATTAATTCCTTCCAATATTTTGTACCCTTACACTCGGTCTTGTTGCAGTCCTTCTTTCTTACCATTCTCCTGGCAGTACTACATAAATAGTTCATTCACGGCTCTTTGTCCTGCTAGTTCTGGGTTTCTCTGTCTTGCAAGAAGACTTAGATAAGCTTATACGGAAGTATTACAATGCAATAACAGTAAATACTTTTCCTGACCGGAGTGGAAATAAAGCAAACCAAGGTTGGAAACTCATTTGTGTTTATTACAGTATTACTAGTCCTGTTACCTGTTGCTTTGTTTGGACAACATGATGTAATGCAGATAAATGAAAACTAGCATATTTGAGAAAAAAAATAAAGATATGGTTGAAGAATGATTTATGAAAATCTGCCCTCTGTCATTCAGTGTCTGTTCTGTTACAGGAGAGCAGCTCTGGAGTCTGCTATAAGAAAGAAAATTGAATGTGAGAAGAAAGCACTGTACATTGTTGAACAGCTACTGGAAGAGAACATTACTGAAGAGTTCCTCCTGAATTCTGTAGGTGTTACAAGTTTTTAATACTATTTGTATCTTAGTGTTTAGCTGGTTTTTTTTTTGTTGTTTTTTTTTTTTTTTTAAAGTTCTTGGAACATTTTGCTGCAGTTTAAAGTAGAGAAACCATTTATTCCCTCTCTTATCAGCTCTGATGATGGCCATTGTCAAGGGTTCTGCAGTGAAAACATGCCCTAGTTCTGTAAGACTGGGTATGTTTATGAAGCTCTTATATATGTAAAAAGAAGTATTTCTTATTTCTTTTTTTACCCTTTTACCATTTTTACTGTGTGGGTTCTAAAGGTTGTTTATTAAACTTACTAGATAAGTGTTACAAAATTGAAAATATTTTTGCTTATGAGATGTTATGAGTAGAAGTGACAGATTCTCCAGTTTTTGAACTATTTCCTTTTCACTTTAGGGAAAATGTATTACTCCAGCTCACTATAAAGATATTGTCGATGAACGGTCTATCATCAAACTATGTGGTTATCCTCTATGTCAAAATAAGCTGGAAAATGTAAGTTATTTTTTATTAATCCTGTTATCATAAGAATTTCTTCACAGTTTTTATTATCTGCATTTTCTTTCTAATTTTAAACTTACAATGTTAAACATAGATTAAAATACTGGCAAGTATATTAAGCATAGATGAAAATACTGGCAAGTGGTGGGCCAGGCTTCATATCCATTTCAGTATAGTCCTTCTGAAGTAAAAGGTAACATTTGATCCATTGACAGCCATTACCACATGACAGAATCAGCTGGTATCTACTTTGGCAGTAATAAAGATAAAAATGAGGTGTGGCTTTGAGGTCTTCCTTTATGCATGCAGAAACTTTATAATCTTGTAACTACATATCTCTATGAGAAGGATTGAAGTGAAAAATTAATCAAGGCAGGTATATTACTATGTGATAGATATATATATATGGTCTAAAAATGTAAGTTTCCTGTGTCAAAGTCATAGTCACACTTGTGTCAGATCTTAAACAGAAGTCAGTTAGTCTGTTATGTAAAACCAGCTGTGGTACCCCTGATTATCTGAAAAAGAATATACTTACATCCAAAACATTTACTCTTTTGGACTTCCTATATCTCCAAAGAAGTTCACTGGGTTTGTCTGGGTAGTTTTGGGGGTCTCTGACAGTACAGTCTCTCATACATATAAATAGATAGAGATTAAAGAAGGACCTGTCTTTAATTACCTGACACTTACACATGAGTAAAGTTTCTACCTTGGCAGCTCCATTCTTTTATGTTCAGCACTGGCTTTTGTAGATATGAACTTGTCTTTGATAAATGTAAATGTTTAAAGATAAAGTGCCATTCTTGCATCTCAGCAGGTACAATATCAAAAGAATTGAGAGCAAATGCGTTAGTCTAGTGTCCAATTCAGGTAGAACATACTAAGAACGATGTTTTCTGTGATATCATGATGGAAATAACAGTCTTGCTGATGAGAGCCTATTGTTTTAGGTGCCAAAACAGAAGTACAGAATTTCAACAAAAACAAACAGAGTTTATGATATCACTGAAAGAAAGGTATGGTAACAAATCTATTTCTAAAATGTATTAAATATTGCCCCAACATCAGAAAAGCATTTTGTAACAGCATTCATAGAGTTGCTTGATTCAGAGACACTATGTTTGGTTCTTAAGAAAATAATTTTCATGAGCTGTTAGAATATGAATTTTTTTTTTTTGTGCATTTCAGTTTCTAGATGCTCTATTTGGAAAGACAAAACCCCACTTATTTTCTTTTCTAAACACAGAAAGTTTTACTTGGATAGAAGTTTGTATGTGATACAATTGATGTGGTAGAGACATCTGTGAAAAGTGTTCACTTTTTGTTCCACTACAGTCAGTGAGCTTCAATACGGTCAAAGTGAACATCCTTTTCATTCACTTAAGTTTGCAGTAGTGCAATCCAAGTTGTATCTAGTGCATTCCTTAGTGTGTCTGCCTTTAGAGTTCTTTTTAGAGGATTTTTCAACTTAAAACTATGTCTTCACAAAACCTATTCCTTTTTTTCGAAGCTTATTCATGCACGTGGTTGTGTAAAAGTCTACTTTGCCTGTTCACAGGATATGGAATCATCTACAGGTGCTTAGACACTAAAGTGTAGGATAAGTGTTTCTAGTTCCAGAACAAATTTCTCCAGTGTTGATAGTGAACGTTCCTTTCCTCTGGTTACAATGCTGAGATACAAAAAACTGTGGAAATTGCTTTCACAAGCCACCAGGCCAAACTCTGAGAAGAAATGGGATGTTTTGGTTTGTTTTGTTCCCTGATGCAAGTATTCAAATTAATTTTTCAAAGATGCTGCAAAATCTTATGTGTTGTTCTGACTGTTGCAAAATACCTAAGTTCTATTGCTGACTGAAATCTTCATTATTGAACACCTGAATTTTACTGCATGTCTTTTAAACTGCATGACCATCTAGTTGGGTTAGAGATTGCTCTTCAAACAGTTTTACAGGTTGTTTTTTTTTAATAATTATTACGTAGAATCCAACACCAGTTTACTTCTCAGCATGTAATAAAAGTGCAAAAAGCAGAAAAGGGTGGTGGGGAGAAACAGGTAGAAATAACTTACTGGGAATGAGATTTCATAGGTATGGTTTCTCAGGTGAATTAGAAACCTGGTCATAGGCTTAGAAAGAAATGTGAATTGGTACTTGATTTTACAGGCAACAAAGCAATGCCTTTTTATGAGTATTAAAGTTGTCTTTAGTAATATTTCTATTGTTTTCTTTCCTTCTTCCAGTGCTTTTGCAGCAACTTTTGCTATAGAGCATCTAAATATTTTGCAGCTCAGATTTCCACAAGTCCAGTATGGATGCGAGAGGAAGAAAAGTAAGTATTATCCTATACATTCATTATTCATTTTATGAATACTATTTTCTCTATCCAAGCTGCCATGCTAATAAATTAGCTGCAGTACACCGAAGAAGAGTTACCTGATGTTACCATGTTAGCTTAGCCTGGTGTTCATTTTAAACGAGTTGTTGCCATGTCGATTACGATAATTGGCACAATGCAGTGCAACTCATGACTACTTACTAGGCATGACCATGCTACTGTATAGGGCAGACTAGTCAGAAATAATAGTCAACTCCTATTAAATATGTTGTTAAACTCTTATTAAATGTTAAACTCCTATTAAATGAGACCCCACCTGGAGTACTGTGTCCAGTTCTGGAGCCCCTATTACAAGAGGGATATGGACCTGCTGGAACGTGTCCAGAGAAGGGCCATGAGGATGATCGGAGAGCTGGAGCACCTCTCCTGTGAGGACAGACTGAAGGAGTTGGGGCTGTTCAGTCTGGAGAAGAGAAGGCTCCGAGGTGACCTCATTGTGGCCTTCCAGTATCTGAAGGGGGCCTACAAGAAGGCTGGGGAGGGACTTCTCGGGATCTCAGGTAGTGATAGGACTAGGGGGAATGGAATGAAGCTGAAGGTGGGGAGATTGAGGCTGGACATGAGGAGGAAGTTCTTCACCATGAGAGTGGTGAAGCCCTGGAATAGGTTGTCCGGGGAGGTGGTTGAGGCCCCGTCCCTGGAGGTGTTTAAGACCAGGCTGGATGAGGCTCTGTCCAGCCTGATCTAGTGTAGGGTGTCCCTGCCCATGGCAGGGGGTTGGAACTAGATGATCCTTGTGTTCCCTTCCAACCCTGGCTGATACTATGATACTATGATAAATGTAAGATGTACTTAGTATGGTTTGTAAAAATCCAATCCTACTATCTAGAGGATAAATTTTTCTTATCCTGTTACAGGAGATACTCTAATTTTAGCACACCACTTGGCAGTGGACTTGAGGTTAGACAGAATGCTTGCACCTGAAAGCAGATGATAACATAGAGGAAGTTCTCCTGACGACGTTTCCAATCATCTATTTCTTGTTAACTGCAGTACATATTTTGGAACAGCGTGGTGTATTCCATGTTCCTATTTTAGGCTTGCAAATAATGATTTGAGCCAATGGGTGTCACTGTTGAACAAGAAATACATGGAGACTGTTCAGCTGAATTTATTCAGCTTTCATTTTCCCAGACACTATTTTTCATAGTCTTCTGGTTTTCAACCAAAGAAACTAGCTGAAATTTATACATGTGAGCTCATTTTCACATTTCAGGTCAGTCATATGAAATATCTGATGAATGAGAGAAGAGGTTTAGAGCAGCCTAATCTGATCTGAGGCATTCTAGTAGGTAAAACCAGTCTCTTCATTAAATGTTTAAAGTTTACTAGTATTTTGGTGCTATTGTTTTGCTGTTTTTAAAGACATTACTCCTAAAATCTCCTTTTATTCCTAACATTAAAAGTGTATAGTACTGATATGCCTGACAGAGCGTGTGTACTGTGGGGTGGTGTGATACGTATCAAAAAACAGACAAGCAGACAAAACCCAGTGGCTAGGTGTTTCTGTTTGCACAACCACATGCACATACACACACTGGTGCAGGTTTACACATCAGGATAACTGAAATTCTTTTGACAGAAAAACTCTGAAGAAGAGTTATGTGGAGTCAATAGTTGAAATCGTTGTGTATTACTATCTCTAGTTTCCAGACTCAATTAATTTATATGAGTGGTGAAGCCTTTACCTTATTAAACCTGTGAGGTTTTATATATACTGCTTGAGAGGTGTTAGTACATTCACTCTAGTACATGCCTAAAAGGTTTTCTTTCGTAGGACAGATGGGTGAGGATTTCAGTGTTGGATGCAATTAATAGCATTGATAAAATGAACAGCTGCTAATTGAAGCAGATTAATTGCAAGTAGAGGTTTGGAAAGAAATCCATCAGAAAGAAACCTATAAGAATATGTTTAGTAATGTTTCTTAATATCTTTACAGCCTAATTTTTGACTAAGTAAAGAGATCCTGAATTGAAAATCTATTGCTATTTTATTAATTTTGATCATTTTCCTATAAGTGGTCCAGGATTGTTTTTACTGTGGTAACTTTGTGACCCATGAGGATCTTGGCGTGTTTAATTTGTTGAAGAGGAGACCAAAGGATTATCTGAAAGCAGTTTACAACTACTTGGGGGAAAAAAAAGTTACAAAAATTAGAGCCAAACAAATCTTTGTTGATAGCAGAAAACTTAACAAAGAGTGATGACCACAAATTATCACATGGATGGTTCAGGTTGGAAAATAAACTGCACTAAGGTTATGTGGTTATGGTGGAATGAAACAGAGCACTCAGCAATGTTTTGAAAGCCTCCAGAGATGGAGATTTGAAGATTTAAACTTCATACATTTGTAGCTGACCTAATCTAGCAATGGTAAGCACTGCATTAAAAGCAGGTCAGACTAAGGACTTCAGAGGTCCTCACTGACTATCATTTGTATGATTTGATGATTCTGTTAAATGTTGTTCCTCATAACAGCGTCATGCTGCAGCCACATGAGTCATGTTCTGTGAACATGTATGCATAACCCTGCTCTTGCTCACCCTGATTGAAACAGAGGGTGTTGGCCTAGAAGATCCTCAATCATTTCTTCCATCTTCAATGATACTTTTTATATATGGAGCATTGATTTTGCAGGAAGATCTTCATTCTGTGTCCTTTTTTGCAGACCACCAGACATAGAGTTGCTGAAGGAGGGTCAGAGGTATGCTGAACAATATTTTTTGTTGTTGTATGTGCTCACAGTTAGAAATATTAGCATCCTGTCAGATTAAAGGGGAATCTTTGATTTCCTGTGTTATAGAAAAGACCTTATTAGAACCTACACAAAGGATTATTTGTCTTGTTTGACTTCCTTTGTGATTCTAAACCAGCATATTTGATCTGTATGATTTAGTGTACAGCTGCACTTGGCTTGTATGTCCTAATTGAGCCTGTTGAAATCTGAAACAAATACACTGTTTGTACTTTTCATATTTTGTACCATCTATTCTTTATAAAGAAAAGGGCACCAATTATATGTGATGAAAGCTTTTGTACTTTTTAATCTAAACTGGCTATGTCAGCTAAAGTGAAATCATAGTACTCTGTCATCTCTGTGTACCTTGCTGTGTTTTTGTTTGTTTTCTTATGCAACACATGGCCATTAGGTGGCAAACTTACATACACTAAAACCAGCTCTGCTGTCTCCCTGATTTTAGGATACTTGTTTCCTATGTATGTCAAGATGCCTAGCTTGATTTATTATCTGTGCTTGATATCTTGGTTACAGAACATTGCAATTCTTTGAGTTCAAGAAGGCTTTTAGAATAGCAACTCCAACTCTTAAGGCAAAAAAAGTACACTTCTACTATAAGAGGAAAACATTTATCTTTCTTACATGAGAATGAGAAACTATTACAGATGACACCCATTGATGGCTTATGTTTTGTTACAGTGGACAGTCTGGAGATGAGGTGAAACTACGTGATGAAGTAATTAAAGTATCTGACATTGAAAACCCTAGGATATCTTCAAATCCATGTAAATCTGGTTCTTGTGACACAGTCAGTGACAGCAGTAGCGATACTGAACAAGAATTTGTTTCTTCTGTCCTACCAGAAAGTCAGTCAAATGCAGCTAATTTTGCACAGCAGTTGCACAGAAAGACCATCCTCAAAAAGGAGCGTGCTCAGAAAGTCTGTTCGAGCCCTGCAACTGAAGACCCAGATGTGGTAAAAGCCACTGAACAACTATCTAATTGTAATTTAGATGCTCAGGAAGAAAAGCATCTTTGCTCTGTTCATAATAAGATAACGACATCACCTTCCAAAACAACAACTCTAGAGAAATCAAGTGCTTCACAAAACTATGAAAATACCTGGGATTCACCTGTAGTTTTTCTAGGTGTAAGCAAAAGAGGGGCAGAACATCTTAAAAGAACACTGGCTAACTCAAAAGAACATAAAAGCCCTGAACTGAGGCATCCGGTTGATTCCAAAGTCAGTTTATTAGAAGTGCTTAAGCAAACCCTTATGGAATGGAGAACTGAAGAAACTTTAAAATTTCTGTATGGCCCAAACTACACTTTCTGTTCCTCACAGCACATATCATCCACCAACCAGGAGAGTGACGAGCTTGACGAGGATGACTTAGATACAGCTGATGATTGTAACACTGTTGCTGCAGAGCGGTCTGAAAACAGTTTGAACTATTCCTTACCTTTCACAGGCCCAGGTGATGTAGTTAAGTCTGTGCCTAGTTATGAAAAGTTAAAAGAAGAGACGAGGTTCCTAGAACTCAGAGTAAAAGAGTTCTACAAAGGAAAGTGCATCTTGGCTGAAGAGGCAGCAACACATGCACAAGGAGGGGAACAGCCCAGCAAAGACAAAGTAAGTGTCCAGTGGAATGGTGTCTGAGCTGTGTAAAGCCTGCTTTCAAAGATCTATTGCACGTGCTTTGTTTGTGTCATCATAAGTGTAAGGATCTTACAGGGAAGGAGAAAAGTAGGTTAGCTGTACACTCTATGTAGAGTGAGATTAAGCAAGCTTCTGTCCATTAAGTTACTGGTCACATTGGTTTATTCTATTGGAGAGGTGAGCTTTCTTATGCTTAAGCATTTATTGATAATATGTGACTACTTTGATGCATTGATTTTAATGAAATACTAGATTATAGCTGTTAATAGTTCTTTGTCTAATACAGGAGGATCAACAGGAAGATCTCGCCTTTCCGCTTGTTGATTCAAATGCACAAATGCAGATTAGAAAGCGAATTGTTCTTGAAAAACTGAGAAAAGTGTAAGTATTCTTTGTTTTGGTAGAGGTCAAGCTGAACTTGGTGTTTATTCATCAGAATTTTGGAAAGAATCTAGACTATTTACATCCTGTTAGCTTGTTGAAAATCAGATTCTGAATGATAGAAAATATGAAATATTTAAATAGCTGTATGTACCAACTGCCCAAATCTAAACAGAACAACTTGAAGTTGATTGGGAGAAGTGCAAATATTTGAAATACTTGTCCTGTACAGCAAGCATGCTATTACTGGTGAATGAATCTACACAGGAGGAAGCAGTGTTTTCAAACCTCTTAATCTAAGCACAGATCTTACTGGAAGAGTTTCTAGTCCATGTTTGGTATCAGCATGCTGCTAGCTACAGCCATTAAAGGCCCTCAGAGTTGAATCTTAAAACTTTCCAACACCAGACCTTTTTCACATACATAAAATGCCTTTGAAGTCCCAGAAAAGATATTAAGGAATCAGTGCTGCAGCTGTTAAAATTATTAGATTGTTAAAGTTGAGAGGACCTTATCTGTTTTCAAGCCAATGCTGGTGAGTATTTGAAAGGCATGTCTGGGGTGGGTTTGTAAGTGGAATTTTGCTTTTCTGTGGTTGTAGGTTGTGTTAGCCTGCTAAACTTGATTCTGCAGAAGCTTCTTTTTTTTTCTTTAACTAAGATCCAAACCCCCACAACCAAATCTCCCCTCAAAAAGCTCACCTGCAACAAGTGAGAACAGGCTGCAAACATGGAGTCAAACCACACTGTGAGAAAGAGATCTCTGATCAGTTACACAGATTCAAGGATTACTAATGTACAGCGAAGCAACTTCTATGCACCTTCTTATTTTTTCACTGATTTATCAGTAATTCTCAGTATCTAGCAAAATTTGGGTAGAATTTAAAAGTCTGGTACTCCATGGAGAGAGAATAAGAAATAATGTGGTGGTGTTTTTTTTTACTTGGCTTATTCAAAGCTTTTTTTTTGACTCTCCCCATCTTTAGTTGTTTATTTTAAATTTCATGAGGTGATGTCGTGTCGCACTCAAGTGAGACAATTTTCATTGCGATAAAGCAATGATTTCTTGGTGTGTTCACAGGAAGTCAGTGGAAATACAAAGCTGCCCAGCATCATAAAGACTCCTGTGTTCAGTTTTTGCAGCACATGCAGTAACATAAAGGAAAACGGGAATCCTGATTCTTCTGTCAGTATTGATGCACCTTGTGCATACATGCACATAAATATAAATAACTGGATGTTCAAATGCAAGAGGATATTAACTATTAAGCAAGTCAGGCAAAAGTTTCATCCTGTATATGAAAAACAACGAGTAATTTCCAGCATTTGGGGGAACTGATAGTATGTGCAGTTTGTGTGCTTTGTCAGTTTTTACACACAGTCGACTTGGGAGGCAATCTTTTTCTTTCTTTCGAAATTTTCTCATTCACTTACTATCATTTTAATTCCAGGTTTACAATGGAATGTTATTTCTGTTGCATCTATGTGATTCCAAGGTTAGCAGATAGATTCTCAGCAAACCTCTTTCAGACATGTAGTTTTCTGTGGTTATTTTTGAACCAAGTAAATATAAGTATTTCACACATGGAGTTCTAATCCTCATGAAGTAAACACTTCCATTTTTATGTAAGAACGTCTCACCGGAACTGAAATGTGAAGTTAATAAGGAGTATGCATGTGAAACTGTATTTAATTTCTTCTTCACACTCACACTGAACTAGAGCTTCTTATTTTTAAAAAGAAGCAGTTGTAAAATGAAGGTGTAGCCCAAAAGCCACTCAGGAATCTGAAATGTAAGCTAAAGGCCTGACCTGCTGCACAGCAGTCAATCTCTTTTTCTATCTATTAACTTCTGTGAGCTTTGGTGGAAGTCCTGTCTGAGAAGAAATGAGAAAGAGAGAGGAAAATATATATTGACTGGTGTCTTTTGCCTTTTAGATTACCTGCAGTTTTGGGCCCTCTTCAGATTACTCTAGGTGATGTTTACACAGAGCTGAAAAATCTTGTCAAAACTTTCCGGTGAGTAATGGTCTTTATTTAAAGATTCTTCATGATTGATTAACTAAACACGGTGTTGAATGATTTGTGATTTGGGCACAGAGAGGGCCCCATTACAAATTTGCCCTTTTCTAGCTGTGTGTTCATGTAGGTAATGTCACATTCCCTATGGACTAACAAGTCAACCCTTTCCCTGCTTCTGCCAGTGGCTAGGTCACCAGGAGTATTTGTAGATTTTTAAAAACTAGGCCAGTGGTCTCTGGAGGTTGGTGGTGAGTCTTTTAAAGGTTCTGCTACCTCGTCACCTCCTATTATGTGTGAGTTCCTGAGATCTGTCTCTTTCTTTTGCTCTGTCTCCCTACAGCCAGGCTAAATGGTTTTCATGTGGTTCATAATTGTTGACACTAACTTCTAGACCAGGAAGGAGGTCCAGTATGACCTGTCCTGTTCCTAATTTCAAGGGAAAGTAGATCTAGTAGACACTTTATCACATCAGATGAAACTTCTACTTCAGGAAGAAGCACTAAAGACAGTATTTGAAAATACTGGGATAGAGGAGGGAAAACAGAATAGTGGTAACTTCTCAGAACATTTCAAGGTTTTGTTTGGGAAACAACTGTCATAACTTAAACCTAGATTATGCCCTGCATCTTGAGGTGTTGTCAGGCCAAGGATCAACAAGAGTTGATAGCTCTGGGTATGTTGTCACTCTTGAAACTTCTCCCCCCATATGCCCAATCTGTGTGAGGTTTACAAGTAAATTTTCCAAAACTCATTCACGTGGCACTTACCACAAGGAATCTAGGTTTTGATGAACAGAAACCCAGCTCTTCCTGATTTCTTGTGATTTATCTGACATCTGGAAGGGCACCATTAAAATACAGATCTTTATATGTGGGATTGTGTACTATGGAAGATACTTGTATCCTTTCTGGTGACTAATAATTATTTTAAATAAAAGTGTTTGAACTTGATTCACAATTTCAGTCTTGTAAGTTGTGTTTAACCCTTCATTTTCACAGCAACACTGAAACCAGGGAAGACTTTTGATTATATTGGAGCAGTGTTCCAGAACAGTTTTGTTGCTCTGCAGTCTAAATGCTTAGTAGTCTCTTTAGCTTATGGGTTGCTAGAACTGTAAGAACTGCATTTGAACTCTTTTAATCTAGTTTTGTGTGATCAATTTATGTATGGAGTCCTGAAAATTCTCAAAAGGAGAACTTCTGTTTTAAAGTCATTTTTACTATTCAAAGATAGTGTGGCCTGAATGTGAAATTTTAAACTGCAAAGGGGCTGTGAACCCAAAATGGATTTCTAGAAACACAGATATATGTGTGTGTGTGTATGTAAAAATATATATATATGAATTTGTATGCAGAAAGTAACATGTTTTGAAAGTCTTCAACAATCCCTGAGCTAACACATAGTGAATTTACTTTTATGTCTTTTTTTCATTAGGAAGCAAGTTGAAACTAGTGGTAGCATGCTCTTGGGGCTTTCTTACTGTGAAGATGCCTGATAAGTAGCTTGGAAATTGAGTGGTTTTGGTAGGGGATGGTTGAAGACAGTTGTGAGCACTGCACACAAATTTGTGCTTGTGTATGTATTATCTCAGAATAATACAATACAATAAATGAAATTTTATTGGAATCGATAGTGAATAGAATAGAATTAACCAGCTTGGAAAAGACCTTTGAGGTCATCAAGTCCAACCAATCACCTAATGCCATGTAATCAACTAAACCGTGACACCAAGTGCCTCATCCAGTCTCCTCTTAAATACTTCCAGTGATGGTGACTCCACCACCTCCCTGGGCAGCCTATTCCAATGGCAAATCACTCTTTCTATGAAGAACTTCTTCCTAACATCCAGCCTAAACCTCCCCTGGTGCAGCATGAGACTGTGTCCTCTTGTTCTGTTGGTGTTGCCTGGGAGAATAGACCAACTCCCACCTGGCTACAACTTCCCTTCAGGTAGTTGCAGACAGCAATAAGGTCTCCTCTTCTCCAGGCTAAGCAACCCCATCTCCCTCAGGCTCCCTCAGCCTCTCCTGTAACCTGGCACTTAGATGTGTTGAATCTCATGCCATTGGACTCTGCCCATCTGTCCAAATAATACAAAAATACAAGAAATAAGGAAGTAAGAAAAAAAACCTTTGGGCCCTTTCTCCTTTATGCATTTCTGATATGGAAGGGTCTGTTCATACACTAAAGCTAGCTCATGGATATTAGGATGAAGGCATGGGTTTGACTCTCCAGTTCTGTACATAGGTGTAACTTTACATAGTATGAGTGGTCTCTCTGAATTTAGGTTGGATGCTTTGGCAGGGGGCTTGGGATTAATTTTAAATGGTATTAATGTTTGCATGGTATAGAAATCTAAATGTTACTTTATTTGTTAATGTGGTGTGACTGCTTAATGACTATGGAGGGAGCACTGACAAATGTTAGTGCTCTTTCCTGCTTTTTGTGCTGGAAAGCTTTCAGGGTAAAGAACTTGCAAAAGTGGGTAGGACATAAAACACATGGCTGTAGTCAAGCTTTGCTGAAGAAGGGTAAAAGAGCATGTGGTGAAGTAAGCAACAACAATTTTCAGCTCCATTGGTTTTTAAAGGAACACTTGCAGTTCAGTCTCCTTTGGGCAACATTTTATTCAATCACCACTGCTAGGAAACACACTAGAGAGATCTCAAGAGACATTTTAGAATGGTTAGAGCTCTTCCCAAACAAAGTCCCTCAGTGCCTGTAAGCTTTTGTTACGAAAACTGAGATGTCAAATAATTCTCCAGAGTGTGTAAGGGCACTTTGTTAAAAGATTAAGAGAAAATTAGCTATTTATATATAAATAGAGGCTAAGTGATAACATTTGTAAATGTGATTTGAGTTTTTTAAACATAATACTTTATACTGAAAATAGAATTTCATCTGTATCTTATGGTTGCAAGTATCTTAATGCATTTTTATGGATCTTACAATTGGCATTGAACTCTGTTAACAAATATGATACAGATGTTCCCTAAAGATGTGTTGAAGACTCTTTATTACAGCTTTGTATCATCTCATTTCCAATACAGTGTTTTAGGTTTTAAGTATGTACCATGAGTGTATGATTCCTAGTGTATACACTCACTAATAGGCCTTTACCTATTACCTTTGTAAGGTGGAATTTTGTGTTCTGGCTTGCAAGTCAATCAGCAGTACTTTCTTGTAGACAAGATTCTGTATGGAAATGTGAAAGTAACAGAATGTTAATGACCTTTTATCAAGTAAATAGGCTTGAAATTACAATAGTAGCTCATTTTTGCTAGTTGTCATTAAGATGAATTACACTATAGTATGTTGCTGTTTTTCAAGGGACAGAGGAGTTGTCTTTTATGGCTAAATTGATCTAGCTGAAACCGAAATTAAAACAATCTGTGCTTTAGTATTTGGCTGTGATGACCTGGGTTGAACTTCACTCATCGTAGTGCAAGTCACGGAAAAATTATAGGTAGCTGAGGAGCTGAGCTCAAGTCACACCTTCATGTCCTAATCCCATAAAGTCAGCTTGCTGCCTTACAGAATAGGCAAACAGCAGAACTAACAGGTCAGATTCTTGGAAATGAAGTTACATATGTGCCTCTTGCTGGGGTGAGCCACAACACTCAAAAGTTAGCGAATAAGCAACCCATACAGCTATTTAGCATCATCCAACTTTCTTGGCTTACCTATCCTGTGCTAGAGACACCAAAAAAGTAGAGACATTCTGTTTTGAAAAATTGCATATTTATTTCTTCATTTTGGTAGGTGAGGAAGAATTGAACCAAACTATTAACACGATATATTTCAGTGCAAAACTCAAATCAAATACACAGAGTTTTGTACCGTTTAGCGTTTCCACCTTTTATGTTTAAAACAGAACTTTAGTGACCTCTCTTTCATGGATTGTTGCAAAGTAACAGTTTTGGCTACAGGCAAGAAAAAAGTTAAGGAACTATTTTTACAGAGGACTTTTCTGAAAGCTTTGCTCTTCAGAGGCCTTGGTGTTGACACAGCTTGTTTTGAAAGTGACTGCCCTTCCAGTGCTCCATATTATTTAAGGCTTCACACCTGTAGGTTTCTAGCTTTAGTCTGATCTGCCTGAAGTGGTTTGGGTTTTTTTCAGCTGCACAAGTGTTTTAGGACAGGTGTTTTACTGGAAAGTTGCTCATTGGGGAAGCCTAACTGTTCATCCACTCCAGTGACAGTAGTACATCAGCAGATCCATATTGCCATAAGCTGCTGGTTAGCTGTATCTTTTAACTACTTCCTTCATAAATGGCATATTGATGGCAATGACTAGTGTTCAGACTTTGCCAATCAATACTAACATTGAGTAAGAGTTAAGTGACACAAATAACTGCATCTCTCTATTTGTGTACAAGAATGACACCTTCCTGTGCTCTAATCAATAATGACTCCTTGTAGAGCACTGAAATAAAGCTGCTTTCTCGCTTTGACATAGTTTTCCCGTGTGGCTTGGAGCTGTCTCTTTCATTGTGTCTCACCATAGCAGATTAACTGAAATGTTACATATGAATTGCCTGTCAAGATGATTCTGTCAGGCATTTCTTGGTAGTGTTTATCACTGTCTTCAGTACTGAGTCAAGATGTTCATCATTTGTTTTGTCTCTTATTCTATAGCCATAAAATATCATTTCACCAGGTACAAGCTTTGTTGCCAGCTATTTGAAACAGTAATTTGTAGACACAAATCTTCTGATAACAAAAATAATCTGCATTTCCATAATCTGGAATTATTGGTTCTAGTTTGATATGATAATTCCTGTACATGTAGTACAAAACATTGCTTTTCCTTTCATCATTGAGGCACTATTTGTGTAATCGTTTTGTCAGAATCATATTTTGGTTGGAAGTCTTGGTGATTTGAGGAGGAAAATAGGGTAAATATTGCCTTGATCATTACTATCCTTAAATGAAAATTAATTTTACTATTTCTTAATACCTTTCTGAAATAGGGAAATGCAAAATGATCCTAGAAAACATCTTATTGATAACCACTTTGAATATTATTTTGGGGACTTAGCTAACAGAATTTAAGTTTTAACAATGGCAAGTACAAATACCTTTTTCCCCTTCTTAATTTGTGGGTTTGCCTAAACTCAGCCATAGCAATCCACACATCAGTTGGTTTAAGTCAACGCTTGACTTAAAGCAGATCTGGTTTATTACCAAGTTCAGCCAAAGGGGTCAGCAGGTATAAAATGGAACAGCATTTTTGTGGAGCACCGTGTGGTTCTTGATTCACACCTCATTTCCTTGCTTTTATATCTGCACTGATTCCCATTGCATGAGTTAGAATTCCAGGTTTCCATTTTGAAAAATTACAATCTTAGAGGATTGCCTCCAATACCTTACAAAATCCAGTCTGTTCTGCAGCATTTGCTTTTACAGCAGATGTGGATCTGAAGCCAACAGGAGGAAGCTAAGTCTGAGAAAGCCTAGCTTTTCAGAAACCTGTGGCCGTTCCTGAGAATTTCCCAGTGGATATGAGTGAGAGCTGAGCCCTCACAACAGCCAGGACTACTTATGAGCTCATTCAAAGAATTAATCTTCACTATCCCATTTTCATATAGAAAAAAACAAGAGACGTATTGGGCATGCTTCAATTCCTCTATTTCAGGATAAGATGAGAGGAAAGCCTGAAAGTGGGTGAATTGCTCAGATAAAGTTGAACCTGCTACATTGCAACTCAGCATGCTAAGTCTTCTAATGGTAAACTTAAATTGAAATTCAGCAGATAAAATCTGTTTTCACTCTGAAGTGTTCTGATGTTGTTGGTGTTTTTTTTTCAGGTTAACAAACAGAAATATTATTCACAAAATGCCTGAGTGGACTCTAATTGCTATTGTTTTGTTATCCGTGTAAGTACCCTTAATTGTTAAATATTCTTATAAGCAACTGTCTTAACTAGCCTATCAAGATTTAATTTTCACATGAAAGGTGGGAAAGATTTCTTTAACTGGGGAATCACCAGAAATATTTTTCACACAAACAAACTAAAGTCTTTTGACCAAACAGATCTGTCCCACTTGCACAACATGTTAACAATAGGCAAACTTAATGTAAGTTAAAAAAATCAAACGTTAGAGTTTTTTAAAGGGAGCTGGCAGGGTGAAGTAGGAGAATACTTCAGTCTCTTCCTTTTGCTGCTTACAAACATTTATCCCCACTCTGAGAGTAGGACAAAATTACATGTATTGTTTGGATTTGATGTAACTGTTACTCTTTATAGTTCCTATTTTACTTCTAAATTTTGAAAGATTTTACTTTCATGATTAAAGTGAAAGGCTGGAGCACCTCTCCTATGAGGACAGACTGAGAGAGTTGGGACCACCCCGTCTGGAGAAGAGAAGGCTCCAAGAAGACCTTATTGTGGCCTTCCAGTATCTTAAGGGGGCCTACAAGAAAGCTGGTGAGGGACTTTTTAGGGTGTCAGGTAATGATAGGACTAGGGGGAATGGAATAAAAATAGAAATGGTAGATTCAGACTGGATGTTAGGAAGAAGCTCTTCACCATGAGGATGGTGAGACACTGGACCCAGGGAGGTGGTGGAAGCCTCATCCCTGGAGGTTTTTAAGGCCAGCCTGGATGTGGCTCTGAGCAACCTGATCTAGTGTGAGGTGTCCCTGCCCATGGCAGGGGGGTTGACACTAGATGATCTATGAGGGATTCTATGATTCTATGTGCTTCTAAATGTGTTTATTTGACTATTCTAGCAAACTTTTTTGAGAGGGGGAAGCTTTTTTTAACACCTCCCAAATTTCTGAAAGTAACCAGTATCTTATTTTCATGAGGGTTATCCTCATTGCTCAATGTTACGATGTGGCAGTGCCTCCTGTAAAAACTGTAGCTGTATGTATCAGGTAATTTCCTTACTTCATGTTTTCAAAATCAATGTATGCTTCTGAGGTTAAAGATACCAACTTTGCAGCGTGTAAAACAGACAGTTCTCTCACACATTTGTGTTAAACATTAAACACTAGTTCAGTTTTTAATAAATCACTGGTGGTTTCACAGTGTCAGGCCCTGCCTTTCGGCAGAGTTAAACCATCAAGCAATCTTTGTATGTCTTTCAGCTTGAATTGCAAGATTGTAGAAATCTTATTCCAGAGACTATTACTGCACTGCTGCTGGTGGTGGTTGGTTTTTTTTTTGCTCTTCCTGGGTCACTGAAGCCTTTAGGACAGAGAAGTACTTACAGACATTCACAGGTCAAGAAGTGTTGTGGGCCAACCTCGTAACATCCCAGAACTGCACTTACTTTCCTTGATATTACTTCAGTCTGACACATTGTTCTGGCTTTACTGTCCCAAGGAAGACTATACCAGCAGGCATTAGAGTAGGCTTCAGCGAGTCTTACATCTGTGTCATCCAGCCAGATACCGCTCAAATGATTCATTAAATCAGAACACAGAAAGTAACTTTACTTGAATGCCTTGACATAAATTTTTTATCAACTGTAAGAACAAATCTTTTGTCATTTTTACTATATATTCTTATGGTTGAATTGGTGATTTGTGAAACAGATCTTATGAATTTTTCAAGTAGTTTCTGTAGATTTTAAGGAAATGGTGACTCTCATGATCAGAAGTTAAAATGTTGCTGGTCTCTCCACGTATGATGAGCTCTAATTGTTTACATATCTAATGATTGCTTTACAATTGCATTAAAATGTTATAACGTAGCAGGCTGTCTCGACAGCAATCAGTTGAGGCAGAGAACCAAGTCTCTTTTTACTTTGCTTTCTAAAAGTCTGCTGCTAAACAAGCTAATTGCATTTAATCCTAAATTAGAGTATATTTTATCCCTAATGTATCCCTAATTCATAAACAAAACTCTTCCTGACTTCAGCTTCTTGTGAGGTTCTTGCGAGCTCGTGATCTTCAGATTTTGAGCAACTTCTCGCAGCCACCTCTTAGGGGATGTAGAAGAATGTAGGTAGGGTAGAATGAGTGTTTAAGATTACTCTAAGAAGGTGATGAGTATTGCATCATTTCTGGAAAGATTAAACTACAATATTTAATTCTTTGGAATTCAAATCAAACTTGAATATTTAACGCAAGCCACAAGTGTGCAGGGAAAGGACTGAGCACGTGAGCAAGCCCTTGCAGACAGGTTCTCAGCTTGTGGCCCTTTCTCCTCTCCTGCAGTTTGCCAAGGAGTTTGTCATATTTCAGTAAAGAATTACACTCCATTAAGTCTTGTCTGGCTTTGCCATAGCTATGCTGAGAGATAATCCACATTGCAGTGCATGTAATGTCATTTAGTGTGCAGAGTTGTATGGGGCCCAAGTCAGAGTAGCTCTTTACTAGCTTCTGTCACTGAAAGTGTGTATTCACAGATCTTATCCTGGTCCCAGACACAGGATGGTCATTTTGCTCCTAACACCAAGCAGCAAAATAGTATAAGCAAGACCTGGAAGAGAATACTACTACTTCTTCCCAGGTGGATGAAAGATCATATTGCAGGTACCTAGGATGGAGGACATAGTAAAACAGACATTAGAGGAGGCACAGTGAGCATGGGATTTCAGGGGACACTTCAAAATAAATTTGTAAGACCTCAAAGTTTTTTGCTTTATGTGGAAGGGGACAGGTTTGTTTTAAGTAGCAACTGTTGGACTTTGCTTGCACCCCATTTTGTGCATTGATATTGTGGCCTACCACTTCCTCCTCATATGTGGCTAGCATATGCCGAGGACTCAGTGTACTTACATTCACGGTGCGCTTTCAGAGAGCCCCAACCCTTTTTGTGATGCGCTACTGGGCAGAATAACTGTTATCATTACTGCTGTATTGAATTCAAGTGTCATCACCACTTAATACTTTGTGTTATGTTATGATAATGCTAGCCTCTCTTCATTGGTGTATGCATAATAATTCTTTGTAGGGAACAGCATTTTGGATAGTCATAACATCTAATATTGGTGCTTACACTAGACCCTGGCTCCCTTTATAGTCTCCTGGTCCCTGAGAAGCTATTGAAAGTATTTAAGTGCCCTTGAGTCTGACTGTTACAGAAACTTGGGCTTCCAATTCATTGCTCTGAAATAAAGTGTGGGAAATTAGACAGTGTGACTGTCTTTCTTGAAGAGTAAATGTTGGGAGATCACAACAGTGTAGCAATTCCTGTTCCTAGTGAACAGCTGGATTTATTCAATCAAATTGTCTTATAAAATATGAACAGTCTCAGCCTTTATTGAAAATGTAGCCTGAGGCACTCCTATCTTTATGACTGGCACATTCAGCAATGCTGTATTGACCATCTTGGAGTACATTTTGACAGCCATAGAATTATGTCCAGGTAATTGCATTCATGCCTATCGTGGAGTGGGTAATGCTTTAAAATTATCTATAGACCTAACATCCTACTTATCTGTCATTTGTAGTAATTTTGGCAGTGGTAGATTCCTGTGTCTTCCTGTTGCAACGTTTAGTGTGTTAAGCAGATTTTTTGGTTGTAGTGATAGCTGCTTTGTAATGCACTGCAAACTAGAATACAGAAGTTGCATCTTTTCCCCCCAGAGAACACTGCAAGACATCAAATGAAGCAGATAAATAGATACAAATACGGTAGTTCAAGAAGGAATGGAGAAAGCAATGGGAAGATTGGTTGCTGTGAAAGCATGGGCACTTGCTGGTTTTAGTGTATACCCCTGGTACAGTCTAATGGAAAGCTTTCAAGATATTTTCAGGAAATGTCTGCTTTCATCTTACTTATCTGAGCTGGCTGGTTCCAGTGAACTGTGGTCAGCTTCATCTGAAAAAACGATGCAAGAAGTTTCCCCTGCTAAAAGCTTTGAAGCATTTCAAAATGTTCTGGGATTAGTTTATAAGCGTTTGGCTGCAGTAGTTAAACAAACTCAAAACGACGATGATCACTAAACAAAAGCCATCATTATACATGTGCAGCCACTTTAGATAAATGTGTCATGTGCAGATGTACTCTAGAGGTTTACTCTCTTGGAGGTAACAGTTCAGGAACTGGAGAATCTTGGGTTTAAGTGTGCATTTTCACGTCTTTGCACATGAGCACACCCATTGCTCACTGCTGACAGCTCTAAATTATTTTAAGAGGAATTCAGATGTTTGTGATATCACTACTGTGTTCTTGTCTGAAAATGTCAGTGTTTGAAATGTACAAATCAAATGTACAGATGTGTGTTGGATATGAATCAGACTTGCAGAGTGACTCTTTCCTAGAGAAACCACATAAATGTTAGCTGGATGACCTTTTATCTAGAGGTCTGATGATAGAAGAATGATTCCAGGTTTCAGCTGAGAAAAATCACTTATCATTAAGCTGGAAATATAATAATTTCCCATTTGGAAACAGTTTGCACAACCAAAAATCCAGAAAATCTTTGTGTCTATAGAAGTGTTTGAACGTAGTCATAGCATTGTCTGTATTCTTCATCTCTGTGTAGAGTTGCATTGGATGAGATAAAGAAAAGACAACTTTATTTTAGTCTTTTAATGTGTTAAGACACATTCTTCCCTTTTGCTCTCAATTTTAGGTTGTCATTTGGTGAGTGTGAACTCAAATAGGGTTTCTGTTAAGCAGTTCTTACTTTATCAGCAGTTTCTAAGCAAACTCAAATCTGCTTACTCGGCATATGTGGAGGAGATCAGTATTACTTTACTTCCTCCTAGCATGCTCAGTATTACTTGGGAAACACATATAGAACAGTATTTTAAGGGATTTGCAGTGTTGTTGATTAGGACATTAATCAGCGGCAACTTTAATTAAATAGCTTCATAATTCATAAGGGAGAAAACAGAATAAGAAACCTTAGCCGTTTCCAAGGTGTTTACACAGAAAAAACCCAAACCAAAACAAAAGCCCAAGGTGCCGCTGTAGTGCCTTTATGCAGCAAAGTGCTGCTGTTGATTTCATTGCAGCACACACACAGCTGCAGTCTTCTTACCTTTCTGGTATTTCTGAATGGGAGATTGGAATGTGTATCTTTCATGCTTGTCCAGCACAAACTTTGAGGTGAGTCCAGGCTAGTTAATTCCCTTTACAGTTCTGGCCCTTGACCTTATCAGCAGGAGTGGAGCCTTAGCACATGCTGTTTCCTGTATTTCTGTTGCATGGAGTTGGGGGAGGTGACTCAGAAAACTGTCATCTCTGCACCTGACACTTTTGCTGCCCAGTGCAAGGGAAAAGCATGTTTGTGGCTTTCTGCCAAGTGTCCTGGAAATCCCTCCAAAGGAGTGAAGTCTACATATTTCCAGCAGTTGTAAGTGTGGGCATTCAGACTGAAGTCATGCCCAACTGTGCAGGAGCTGTTGTGCAAAGTGCATCACTGGTTACAAATTGTCCTTCATGGTGGTGGTGTTCTGACTAACCTTTTTGTTAGAATTTAATAATACTTTTGTGTTGACCATAATTTTGGATTTTCTGCTTTAGTCATCCTTGGGAACTTTATGTGCCAAATGTACTTGCGAATTAAGATTATGGTAGTGGGGAAAGTACTTTCCTCTGACACTTCTTTTTTTTTGCTTTGTGTGAGCAAACGAGATTTTGTTGCAGCTTCAGTTTCAACCCTCTGAAAGATAGCATGCCAAATTTCAGCAGACTGCTTTATCGTGTTGACTCTTTGGGGAGCTAACTCAGTCAGTGGAGTTCATGTCCTGTTGAACTCTACGCCACAACTGTGTGCTGATCAAGCAGATAGAAATATTGCCCAGCCTTATTATACAGAGAACTGGTTTACATTTATTTCTTGGAAAGCTATGTAATGAGAAGATTTATTATGTAATGCCACATTCTCCCTCTTTCTGGAACTGCTGCATACAGCTTTGCTTACTGGAAATTGTGTCACAGCACAGAATAAGTTGTACAGTTATGTAGTAATATAGACAGTGCTGAACTAATGCTGCAAGTAAAACAAGTAATGCACATAAGTTTTAAACTAAATTAATTTAAACTTCATTCACTGATCAAACTGCACTGTTAATTTTGCCAGTGAATCCTGATGCTGTAGCCCTATGAAAATACAAAAACAGAAAATGCAGCCTTCTTTGGGGAAGGAAGGAAATATATGGCACTGACAAGAAAATTGTGTGTAGAGTGTATGTCTAGGTGATGGGCGACCATAAAGTTCTCAGGGCGCTCTTGGGATGTGAAATGTGTAATTAAAATGAACACTTAGACTAAGACAGCAACCATCAGTTAATCAGCATGTAGTGAAAATAAACATAAAATAACTATATATTCATCAAGTATTGTGTGGTATAATACTAAGAAACTAGACTTCATGTCCACAGCAGTACATGTTTTTCTCCCATGCCTTCCCAAAAGTAAAAGTGTGCTTTAACTGGCTGGCAGCAAGCATAGCTAACTCATATATGGGAGATTTGTCCTGTAAGTGCAAAGCTTAGGTACAAAACCCACATCTGTGCAAAAGCTTTACAGGTGCTTGAGTGTTTAGAGGCTTGGGCTCTCTGTATGTGTTGGTTTGATGTATACCACCCTTATCTCCTGTGTTCCACAGAAGTGTGTATGTCACTCGATCTCTTCATCCTCTCTATCCATCTGAACAGTTCCAGAAGACACTGAATAGATCTAACTCATTAATCATAAAACTCAGTATTGCTGAGACAAGCTATTCAGCTTATGAAAAGGTTAAAGAATAGTTGAGATTCATGTGGCTCTTCACATATCAATCAAAGATCATCATATATTGTTTTCTTTGATATGTGTTTAGGTGAGTGCACTTTCACAAATTAGTGTTAATAGTGTTAGAGAGATGGTAAAATTGGGGTTAAGAGAAGAAAAGTGATTTACTGGAAATCATCTGGTCAGTAATAGATCTAGAGATAATTAATAGGAAAAGTGTTTTGAGATGGTTGGTTTTGGATGGGGTTTTTTGGGGTTTGTTTTTTTGTTAGTTTGGGATTTTTTTTGTTTGGTTGCTTTTTGGTTTGTTGTTGGTTGATTGGTTTCTTAAACCTACTGTAGTTTATCTGGAAAAGGGTTCATAAGAATCCTCAGCTTCTGGGAATTTTTAAGAATCTCATTTTGAGAGGTCCAAAACTGCACTGGCATTTGCTTTCAAAACGAGGAAAGGCAAGTAGGAAAATACTGAGGTTCTTATGTTTAACTTCTGAAGAAAAAAAAACTGGACACAGTGGAAGCAAGTCTAAAGCAAGCAGGTCTCTTTACTCAGCTGCCTTATCCCAGGTGTTTGATCAGCATATGGGACTGAAAGGCCGATAATCAAGTTACAGTGTTAGAAAGGTGTGAAACTAAACTATGGTCAGTTTTATGATCATTGTTTCCATAGTTAGTGAGTACAGGTGAGTGCATTTTATAAAGTCAAGTATTGACAAATTTACCTAACCATACTGCATCGTAGCTGTTTTAACTGCAGACAGTGTATTGTCTTTAATCTTCAATGACTTTTTTTTTGTTAATATCACTGAATTGATAGGAACAGATTACCAGTACATGGCAGCAAAGAAGTCCAGCAATTGCAAAAATGGATGTATGTGAAACAATGCTTAATTCCTAAAATGCATCTGGTTTGTATATAAAGGCATCTTTTAGATACTAACTTGTCCCACTATATGTGCACAATAGTTTATATATCAGTGTGTATTTTACAGAGTCACTAAACTCAGAAGCTTGAACCGTAGCATTTTTTGATCTTAGATACTTGTGCTTAATTTCATGTAGCTAAGTAACCCCAAGACTTAAGCAGTATCAATTCCAGTATGTGAGAGCAGTCACAAGGAAACTTTGCAGAACTTAGAGTAAGGAATAAAAAACTGGGAAAGGTGAAAAGATCAGTTTTGAAATAACATTTTTAATTTAATAAGTTTGAAATTTTCACTGAATTGAGAAAGAGGGGAAAATGGGAACACATGGTAGGACTGAGAAGTACCTTTGATCTGTCAGCTGGTTAGCAGGGAACAGTCTTCAAATAAATGGAGCTCTTTAAACAAGGCCTGTCCTTGAAATGTATACCTAGGAAACTTAGATTTGTTGAAGAGAAACTGCCGATAGTGATTTCTTCTGAATTTATATTGTGGAGGTTTTTTTTACCCTTGGCTTTATGCAGGTAAGTAAGCTAAATTGCAACCTTTTGCAGCAAGCTCCTGGACATAAGTGCTTTCAATGGCACACAGTGTTCTAGAGGTTCTGCTGCTCTGTGTCTGTGAACTAATGCTGGAGTAATATCTTGGAATGTGGTATGTGGAGATGGGTACCATACTCCATCCATCCATCCTCTAGTCATGTCTGTTAATACAAAATGACGAAAACACAATCTCTGACCCAGCTAAACTTTGCTCAGGAGGAACACTATAGGGGTGATACTGTGTGACAAGAAACTGTGTTGATGTTTGCAATGCAAAGGTTACAATAATTGTAGAAAGCAACAGACTTGTGCATTTTCCTCTGCCAAATGGAAGTTGTTGCTGTCACGTTTTCATGCTACTGGTTGCTCATGGAAACTGAAATGAGAAAATAGTGGGAAATGCCATTTTCTAGTTACTTTCTGAGAATTGTATTATATAATTAATTATACTGTGGTAAAACAGTATTTGTTACGTGAACAGGGAGCTTCAGATATTTACCTAAATTCTGAGGCATTTTTTCAGCTATTTGTATATACAGTGCACATTCATGTTGTCTTCAGGTGTGCAGTGTACAGAACTGACATAAATAGCACTAAATGGCTAAACTACACCATTTGATCAAATGTCGCACCGTAATTTGGGGGTTTTTTTTTAGTTTCTTTCAGACTTATTTTGGGTGTTCCTTTGCCTGTGATATTAGCATCACTAATGATGTGAATTTTATTTTATTTTGTTTGTTATGTAAGAAAGTGCTTTACTTGTCCTTCCTTGAAAGTCAAAGGTCATCTATCTTACAGGATTTAGTATTTTGAGAACACTCTGAATTTACTTGAGTTCTTTCCTTTTCTGTGTCTTATTATAAAAGCTTTTAATTGCAGGATCTTTGAAGTTATGCAGCTGGCTGTTACAAGTAACAGCTGGCAGTTGATTGAGCGATCCTTAGCTTGCAGGGGCAAGGAGAAAAGTGGCATAAACAATACATCCTGCTATTCATGCAAATAGTTTGTCAGTTAGGTTAAAAAAAAAATTAGAAAGATCCAGAACATTTGCATTTTATTCAATCCATTTTTAATAAATAGTTTCTGGACTTGATAAGGTAGCTATGAGCCAATTGCCTTCCCACATCTCCCCTGCATAGTACAGTTAAAACATTGGAGTACCTTTCAAAGTGTTCCTGTAGACTGTTTAACAGAAAGGAGGAGGGGAGCTTATATGGTATGTTAGAGTAGAACCAGCAAAGTATCTTGCAAATCTCCACTTGGTCTCCAAAGCCGTGTGAGGAGAGCATGTTATAACGTGAGGGAACCCCGCTGTGCAGCCTGGCCCTGAGGGCCTGATCAAAATCCCTGACACTGACCCAGAAAACAGTGATGTTTGGGCTGGTACAGCTTTAGGTGCACCTTAGATATTTTTTAATATTTTTTTTCTATTTTCTGAATTGTCAGTTGACTATTTGGATACATATAACTGATTGAAAGGGTTTTAAAAAAAAGGGGGTGGGGGGGGAGATAAAGAGGAAATCCCTTATTTCTTTTTCAGTTGTTAGTAAGCACTTTTGTTAAAATGTTAGATACTCTGTTGTTGCTCTAGGCATGCTTTCTTTTTACTGTGAGTTGTATGCAGCCAGCTGCACAACAAGTGAAATTTCAGCCCCATTACAAAGGAAGGGAAGTTGATTTATGTCTGGACACTGGCTGTATGATTGTACAAGGGAATTTTTAAAGGAGAACAATACGTATTTTGTGTAAGTACACACATAGACATGTATCAAAAGAATGCTTCTCTTGAACAGACTTGCAGAAGCTGCATAGGAAAAAATTAAGTTAATGGAAACAGTCAACTAAGTGAATTTTTGAATGACCCTCAAGTTCTGCCACATACTTGAATCATGCAGGAATTCCAGTCATTGATTTTGAATCAGTGTTTGTAGCATTGATTTAAACATGGTGGACAAAAATTTTAAACTATGAATAATTTAGTTTCTGTTGCCATCAGAGGATTAAAGTGTCTGTGCTGGATTCTGTGGAAAAGTCAGTACACAATAATGAAAGGAAGTTAAATAAATAAAACATGAATTGCACTCTAGCTGTGAAATTCTTGTCTTTAAGATGAGAATAGGATCTTCAGGCTATATTTAAAACTAGACCAGAAGTAGCTTTTTTCCTCAGTAAGAAAATTGCTTGTTTATTTTTGTCAGTTGTTATCATTCAGCACTGTGGGCTTCAAAGTGTTTTATCTTTCATTAAGAAAATAGAATTTAGGAATAAATTTGGGGAGATTAAAGAAAACTGCCCCTAAATACTTGCTTCCCTCTTTGACCAATAGGATATGCTAACAAAGGGCTCCAAATTTCAGAGTTGTAAATGACACTGATCATAATTACTTTCATTTCTTTGGCACTAGTATTTAATTTAAAGGAAGACTTAGTTCTGGAGATATATTTAAATCTTCTGCATCCTGTTTGTAAGTTAGATGCTTCCAGTTTGAGATTGTCTGTCAAATATTAATGTGTTCTAATGGAAAATGTTCACTCTAGAGACACTCTTTTGCTTTTAAGGGTGTTTTTTTTAATGTTGAGTTTTCTAAATCATGCTCAAACTAAAGTTGTAAGAAATAAGTGGGATTTTTTTACCCAAAACTGTGAGCGTAATAGCTAAAGCTGAGGGTGCAATGTTTTCTAATGTCTGAGTGTATGTTAAAATGCTATGATTGCATAACCACTTCAGCATACCAAAGGTTATAATTTTTTTAAACTCCCTGGTGCTTCATCTTTATCTTACAACTACACTGACATTATGCTTCACATCAGCTTTCTGTCTGATACTAGCATTTGCTTTATGGATGCATTGTGTTTTAAGGTCTGTGTAAATCTCTGCTGTGATGTAAGACACTTTACTAACACAATTTGTGTCCCTAGACAAGTGTACTGTATCTGGTGACATCCTGGCAAGTGAGAGTCTCTACCCCAAATTAAACAAGCAGTCAGTATATTATGAAGAACATTCAGAATTACAGCAGTGCTTCAAGCCTGAGCACTTTGCGGTAGGGGTTCATGAAATGAATAAATGCAGCAAGCGTTTCCATTCAGCCCATCAGCTGAAGCACAGTCATTAAGCGAGGGGTCCACTAGTGATACTCCAGTTACATCTACAGGCGGGCAGTCTGCAGTCTGCAATGTTTCAATGAGATGTATCGCTGGACAGTGACACTTGTTGTGTTGACTCAGTCTGACCCTTTGTCTTAAACAAAACAATTACTTTCATTTAATAGTTGTGTTGGAAGCTTCCTTCAAAGGGATGTAATTAAGAATGGAATATAAGACAGTATTCTATAAAACTGCTATACTAAAAGACTGGCATTTCTGCTTAATAATTCTGGTGCATTGCCAAGCCAATCAAATCTGTGACGTAAAAGTAGCGCAAATATATTTGACATATACTAAAAAAAAAGTCACAAAACCACAACCCCAGTCTGTGTGTGCTGACACAATAGAACACAAATTACAACAGCATGGTTGTCTTCACTAACTCCTCTAACAGGGCATTGTTTATTTCTAGAGGAGTTTTAACAGTATTGCTGAGAACGACCTGCAGTATCATACTGATACTAGTTTTTATTAATCTGCTCAAGCATTTATTATTAAAAACTGTGGATGAGTTTTGTGCTCTCTCCTCCACTTACAATGCAAACAGGAGAAAATTCACTGTAGGCAGCTGCTGAGCAGTCTTGAGCTCTTCATGAAATTAAAATACTTTGTATTATGTAACAATTTTAGCAACTCATGTCTAGGAGATGGCCTCCTCTTTGGTACCATCCTGTAAACAGCTTTTAGCCCAAGAAGTGGTGCTGGATGCTCAGCTTGGCCACCTACCTGTCTAGTGCAGAAGGGCTTGTTCTGGACTTCTCAGTGGAGCACCTTTTGCCAGCCTTTCACAGGGTCAGTTTGAAAAACAGTCCCTTTTCTGCCACTTGCCAGCTGACATTGCCATATACAGCTTATTTTGATCTATACAATGCCATTCCAATCCTTTTATAACTTGTGGAACCAATCAGGGATTATTTTCTTCGTAATTTCAACTCAAAATGGTAGGTACAGAGCTGGGAAGAATAGATTAATACTTGTAAATCTCAAAAGCGGTTGATATTTAGGTAATACTGTCCCAGATGTTTATCAAAAAAAAAATGTGGAGGGGGAAAAGCTGGAGATCTGGTGAGTTCATGGGCTTGTAACTTAATTCTTCTAAGTACCAATTAATTGTTTGTAAAGATGGGCTTAGATTCCTGACTTCGGTTTCTTCCAAATCTGGAATTAACACATAATAGCCTTGCAAGTGTGAGTTTTGAATGGAAATTTGACAGACTTCCAGATTAATTTCCATCATCTGTGACCCAAACGATATCTCCTCTTTTGGATTCAAGACTTAGACTTCAGTAAGCTGCTCTATTTACAGGGCCATTTGGTCACACACACAAAAAGCACTAGATTGCTAGCCATTCCTTGCCAAATCACACACTTTGGTGCAGAGTTTCCATTAATATGTTCTTCATTTGTTTCTGAATATTGGCAACACTGGTGTATTGGCAAGAAGATTTTTGGTATAAAGTGGTTTTCTAGTCAGGTAAGGCTCTGTTTTATGCTTTCTTGTAGTAGTTGACAGGTAATGATCACTGGCACTCCACCGAGTGTCTCCTGCACAGTTGTGTTTCTTGATGGTTTTTTGCATTGTTTCTCCTACATCAGTCCTTGAACAATGTGACATGACTTATGTCACATATCATAGCAATGGAGCCAAACGTGCTTCAGCCTGGTGCTAATGGCACGTTGTTGGAGTGGCTGATTGATCTCTCAGAACCTCTAATAGCTATGTTAAATCAACCAAACTGATGTCAGGCTCTTGTAAGCACTTCTACCCTTCGTTAAGTGTACATAGTACATGTTACCAGACCTTCAGCTAAAACGCTTGTGGGATGAGAGGACAAGATTGCTCACAGCTGTAGTCCAATTAGTGACCATCCAAAGACAGCACAAAATGCATTGGATTTCCTTGCAGGTGGGCACCCTTAGCAAGAGTCTATTGATGACACCTCCATGAGAAGCTTGTTGGCACCGTCCCTGTAGCATGTGTACACTAGTTTGTGTCTGTGTTTTTGTAGGGGAAGGAGGGAAAAAACCAAATGCTGCTGCAAGCTCTTGCTTTATTTCGTAGAATCATAGAATGACTTCCATGTTCTGAAAGGATTACAAAAGTTTCTTGAACACTCATTAGTGCAACTGTCATTCTGATAGAAGAATAGTTACCAGTCATCCTGGTTATGATGAGCTTTACAAATTAAGCCTTAAGTGCTTAAAATAAAAGGTAGAAAGAAACTGAATTAAAAAGAGAAAAAACTTATGTTGTCATGATTATGATAAGAGTGTTATCCACAGTGTTTAAGTGCCTGTAACTGTCAAAAATGTTTACATCCTATGTTCCAAAGCTTTCTATGGAAAGACAGGTGGTGCTTATCTGGGTTGTCATTCTGCTTTATAATTCTGTTCTTGTTCAAGTTCCAAGCATGGTGAACGAAGTAAGGGACTGAAATAATTGTGTTCAGAATGGCTTCTGAATGTATTCATCAGTATTGTTTAAGGTGTGCATAGATGTAAGAATAAGTTCCAGGCATTACCATATCAATTAATGAAAAGTATTCCATATAACTTTGCATATAGTATTCCATATGACTTCTACAAACGTTTTAATTTAAGGTTGAACTCCTAAACATGTCAAAGTAATCTTGATTTGAAGCACTGAAACTATCTAAACGTCTACACTTTCCAGATGTCGTTTAATGGCTTCATAAGAATAGTTTGGTCTTCATAAGAATTTCACTTCTTTTTTTTTCCCCTCAAGTAAGTGACATATGTAGAATAGCCAGCAAATACAAATTTTATCAGTCAGATACAGTTTGACATTTTTAACACTCTTAAAATCTTTACAAAGACTTGTTTACCATATGGTGTTAGTGGGTGGGTACACTGTTTCATGCAGCCTGATACGTACCGTACTGCTTTTCCGTGTGCTGAGCGTGAATGTTTCCTTTCAACGGGCATGCTGAAGGCAGGCCTTTGGAGCACAAGTGTGTAACTTTGGTCAGAAGCCCTTAAGTTTGCATGCTTCTGTAGGTGATTGTTTTTAAATCACTTAATTCTTCAGCTTTGCTTTTTTTAATTTGACTTTATTTACAAGTTTGTGCCACATGAACTTTGCAACATGTGAAAGTGAGAGATAAGCAGAATGGACATTTTTTTCTTGTCATTGTTGCAGTAGTCAGTTGTTGTTAGTGTGGTCCTGTTTTATATTCTGTCTTTTGAAGATGCTGCAGAGTTTCAAGGCAATTCCATGATCTTTGAACTGAAATCCTGTATATAATTAAACTAAATTAATCATGGTGGTTTCTTGAGAGGTAGGGGTAGGGGTCATTGCAGTTTTCAGTGGCACCTGTATGGTGTCAGTGGCACTATTTCCCTAAACACAGCATTGAAGACAAAGTTCCTGTTGCTGCTGTATGGGTTCTTGGTAAGTGATCTTGTCAGTAGTGTTTGGTGTTGAAGTTACTTACCATTCAGCTTTAGCTTTCATATCTGGTTTTGTTTCTTGAAGATATTTTATTTTATTTATTTATTTGTGTGTGTGTGTGTGTGTGTGTGCGCTTAGGAAGTTGATTCAGCTCTTACTACCTTTGAAATATTTTGCAAGAGAATTGCAAGAAAGGACTTTGGGACAAAAATAGATATGGATAAAATTAGAACATAAACGAAAACAAACAACTCCACATTTCACCTCATCTCCATGCAGATAATAGTTATATATAGATGATCTGCATAGTGATAGCTCCTTCCAACCTGAGGAATGCATTTTAGCTGCAGCAGTATGCCCCTTTGGTTTTGATTCTTTGAAGATTATGCCTTCCGTTGCTGTTCTTGAATTTGGAACTAAAAGCAACGTACAGCAATGCATGCCTTGCAGTTTCCATGATTTCAGATGATGAATAACATTTTCTTTGGGATGTGCACTAATGTCCCATTTATTTCCATTGCCTGTTCTCTCTTCTCGTAGTCGGCAATTGCTTTCAGCTTCTGGTCATTGTAATTTCAGTTGAGTGTCTAAGAAAGCTAATTTAAGCTGTGAAAAGTAGGAAATCAGATTGCTTTGATAACTCTCTCTCGCATTGCTCCTCAGTTTGAGAATTTAATTAATGTCTCATGCGCCCATGTCCATCGAATAAAATCAACCATACTCTAGAAAGCCTCCAAGAGAGGCTTCTATATGTTTGGAGAAATCTAGGCTTGAAGCAAAATGCATTTGCCATGTTGACATATTACATGGTTTATGGTATACAGGAGGAACAATCATTCAAGAAAGTGACCTTCTTGAGTGTCTCTATTATAAAGCTTGACTTGCTAATTAAGTACCAACTTCTGTCAAGGAGCACTGAGAATAATTTGTAGTTAAAACATTCTTCTTGGTTACTTTTAAGATGGAATTTTATAGCTCTTTTATATTTCACTTTTACAAAGAACTATACAACTTTGGCAGTATCAATGTTTAGGAGTATCAGTGTTCTACAGTATCACTGTTTTTAGCAAAGAAGAAAGTAATGACTGATACCAATTGCATAGTATTTTGCACTTTATTTTTAACTTTCTCTATGTTATATAACTTTAATATATAATTGATTAGAAGCATACAAACTACGAGTCCATTTTTTTCTAATTTGATTTTTTTTTGTTTGGTTGGTTGTTCTTGATTTTTTTGTTTTGTCTCACTACATATCAAAATTCTTATTTTGGTAGAGATCATAGTGTATATAGCACATAATCCTATGTACTGTAATGAGTCAACTGTGGCATTATAAACTGCCTTTCATCCATACAGTTGTTTTAACTTACGAGTTTTGCTTTCTTTACATCTGACTCTGACAAGTCACTTTTCTGTACCTAATTTGTGGGTTCTTTTTTCCTAGATTGTCACAAATTACTCCACTTTTCAAGAATAATCAGACGAGCCCAATGTACACACAGTTCCTGAGCACCTTGCTGGAAGAACTGCATTTCAAGAATGAAGATCTGGAAAGTTTAACAGGAATATTTAGAAAGGACTGCCTGCTTGAGTGGTCAGTCAATTTTAAGCCGTTTTTGCATGACATAAAGCTAATCCAGCAAGCAATACTTTTAATTTTCAGCATTTTGTAACTGTGCACAGAAACGACAGATTGCATCAGCCAGAGTATAAAATGCCTAAAGTACGTTTTAGAGTAAAGCAATATATACCGTATAGAAATGAATGGCATCATTTTGTCCACTTACAGTAAGTGCCAGCTGGTTACTTATCACTTTCATCTTTTGAAAGTATGTAGTTGGTTTATATGTCACTGGTTTGGGAGGAATTTCTCATCAAGTTCTACTACAATTTAATTTTTTACATTTTATGCGTGGCTACGGTGGTTACGACTCAGCAGGGGTTTTTTTTGTCAACATGAAATCGTAACATACAGTCTTTATGATGTTAAATTGAGCTAAAATCCACGTGGTTTTTGCATAACACTGAGATTACATTTTGTATTCTAGGTAGGCTGAACAATTTATTTAGTTATTTATGCTGATCATATTCAACTGATGTGATGAATATAGCATTTTAGTATTTCAGTAAATCTTGTATTAATTCTACTGACCTTGCTTCTCTTTCCCCACAGAATAAGATCATCATCTTTATGTCTCCTAGCATCTGAAATGGTGGCTCAGAGAACAAAACACCTTCACTTGATGGAGCATTTTTAACAGAAAAATTAAATTTAAATATTAATAGTACTTCTTGCACTTCTGCTTTTTCACTTCCTTCGTATGAATAAGGATTTTGAGGTCTTGTGGAGAAGCTGACCATAACAGCAGTTGTTCAAAACATGCACGAAGATTGGATCATCTGAAGACTTGTCTATTTAAAAAACAGTAGAAACAACTTTGGATTAGTTTTGGGTGGGTTTGTCTTGCTTTGGAAACTTTTAGCCAAAATTTGCCTACAAGATTTGGGAAGAGGAAGAAGAAAACGTTAGCCTGGGGTGTTAAGAACGCAGTTGCTAACGTTTTTCCAGTTGACACAACACATGGAGCAGTAATCTTGAAGTGCTACATGCTACACAAAGTAGCTTGTTTATCTGCTACTTCTGAGACATAGAGTGGTCTTTGAACTTGTGTAAAAGTTATTTTGAAACAGCCTCTAATTGTTACTGATTTGGACTTCAAAATATATTTTAATAACTAAAAATTGCTTGGCTTGTGTTTAGACTTGGGTACGGTTAGACCTGCTTCTGTTGCTAACTCATTATAAAAGGCAATTTAAAACTGATCCACTCGTCATTCTTGGTGATTCTCTAATATGGTTTATTGCATAGTTCTCAGTTCACAGGACACACTTGAATAAAGTTGTAACCAACAGTACCTAGTCTGCAGCAAATGGTGGCACCAGTTAAGGGTGAAGCAAGACTTAGCAGGGGTGCTACACAGCAACTCCATTTCACAATCAGAATTTATTCCTTTGTCTTGTTTCTGTAATGGGACACCAAAAGGGAGTCTGCACTTTGTTCATTTATTGTTGTGCAGTTGTTCATGATAATCAGGATAAATATTTCAATTGCTCCAGGCACACAGAAGCAGCTTTTTCCTGGAAGCTTCATTGTATGGTAGAGTTTGTTTAGGTGATGCTCAACTTTACCTAGCCTTCTTGTGATGGGATGTTCAGTATAACTTATAAAAGCAGTAATTTAGAATGAGGAAAGCCTTTAGATGCAGAGTTAAAGCTATACATTTCTTCAAGTGTGCAATAGGGGAAAAAATACCCTATGTCTGATATCAGATTCATGAGGGTGTATTATGTAATCTGGATAGAAGGTTCATTGGTTTTGGTCCACAGGGGAAAAATTCTACTTGATATATACACAAAGAAGGGACAAGACCTCATCAAAAGATAAGTTTATAAGACTGGATAATAAGTGTGATATGCTAAGCAAAACTTAAACCTTGAACTTGTATCTAGCAGCTGTTTCTGATTTTGGTAGTAGGTACATTTCTATTTTTAGATACTACTTCACTGTAGATTCTGAGTAAGCTTTATTCTGTTCCATGTATATTTACCTTGGGACAAAGATTCAAACTACCCCTGACAATGTTGCTATACTGAGTACACCTAGAAGGCATTACAAGTGTACACCATACTGGGAATGTGACTGTATTTCATCAGGTTTGATATGCCTTGTTTGGAGAGGTTTTATCTTTGCTGTCAGTTTAGGTGTGTGAATTTGGGGGATTTTTGTTAGTTATTTTTAGGCCCATTTAGAGCTTAGACTGGCCACTGCTGTGAAGGACAACAAAAAGTGCTTTTACAAATATATGAATGGCAAAAGGAGGGGCAAGGACAACCTCCACTTCTTAGTGGATACGGAGGGGAATATTGTAACTAAAGATGAGGAAAAGGCAGAGTTATTTAACACCTCCTTTCCCTTACATTTTAATAGCAAGATAGGTTGTCTTCCAGACAACTGGCCTCCTGAGCTGGCAGATGGAGTCAGGGAGCAGTATAGTTCCCCTGTAATCCAGGAGGAAGTAGTTAGAGACCTGCTTACCCACTTGGATCCCCAGAAGTCCATGGGACCAGATGGGATCCATCCTAGGGTGCTGAGAGGGCTGGCAGATGAGCTGACCAAGCTGCTCTCCATCACTTTTCAACAGTCCTGGCTCACTGGAGAGGTCCCAGATGACTGGAAGCTGCCAATGTGATTCCCATCCACAAGAAGAGCCGGAAGGAGGAATCAGGGAATTCCAGGCCTGTCAGCCTGACCTCAGTGCCAGGCAAGATTATGGAACAGGTCATCTTGAGTGCAATCACACAGCACTTACAGGATGGCCAAGGGATCAGGCCCAGCCAGAATGGATTTAGGAAAGGCAGGTCCTGCCTGACCAACCTGATTTCCTTCTATGATCAGGTGACCACCTGGTGGATGTAGTCTGCCTGGACTTCAGCAAGGCCTTTGACACCGTCCCCCCACAGCAAACTCCTGGCCAAGCTGGCAGCCCATGGCTTGGAAGGGAGCACACTGCGTTGGGTTAGCAACTGGCTGGAGGGCTGAGCCCAGAGAGTGGTGGTGAATGGTGCCACATCCAGCTGGCAGCCAGTCACTAGTGGTGTGCCCCAGGGATCAGTACTGGGCCCCATGCTCTTTAACATCTTTATTGATGATCTGGGCAAGGGAATTGAGTCCATCATCAGTAAATTTGCAGATGATACCAAGCTGGGGGCAGGAGTTGATCTGTTAGAGGATAGGAGAGCTCTGCAGAGGGACCTTGACAGGCTGGACAGATGGGCAGAGTCCAACAGCATGGGATTTAACACATCTAAGTGCTGGGTTCTACACATTGGCCACAATAACCCCATGCAGTGCTACAGGCTGGGGTCAGAGTGGCTGGAGAGTGGCCAGGCAGAGAGGGACCTGGGGGTACTGGTTGATAGTAGGCTGAACAGTGTGCCCAGGTGGCCAAGAAGGCAAATGGCATCCTGGCCTGCGTCAGGAACAGTGTGGCCTGCAGGAGCAGGGAGGTCATTGTGCCCCTGTTCTCAGCACTGGTTAGGCCACACCTTGAGCCCTGTGTCCAGTTCTGGGCCACTCAGTTTAGGAAAGATGTTGAGTTGCTGGAACGTGTCCAGAGAAGGGCAGCAAAGCTGGTGAGGGGTTTGGAGCACAAGCCCTGTGAGTAGAGGCTGAGAGAGCTGGGGTTGTTTAGCCTAGAGAAGAGGAGGCTCAGAGGAGACAACTGCCTGAAGGGAGGTTGTAGCCAGGTGGGGGTTGGTCTCTTCTCCCAGGCAACCAGCACCAGAACAAGAAGACACAGTCTCAAGCTGCGCCAGGGGAGGTTTAGGCTGGATGTTAGGAAGAAGTTCTTCACAGAAAGAATGATTTGCCATTGGAATGGGCTGCCCAGGGAGGTAGTGGAGTCACCATCACTGGAGGTGTTTAAGAGACTAGATGAGGCAGTTGGTGCCATGGTTTAGTTGGGTATTGGGTGATAGGTTGGACTTGATGATCTCAACGGTCTTTTCCAACCTGGTTAATTCTATTCTATCTCAGGATGAGAACAGTGTTAATAAAACTACATGAATAGAGAAAGTCAGGGAAGCTGGAGGAAAGCTTTTGTGTCTATTTTCACACCACAGTTCAGTTCACAGGCCTTCAGATAGTGTCAGTTTAAGTACTGCACTCTGTACTATTGAATTTCCTAATGCAGAGCCCCTCACTACTTTTGTTTGATTCTTTGTGCCCATTGACCAGTCCTGCTGATGTTTGGCAGGTTTTGGAGGGAAGAAGGAAATTCAAAGTGGTTTGCTTGATGGTCAGTATTTCAGAAAAGTAGGCAAGCCATAATGTAACAGTTACCAGGTATTCAAAGAGATTGCCCTGCATCTTTGTAAAGTTTGCAAATCACATTATGCTTATGTATGGCACTGAAAAGTTCTACATTAAAACAAGCAGAAGAGTGTGATGTTTTTGTTGGTTTGTTTCATCGAAGACTATCCAAATGAAACAATGCCTTAGTAAATCTAGAAGAGCATAACAGAGATGGCTGTGCTGCTGTTTGAAGCCAGTACAGGAAAAGTTACATCCACCTTGTCTTTAATGAGTGATGCAGGGAGCAACTAAAAGCATGGTACATAGATGATACATCTAGGGCCTCACAGGGTGTGTCTGCACAACACACAAAGATCCATCTGTATTTTCATTCTTTGGTATCATCAAGCAGTTTGGAAGTGAGGCATCTGCTGTGTTATGGGGGAAATAACATTCCTGTGATTCCTGCCTGGTGTTAAACTTGTATGTCCTGCCCTTTTCTCCCTAATTTGAGAGGAGGTGGATGCTACAAAATGCAAGAGGGGATGAGAAGCTCAAACATTAATCTCAGCTGGCCTTTAGCTGCTGGAGAGAAAAGGACTAACACATCAGAGAGAAGAAAGAGGAAGAGAGAAGGGGAAAGCAGTACTCACACCTTCTAAATTTAGGCATGAGAACTTTGACCATAGTAGACTGACTCTCCCTGGAGTAATTTGGTGATAGAGTGTGGCATAAAACTGAGCAGGGACCTGCCTCTGCAAAGTGGGAAGCTTCTAAGCAATCTGATTCTAATGGTCCACTAATTTGATGGCTACTTCTTCACACAGAATTTTTTTCCTAACCTGCAATTATTAAAATCAAAGTAAGTAAATATTTTTTTAAAATAATGCCAGTGTGTTGAAAGTACATCCACGTGGTCACACGCTAGTTCTACACTTTGCCTCTAAGCTACTGTTTATTTCAAATACTCCTTATGAACACCCAGTGATAGGGGTGGGCTTTAGCTTGATCTCCCTGGGTAGCAGGCAATGCTGAACTGTCATTTCCAACGAGCATTAAATATTGAAGGCACAGCATCAGCCTCTCCGTGGCAAGTTTTAAGTTTCCATGAGCACCAGATGGTAACAAGGCAGGGCTGGGCACCTATAAAGATCTCTGTGTCTCAGTCCTGTATCTCTACCACCTGACAGCAAGTCCTCTGATTAGAGGAAGTGGGTGTGCCTTCCATTAGCAAAGACAGAAAGCAACATTGCTGGAGACTTTAACTCTTGTGAGCTTTCTTCTTGTGACTCTACACCTTAGAGCCCCTTCTTTGCACAGACTGCAGACAGTGCTTTTGGAGACAAACTACCTGAGAGACACTGCAGAACGTGAACTGTGGCATTTGTGGTGCTAAACAGGATTTGGTGAGGCGGAGGGGCAGGAAAGATCTGGTAACCTATGTCTTAAAGTAGCTCTCATTTGAGCAATCTGGTTTCAAAAAGCAAGTGAAAGCACACGTTGCCTCAGTAGCTGATCTGGACATGCACGATAAATGTTAAGCACTCCCCCTTGGTTGCTTGCAGATGTAGAATAAGGAGCAAGGCAACCTAGAATTCTGAAAAAAATGGACAGGACTTGTCAAAAAGTAGTAATTACCAAGAAGAAAGGTGAGAAGCAAGCACAGACCCTGGGCAATATTGCGTGATACCTTTTGGGCATTCTCCTCAAATAGTCTCCTCAGTACAGCATCACTTTTGGGACAGCATTAACAGTAGTGGCAGGGCTGGAAAAGCCAGAAGCAAAGGCCACCAACTTCCTGAACAGTATTTCTGAGATCTGTGGGCAAGGTTTGCCTTCCCTCTGATTCTGTCACTACAGCTATATGTGCACACTTCAGTCCTAGACAGAGGAAGGCTTATCAGTCAGAATAATGGAGCAAAGGTGGCCCCTGTAACATTTCAGATGTCCACCTATGTGTTGGTTTTGCTGTGCAGTTACCCCTAGACAACAGCTCCCTCATGAGTCCCTTCTCCAAAATCAGACTAGAGCCAACATATTGGTAGTATAAGGCAGTCACATCTCGCCACTCTGAGAACCCCCTTGTTAGAAGTCAGCCCCTAGAATGCTTTGATAGCCTTATATTTCAAAAGCAGAGTCATTAGTAGAATTGCACACTGTGATTACCTGCAGGAGCTGCATGCAAAGATCAGACAACAAAGCCAGTAGGGCTACTGACTCTCCTGCATCACCACAAACCATCATATCAATGCCATTTTCTGGCATTTTTTTAACATCTTAAATGTCAAGTGGTGACTGAACTGAAGATACAAAGGGACAGAAACAGCTTCCTGGGGTCTTACGATTTGGTTAGAATTTGTTGTTGCTACAGAGAGTTTGAAGGACTTTGGATACAGCTTTAATAAGCTGCAAACAGGATTTACATCATAAATCTTGTCTTTTTGTTTTACTCTGATGGGAGTGTCTACAAATCAGGTTAATATAATCAAGTATTATATAGTAAAGTAACAAAAAAAGATCATAATTGATAGCATTATCTAAGAAGCCAGAACAACCCTGCTCACAGCTGCCAGCCACACTCTGACTCATCTAAGGTATTTTATAGCAACCATATGTTAGGCATGTCTATCTCACCTATTATGGAAAAAAATGATAACACTTTCTAATCTGGATTTGCCACTGAGCAGGACTTTCCATAAACACCTCAGTATTACAAGTTCCATCCACAATCAGGGAAAATGCTTTTTGCAGATAACTTCTGATTTGTTAATTTAGCAGCTAGAACAAATGGCTACAAACCTGTGGCTAATGCTGGTTCAGCAAGGCTGGCTGTAGTTCAGAGTATGGGTACGTTACTCTGGCAGTTGGCATGTTAAAACAGCACTTTGGAATTCTGTGTTGGAAAGTAACTTCAGAATACCTGCACTTGTGCAAAAAAACACCCCACAAAAATCAAGTTATTTAAATTGAAGACACGGGCACAAAGCAGCAACAACCATTACAAATACTTCACTGAGTTGGCACAAGCAAAGCTGAGTTGGTATAGTGTATCCGCCTGCACAGTCAGAACAGAGAGGTGAATTCATATCAGTACAGGAGAGAAAGATTACAAGTTAAGTTTACAAATATTGAGGCCTTTTGATAACAATGCAGTTGGTTAAACTGGAATAATAATTGCAACTTAACAAAGGCAGACACTGTTGTAAACCCTGTTGGCTGTTGCTTATTTAGCAAGCTTTACACCCACTTCACTTTTACGCAGAAACCTGCCTAAGCCCCTCTGCAGTCTGACTTTAGTCCTTCTTGCACAAAGACTGGGTAAATGTCCCTCAGCCTGAACTATTCCTAGGCTTTGGCTGCAGTGCCTAAGCAGTCTAAAGGAGTAATATGGGGAATGAAGCTGCAGTCCTGGCACTCCCTCTGTTCTCAAGAGGGCCGGAGTTTTACTGCTTAAAGCTCTGATGACAGAGTTCCTGCTGTTGCAAGTGAGAGCAAACTGTTGTCTTGGTAATTATATATCTTAAGAATGATAGTCTCGATTTTTTTTTAAGAGAAGCCCTCAAAACCTTATTTAATACTTTATTTTTTCTGAAATGCAGTCTCTCACTAAATTTAAAAAAAAATAAATGAAAGTAGATATTTTGCTGCTTAAGACCCTTAGCTTATTACACACTTTCAGATCTAGAAAGGTAGTTAGTGTTTCTTCCTTATTAAGATAATTTCTCCAGAGGTCATTTGAAAACTTGGAAAATAAGTGATTTTACAGATTCTGCATTAGTCCTCAACAGCTCTGGGTCAAATGCATGTCATCTCTGCTAACTATTCATTTCTAAGATCCTCCCAAGCTCTGTACACTGAACATCTGATGCTTCTTGTTTTTCGTCTATAACCACAGATGTGCCCTCTTCAAAAAGCTCACAATCTCAAAATACTAAACTGACGAGCTGAGTGTCAAACCACACACCCCAAGCAGCAAGCAGTGCTGAAGAAAACAGAATCACACTTGAAGAAAAACAGAAGAAATCACACAAATTGTTTCCAAAGAATTAATCTGGAACACTTTCAGCTTGATGCAGACTTTGTTTCTTAAGAATGCAAATATCATGTGATGCTTTTAGCTTTTGTGCTTACTTACTGTACAAGTAGAGGCTGCTCTCCGAAAGAAGACATTCATTTGAACAATGCTTTATATTTTTTTGTGAAGCTTTCTCTCTCTTTGACCTAAACTAGAGCCTTGCTATGGGATCAAGATGGGTCTCCTTGTCTGACAAAAAGCAGCACAGGTGTTGAGTTACACAGTAGGGTGAGCAAGGTCTCTTCAGTGGGAACATGTGGTTTGCGTGCACTGCTGAGCCTCTCTGCATCAGAACCCCCATGTGTTGCTTGCTGAGAGCACACCAAAGAGCTGGACAAGAGATAGCAAGGCTCCCATCATGAGCAAGAAGGCCCACAGCTACCAGATTGCTGTAGCAGACCCCTACATTACAGAAGGCTATTTGAGCACATAGGAATGAAATATCTGTCCAAGTCTTCATGGACAGGCTATAGCAGGACGAGGACACACAGCAGTTTCAGCTGTGGTGCCTATCTGAAAGCGAGCCCTCCTCCTGCTGCAGGGGCTATGTGGGACAATATTTTGTCCACAATGCTCCAGTGCTAAGTTGCCAAAAATTTATAGTTTGGCTTGGCAATAATTGTATGAGTTACCTAAAACGCTTCATTATACCATCCTGCAAAGAATTACATGTAGAAGCATTGAAAGAGTTCATTTTCAAGCTGAAAAGATGTGTAAAACCAGCTACCTTGTTTCTTGATTAGACAGTTGAGCACACTGCATGATTTGCAGTATGCTGTCACCTTATCTCTACAGTTCAAACTTTGTCATAGCATTAAAACAAAAGTTACAATTTAAAAGCCTAGATACCAGCATGTATTTAGCTGTCTTGAAAGCTCTCTTTCAATAGGCAACTGTAAGATAATGCTTTCATGCAGGTTTCAGTGAAAGAACCATCCATCTGGTGATTCAAAGGTAAAACCTCCAGTTCTGGTGCACCTCTGCTGATCTTCTGTAAAGATCTGCATAAGAGTAATGCTGGATTTGGGGTTACATCATTTATATTTTAAGGGTTTGAGTCAAAAGCTGGATTTCTTTTTTTTTCCTAGTTCATCTTTATCTGATAAAATTGAATACAAGAGAGGTGATGCCTGAAGCAAAGCTGATAAAGTCACCAGTACTGAGAAGCATGTGTGTTGTGAGGGGAAAGCACAACAGCAAGATACATATCTTCACATCCTTATTTCCTTTACAAACGGAGGAAGGAAGTTCCCTGCAGGTTAGCCCAAGAGTATCTGCTCTTACAGCCTGAGAGCTTGCAAAGTTCAGTTCCCAAGATCCACAGGCTTTTAAAGATACTGAATTCAGTATTTCACAGATAACACTCCACAGATTTTTCTATACCTAGTGCTACTGAAAACCTTTAACTAAAAATTCACAACTGGGTATCACAGAGTTACAGACACCCCACCCAGTTTCATACACCTACTTTGTTTCTGTCTCTTCCTTCTTCTTCCAAATGTTTCCCATTCTTCCTATCCCAGAGCCTGACCATTCCTTTTAATTTTACCCCTTCACCAACTCCAACAGCCAGCTCTCATCCTCATGCCTTCTCCCTGTCATGCCTTCTCCCACTGTAAAGATCCCATCAGTCAGTTTCCAGGCAGGAGACCCCTGGGCTTCCCGTTCCTCACATTGGCTCGCTGCACTCTGCAAGGGGAGAGGAAGGGATGGCACTGCCCGGTGAGGGCTGCTTCATGCCTTCCACTCTCCCCATCCACACACTAGGCTACTGCAGGGAGCCTGCTGCAGGGCTCATTTTTTTCAGCACAAGATGGTAGGCACAGGCCTTCCCTCCCCTGCTCCTTGAAAGAGGCTCACAGGTCATTGGTTTGGTCTTTACGCAGGCAGCCCCTCTAAAGCTGCGAGGACACTGCCCCAAGGCTACACAGCTATTGCTGGACAAACATACCCACGATTCTTACAACAGCATCCATAGAATATTATGACACTTGTCTCTAAAACAGATATGAATTACCCAGCAGCTACAGCAGTGCTCCTGTGCAGAGATGACTTAGAATTTTTAAGCAACTTCTTTAATCAAAAGAGGCCAACTTGGTTGAAAATGAAACCTATGCAGGAAAATGTTGGTTTTGATTGATTTCTCAACTTGAAAAAGTGTCCAAATTGTCAATGTGTTTAAACTTTTCTAGACACACAGAAAAAAATATCTAGTTTAAAGCCACTCCATATTGTAAGGTGGGTTACATTTTATTATCCAGTTATTTTAACACACTTGGCAAAATTACATATTTTCACTTGTCATCCAGAATTGTTTGTTGTAGGTTAGACCTTGAGAACACTCAAATGTATTTTTCCTTGGCCGAACTACGGTCTTGCTATATAGGAATCCTTAGATAATAGTCCCTGTATCACTACAGGTTGTTGCTGATCAAAAGCCATTATCTTTTGCAATGCAACCTCAGGGATTTTATTGCTGAAAGAAGAGACACATTCCTACATAAGGAATGGTTGTAAGAAATTGTCTAGATCCCGAACCTTGACCAAGATTACAAATTCATCACTGAAGATGGATCAAACTGATCAGTGAGTAAGCCAGATATTTTTTTTTCTGGTTGCCAACTTTTTGACTGAACTAATAGTCTTCTTATAGCACATTTACATGTATTGAGGTGAGGTCTTTATCATTTGAGGACTTTTTAAAGAGCATTATCAATTAGTAGTTTGATCATCAATTTCAAAGCACTTTCCAAAGACAGATAATTCATTTTCACAGAAAAAGAAAATGAAAGGGTAGTGGAGTGACTTAAGCAGGCATGTTGACCACATCAGATACAGAGCCAGAAGCAGACTCTGAGCTCATGGGCTGGGGAGTAACATAGCTTTCACCAAAACTCATAGCAGGCATCCCCTGATTTTGCAAGCAAACATGCATTTGAAATTCAGAATGTATTTGCTTTCCTCTTGGTGATACATGCTGTAACAGCTCCCTTACTCTTTTGTCTAACCCTACCCAGAGCCAAAAGAAAAATAAAAGTTAATTGAGTATATTTTTCATCAGTTCCTTTGCCTTGATATTGTCAATACTGTAAATTTAGCTTCACACCAAACAAACTCTACAGCTGAAAGGAGTCAGATTTTTACAAGAATTCACGACCAGATTTGGGTCCTATCTATAGATACACTCACTGCAATCTTTAGGCTCCATTTTGAACATGGTTGTGTGTGTTGAGGCCAGGCACTTTAAAATAGAGACCAAAAGCAGGCCATTTGCTCCAGTCTCAACTGTGAATGCTGAGGTCTTTGAGGAATCTGGGCCATTTATTCTGTCTTCTTGGCTATTTATAACCTTCCTGCCTATTGAAGAAGACAAGATGAGGCTACAAATATAAGGGGGAGCCAGTGATGGGGACAGAGCTACATGGGAGGTGTTTGGAAAGCACAGGACAGGAGCACTGTGAAGGCAAAGAATTTGCTCATTGCAGTCACCTAGCAATAAACTGACTGGATTAGGCACAGAATTTAAGATGCCCTTTGGTAAGAAGATAATGTGACCAGAGAACCACCTGAGAGAACAGAAAGCAAGCTCCTATGGTAGGATGAGAACATATCTCTGAAAGCAACAGTGAATACTAGGGTATGAAGTCAGCCTGGAGAACTAAATACTCAGCACAAAAGTGTAATTATGTTTTTAGCATCTATGTGTCAATGGTATGTACTACTAATCTCTGTACAGATGTTTCTTTAAGTTCAGTTGTAAGTATAAATAGGAGAGCCACCACAAAATCCACACAAGCATCATACCCCTGTGAAACCACTGCAGAGCCAAGCAATGTTGCAAATGGTGCTGTGTGGGAGTTAACTATTTCCACATTAACATTATTCAATCACAGTGGACCATTTTCACATGGCTTGCTGAGCTTCAGAAAGTTTGCACAAAGGTTGAGGTTTGACATTTTGAGGCAGAACAGCTTAGTTCTCTATCGTCTAGTGAGAACTGCAATAAATTGTATTAGAAAAGAAACACAAACGCTTAGTTCATCCTTTCCCAGGATGCAAGCACTGAAAACATGCCTTTTTTTTTTTTTTTTTTTTTTTTTTTTTTTTTTTTTTTGACACAAATGCCTATTTCAAGGTCTTCCTTACCAGGATTTCCAGTACACAGCCACAGGCAAGAAAGCACTTAATCTGACCATTACATTAGCCTTCCTGAAACCACATGTAGATATGCGTGCAGGCACAAGAAAATATCCTCAAACTCCTAAAGGACTAACAGAATGATATTTCTATCAATATGTAAGTTTGTGATGGTGTCCTAGGATTTTTTTTAACTGGTTTGACTTCTGTGTTAGTTTATGCAAAGCATAACTCTAAGAATGAAACAGACTGAGATAAGGTATAAAGCCTCATCCACGACAACGTAATTCATGACTGCACTCAGAAATCACTTCTCTCCTTAGATGGAGACATTAGTTCAGAGATGCTTACTTCTAGAAAGCAATATTCTCTCTGAGACACTCAGTTCTGCAGATCCCTAATTATTTTAGCTGGTTTATTGCTGCTGCACATGTGATATTTCTGTAGTAGACCACCTTCAGTGTTATTACCATCATGGAAACACCACATCTGTAGGTGTTTGAACCACTTCTTCATCAGAACTTTCCAGTGCTGACCGGACTGGTGCGATAGTTCACCCCTAACACCTAAAATAGACATCCTTCAACCAGACAATTTTCCCACTGAAAAACATGCATCCTGCATCATAGTATGCCTAGGAGTAAGCTTTTGTCTTCTGAGGTTTTTTCCACGTTTCACTGCAAGTATTCTTGCCCTCACTTAATGCTCACAGATGGGTGCCACATATTTGGCTGGTAGGGATATTCTGTTTGCAGAGCTAGAGGCAGTGTGTGTGACACAGTCACTCTGTGACAGACCAGAAGTCCAACCTGATGGTAACAAGGCATGAAATAAGCCCCTCCAAACTGAGTCAAACCAAGTTCCACATCACACCACCTGCTGTGAAGCCTCCATGGCTTGGCCTTGCTCATTAACAGTGGGTTAGTTAAGCAGTCATGTTAGCACTGTTGAGCACTGTACACATGAAGGAAGCAGTACCCTATAATGTTTCCTGCCTTGCCCATTTATAATCCCATCCACCTTTGCAGCTAACAAGACAGAGATCATGCAGAAGCCCACATTCTTTGTTACCCTGTCTCGAGTCCTCCCAGAACAAGTCAGCCCAGAGCATACCCTGCTGCCTGTGGGCCTGCAGCCATAGCTCTTATAGCAAGCAGTGATGAAAATGCTGGCATTTCTACAACGCCTGCCTTTGCAAGTTCCTTTATCAAGTGTTGGCTGAGTTGGGGTTGGGGGCAAACCCCAAAACTCATTAGTAGAAAAGCTGTTATATGACAATGAAGCTCCTTTTACACTGTGACTGTAGCTTCCAAGCTTCAGCCCCCTCAGCTGCATACACATCCTGTCCCTGCTCATCTCCAGTTTCAGGGTCCTTGTCTAAGATTTAAGAGACTCCTCATTTTATTCTGCCCTTGCTTCCATGTGCTCCAGAAGTCCTCCACCTATATTAGGTGGTTTGTCCCACTGTTCTCAACTTGCCACTTGGTGTCCTAAGGCCATGGGAGGTACACCCTGGAGGTAGCCTGACTCCTTTCACCTCTGCTTCTTGGATGCAAGGCACCATCTTAAGGAAACTTACCTGCAGAGATCTTGAAATTTTCCACCAAACTCACATAAGTTGTTGACTTCACAACTTGCATTAGGTTTTGCAAGTTGGACAGAGGTAGAACTTTGATACTAAATCCAAGATCTTTGGAACAGCCTTGATCCCAATATCCTGGAGCAACCAAGCTGTTACCCATCACCAACACAGCAGGAGTCAAAAGACCTCTGATCTGTGTGCCAAAGTCAGTAGCCAAAGTTAGCTGCGCAGTGATTGCCTGGTATATAGCTGAGAGTCATTGCTTTGCTCCAGGAAGGGACTGCAGCAAACTCAGTGGTGTCATCCAGACACTACTCATGGGTATGCAGATACAAACATAATGTAGAGGTAATTGGTAAGGCAGTTAAGGAAAATCCATGCTCCCTAGTACCTTCAAGTGTGGGTCGCACTGTGCTGTCACACACCCTGAAATGAAGGAACAAAGTGTCCAGCACATAACAGCAGCTTCAGAGGAAGGAAATCTTCCAGGTGCTTTTCCCCATTTGGGATTAAACAGTCCTGTGGAGACCCTCCAAATGGAAGTGTGAATAGAAGGGCAGACATCCCACTCACCATGCCATGAGAGAGAACTGCAACTTCGTAAAGAGAAGGGCATGGAGCCAGAGTGACATTTCCACAAGAGTCAGATGAACCCCGGTGACTGCCTGTGACCCAGTCAAATAGCAGAATAAAAGTTCAAGCACTGACACAGAGTGTTCAACCTACTTTGTTAGGCTGACAGTTATAGGCAAATGAGAGCAGGGACTATAATACCAACTGTTAGGCAACTTCGAAACATATGGGTTTTCCTTTAGTCATAACATAGAGAAATAACTTCTCTTGGCATGTAATGACTGCTGTATCACAAAGACCAAAACACAAACAAAAATGCCCAAAAAAAAACCCAAACAAACACCAAAAAATATCTCTGAACAATCTGCTTTTTAAATGCAAGAAAGAGATCCCAAAAAGTGCTGGAAATACATCTCTGCACCAAAAAAAAAAAAAAGGAGAGGAATCATCAAACCCTACCGTGTGCATCCTGCTAATTGGACCAACCCACATCCCAAACCACAGAGCCTTTAGGCAGGGTGTAATCCCACTGCAAAGAGTCTCCTGTCACACGGTAACCTCCTCTCTCTGCTGAGTCTGGTCTCTGACCAGGAATAGGTTCATCCTTCACCCTGTTTTTTGAGAACTAACTGTTTTGTAATAACATTATATATGCTGCTTCCAGCTTCATGTAATGAATTTCAGGCTGACCACAGTATGGTGTGCAGCTACTGAGCATGAGTTCTTTCTTCAGGTAAGGTTTAAGAGTAGCCCTTGGTGTTAGGTTAGTTTCCAGCCTCGAGGAAGAGCAGAGTGAAAAATAGATGCTGCCATAAGCACACTCAAAATGTGCTGAGCCACACAGGATGGCAGTGGAAGTGCTGGAGATAAGAGTAACGCCTACTGACCTGTCAATTCCAACAGTCAGCACTGACCCGGAAACAACTGCTCTCTCCCTCCAGACCCATTGTTGCCGAGTTTAGCCTGCAGAAACACCCTGCCAGCACCAGTGAAACTCTTGCTTCCCTCAGATGCAGTCCACAATATTATCTGGGTTACAGGGCCACAAACAGGTCAGTTCAGAGCAGATATCACTCAGATTTACTCTAAATAGAACAGACTATGTAGAGGTCATGCCTACAGTCAGGTCCTTGCTCTGATTTCAGTTAGAGTAAGACGAATCTTTCACATGTGAATCAGCTCCTGAATGCTCCTGGGGTGATGAGAGTTTGCCTATATATAGAAATATGTAAATACTTTTTAAAAAAAATACCAACCATTAAACACTTCACCTTTGCTTACCAATGGGAGTCTCAATTCCCCAAAAGGAAAGTCAGATTTTAATACCAGGACTGATTCAGCTCTGAATTAGGCCAGCTTCCACAGCTCAGCTACAAGTACAGCATGTCTGTCAGCAGAAAGCAGAGACTGCAGTGGCACCAGGAAATGCAAGTCACACAAAATAAACAGTTTGGTGCAAAACTCTGGAACGGGATCATAACCAGCAGGACAGAATGCACTGATTTATTCACCACCTTCACTCCAGTGAGGAGCCCTCTGCTGCAAACATCTCCACTACATCTGGCTGCCCCAGGGGAATGTTCGGAGGTCAGAGAAGGAACACAAGCAGTGCTAGTCCTCTAGCAGCACCAGCAATGAGTCAGGCCCTCTGTCTGCACAAGCACACAGGGTCCAGCCACCCAGGGGGACCATCTGGAACTGTCACTAGCACCAGCAGTGTGGAACTAGCCATGTCAGAGACACCCTATTACAAAGCTCTGTGTCCCTTTGCTCACACAGGTCCAACACCAATACCCAACAAGGGCACTTTTCCCTTTAGTCAGAATTTCACGACCGTCTTTGTAATACCTTGGGCAAATATTGACTTGGATCCAACAGACTGAAAATATTTGGTTTGCACCAGATGTGGTGCGTACATATCTTTGAAACATTAGCTAAAGGAGTGATTTGGGAAAATAAAAATTCTAGGTGGATGTGTTTACTTTGCAAGGTTGTTCACATTGTGCTCAGATCCCAGGAGTATGTGTGAAGGTTTTAACCACAGGAAGAAAGCCAGCTGTTAGTGCTGCGATGCACAGTAAAGCTGTGTGCACACACGTGTGTTCCTGCATCTGCAACTCACCCATGTGACAGTCAAAGGGCTGAGGATAGCTGGTGAATATATTAGTAAATCCATACATTCCTGCCCCAAAGAGACTGGAAAAGGTCTGTTAGGTAAACAAGAAATTACAGAGTTCATTGCTTCAGGACACATCCTCCAAAACGCTGGGCCTTTTGCAAGAACTTGAGCACCATTTCCCTGGCTCCCAGCTGACAGCAGCTTTTGGAAATGCTGACATTGTTCCTCTCCCATTTATCTTGTCCCAGCTTACTAGAACTCTTTCTAATTAAAAGCATATATCTAAGCAGGTAAACCTTTTGTGTCAGAAAGCTGAAAGTAACAAAGATGTAGTTTGAGTGCTTCAATTGCTTCAGTTTTTAGTTCTTCAGTTCCTCCTCGCCCCGAGTGTCAAATCCCCACGTGTGCCTACTCTCTCCTGCTAAAAATCAGTCAGGTGTGGCTTTGGCAGTTGCAGAGCTTTCTTGGGGGAGGGAGGGAAGGCAGCACAGGAACTAGACAAAAAAGCACTTGAGCACCACTCTGTAACCTGTGTATATTCCTTCCTTCCTATAGTCACAGAATCACAGAAAATACCCAGTTGGAAGAAACCTCCAAGATCATTCAGTCCAACCTTTGATCCAGCACTGAAGAGTCAACACTAAACCTTGTCTTTAAGTGCCAGGTGCTTAAACACCCCCAGTGATGGTCATTCCACCACTGCCCTGGGCAGACTGTTTCAGTGTTTGAGAACCCTTTCAGTGAAGAAATATTTCCTAGCATCCAGCCTGAAACTCCTATGGCACAGCTTGAAACCATTTCCTCTAGTCCTATTGCTTGCCACCAAGGAGGAGGGGCTGGCCTTTCCTTGCTCCAACCTCCCTTCAGGTAGTTGTAGAGAGTGATGAGGTCTCTCCTCAGCCTCCTTTTCTCCAAACTGAACAACCCCAGCTTCCTCAGATGCTCCTCATAGGCCATGTGCTCCAGGCCCTTCACCAGCCTCATTGCCCTTCTCTGGACATGCTCCAGCCTCTCAATGTCCTTCCTGCAGTGATAGGCCCAGAACTGAACACAACACTCGGGGTGAGGCCTCACCAGTGCTGAGTACAGGGGGATGATCCCTTCCCTGATCCTGCTGGCCACAGTGTTTCTAATACAAGCCAGGATATAATCTGCTTTCTTGGCCACCTGGGCACACTGCTGGCTCATGTTCAGTAAACTGGCAACCAATACCCTCAGGTCCCTCTCCGAGATGCAGTTTCCAGCCACACATCCCCAAGTCTGTAGTTCACCATGGGGTTGTTATGACCCAGGTGCAGGACCTGGCACTTGGCCTTGTTAAACTTCATACAATTAGCTTTGGCCCAGAGATCTAACTTGTCCAGGTCCTGCTGCATTTGATGGGCATTCACCTAGAGGGCCTTTGAGAAAGAACAGGGGTGTTAAAAGAGCTCTTGTTTTACCAAATAAGCATAGATGAAAAGGAAAAAAAATCATAGAATTGTGTTCAGCATATTCACCTATTGTTCCTATTGAGGTATTTGTCTTTTGGACATCTTAAGGCCAAACTCAATAGGTAGAAGTTTGTACAGAACCAAATTATTCTTTGGGACTGTTGGGCTACAAATTCATAGCAATGCTCTTTGATCTCCTCTTTGAAAAATCCTCCTTGAGTCTCTCTTACATCACAGCAGTACTGCAGAAGTACAAGTAACATTTTGATGAGTCTTTTTCCACATGTGAATCTCTTCATCAGATATACAACACCTGACACCTGTGGCTCTCATACCCTCTGAACAGTCAACAGATATTCCCAGAGCAACAAAAATGAACAAGCCACATGGTGATGTGTGAATACACATACACCTACCTCTAATAGACTGCCTCCCAACCCCACTGGAAATTCAGGAGTGTTGGAGCTTTCCTGGTCATGAAGGACCACCACAGAAGCCAACCCATCCCACCAGATAGCTTTCCTACAGGCTTGCCAGGATTCTCTGTGGGAAACTCACCCTGAAAACTTTATTCAGACACTAGGCTTGCATTGAAACGAAACTGATAACAGTATTACAGTATTACCAAGGTTGGAAGAGATCTCGAAGATCATCAAGTCCAACCTGTGACCACAAACCTCACAACTAGCCCATGGCACCAAGTGCCACATCCAGTCCCCTCTTGAACGCCTCCAGGGACGGAGACTCAACCACCTCCCGGGCAGCCCATTCCAATGACGAATCACTCTCTCGGTGAAGAACTTTCTCCTCACCTCGAGCCTAAACTTCCCCTGGTGCAGCTTGAGACTGTGTCCCCTTGTTCTGGTGCTGGCTGCCAGGGAGAAGAGGCCAACCCCTTCCTGGCTACAACCACCTTTCAGGAAGTTGTAGAGAGCAATGAGGTCGCCCCTGAGCCTCCTCTTCTCCAGGCTAAACAGCCCCAGCTCCCTCAGCCTTTCCTCATAGTGCTTGTGCTCAAGGCCTCTCACCAGCCTTGTTGCCCTTCTCTGGACACGTTCAAGTGTCTCAATGTCCTTCCTAAACTGAGGGGCCCAGAACTGGACACAGTACTCAAGGTGCGGCCTAACCAAAGCAGAGTACAGGGGCACAATGACCTCCCTGCTCCTGCTGGCCACACTATTCCTAATGCAGGCCAGGATGCGGTTGGCCCTCTTGGCTGCCTGGGCACACTGCAGGCTCATGTTCAGCTTCCCATCAACCAGTACCCCCAGGTCCCTCTCTGCCTGGCCGCTCTCCAGCCACTCTGACCCCAGCCTGTAGCACTGCCTGGGGTTGTTGTGGCCAATGTGCAGAACCCAGCACTTGGATGTGTTAAATCTCATGCCATTGGACTCTGCCCATCTGTCCAGCCTGTCGAGGTCTCTCTGCAAATCCTCTCTGCCCTCCAGCAGATCAACTGCTGCCCCCAGCTTGGTGTCATCTGCAAATTTACTGATGATGGACTCAATGCCCTCATCCAGATCATCAATAAAGATGTTGAAGAGCATGGGGCCCAGCACTGATCCTTGGGGCACAACACTAGTGACTGGCTGCCAGCTGGATGTGGCACCATTCACCATTACTCTCTGGGCTCAGCCCTCCAGCCAGTTCCTAACCCAACACAGTGTGATCCTGTCCAAGCCATGGGCTGCCAGCTTGGCCAGGAGTTTGCTGTGGGGGACTGTGTCAAAGGCCTTGCTGAGGTCCAGGTAGACCACATCCACAGGCCTCCCCACATCCACCAGGCGGGTCACCTGATCATAGGAGGAGATCAGGTTGGTCAGGCAGGACCTGCCCTTCCTGAATCCATGCTGGCTAGGCCTGATCCCTTGGCCAGCCTGTAAGTGCTGTGTGATCGCACTCAAGATGACCTGTTCCATAATCTTGCCTGGCACTGAGGTCAGGCTGACAGGCCTATAATTCCCTGGCTCTTCCAACTGGCCCTTCTTGTGGATGGGCACCACGTTGGCCAGCTTCCAGTCTTCTGGGACCTCTCCAGTGAGCCAGGACTGCTGAAAAATGGGAGCTGCAGCAAGGTCACACTCTCCAAAATGGGGGTTACAGATTGGCTTCAACATGACAATCAGTTAAACCTGCACTAGAAAAAGATTGAAATTTTGGCCATATGTTTTCTTGAAAATGCTCCTTTGTGCCATGAGCTCACTACCAGAGGCCAGGACACTTCTCAGTAGTATACCATGGGTTCAGGATCTAACATTATTTTAGAGAATACCCTTGAGAGACTCTTTTCTGTACTCATATTGACAGTCCAGCACACTCTTAGCTCTGTGTGTCCAAGTTCAGCCTCTATTTTCCTTCCTTGGGATTGTGGCATGTATTTGATTACTCCATCTCCCAAGCCATATTCAGGTCATATTCCTCCTTCAAGATGTCTGAGACATTTCCATGGATAAATCAAATTGCTCCAGCACCACCTCATGAATCCTAAGCTTGACCTTTCTAGCTACAGCCACCCAGAGCCTGGAGGTGCCAGAGGCACTTGCTGCACACACGTTTTCTCTCAAGTTTTGTGGTGAAGTTTCTTCTACCTCTTTGTCAACCACTGTTACAACACACAACCAAGCACCACCGTTAGCAAGATGTGCAATTATCCTGATTTTTTTTGTTTTCAAGTTTATAGGACTGCAAGCACACAATTATCCTTTTGTGTTACTTTCAACTGTATGGGATCCTTCGGATTCAAGACACTTTCTGGATTGAGAACCATGTCTCCTTATACTTGCATTTTGCAAGAGTTCATTGGCTTTCTGGCCACACTGACACTTAAAACAATGAGGTCCCCTTAACTTTGTCAGAGCACCAGTCTGTACTGCTACAAAGCAGAAAAACAGACTGCAGCAGACTTTTCCATCATGTGGACACCTACATTAAAAATTGCTCAAACATGAGATTTCAGCAACCTAACATGCACAGCAACAAAACAGACATCCAAATGGCAAGTGGAAAGAGCTACAGTTGAAAACAAACCACAGCAAGCTCAAAAGAGAGAAGTAATAGTCAAGCACCTCTCCCTGTGAAATTGTTTGGTGCCTGGCAGTTTGAGGCTCTTCACACTTAAGGAGGCATGTGCTCCTTCGTGGCCCACATCTGGCTGGAGTCCTACTGTGAGCAGCATGAAAAGTTTTAAACAGAGTTACTTAGAATTTAGGGAAGAGTATGAGAGGACAGAACTCACTCCACTTGCATAAACCCCCTTCCTTCCATAAATGCAACCGTTCTTTTCCATTCCTGCAAGGGCCTGTGATGCAACTTGGGCTGGGGAAACCAGGACGGAAGCATTCACTGGAACATCACCCCCCTCATCCAGGATGAAGGGAGAGGTAGCAAACGGCATAACTACTTTAACTGGCCTCAGAAATCAGTCCAGAGATTTCAAAATGCTTGTAGGAAACAATGGCAGCAAGCTCCACCAGAGGTGGCTTGAGAAGCAGATAGGGAGGGAGAATGGCTACCTGGCTCCCAAGGACAGCAGAGTTCACAAGGAAAATGCCTCTGCTGGGGTACAAATATCTCACAGGAAGAAGACTATTCTTGATTGCCACTAATGCTAATTAAAGCTACTGAAACCACAAATAATTCCAAAACCATCTGACAGCATATACATAGAACACAGAGTAGAGCTCAGCAAAGGTCAAGACCCAGCAGCACAAAGCACAGCAGCAGCACACAGGAAGACCAATCACTGTGCTTTCAGAGCACTCTGACTCACACCCACTATTACTCCATGTGAGCAAGAGCACCCTGGTCCAGCAGGTCCAAGCTGCCCAACTGACAGGTTTGAAATACAAGGTATGTCTTCTCCCACAGCCATTGCTCTTCTCCCATAGCCATTGCTCCTGCAGTAGTTCAGAGTGGAAACAGCTGCATAAAGAGGATCAAGACCGTTTTTCACCTATTCCCATTTCAGGTGCTGCTCTTGACCTCCTGCCTACCTATTCACAATGCTGTATTTCAGAGAGGCAGAGCCAAGTTCACAAAACTGGGAATTTTGCAGTTTTAACAGCTAAGAGCCCTTGGCTTAGATCAAGGTAAATGAATTGCTAGAAGAAGCCACTGCACACAATTTGAACCAAGTAAACGTCTAATCTCTTCTGAGATTATTATCATTACTTAATGAAATACAATGTATTTATTTTGGCTCTGCACAGCAATACTTAAACTTTCCTTTATTATACACCAAGAACTTCTATTTTGTCTCTTTTCCTGTCAGATGTGTGTGTTCTTTTGATCTCTGGGAGCCCAGCTTCCTGTCTCTTGCACTCATACCTTTTTTCCTCTGAACTTGCCCACTGAGTTTACCAGTGAGTTTTGGGAATATATTATTCATAGGATTAAAGAAAAAAAAAGGTATTTAAAAAAAAAATTATATAGTATATCATGAACTACTGAACTACCACCTCAGAGGATTACCATTTCCCTTTAATGCCAGCTGCCTACATTACAGTAACTAAACCAATATACTGGCTATTTCAAACACATGCTGTGCTGTGCTCCTGTCAGTGCCCTTGGCTGATCAGCTACCTCCATCCTCTACACTAAGAAAAGAGCTGGCAGGATAAGCCAGCAGCCAAGATACATTCAAGGCTGCTTGAGCTGAGAGTTTGGCATTGCAGTAGCAATTGCTGCCAGTGCCTTGGAAAGCTGGGCCTGGGCAAGCTGGGGGTGTGTATGTCCCATGAACAGTAGTATTCAGCTGATTGGCAGATCACATGTGTCAGAAAGTTGGCTGGATGGCATTGAAAGAAAGAATTTCATCAGTTGTCACATTATTCTCTTTCTGGGTCTGACTTAGTCAGAATTCTCTTGTCATGCCATCTCTACTAATATATATATATGTGTCCAGATGAGAAGTATGTTTGAACAAGCACACAAAAGTGGTTTGCTTTCATCCTATTTAAAGATGTAGTAGATTCTACAGGTTAATCCATCAGGCAACTTTATGAAGTTATGGCCAGCATTTTTATAATGTATGAAAGACTTTCTTCCACACCTATGTACTCCCTCTATTTATAGTGCCTGTGTTGTGCATGTTACAAACTGGTGTGATAAAGACTTGGGAAAGTTTCTGAGACTCCTGTGTTAGTTTGTATTGTTATTGTGAGGGCTTTTGGGTGTTTTTTCCTTCTTTTTTCTTCCCTCAGTAGGGAAGTCACAGACACAACTAGTCAGCCATACCCAATACATATTCACACATGTCTACACCTTTAAATGTGCAATGCTTTTTCCCAAATCTCATTCCATGATTTACTGTGCCTTATAATCCATTACAGATGTTTGCTTGCCTTACATTTATTTAGATTGCTTTATTACTCAGGAGAAAATACTGGAAATTACAACTATCTTAATGATAATTTTAAAAAAAAATTTGCTCTTGGCATTCTCAGAAGCTTCCTCCACAGCAGGTGAAAACAGACACAGGATGTGTCTTGGGAGTTGAGTGAGGTCCAGGATTCAGCAGGGAAAATCTCTGGAATTTTAACTCTGATCAGACACCTCATGAAGTCCCTATTAGAGAAGCACTGAGTTGTCTGACATGCATATTTCAGTGTTTCTGTAAATCAGAGATCCCTCAAAGCGCTGTATGCTGAGCTGTATTTCACTATTAAGTTTAGACTAACACCCAAATCATAAATAAAGGCAAAACCTATTCCTGATGTGAACTGTGTTTCCTCTCTCTTGAGGAAGGAAAATGCAGGGACTTCAGGATCACTCCTTTGTCAATGTGCAACAGCAGCACAGCTTGCAAATACAGTTTCATGAGTCTCGCAATCTTTCACCAAGAGCTTTTTCTAGAAACCTCTTCCTCCCTCCTCCACATCAACTGCAACAGAAGTTTTGCTTGAGGAAGGAGCAAGACCCAGAAGAGCTGCTTTCTCCCTTATGTTGCAATATCCAATCTGAGTGTTACTATCAGCTTTTGGAAACTGGCTGTATAGAAAACATAGATGACATTTGCATGTTTAATTTTAAACTTGTCTGCTCACCACAATGATGGAACCTAATAAGTTGTGCCGTTTCTGTCTCATGAATTAATTCAGCCTGCTAACTGATTTGGATAAAGCATTTTAATTCCAGCTACTAGATTGTTTACTGGGTGGAGAAAATAACTTTTGAAGGCAAAGTAACAAGTTCATTGGCTTGCCAGGAGGAGTACTTTTATAATATCTATCAGGAACAGACTTTTCTTAACCCACTTGTTCCACCTATGTCTTTTAAATCAATCAGATAAATTCACCTTGTTTTTCAATGCCCTGAATCCTGATAGCTCTGCACACTTGATAGGTAATTTAATCATCCTTGGTGTGGATGAACACAAGCTCAAATTAGCTTCTGAAAGGCCTAGTTGTCCTGTAGATAGCTCTGCCTTTCCACTTTTATGCAGGAACTAAGCTTCACCAACTGGTTAGCTAGAGGTGTCATTAAAAATTTACAGAAAGAAACAAAGGTGTGCTCCAGCATCTCTCCTTACCCTTTCTACTGTTACTCTGGCAGACAAAAGGTATGGAACCTGCTTCATGAATAATGAGTCATATAATATGCAGAATGAATTTTTAATGGCACACAGTCATAACACTGAGAGAGATATTTCCAATCTTCAGACTTGTACTGTGGCCTCTCAGTAGCCTGTTGTGATTCTCCTCAAATAGATCTTTTTTTTTTTTTCCTTTTGCTCATCTTAACTCCAAATTCCCAACATTAAAGCCATGACTTTTTCCCAGAGGTAGCTGCATTTTCCCCAGATCAGCAGCTGAGTTGGCACCCAATGTAAGTAGGGCTGGTCAGATGGGGAATACCCTCCCATGCAATCACATATGGATGTTTCAAAGGCATTAGAGCCTGAGCAATGGCTCAACACAGGTGTCCTGAAGTGTACCAGTAAGCTGCAAGATACTCTGGAGGAAAACAGACTGAAACCAACAAAAACACCTACTGAGTTTCTTCCCTTGAAGGACAGTGTTTGCCATCCAGGCTGCATCCACGTTGCAGAGCCCTCCAGCCCCAGAAGAAGCTGCCTCCCCTGGCCACCCAACCTCAGCACTAGGCTCAAACCACACTAGTCCTGTTTGAAGATGAGATGCTCTGAGGATCAAGCACAAATTGCTATTGTAGTTGTAAAGCTAAATACCAGTAACCAAGCCCACTTCAGGCCTGATGAAGTGAGGCCTGCCTACCAGGGGGGAGGCTGTGCCTGATGGGAGAAGAGCCTCCTGAGGGCAGGGAGGCTGAGGCCAGCTGCAGTGCATTGGCTGCCCCATGCCCAGTACCCGTGGTCAGCATTCACTCAATCCACAACCACAGCATCCCTGTTAAATAAATATCAAGCATCACACCAGGGCCAGCCCAAAACCTACCTGTTCTATGCACCAAGCTGCTTCTCAGAACCTCCGTTAGTCTGGGCAGGGCTCAGGGCATCACCAGACCTTCCCCATTACCACTTAGTCTCCTACACTGATCTGCATTAATTAACCCAGCTAAACGGGCTTAATGTGGTCATCAGAGCACCTGGTACCTCCCATGGTGCCTCTCACCCTGACCACTGTGACTGTGTGCCATGTTTTTATTAAATGTCCATGAAGACTTGGTGTCAGCAACTGTATTTGGATGATCTAACCCCTTCCCAAGTGGCATGCACTGGGTTAGCACTGCAGGGATACATACAGACACAGTCTGCAAGTACAGCTTTGTGAGGAAAGGGCTGCAGCTGAACTTCTAAGAGGTGGCAGAAAACAAACCAGAGACCTGAACCATACCATGGCAAGTGAAACACCATGTCCCTCGGGTGGGCAGGGTTTCCCAAGGGCTGGGCCAACCCAGCAGGCCACCAGTTTTATCCAAAATAAAAGCACAAATCTGTAAACAAGAGTGGTCACACAAGGATACATACACACATAAATGCTCAGGCTGCCATGCCGTGCTCTGCTGAGAAAAAGACTAAGGACCCTCTCTGTCATCCTCCTGCTTCTCTTTTGTATGGGCTGCGACTGCCAGATGGAGCAAGCCCTACAGACAAGGCAGGCAGTCAAAATGCAGCTCTGTGAATCCCCACAGGCTTAAGTATAAACAACACACCTGCTGCTCAGGTGTCCTTGCAAACTCCCCAGCAGACATTTAATCTTGCAAGAGGACATTTAAGTTCGTCCTGGGCTAAGCACGACTTCTGATAATCTACATTTGCCAAGCAGATACATAAAACTGCTGTTACCCCACTAAAGCTTTCTATGGTGACAGTCCTAAGCAGTCTTCAAAAATGTGAAGTGTTTAACTGACATTAGTGGTAAATGGATGAATGAATATGGCAGTGGTATCTTCAATCACAAAAGCCCTTGTGCAGATTCTGCTATGCCTGCATTCCTTCCTCAAGGGACGTATCCCTCAACATCACTGTGAAGTACCATTTCAACAGCTGACATGAAGTTGCATATTAAATAAAAATCACTCTGGACCATCCTCAATACTTTATTAACTTAAAACATTGTTCCAATAAATATGAACCAATAAACATAAGACACTCCATAAAATCTAAGTAAGGACATATACAAACCTGTCAACAAAGCAAAAACAGCTTTTTTTTTTTTTAACTGAGGTACATGCAGGGTCATTTAAGGCAAATTCAATCAATTATACTTATTAATAATGATTCCTGCCCACCTCAGCTGAATTTCCCTTTAAAGGATTAAAAAAAAAAAAAAAGAAAAAGAAAAAAAAAAGAGAGAGAGAATATACAAATGATGCTATTGAGTTGCTATGTTCCAGTTATTAGAACAAGCCCAGAGTACGGATGCCAGTAATGGTTCTGGACAGAAAGTCTGTGCCCCCCAGTGCTCCTGCCCTCCTCAGTCAGGATGACTTGTTGGATGGGTTTCTAGTTATAAGGCATAACTCTGTGCTTTGGCTTTTCCACTTGTCTTTCACAATCTTCCTTCTCTCTAGTGGATGTGGCAAGAAGTAACCCCCTGTGCCTCAAACACAGGCACACAGCCAGGCCTCGCACAGACAAGAGAAATGGCTCTGGGAGGATAAAAAGGGTCTCTCTATAATTACTGCTAATGCAGCTCTTGCCTTGCACCAGAACAAGTGGGAGCAGAATCAGACCCAAGCTGGTACCTTTGCTTAAAAACCAGCAAGACATCAAACTGCACGGTTCAGTCCTGATCCTCCAGATTTTCCTGACAGAAAACCAAGAGTGAAGCCATTCAGCACTGAAACTCAGCCAAGGCAAGTGCTCACTACATCAAGTACTCATGGCTCTGTGTCATTACCATGTAAACACTTATACCCATGTTTCCCTGCAAGGTGATTCAAATTACTGAAAACTTCAGACCGTTCGTCTTGGCCATTGGAGAAATACTTTTCAGCTTACAGATACTTGCTAGCTTATCCGTCTTTGGAGTATCAGGCTTCATACCTAGAAGGCTTACTTTCCGGTGTTATTTCAGAAACAGAAGAGAAAGAGATAAACACCAGCCTTTATTTTCCCCTTTCAATCTATTCAGCTTGAGTTCTCAATGTATGGTCCTGTCCTGCTCTTTCCTCTCTGATCTCCTGGTCAAAAAGGTAATGCCAGGGCCAGTGCTCAGGACAGAGCTTGGGTCCAGTGGGAAAAACAAGGGAGTCTGTTCTCATAGTGTTGTAGGTGGCTTTCTGTATTGCAGCCGGGACTCATTTCAGGCCGTGCTGTGTCTCACGGTGTCTCCGCAAATCCACCTTTCGTTGGAAGCCTTTGCCACACAGATCACAGCCAAAGGGCTTGAAGCCTGTGTGCTTCCGACTGTGAGTGATGAGGTTGGAGCTCTGACTAAAGGCTTTTCCACACACCTGGCACTTGTGAGGCTTCTCACCTGCAAGCAGAAGGTAGGGGAGAGAGAATGAGGAAGATGAAAGGTGCTGCTTACACAGGACCAGAGCAAACAGGAAATGCACACTGGCCCTTAAAGCTAACCAAAAAGATTACTGTGTGATTAACAAATTAGTTATTCTTATAAAAAAACATGCAACTGGGAGCCCCAAAGCATTAGCTGAGCCTGCACTACAGCTGAGCAGACCTGGACTTGGCTGCACCGCCACCAACCAGTATAGTCCCGGGAGCAGCCTAAAGCACAGAGTGCTCTCAGACAACCGTAACTTGTGAACATATCTGTCTGCAAGGGCTCTGTGCAATTTAAACTGCCTTTGTGCCCTAGAAATGTGAGGAACTCCTGGAAAGATCCCCAGGTCATGCTGACACTGATTGTTACAGCATCAACGCAGAGGCAGGTGTAATAGATGGAGGTTTATAAGCCAAAACCAGTGAGCTCAGGTCTGTCCCCAAGGGAGGTACGAAGACCCTTAAGCAAATCCTGAAGGGCAGAGTTCATTCAGAGATCTGCTCTTCTATCCATTCCCCACAATGAAAAGCCAGCAGTCACTGAATTAGCCCAGAAATTCTCCTGCATGTAAATAACATAAGTGGGAATAAACCCAGCCTCTGGAACTTCTCCTGCAAGAGGGGTCAATGGTAAAACTCCACTAGCCTACACAGGAGCAGGATCTTTGTGTATTTTCATAGTGTTTATTATCAAATAAAAGATAAAAGGGAAACCAATCACAAAATCGAGCCTGATTTTCAGAATAGTTCTGCACCTGCAGAGCCCACTGACTTCAGCTGCAGCAACAAACTCTTCACACGTTTGAAGATCAGATTCTAAGAAACACAAAATAATACAAACTGTGCTCCGTTCACAAGTGCGCCCTGCATATGAAAAGGATTTCCAATTCAGTCAAGGATTTGGGTGTATAGCAGCAACTTAAAAGGCCAGGCACAGCTTCTGATCTCACAACAAAATAATGGTTTTGACTGATCCCTGAATTTGGCTTAAATAACACTTAACTTTAAGCTGATGAAGTTACTATGGAAATACTCTTTGTGTTACTTCTTAGTCAGTTCATTTTCACCCAGAAAACATCTGGTGAAAAATCTTTTGAAATAACATTAATTTTCACTGTTTGCCATCTATGAAAGTCACAACCAAGCAGTGCTATATATTTGCCATTTTTAGGCTTCCCCCTTGAGAACTGCTAGTGATCACTATCAGGAAACAGGAATTTGGTCATCCAAACCTTGGGTTTGGCCAGTACAACTGTTATTTTGTGTCTACAAATGCGTCTGTATCTCACACACCATTCATTTCCCTCTACTTTATGAGAATAGTGCAGGTCTGAAAGGCCAGATTTTCTTTTAATGACTTCTGATAAACATCCCTTCTCACTGAATTATATTTTTAAATCAATTTCCTTTAGTGATTCACCTGCACTTTATTAGTTTCCATGTTTATTACTAACAGTGAAACTTGAGAACTCTGCACCTCTCCTTCTATTCTGTATCAAGCTGCAGCCATTTCTCAGAAGGTCCGGGTGCAAGTGCAGACAATCTCTGAACAAATATTTAGACTGAGAGTTGGACCCTAGGCCCTCCAGTTTAGTGTTTGATCTAGAGGAGGAGACTCCTGTTGTTCCTATCATAAATTGGTAGATCCTGCAAAAAGAAATGCTGCAATCAAATTCACCTGCCATTTTCCAGGGACCTCAGCCATAAATCAAGGCTACACGAGTATAATACTCTATAAATGATCTTACACAAAAGCCCTCTGAATAAACATTGGTGGGTCCTATTAAGGAAACACTGATTGGACTGCGAGGATTTGGGTTATTTTGCAGCTGCTATTCATGAAACCACATTCAAATCACCCCCCTTTGCACAAGCAGAGCTCAGGTAGCATCAACAGCAGGGCAGTGAGAAGCGTGGCCAGGCACGTGTACTGTCCCAGCTGAGGAGCAATGGGCTGCTGCAGAGAGACGTCTCTCAGAGACTTGTCCTCACAGTTGGGGCTGAATCCCAGCAGCTGCAGGGCTGACCTGTGTGAATGAAGGTGTGTTTCTTCATATCGGATTTCTGGTGGAACCGCTTCCCACAGTACTGGCATGGATAAGGCCGAGTGTCTGAGTGGATGAGTAGGTGGGTGGACAGAGTAGAAGATCTCTTAAAACTCTTGCCACAAATCTTACAATCAAAGCTGCGTTCCTGCAGAGAGAGGAGCCCAAACACACACATTACATCACACCAACCACCTCATCATCAACAAGATGCCTAGTAGCATATCAGTATTGCCCCTTCTGCCTTAGCAAGCACTTCTACTTCAGAATGCAAAGCTGGCCTGTGAAGACACCCACACTGGTATGACAGCATTACATGGTAAAACAGATAATGCACCTTACACCTGCTCCTCACAAAAATTAATTGAACAGCTCTTCCTGCTGGTAGGAATGGCCAGATCAGAGTAGCCCTGATGGACTGGGCAGAGTCTACCTGCACGTTTCAACAGGAGCCCAAGACATGATCACTCACGCCAGTGGGAAGCCCAACAGCTGCAGCACTGTTCAAAAGCCACCTCTCCACTGTGTGCAGGAAAGATGGTGCTGAGGTCTGCCTGGCTCTCCTGGGAAATCTGTGTGGCAGGCTGGCTTCAGGCAGGGTAACAACTAACTGCTTATTTATAGTTCCATTAAAACTCCAATTAAATGCACCTAGAGTATCTGTGGAAAACAACTTTGTGGCTTACTATTTTAACATATCAAAATTAATTAAATGAGACCTTGCTACCTCTCTCTTTTCCCTCACATACTCCTCTCCACCACTTTCTTCCACTATAAATCACCTCTTCTTTCCATCCCTTAAATACCATCACACCTCTCTCTTCCTGCTATGCTTTCACACAATCACCTTTGTTTATTAAGCTTTTAATGCCCTCTCCCTGAAATGCTGTCCTCTCCATGGGTACCCTATGCAGTGATGCTCTTTTCACCATTACTTAATAGGTGATATTTCCCCTCACTCTGTTCTCTGCTGTTGAACACTCCTACAATTGTAAATAAAACAGTTAGCAAAAAATGACGCTGATGTAACCATATCCTCCAAAAGCCAATCTGAAGCAGGAAGATATGCCAGGCCAGGTGGGTGGGTAAAGGGGAATATGGCACAGTATCAGTAGGTGGAAAATGTTACAAGTCCTCCTACCAAAATTAACCATCATATTGTTTTGGTGTGTGACTCAGAGTGTGTTGAGCTGGGTGAAGTCTGTGCTCTATACCTGACTGGTCATTCAGACGCTCCAGGCACAGACACAATGAATACAAACAAGGGAAAACACATGTCTTTGGGGGAGGGGAGGAGAAAGAATGAGAAGAGCTGCATTGAAAAGAGGCACAGTGGGTTGTTTAGCTGTTAAAACATCTGCATTAGTTTCCAACTCTGAGAGTGAAAATCTGTTATATCTATTACTTTTGGAGTGCCAAAAGTGTCCACTGCTTAATACAGATGCATACAAGGTCTGGATAATGGAAACAAAACTTGTACTCTTTTATTTGTTGATTTGCTTCTCTGCTCCCTAGCTGCCTACCCTTTCCTCTTCTTGCAACCATACTGTTCACCTACAACCGCTCACTGCAACCCTGCCATGTTCTCTTCCTCACTTCAGTTTAGATGCCTACCCATTGCCCTTCATTGCCTTCATGACCTCCCCAAAGGAGGAACCAGTAGTTAGCCTTTGCCCTTGACCCTTTATCCTGCCAGTCCACCTCGCTCTTACCTGCGAGTGCACAGCCTTGTGTTGCTCCAGGCTGACTGCATGGCCGAAGGTCTTGCCACATATGTCACAGGCAAAGGGCCTTGTGCCACTGTGTGAGCGGCGCACATGTACCTCAAGGCCATGTGGCGTGGAGAATACCTAAGGGGAGAAAGCATATAGGGTCAGATTTGTGAGGGGGAAGGGCTGGATGAGAGTCATAATCAGTGTGGGAGAAAGGGATTCCTACCTTGCTGCACTTGACACACTTGTAAGAGCCAGTGCTAATGAGCAGTGGGCGGCACAAGAGGTCTGACTCCACTTTGATGCCAGCTGGACCTTTCTCTTGCTGTAGCCCAGGCTGTGTCTCAGCATAGAGTCCAGGTGCTGCTGCTGGTCGCTCAAACAGCCCTGGGCCAGGGGAGCTGAAGTCACCATAAAGTCCAAGGGAAGAGCTGCACTCTGCACCATAGAGGGCAGACTCAGAGCCTCGCTCACAGAAGAGCCCCAGGGCTGAGGTTCGCTCCAGTGTTGGGCAGGGCCTATAGCTTTGCACAAGGTGCCTCAGCTCAGAGCCACCCAGGCTGTTCCACACGTATGGTTTGAAGGGCACAGAGAATGGGGTTGCTTCATCTAGGGATGGACACACAGATCTTTCTGAGGCTGTGGGAAGAAGACAAGGACATGGGAATTAATGTGCTTCACCAGCCACTATCACGGGGCAGAATCAATCTCAGTATTCAGGCTTGTGCCCAGAGCCAGACTGCCATTACTGCTCATTAAGGCTTCCCTTTCATCTCACTGGGAGGACATTTTATACTTCACAGTAGTGTCTGTGCATACAGTGCTACCCGGTCACCCACTGTCCAGCCAAATTAACTAAAGCAGCCATCAATTTCATCTCTGGGTGCCCAGGTGTGTGCACACTGATCTAACTCTTGAGACACTAAACAACTCAGTCTGCAGCTTCCTCTGGTTTTACCTGGGGCTCCTCAGAAAAGTATATCTACTGTGTCCCAAGATGGACTTTGACAGTCCACATGTTTTAGCTCCAATGTAGATCCCACACATCCGTATAGCAAATACAACACTATGGAGGTGCCAGAAGGAGAAAGTGTGCTGAGATTTACCTGTTCAATAAAACTAAAACCTGCTTATTGCACAATTTAATGCCCAAATATAGTCTCTCAACTTCATGCCACAACTGTCCATAACTATACTACAGCATAATTGAAATAAAGACCACTTCAGAGGTACTTGAATGTCATGCCTCACTTTTTCAGAAAACAAACCAAAACAGGATCAATCCTCATGTGGAATATAATCATAATTGCTTTAGATTACTCAGAGTTACTCCATATAAAGAAACAAAGTCCACCCAAAGCATTAAGCTTTGCAAAATCATCAGTATCATCATTAACAATTGAAGACACAGGAAGATTTTCCTAGCAGCACATAATCAAAGCCATCTCCCACCAAGACAAGCTCAAATGACTTCAGCTGGCTCTAACAGGCTCACCTTTGGCAATGGCATCTGGCCAAGGCAGTGAGCACCACAAGCTGAATAGTACTTGGGAGACCCATAGCAGAGTTCGATGCAACGGCAGGATCACAGCCTTTGAGGTCAGTGTCTAAAGGCACAAATGCTCAGGGAGCCATGCTCAGGGAGCCTCACATAGAGGAAAGTACAGTTGGGCAGGGAACTGGACTCCAATTGTCCCTGTCAGAAATGCTGATCAATGTCCAAGGTGCTCTACTTTCACTCTTCATCACAACAGGCACCACCACTATGAGAGTCAAATATCTCTACTGGAAAAATGTTCTAGTAAACCAAGGAAAAGATGAATCAACTACTGAAGTGCTGATGTCTTCATAGAGTTATTGGCATCCCTTATAGACTGGGCTTCCAGAATGACTTCTCTTACCCAAAAACTTGTCTACCCACAACTGCTCTCTTGCTTTCTCTCACTCCTGTCAGCTTCACAGCTCCAATGGCTTTCTCAACCTTAAATAAACCAAGATAGCCAGTGGTGGACTAGGGAAGGAAGGCACGATGTGTTAGGCTATCCGTTTGGTTAGGCAGACGGCTACTGAGGGTTACAGAGGGGAGTAGGAAATGAGGTGGAAAATGAGCTTTGAATGATTAAATTGTTTCCTATCTTTTACATAATTTCAGATCTTAACAGTCTCAAATTCTTCCACTGAAATTAGTAGTCTTTTGGTTGGAAATATATGCACACATACCAAGTGAGACATTTGAACAGAGCAATGAAATCAAATTAGCTGACATGGTGCTGAGCATGATTTTTCCTGTTCTGCACTGACTGCAAAGTTGTGGTCAGCATCACATCATCTGTCTTGTGCCTTTGCAACCAGTTTCAGTGTTGCCATCTCTCATGATTTTATCGCAAAACTCAAAACTATCTTAAAGCCCCAGCTCTGGAAACTGCATGAGTTCATCAGGCCCTCAGCTTTCCTTTTGTTTTCTTGTTTAAACTTTTTTCCCCCCCTGTTAGTCAACTTCTACCCCAGAATGTAAAGAAAAGCGTGAAAACTTAAACCCTCAGTATTTCAACACTAGAACTGAATATCCATAAGGTATTACTTATAATCTTGATTTCTAAGTCAGTTCATTGAGTGGGAGGGAGGGATGGCTGACCTGATTTTTGAGCCCTTGGAATTGGCACCATGGGACATGGTAAACACTGCACCACAGATCAGTTTGCATGCAATGTTCCTTCCATCACCTCACGTGCCTTGAGACCTTTCAAGCACAAGTGCAGGGGAGACACTCACGCTATACTTCTCAGGGGCAAGTTCAAGCCATCCAAGCCAGTGTCAAGATTGACCTGCAAACCCTACTCTGACACACTGCAGGGCACTTCTCTGCTTCTCCTCTCCTCCACAGCATCTAGGCCTCCACGGGGCAAGCAGGAAGGGAGTGACAGATTCTGCCTCATCTTCCTAGCAAATCTGTGCAGCCTTTATATAGACCACTTCTTTTTTGAAGGGAAGGCAAATTCAACCTGAAATGTTTGGAAACAGACTGATATGCAAAGCAAAGAAAGATTCAAGCATCCTCCTCCACAGGCCACAAAATGCCACACTCTCTGCACAAGTCCATTATAGCCCATAAAAGCCTCCCTATAAGACTGCATCATCAACAGGCTCACCAGGAGATAATCATATACTGCTGCACTGGGCTACCTGGTACCTTCTGTATATGCAAATGCATGTGACTACACACATAGAAAGTGAAGTTAAATAACAAAGTGATTTTCACAGATGGGGTCGACAATAGTGTCAACAGGTATTGTGTACGTGCATACCTGCTAGACTGGCAGCACAGTACTCAAAGACAAATCTGGTATCTGGCTTTCACTGAGTACTGAAGTGCAATCTACGCCTGTGTTCACTTGTAGGGATAAGGGGGTGATATTACTAATCGCTGCACCTGCCCTGACCATGATTTAGAAACATCATTTCTCATCTGCCTTGCCTGTCAAGGCATACAAACTGTGCCCCACCCAGACAACCATGGTCGTAGAAATCCAGTCTCTCAGTAGTGTGTCTTACAGAAGCAACCTAGGCACAAATTTCAGCTTCGCAACAAATCTGACAAAGCAGCTGGAAGTCAGAGGGACTGGAGTGAATCTGGGAGGAATCCCAGTTATCTAATCTTGCTGCTACTGCCTTCATCATTAACCTAGCAGCACCTCTCTCAGTACACTGAGGTTCATTTAATAAAACTCTTTTCTTACAGTGCAGGAGTCCCTTAGCTTCCTGTTCCTCCTGCAAATGGGATCAGAGTTCCAGGACCCGTCTTCTACACAGTCCTTGATAAATCTCAGTCTGGGGATGTCATCCTTGTTTTGTAAAGATACCTTCCCTTGATAGCTGGACGGCTGGCTGAGAACTAATGAATCTCACAACAGAGGAAGAAATGAGTGGGGAGGAGGAGGAGGAGGAAGAGCAGTCCTGGTAAATACCCAGTCCAGTTTACATTTGTCTTTTAGACACCTTGTAAAAAAATCTCCCGTGCAAAAACTGCAATTATTTGGGGAAAGAGAAACACGACAAATTTGTAAGAACAAAATCAGCATACATTGCTATGCTTTGTTTAGAAATAACAGCAAAAGAAAGACTGCTGCATTGCTGCATTTGGTCCAATCCGTCATACGTAAAGACTGAAAATGTCCCATGGCTGGCTGTGATGATACTGGGAAGCATTTTAAACGCCCCCTCAAAGGGCTGAAGGGCTGTTAAAAGAAGAAGAAGCTTTAAAAATGCAAACCCACACCATTACAATCAGTCATTGATATGCAAGGACACTACAAAGATGAAGAGGGAAAAACCGGGACTAAGTATTTGTTTGCTGGCATCTGCTGTCGGTAAGGGTGAGACAATTTTTCCTTCGCTAAGACAGAAATTGTTCTTTTTTCCATCTCTCTTTTTTTAACCAAGGCAATAAAAAGTGGGTTTTATTTATACATGTTTTTGTTATAAAATGACACCATTGTATTTTTAAACGAGATAAGTATTTGCGCCAGGCTGGGGACAGCATCTCCCACTGCTCCAACCACATCAAAGGCAGGACAAGAGAGCTAGAGACAGGCATTGCAGCCATAAGTGTGAGTTTCCTGGATTTGGGGTGTTTAAATCTGCCCGTCATTATTTTCCTCTGGGTTTTACGAATGCGTTTTTAGAAAAGAGGAGGAAAAAAAGAAAAAAATAAAAGGCAAACACAAACCCAACCAAAGATGCAAGGGTGGGAGGGAGAGATCCTTTTTATAGGCAAGAAACAAGCTGAAAGGCAGTTAGGGAAAACGTCTAGCAGGTAGTACAAAACAAAAAATCAACACTGTTTACTACAGGTATACAGATATCCTAGCAGAATATTTTTCTATCTCAAGAAATATCTAAACTCCGAGTAGCAGGACCCTGTAGGAAAATATCGGGATATTCAAGACATAATCGGCTTGCATCTAGTAATTAATCAGAACCAAAAATTATCAACACCAAATGGCATTACAACTTTCTTAAAGCCTGTAACTCCCTGCTCCCTCAACAGTGGGAGACGGGCTGGAAAAAGCAGCCTGAAGGAGATAACTCGAAAACGGCTGGAAGGTACAGATTTGCCTTTTCCCACGCAAACCTGGCAAAGGCAAATCTGTTTCTTACACTCGTTTACGACGGCGGCGCCCAGTCAGAGACACAGCCCCACGACACCGACACAGACACACAACTGGACCCTCACCGAGCGTGCTCTGCTCACCCCGGTCCTACCTGGTGACACGGAAGGCGAGGGAGGTCTCCAGAAATCCTCAAATTCGGACACCCTGTCACAGACACTGCCCTCGCAGCTGGGCGCTGACTCGGAGGTGCCATCGGCAGCCTCGGTAAGGTGGGATTCCGGGGAGAATCGCCCCCGAGAAGGCTCCGGATCAGGTAGCACCGTGTGGCACAGCCCCGCGTCCTCGGGGATCTTGCTGTCTGCAGGGCAAAGCGGGCAAGGGGGCTCATCAATGTGGGGCCGCGGTAGGAGCCGTCCACTGCCCGCGTCGGCCCCGCTCCCATCAAGGTTTGCTGCCGGACTCTCTCCAACCCCCCATCAGCCCCACTGGCTTCCCGCGGGAATGCGGTGCCGGGAAGCTGCACAAACTACCGGCGCTGATGCCCTGGCAGCGGGGTGGTGCGGGACGGGCAGTCTGCGTCCGCCGCAAACGAAGCCGTGAGGGAGAGACTCCTACCTGCACAGATCTGGGCTAACACCGTCTCCAGCCGCAGGCTGTAGTCCTCATCGGCGGAGCGGGGCTGGTGGTAGCTGTGCGCTTTCTTGCTCTTCACTAGGAAGGACCTCGGCATGGTGGGGTGATGCCACGGCCGGCGCGGCCGCACTCCCTTCTCCAAACACCGGGCACAGTGTCACCCCCGAGACTCCCGTGGGGCGGCGGCGGGGACGCGACCTACGGGGAGGCGCCGGTGAGGGCCGGGGGCGCCGGCCGGGAGGGGCCGCTCGCCGGGGGCGGCGCGCCAGGTGGCTGCGCGCAGGTGGCTTCGCCCTTTCCACCCCCCCACCCCCTCCCGCTTACCAACGCACAGCTACTCAGCGTCCCACCGCCTCCGGCCAACGCTCTTCCCCTCCCGTACTCCTGGGCCCACCCCGGCCACGTTCCGGCCCGACGGCGACTCCCGAATCGCGGGGAACAGACAACAGCAGCGGTCGGGCGCCGTTCGTCGGAAGAACGGGGGATGAGGGAGATAGGGAGAAAGGACTTGAGGGTGGGGGGGCAGGGAGTTGGGGGCGGTCATGTGCACCCTCGTCCCTCCGCGGGAGTGCGGCTGCACTCGGTGCAGTGGGCGCACCGCTCCTCTATGTTTGCGTCCGCGCCGGCAGCCGCGACGCCAACAAAACGCGTCCACGAGAAGGCTTATTAGTCCCCACCACCTAAAACGGGCTTCTGCCGAAGCAGGAGAGAGAGTCGTCACAAACCCACTGGCCTAAACTCGACACTTGAGAAGCTGCTGCTGTCGGAGGGGCTAAGTTACCTGTCCAGCGCGAAGCACGATAACACGTAAACGAACAAAACGGAGTCTCTATTACTGCCAACGGCTGCTGGTGCTGCGGCACCTTGCAGCTGCAGGCACTGAAAGCTGGGGGTGGTCCTGTGGAGAGCCGGGACACACACACACACAAAAGGAGCAGGGACCCGGTTAACTACAGCTATACTGAGCCCACTTTTAGGGGCAAGGCAGGAGAGCTTCACTCGAATGCGTCCAGCGCAAGGCTATCTTTGTGGTTACATTTCGCAAAAAGCGAGTTTAAGCCATGCTCGCTGGATTATTTTGGGAGACTTCTTTTGGGTTGCCTTTTTTTGTTTGGTTGGTTGTTTTTTCTCTTCGTTCTTCTCCCATCAGTATCCTCAGGCTTTCGAACAGGGAAAGGAGGGCTGGGGCCCGCCCTCACCTGACACGCTCGGAGCAGATGCCGTCAGCGGGGCAGCGGGAGCTGCCCCGCAGGTGGCGTCTCTGGGTGTGCCGCGAAGCACTGGCCCGTCCGCTCCCGGCGGGGGCAGGGCCGCTCTGCGCCGCCGGGGGAGGCGCCGGACGGATGGGTGGGAGTGTTGCTACCCTGATCCAGCTGCACCTCTCTTCATCTTTGAGCGGGGGCTGGCACTGAGCGGGCCCGCACAGAAGGGGCAAGAAATCAAAGCGGCCCGATAACGCGTCGCCCTCCCCAACGGTAACGGCAGCTGCAGCCGTTGGGGGCTCCCCGCGCCAGAGCCGCTTCTACCGCGTGTTTTCTTCCCGGCGTGGTGCTTTTCCCTCCAAAAGCCACGCCGCGGAGGCGCCGCCGGCCTGCCCTGCTCCGCCCCGCCGTCCAAGGCCGGAGCCTGCCAGGCTGGGGCCTGGCCCGTGGGAAGGCGATTCCCGCAGCCCACCTGGCGGTCGGCACCTGCTCTCCGCTCTCCCTCTCGCCGCCGTTGGCCCGAGGGCCGCGTGCGCGGCCGCTGCTGGCACCTGAGGCACGCGGGGCCCGCACCCCCGGGACCCGCCGCTGTGGGGGCGCGCGGCCGGGTCCTTCCTGGACCGCCACGGCTGAGGCAGGGCCAGAGCGGCACGGGGGCTGGCGGCGAGGAGACCGGAGGAGGTGGGCCGCTGGCTCCCAGACCCGGCTCGGCCGCCGACAGCTGCCCAAGCGAGGCAAGAAAAGCAAGAGCGCTTACCCATTTGGAGGGGCGAAGAAGCTGGGCTGCAGACGGGGTTTGCACGGCAGCCTGCTGGCTTGGGTGACTTTAAATTTACCCTCCCTTTAAGGAGCAATGGTGCTTGAGCTGGCTTTTTTTTTTTTTTTCTGTCTCTCTCAACTCCTTCTGAGCTCGGCCCCCTAAACCACAAATTCCACTTCCTGAGCGTTAGGAGCTTCTGCAACAAAATAAAACAAAACAAAAAAGGCTTTTTCTGAAAAAAAAAAAAAAAGAAAAAAAAAAAAAGCCTCACAAATCAGCAGTTCCCCTCCCTTCTTTCTCATTTTTTCCTAAATGAAAGCGTCTTACCGTATTCCACCTCACAGGGCTCGCTGAAGTGACATCAAAGTGTCATTCTAGAATCGGGCGTTTCATTTCTCTCGGGGTTCTGCTCTAGAAATTACAGGCATCTATCTGAACTATTCTTGGATCCCCTTCAACTTCCGCAACGAGAACAAGTCACAGATTCAAAACACAGATTGACTCAAGGCGGTCAGAGGCAGAGGGCAGGGGACGGTGGAGCTGAGGCGGCTATGCGCAGCATCTCTGCCCCCGGCTTGGGAACCCGGGCGGTGGGAGTCGCCCCCTGCGGCCATCCAGCCGTGCGTGGTGTTACAATCGGGGCAAAGGCAGGGCCCAGGGCGATGGAGACCTCCCCTAGACTAGAAATAACTTGTTGTGGAAAACTCTTTTGGGATAAATACGCCCAGCGGCGCTGAAAATACTTTAAGACCCAAGCCTAGAGGTTTGCTCATTTCCCTTCGGATTTAGGTAATGGTTAAATATGGAAGGGGTAGGCGAGATCCCCCACCCCCTCCCTCCCTGGCGCACGGTGGCTACTGTAGCTCGAGACCGATTCAGACACGAGGGCGAAAGAGGAGCGCAGCCAGGCGAGAAGGAAGCGATTGCCTTTCTTGCCTGCGTGCCAGTGCTGAGTATACTAAGTCGGGGAGGATCCGTGACGCAGGCACCAGCGGGGTAGCGGGGTCCGCGTCAGGCAGGGCCCCGCATCACACGCAACTGCGGGGAACCTCCTTACCTCGCTGCGCAGCCAAGGACCTGCTCCCTCCTGCAAAGAGAAAAAAGGCTCGCCTTGCTTTACACATACACCACTCCCCCGACCCCAAAATACAGGTCTCGCTTCGGATTCCTGATACTGCCAGGAAATCTGGCTCAGGTCTTCAGTATCTTTCTCATATGGTTCTGGGCTTTGCTCTCAGATGTCTCAGCCCACCAGCAACTTGTTTTCAGTGACCGTAGGGTCACCCGAAGTAGGGCTCTGCAGTGAGTTTATCAACATTTCCCGTTCAGAAACAGCTGAGACTGAGGTTGGACGAGGCAGAAGCAAATTTCAGCCTCCCTCACACCCAGGGAGCATGCTTCCTTTGCGAGCAGGTGCTTTTCTTCACCACCACCCGATCACCAAGGTATTTACAGAAAAAATATTAACTCTGTGCCTGAGAGCCCGTATGGAACATAGGGTTAGCGTGACTTCCCAAAATCTAAGCAAGCAGTCAGCACCACGAGAAAAACTGTGCAACCTTTTACATGATGCTTTAGTAGTGACACAAAAGGAAGTCATGTTGAAGAGCACGACTAACACATCACACTTAACACCTTCATTATTGCCGGAAAGTTACCGGTGCTGGGCACAGCAGTTCTACTTACGGCATCTGTGTACCGCAGCCTCCTTGCTATGCCTTTGTTTGATTTTTCTGAAAATCGTTCAAGTCGTCAGCTTAAAAATAAGTGCTGGAATCGGTAGAAATAACCAGATTAGAATAACTCGCTGTAATTTCATATATGTGTCTTCGTTGAGTCACTGTTTGACTTTTTGCAAAATTATTTTTCTCATTTACCTCTAAAAGGGGGTAATAAACTAATACCTTGCTAAACAGTGCTTTGTCTGTGTGATAAAAGCGACAGAAAACGTTACTGTAAATTACTGTTAGCGCTCATAAACAATTCGGAACTGCTCACTGTAAAATACATCTTCGTCTTTATGCATCTAAATTTAAAATTTATACATCCCCTTTTGAGCGTTTTAAAGCAGGGCAGTTTTGGCGCGGAAGGTGTTCGCTGCCTGCCGAGGTCGAGCTGCCTGGCGCCAGAGACAAGCGGCTCGGCTCGGGGTTCTCCCTTGGGATGCACCGCTCCAGACTCCCTAGTGTTTAGCCCACCTGCAGACGGCACCTTCTCGGTATGAATGCCTGGTGCATGCTGCACGGGTACTAGGAACAGACAACCAGTTAATGGGGAGTCAGCTTTCCCAAGCGACAGGAGGAGAAAGTTCACGAACACGGCTTTGTGTTGATTTGCAAAACCAATTAGCGCCTGAAATGCACCCTGTCTTCCCAGGCTTTCCACAAGACGGACGATTTCTATTATGCCGTCGTTGAGGAAAGGGAAAGCAAGAGGCGGGCTCTGCCCGCCGGGGACTCCCCGGGGTCCCCACAGGAGCCTTGCGCCACCTGCCCCCGGGGTGTGCGCGGTCAGCAGGCTCCCGCCGGGATGCGGCGGGCTCCAGGTGTCATCAGCGGCTGGCGTCACCGGGCGCGGGAGCTGCCCGCTGTGCAGGGGGTCGCGTGCGATAGTGCGCCACGTGCCCGCCCCGGCGGCGCGAAGCGGGAAGCGGCCGCTTCTCCTCAGCAGCCTAAGGCGAGCCCTTCAGGCTCCCTTCAGCTGCCCCGCACCCCATGGCGAGCGCAGGCGGGCCGGAGCTGCCCGGCCGCCGCAGCCTTTTGACGAGTACCTGGCGCAGGCAGCCGGCGGGCAGTGCTGCTCCCGCGGCTTTGCAAGTCTCGGCTTATGCGGCAGTTCCTAATTACGTGAGGTTTTTTCTCACGTCGGAGACTTCGAGCCCTTTTTATCTGGAACTCTCCCCTGACGCGTTTTGTCTTGCAACCCAGAAATACCGCTGTATTGCTATCTCTATGGACTAAGGGACGGGAGGAAAAGCGCTGCAACTGCTACAATCCGTAAGTAGGGCCTGAAGGCAATTTCCATTCCCTAGCCTCTGGCAGACGTTGTCCCAGGGCCCTTTCCATCTCAGAGGGAGTTGCTATCTGTAGTAACAGCATGCTGAACAAAGGTGACAGGACTAAGCGCTTGTTGTAGTCATGAGGTCTTGGGTGAAAGGTTGGACTTGATCTTCGAGGTCTTTTCCAACCTTACTGATTCCATGATTCTATGATTCTGTGTATGCAGTGATCACCATGTGGTACTGCAAGAGCTGTACAATGCCAAGTACTCTATCCCAAAGAAAGCCAAACCCCAACAGTTCTGAGTGGGCAGAGGGTTGTAATTCATATAAAGTGTGGGTGGTGGAGGCTGGGGACAGGTTTTGACAGAGATGCTCTAATGCTCCTCACAAAGGGGAGTGTGTGCTATTCAAAGTTAAATGTGAAAACTTGGTAAGATAAGAGTTGAATGCAATGGGAGGCATCTGATCATTACATTATAGGGACAAAATGGGAAGAATTAACAAAATAATAACAATCCATGAATCCATGAGCTCTGATGAGCTGTATCCACAAGTATTGCTGGACTTGAACATCTCTCCCATGAAGAGAGAATTGGAGACCTGGGTCTGTTTAATCTTGAAAGAGAAGGCTGAGAGGGGATCATACCAATGTCTGTAAGTATGAGGGGTAGGTGTCAAGATGAAGCTGACAGTCTCTTTTGGTGGTGCCTAGTGACAGGACAAGGAGCTATAGGTGCAAGCTAGAACACAGGAGGTTCCACCTCAAAATCAGGAGACAATTCTTTACTGTGAGGGTGATGGATCACTGGAACAGGCTGCCCAGAGATGTTGTGGAGTCTCTTTCCCTGTAGATTTCCAAAACCCACCTGGATGCATTCCTGTGCGGCCTGCCCTAGGTGCTCCTGCTTTGGCAGGTGGATTGGACTTCATGATCTCTGTAGGTCCCTTTCAACCTCTAAGATTCTGTGATTCTGTGATATCAGATAAGACACCAAAGGTGACAGGATGCAGATGAGATTTTCATGTACAGAAGTGATGAGAGAGAGGGTCCTAACTGGGGGAAGAATTTGAAGAACAGGATTTGACAGGGTGGCTGCTTGGTATGTAGGACAGGAGAAGCAATTTCTTGGGTGTGCAAATCAGGATTTGGAGAAGCCAGCAAGGAGGGTGTTTCTGTGGGGAACTCTAACATACACACTTTAAAGTGATACAACCTGAGAGCACAGTTATCCAGAACATTTTAACTATGAGAAGCTGCTACAACCTGTAGATTCCATTGGAAATCTATTGATATTTTGTAAATATTTGGGTTTAATACATCCTGCTTATTGTTTGGTTTGTTTGCTTGTATTTTCCACAACATCACCTTCTTTATGGTGCTCCTTGCGTTATAAACATGTCTCACATAAATCAATTATTTTTATCACTGATGAAACCAAATTAACTTCTGCTGCTCTCACAGCAGATTAGAAAAGTAATGGTCCCTGTGAACACAAACTGGAGAGGAGAAGTGACAGTATGCTGTGGTTTTGAAGGCTGGGATGACAAGACAAATTCCAGCTTTTGAAAGGAGTAGACACAGCATTTATCTCCATTATGAACAGAAGAAAGTTGAATTAATGGAGTATAGAACATGGACTATGCAAAACAGTCTCTGGAACCTAGAAACTTCATTCACTTACAGAACAGTATACAATTCCAAGAGTATGCCACATTGTTTTTGTGTTTGGTTTTTTTTTTATAACTGTGGAATGAGGTATTCATTCTGGGAAAGGGAGGGGTTTAATCTGTTCTATCATGGACTTAGCAGTTGTACCTTAGTTAACTAGTGTCCATGTAGGCATAGGCATGCCTATGTCAGCTTGTTTCACTGTGAAACAAACGTCATGCTATACAGAGATCACACTGAGCCTCTGTATTACAGGTTGGTTTTGTTTTTTTTTTTTCGTTTAGTCTCCAGACTAGCTTAATGGTGTTCCTAGGGGATTTTCATTACCTTCTCTACACATTCCCCCCACATGAGCTACATCATATTAGCAGCATATCCAGACTAAAATGTGGATATTTTTATGCTAAAATATCTTGAGGTCATTCTAGCTTAAAATATGTTGTATGAGTAGCAATTTTCACTAAGTTATTAGCAGAGTCCCTGATACAGAACAGTGATTACATGAAAAATCCCAGAGAAACAGAGTTCCTTCTGTAGTGCAGTTCTGTGAAAGGGCCGAGTACTGATTAAGGTCAGTAGTGCAAGATTTACAAAGTGGGTTTGTTAAATTTATGCAAACCTGTAGGCAGATGCTTCTTTTGATCACTTTCATAGCAATTTTTTGTTGTTGTTAATACAGGAAATTTTGCATACAGTTGAAAATTGAATTTAGTGCAAAATATTACTTCATGAATGCTTGTGTAGATGTGGCCTGCATTTAATCAGACAAACATGACCAACATGAATAAAGCTGTGCTGAGCTGTGAATGTAATGCATGCTCCTTAACTTCACAGATGTGCTTTCTCCCAACTAGTCATGGTCCAAATTTTTCACAAGTCTTACAAACTTTCAATACATTAGGGGGAAAAAAAAAGGGAGGGGGGAAATCTAATCATAAATGCCTAAAACTAAAAATGTTAACTTGTTTAGCCTGGACAAATAGGAAAATACTAACATTAAGGCTTCTCTAGCTCTTAAAGACCTTTGATTATCAGATTGTGAAAGCAGAACCACTTCCACTATGAAATATAAAACATAGTTTACATGGAAACTCTGTACATAGAACAGCTTCCCTAGTTCCCTTTTCCAGTTCACCTGTCTTCTCAGCTGCAGCACTTGCATATTCAACAATCTTAAGTTTTCATGTTTACATGTTTGGATTTTTCATCTTATGCTTTTAGCATTCACATTGAACTCTCACAGTCTGCAAGTAAGAGCAAATTCAAGAGAACGGCAATGTTTGTTAGAAGGTCATGCAAGCAAGCTCATGCCACATAGCGTAATTAACATGCTTTATTTATTACATGTTAGTAAATAGATTATCTATGCTGTTGAAGACTTGACATTATTCTATAATACACACAGGCAAAGAGATTAGTGTCATTTTTTTGTAGAACAGTTGCAGAAAGAGCAAGATGATTTCAAACAGCCTTTTTCAGGTTATCTTCCTAGAATACTCTGTAACTAAGTCTTCTGAAACTGCTGCATATCCCTCATCATGTGCACCCTCATCAGTAGGAGATGCAGCTAGTTAGATAAGGAATTTTGCTTTTCTCTTCATATTTTTTAAATGCTGATATCCAGTATCAGTATTTATTCTATTAGTATACTTTAAAACCACAGAAGTTCAGGAAACAACCCTTGCCAACTAATCTCATTTGCTATCACTTGAACAACAAGGCAGTTATTGCAAAATCATAACACTTCACTGTTCAAACAGGATTTTTATGGCTCTCCAACTGAATTTCGTGCCTACCACTTACTATAGAACATTGCTTTCAAGAGAGACTTGCAGCTGGTATTGATGACAGGCAACAAGATATTTGTCATCTAGCCTCTTGGGCAACAACTATCCAGGTGCAAACACAAGTTACCAGATGTTGATTGGAAGGAAAGAAGGCAACTGTTACTTGTTAGCAAACAAAAGTGCTTCTGATTTGGTTTTGCATACATTGGATATCCAACAAGGATCACACAGGTAGCTAATCCACCTCAGAGACAGCAATTTTCACAAGCTGTACTGGGAACTTAATATTCACTGGTAGGATGTGGGAAAACTGCTAAAATAGAGAGGAAAGTTTGGAGGCGCATTAATTGGTAACTTGGAATTTGTCACTTGCCTTTTTCAAGACTGAAATCAGATTGCACCCAGGCAGATAATACTGTTGAGATGCCCAGAATGTGCCTTCCTGTCATTCTCCGAATACGTGTTATGTCCTCAGTTGTGCTGTTTCTTTGTAAGGACACATTCAAAATAAAAGGAAATTCCTAGGACCAGCAGCTGTGCTGCAGTATGCTTCCACGCTTCCACAACTATAAAAAAACCACCTTGCTTCTTGAGGATAGCAAGATGGTTAATGTGTGCGGACAATCAGTTCCAAATTCTGCATGGGTTTGTCTTTTGGTCTTACTAACAGAACAGTTTCAAACATTGCTAAAACAAAGTCTTAAAGATTGCTTAATTACACAATGGGGCAATAATAGCCGCCATTACGAATATTCTTGACTAGAATGTGGCTGAGGTGACAACAGAAGAATTTCTTATTCTCTTGAAGAAGCTAGGGTTATTTTACTGGATCTCAATTTTCAGGAGAACATGAAAGAATCCTCAGTTACTACTGCTTTTGGGAATCACAGCTATTTAGTGACAGGAGTGACAGCTTTTTCCTTAGTTGTGCAGTATAAAACTGTAAGAGGACTGAACTTGCACACTGCACTAACCATGCCTTCATTAAAGCTAACTGTAAGACATTAATAATTTTTCACCTTATTTGAACTGCCACTCTAATCTAGAGCCAGTAAATAACTATGTGGTAACCAAGGGCTGTAGCTTAGAAGTGAGTAAACAGTAAATGCTGCAACCTTGTTAAATCATGAAAAATTTATTTTCATTACATATATATGAAGGTAAAGGATGTCAGTCAATAGTGTTTTGAACAAGCATTTCTGACATGAACCCGTTAGTGTAGCTAGGATGAAACTTAAAGTTAGTGTTTTGCCTTTATTTAGTAATTCATTTCTAGTGTGTATATACAGAATTCATTTTCCTGTTATAATACCAGACACAGTAATATTGCAACATTTACATTCTTCATATAAAATGGTGTCATGTACATTTTCTGTTTGGTGTAGATACATAAATATGTACAAAATAAACATTATTGTAATTAATATATTCAGACCAGGTATTATTTTAGCAACATCAAAAGCAGATGCACATAGAATCTAAGTGAAAACGGTGAAAAACACCTTTATGACATTAGTGACCATTATTCGCATATATGAAGTAGTACAGATAAAGGCTCCATTTTCAAGCCTTTTGTGGGCATCCAATAACTTTAGTAAAAACAAAAGTAACTGAGAAGCATAAGTATATATATATATACACACGTGTCATGATCAGATGGTCTGCTAGGGTCCATCTTGATCACAAACAGGTAACAATGTAAAACACATTTGTTCAGAGCATAAAATATTGCACAAGAGCAGTTTCTTTTGAGGAAAGTAATTCCTTTGTGGAAAGCAAAAATGCTTCTTATGCATTAAAGAAATGGTATATTTGCAGTTTCTAAACCAAGGAATATTCAATAATACTGTCAGGACTGTCATCCGTCAGCTTCTTCCCAGCCTGTTTTATGGCAATGGTATGGCATTGGTAAGATTTGGCAAAGAGAGAAGGCAGATCGACAGTGCATGTTAGTTAGCACTGTCCAAACCAGATCCAATAGTTACCTAAACCAGCTGCTGGATAGTTAACATTATCTGATGTCACCCTTCAAGAAATACGAAAGTCTTCAATGCTAGTCACAGTGATAATCACACAGTAGTAGAGTAAGATTCCATTCTTCTCATCTTGTCTGAATTTCCACTTGGAAGGGCATTTTCCTCAGTATCACTGTCACTGCTGTCCACCACTGTATGATCCAAAGCCATCTGACCAGTCCTCCTGTGTAGATGAAAGTTCACCCCACTCTCCTGTATGGAGTTAGCTATAAAATCTTCATCAGAAGAATGAAATGATTCATCATCTCCTGTGAAATGGTTGACAATGTGAATCCCATCAAAAGTGGGTTGGTCTGAGAAGTCTCTCTGGCCTTTTAGACATTTGATCTGTTAGAAAAAGTGGAAGTTAACAGTTAATCAGAGCCAAAGAGTACAGCAGCAAAGCCCCCACATATCCAAGAAGTGTCTCATTGAACTCTTACTGGATTAAATTAAATGTTAGATCTAGAAGTAGCACATCTGATGATCACTTTGAAAATCAGCTGGAATCAGCACAAAGTGACCTCTCACTTCTGGCTGCCTGAGAAGAGGCCTTCAAAAATATCTTAAGTAGTAATTGGAACTCTCCAAAATTCTCCTTCTACCCCCAGCATATTTCCATTTTAAGGCTTAATAAACAAGGTACCTAGAATTGCTAAGGACCAATTTCTCCAGGCTACTTATTACATCTTCAATATCACCACAAGTATAGTTTATAGTTAGTTTTCTAGAGAGGTCTGTTTGTTTTGATAACATTTTTGCCTTCACTTCTTCCTTCTACAGCTCCATTTTTGCGTTTATCACATTGCTTCTCACTTGAGAAAAGCCCTCCTCTAATCCCAAAGAGCAGGGTCCCAAGTGAATATTGCCAGCTTGACACACCCACAGAAATAAAACAGAATATGCTTTGTTCTGTCTACTGCACAAGTGTCTTTTCATTACCTAGTTCAGACACAATGAGATTTTAGATAAAATTATAAAAAACCCCAACATTTTAGTATGGCATAATTTTAAATTTTAAAAGACAATCAAAAAAGACAGAAATTACTATCAGACCATGGAGAGATAAGAAAACACTTTAATTTAAAAATCACTGTAGAGTAATAAACTACTACAACTATTAGTTCAAGCTACTCAAAAGTAAAACCTAAGTCTCTGAAGTCTGACAAGTCCCCTGATAACTTAGTGAAAATAACAGCAAATCATGGAAGACATTTCTGAGCCTATTTTTCTTAGAATTTCACTTCTGCTAGCTTTTAGGAGAAACTACCTGAGGGTCAGTTTGGCAGTCTAAGAACATTAAGACAAAAAAATCCTAAGGATGCAGAAAAGCATTAAAAATGCATTACAGAAACTTCCTAATGTCACTCCTGAAGCTTAAAACCAAAGATGTACCAAGTGCTGCTTTATAAGTGATTTTTCATAGTAACATCACCTGGAAAATAGAAAGAAGAAAAAGGCTGAATAGCTTCTAAACACAACTCTCTTTAATGTTTCAGAAATATGAATGAATATTCACTTTGATAAATAAAAAGTGTGTGTAGGTCCTTACTATTGACACCAATAGAAGATTTTTACCAATTAATTTGGGTAAGAAGGAATCTTTGTACTTACATTGGGCTTGTACAAAAGGTAAGAATAAAAAAGGGGGTTGCAAGTAGTCATCAAATGAGATGTTAACAGCATGTAAAAGCTCCAGTTTTTAATGGGTATCAAAATGTCTGTTAGGTATATGGGTACATTCCATGGATCTAAACTTTAGTTGTAACTACACACACTAATGTTAGTTTTTGTTTTTTCTTCACATGCATATAGGCTGCAATTGGTTTTTTTTGAGGAACTTGCCTGTTTAAAGGCAAGCAAAGCACAAAAAAAAAAAAATCTCACACTTGCACAGTGTAATTCCAGAGGTAAGCTAAACTGGCTTATGCCGAATATTGGATACTGAACAGCAACACCTATCCGGAATAAATTGTTACTAGCTTATATACCTAGATAGAGAAAGCCTGGTACAGAGATTCTTGTGTTATTTACAAATACTATTCCTAAAAATATCCTGCTCTATGATCACATTAGCTGCCCCATGAAGTTTCCAAAACAGTTACCATATTTAGTCACTAAGTAAATAAACCAGAAAAATGAACCAAAACCCAGCAATTTCTCTCCACTCTCGCCACAAAAAAAAGAAAAGCCAAACCAGCCCCCAAACACTAACCCTTTGCTGTGCAAGTGACTACAAATTTCCTATTAAAAGTAACAAATTACATGCGTTTAGGTCTGAAGAGCTAACTCATTGGGTCAGCCTGAAATTACAAAGCTGATACTCTGTTAGTTGTTTTGAACTTTCAGAAAGCCAAGCCAATGACTTGGCTGGAGCCTTAAACATATGACACCTTTAGATTAATGTATTTAGGTCAAATGACAAAACCATGGCCTCATGGTTTTAGGCAGGAGCATTTTCGAACACAAATGCGAGTCTGTGGAAGATGCTGTTGGGGGAAAAAATAAAGTCATGAATAGACACAGCTTTTGCCAATTCCTAAAATCAGTCTGGAAAATACTGTGTTGTTATCTTTCGTTATTCTAATAAAAGGGTGTAAAACCTGTGACCTAGAAACACTTCTTTCAACCTGCAGCTTCACATTTGCCTCCTCTTATTCACAATTACTCCTCACATCCAAGGAGAACCAGATTTCTAGGACAAAACATGAACGTACTGTAGAGAATGTGACAAGTCTATCAGAGGTCCTATAGTTCCACAATGTCTCTGTCTGCTTGAAAAATGGCCATCCCAGCCAGAACCACAAACACATGGCAGCACAGAATTTGTCTGTATTATAGGGATTGACAGGCTGGATAGCAACACTGCCAAAAAGGACAGTAGGTCCTGAGACACAGGAGGCTTCAGCAGTGTCCCAAAGCAGTGACAAAGGCTAATACCACGTATTAGGCTGTACTGACAAGGTCATAGCCAGTACAGTTACATAGGAACTAGCTCTTATCTGGCACTCCTTAAACTGCACCTGTTCTATTCCACACTTGCTACCTCACTTCTCCTTCAGTACAATATACTCATGAGTAAATTCAGTGGAGAGGCACCAAGACAGTTAGAGGGGCAGGAGTTTAGGCTTTTAGATAGAAGAACTGTTTCTTTACTGAGAGAAGAGACATTGATCATAACACAAAACACAAGGTTGCCTTTGAATATGAAGATAAAATAATCGCTACAAAGCTAGTTAAGAATTAGAACAACTTGTTCAGAAACTGTAGAGTCTCCATCCAGAACAGCTTTCAACAACTGACAAAGCCCTAAGCAACCTGTTTTGAATTCAGTGCTGATCCTGTTTTGCACAGGAAGTTGGCCTAGAGGCCTCCCAGGGCCCCTTCCAACCTGAAAAAAGATTACCAGTCAGTGAGATGTGCAAAAAGCATGGGTGGTGGGATGCACATTGCTGCTCTTATGGCAGCCATTTTGAGTCCGAGAAACTGAAATACTTTGCCCCTGCCAAAATTACTGCACTTCTTGAAAATGCCATTTGAATCCAGATGCCTTTACATTAAATGTCAGTACGTTAATTTAATCACAAAATCTAGTTTTCAGCAGAATGTTACTTTTGGTTTACAGTTAGAAATCTTTCACTTTCATCTTGTAAATACTTGCTATTTTTTCAAGTGAAGGTAGAATTGGATTCGGATCTTAATTTTTCTCTATTTTTTAACATAAAATTTGATGAAAGCAAATAATCTTCAAGAAATCAAACATATCCAATAGAATAGGTTGGAAACAATTGTGCACTGTTTCCAGTTTTGTGTACTTTCTGAGCTGAAAATACTTCAGGGGCACCTCAATCTAACTTATTCAGGAGCATTTTTGAAGGAGCCTGATTATCAGCTATTTCTGCGGTAGCTGAAAGGCTTTGTAACATCCTGTAGACAGCACACACTCCAATGTAATTGCCTACTAGTGGCTAATACCAGCTTAGGGCTGTAAACTAGAGGTTTCTTAAAATGACAAGTTTTTATTCTCACATAACTTTAGAGTTTAGCAAGTGAGGCACTGTGCTTCTAATAGAAAACGCAGCAGCTTTTTCCAAGATGGGAACATAAGTAGTGTCTTACTGGCTCAGGGCAATAATCCATCAGCCTAATACTCTGTCTCCAACAGTGACAATAGGACTGTCATGTTGTTTTGTTTTTAAAGGAAGGCATGCGAATATGACCAATTTTTGCAATCCATTCCCTTCAGATTCCCAAGCACCCAATCACATGTACATAAAATGTTGTGGCAGATTGGAGAGTGCACCTCTTCCGAGCTGTTTTAACATGTTAGACCAGGGCATTTTTCAAGATCTGCTGTCCACTTCCACAGCTTCCTATGGCAGTAAGTTCCAGAAATTACTTTGGTTTAAACCAATCTCCTACTTATTTCAGGAACTGCCCCTGAAATCTGGTAATGCAGGAGCAAGTGGTGAAAAGCAGTTCTGCAGTCATGATTCTGAGATGCGTAACACTTCTCAGCTTTCTAAAACAAATGAGTCCCAAGCCTTTTTAGCCTCCCCAGATGAGGTAGTGCTCAAGATCACAAATAATTTTAGCTGCTCTTTAATTCCCCCTATACTTTTAAACTCTCCACATCCATTGCCAGGTGCAGAGACCAGCCATGCACCAAGGTTTTGTACTGGCAGTAAAAAACCCTTTTATTTTGTTTTTAATATACTTCCTACTGCCGCTCAACATAGTCCTGTTTGGTTTGGGTGCTGCTACACACTAAGCCAGAGATGTCAGAGGACCCTGAGGTAGCTCCAAGATACCTTTCCTTATTTGTGACTACCAATTCTGTGTTTGTCATTGTACAGATAATGGCTTAGATTTCACAATTAATTGATTAACCTTCTTCACATTGAAGCTCACCTGTCATCTTTTTAAGGGACACTTCTTGAGATTCTTGCTGTCAGTATTTTTATTTGAATGTTGAAAGGGAGCTTCAAATAGGAGGTAAAGTGCTATGCGAAGATCTTGTAATTTGTGTAGTCAAGTGTATCAAGTCAATGGAAAATCCAAAGGAGGAGTTAAAGAGGGAGCATGTGGACCCCACCTAAACACCCTCCAACCCCCCATCTCAAACCTAAGGTCTGCTCTATCCTTGCCATTCCACCTGGAGTGAAAAAGAACAGCCCTTTTTTGGCAGCTGTGTTGAGCAGGGACTTGCATCCCAGAGTCTGTAGCTTCTGTTCTCTTTTGTACAAAGAGCCAATAGTGGTTAGAGCTGTTCGGTTTCAGGTCTGTCCCTCCTTTATGTGAGGGGAACCAGACATCTGTCACCTCAACAAGTGACATTCAAATGAACCTTGACTGTTTCTTAGTGCTTCAGTTTCGCAAGAATCTCAAATCTGATCACATCTGCAAAAAGCCCATGTCTGGTAAACCCACATGTTTTGCTTTTAATTCTCAAATCCAGGTCATATTGCCTAGATGACTGCAACTTCAACCTAGTTTTCACTACAGTACATTCATGTGGTCTTTAGAACATTTCAAAACGTTAATAACATTACGTGACCAAAATGTACGCCATCGCTAACCCTCCAAAGCCAGCTGTATCGAGATCATTATTTTGTTTGCCTTTATAGCCCTTCTTATGCCTAAGGGGTTCAGTATTTTTAAGACAGATTACGTGCTACTGGTCAACACATGAAAATACTTCAATTGTACATACCCTCAAGAGGTAACAGTGTCCTTTCACAAATTTAGGAGAGCTGAAAAAAGGCTAACAATCAGATCCTCGAATCTCAGAATAAATCAGCTTACCTGATGTTGACTGCCTCATCAAGTCAGGCATGAGGGAAAGACAGTAAAGAGAAATGTAGATGTTTTAGTACAATTCAGAAGTTCTTCCATGTTAAATCATAGAATAGTCTGAAGCTTGCCAATAAATATTTCATCTACTCATGGCAGGATAAGCAAGCAATGCACAAGTGAGATCAAAATATGATAAAAATATGCCCATTGCCTTCAGTGAATAGTTTTGGCAAAAGCCAGTATGCTAAATTTTTATTTAAATAAAGATACTGAATTATCTGTGTTTTTACTTATAGCAAGAGGAATCTAGAGCTCGGGAGTTCCCTCTTTGTCTCCTTCTTAGCAACGGTAGGAAGTCTTAGTAAGATTTCCTGATTAAAACCCAAATACGAATCAAAAGAAAACTAGAATGTTGCTGAAAGTATGCTCTAACCACCTTTAATTGAATAGAAACAAGTCATAAGCATTTTCAAATACCTGCCTACAATTCAGAAAAATATTGTCAATTTGGCAACATGAAGTAAGTAGTCAAGATCTAATTACAAGCCAATTAAAAATACCTGTTATGATCTATTAAACTGGAATCACATTTAACATGAATAACAGCAATTGAATTGGTGTTCTTAAAAATTCCACATTCCTTATCACATGTAACAAGCTGACTGCTACATATTGCTGCCCCTTTCCCATTGTGATGAGATCACTCCAGTTTAGTACACTATCACTTCTCTAAAATAACTCCAGTTAACCTCTTTTGGAAAACTACTTATCACAGAAAAAGAAGTAGTCACACCATCTCAGACTAAATTAATGGAAAATGTGTTATTATTTGGGATAAGAATATCAGTCCAGACAAACATTACATCCAGTAGAATGCAGAAGCATTTCTTCTGCACATGACACAAAAAGAGCAAATGATGTAAAAGCTGCAGGCCTCTTCATGTTACTTTTCTATTCCATGGACACAAGCAACTCCTGAGATATTCTAAGCTTTCTGAAGCCCATTTTTAAACAGACTGTTGTACTTCAGTGAGTTGCATTCATACTGAAACCATTTCAACATAAACACTGCACAAATGGAGACACCAGGAGCAAAATGAATAGCTGCAGAAACTAATATTAGCAATCCGTTGCCTAAAACAATTCTTAGCAAATTTAAGGGCTGAACAGAAACTCCATTTGTATTGTAACTAGATTTCTCCAACAGAATCGGCATCCTTACGTGAAAGGGACTGCTAGGCATGCATTGAGACAGAACCACATGAGAGCATTTTAATCAAAGCTAGTGTTCATTAATCTACAAATGTGAAGAGTCTGAGATTAAAAAAAAAAACCAAACAAACAAACTTAAGTATTGTTTAACACAGCCTGCAGTAACAAAAAAAAAAAGTTTAATGCAAAACTAAACCAACTTTAAAGACATTCTTCATTTTACTCAAACTTGAGTCAGTTTTTACCTGAACTTGTGGATCACATGCAACAAAGAATAATATTTTAAGAGCTTTCTCAACTCATAGCTCTCAAGATTACATATAAGACTACATCAACGACACATTGCATATAGTACAATCACATTCTTTGTTTAGAAATAGTGACACATTCTCTAATGAATTTAAAAAGAAATTTGAAGAAGATCTGTTAAATTATAAGTGTCTTCCTGTATTAGAACAAAGCTCAAAATGGTGGCTTTTATTTCAGTATCAGTGAATTTCCTATTTCACTTCAGTTAACATTGTGGGTTTTTTTTTCTAAAGGCTTAGCTACAAGTGCAGTCATAATTAGGATTATTAATCTGTGAAGAACAGCCATAATGCCAGACAATGGTCATTCCTAGAAATCAATGACAATTCAAGAAGCCCAAGCCAACCAGACTAAATGGATGCTCAATCCAGGAACTCCCTTTTATTTCTTTTCTTTTTCCCATTACCCTACCACTGTTGTCCCCCTTGAAGAATACACCCTACCTAATACAATGGACTCCCTGAAAGTTAACAGCCGAGAGGGACTGTAAGGTCTTCTCTTCCCTGAAATCCAGATCTCATTCTGAAGCCATTTTGGATTATCCAATGCTGTATTTACCGCTAGAGATTTTAAAACTCAATTAGAATACAGGAAATGCATTTGTTGCTTTCACAAAGTGGTGGGGGTTTTTTGTCTGCTTTTTTTCTTTTAAAATGTTAAGATTAAAACTCTTCCAGAGTAACTTTGAGTCTTCTCTCATTTCCTGAAGATGTCCTGCTTCAGTCTAAATTCTGACTAATTTTGAAACGGACACAATAGACAACTATATTCTCAAACAGGAAGTGTTACTATGCTGTTCTCTTTACTGCTCCTTTCCCCAAGATCTAATGTCATGTCAAAATTTTTTAAAAGCGCTGCAAAGTATCTAGATTCTGTTGAAACCCAAGTGTCCACCACATTCTAATGGGTGGTTGAAAAGTCATGGACGTAAGGAGAAAAGGAAACACATTTTAAAATGCATTAAAATCTGTGGAAAATTGTTTCAGAAAAGCTTAGGTAAACTACAGTTTTTAATATTTGCTTGAAGTGTCTGCAGGGAGGTTGGACATAAATTAAACAAATGAGTGTCGTTAAGCAAAAATCAAGCAGAGGGAAACTGCTGTTTAACAAAAATAATGCAGAGTATCAAGGTATTTCATTTAAGAAAGCAGGAAATGTCTTGATCATGCTCACAAATAACATGTGAAGGCATTTAGAAACGTGCCTGAAAACTTGCTTCCTTCGCTTAGTAGTCAATAAAATCACTATTAAAAATGTCATTTCTCATGGAAGGTTTATTTTTAAGATATAATTTTGTCTTTAGTATCCTTTCAATATGGAAATTAAACTCCTCATTTCAAAGTTTTCACCAGCAGAAGTTTCAGTCTGATAAAAACGCCAGTTTTCAGGGAGTCTAACCTTTGAAATGAAGTTGTTAGCCAATTCCTACAGGAACGCATACCAAAATAAAAATAAAAATTAATTGACAAACATTCTTGGATGACTTGGTGGAGTATTTGGCTCCTTATTTTGAAGTGTAATAAACTGAATCTTAGATAAAAATTCCTTTGATTTGTTAGGGGGTTTAGGACATGCAGAAAGAAGGAAGGAGAAAAAAAAAAAAAATTATTTTACTGTCATGGCACAAGTTTCAAAGAAAGCAGATTTGCAGTGTAACTTAATGCTAGGAAGACCAGATTATGCACCTGAACGGACCTAGGCTGCTTTTTTCGGTTGCACCAATATGGCTGATATTCTTAAAAGATACAAATCCAAATAGTCTCTGGACCAAGACTGTTTTGATTTGTCTGGGGGTTTTTTTGTCATCTATAGTGAGATCAAAAGCAACACTCATGAAGTCCTAAAATATTAGACGGATCTGCCCCACTTATGATTTTTAGGCTCGAGGTGAGGAGAAAGTTCTTCACCGAGAGAGTGATTCGCCATTCGAATGGGCTGCCCGGGGAGGTGGTGGAGTTGCCGTCCCTGGAGGTGTTCAAGAGGGGACTGGACATGGCACTTGGTGCCATGGTCTAGTTGTGGTGTCTGTGGTGACAGGTTGGACTCGATGATCTTCAAGGTCTCTTCCAACCTTAGCGATACTGTGATTAGCTCTTTAGAGTCCAAGCTCATGTATGTGATTAACTACTACATTCTCCTTATAAAGGAAAGAATTATCCCTGGTTTTGAAACTTGCACATTTAAAAGGATGACCCAGAGTAGTACACTGGTATACAACCTGAAATATTTATCTTAAATGAGCTTTACTGACTAGGCAGAGTTCAAACCACTGCAGCAAGTCATAAGTGAAACAAGCAAAGAAAGCATAAAATTTCCAAGACTGAGTCACTTCAGGATTCTGGGGTTTTTATAAGCACTTAAATATTTGACCTCTGTTTTAAACTACAAGCTTCTCTAAGTCATAGTCAGTCCTAGAGTAATACAAAATGATTCACAAAATCCCTAGGAATGTCAGGAGCTTTAAATAAAATCTATTAAATAGTTTTAATGCATTAAAAGAATGTTTATGTCCAGCTATTTATTTCATATTGCTCTGAATGTACTCCTACATTTTCTGTCTTAAGTTTTTATAAAAAGTGGTTAAGTTTTTTATCACCATTATCAGGTAAAGAGCACTTGAGCCAAAACCAAACATTATGTTAAATATATGTTGTTTATCAGTTTTACCACAGATGAGTCTACTGTATTGTAAATGTGACAAAGACTACAACTAGCGACAAGTGTTCAGACCAGAAGGTTTCCAGTGAATCAGAACAGGAAAACAAAGCGATCAATGGGAGGTCATGACTTTTTGATCACTGCACTATATGGTTAAAGACTCTGGTTTTGATCTAGTACTGTACAATCAAATTAAAACCTTGAAGTTCTGTATGAAATATGCATTAGAAATAGCAACAGCACTAAGGAAGTACTCAAATTTAAAACTGATTTCTCTTGAAAATAGTCACAGGTAACTTAAGCCAGATTTTATCTACTAACAAGATTGCTATAGTGAGTATATGCAATTCCAAAAAGGCTTGAAGCTGACTTAGTCCTAGGAAGTTTCATAAAATAGGTGGTAGTTAGGTGGAAAGTTCCCAGAAACTCCTCCTACAAGAAGTTCTAAAGGAAGTATTTATTTGGAGTGAGGACATAGCAACAAAAATATTTTAAAACGGCAGCATGATCACAACAAATGTACTACAGTTATCACATCCAAGGAAGGGCCTGAAACTCAATGCTCCTTCTCCCTAGAGCATGCATCTGTAAATAAAAAGAAGTTACTGAAATCTCAAGCTTTAACTAGAAGGTACTGACTGATAGAGAGACTGAAAATGCAGCTATTCTAGGCAACATTTACAGGAAATGATCATTTTGCACTTTTACTCTCTCCTTCTCAAGCAGGAATTAAACTCAGCATTTTAAAATAGACAAATTAACATTTATTTTATGCCTCTGATTGCAGAGATGACTTCTGTCTGTGCTAGCTGCCACTCAGAGTGATAAAAGAAATTTGGGGGGGGTGTGGGTGTTTCCACCACATAAGCACTGTTTGCATCTATAATTCTGTAGAGGCATATTACAAGCTAACACATAGCATTCCTCTCCTCAAGCTTGTTTCTCACACTCATATCACCTATACATGGTTAAAAAAAAAATTATTTTTGCAAGGAACATCAACTCAGATAAATCCAAACCACCAGAACCTCAGTTCCTCCATTTTTCAAACCCCAAAACTTGACTTATAGGCAGAAACCTAGGACAGACCCTAACACAGCTCTAATCAGTACAACAGACAGATCACACAGCTGCAACACTCAGGAGAGAGGCATTATTGCCATGATAATGTAATAATTATCTATAATCAGTTTGCTCACTTTGGCAATCCAGACAAATAAGACTTAGTACAGTTTAGTGTAGCTAGCTATATTCATGTCTAACCCTGCAACCAAGAACTAGTAAATTGCTCAACAAGACAGATCTGAAGCTTTGACAAAGAATGACATGGTCAATAAACAAGTAGGTAAATAAATAAAGAAAAAGTGGAAATGTTTGTAAAAAGGACAATCACTGGTTTTGATTGATTTTACTACTCTGTCAGCAGTGTCGGTGAAACAGTTAAGATTCCTACCTAAAACTGATGCCCTCATGCAAGTGAGCAAAGTCATACCTATTTCCATTTGAGGACAGCTTACATCATTGACCTGGTTACACTGTTCACATTTAGAGGTTTCCTCCACTCTCATGAGAGACAGAACATTACTTTGTTGACAGTGGTGTTCCTGTGGGGAAGGGACAGGAATGGACTGATGCCAAGATGAAGAAATTGAGTACCATCATCACAGAATCAATCCTACCTTCTTGGGGAAGTGTAACATATCTGTGTTAAGTATGGTATGAACACCCACTGAAAATAAATGGAATGAAACAACAGAAGTTCATAACATATCTAGGGATTCCACTGTGCAACAACACTTCTGCCTGTTGACTGTTTAGCTAAGCCAAATAAAACAACTAGCTTTAGAAACTAAAGCCAGGGTAGCTCTACTGGAGAAAGCTACTGGAGATTAAGACCCCAGTCTGTTTAGTCTCACACTTCTGTAACCAGTTTGGTTATTATCAAGCCAGTATAGCAACATTTCTTAAGGACAAGATGAGTTAAAGGAATAAAGTAATTCACTTTTCTAAAGCATATGGTATATATTTAACTATCCTGTGTAGACAAAGCTGCTACATTAGACTGGGTACTTGCAAACCACATGACCTCACAAACGCTATCTTATCACATCACAGGTTCCTCAGACTGACCACAACCACTTAAATCAGACTCTGCCAGCACAGACTAACTTTGACACGTTCTAGCAAAGCAACTACATTTTTAGCTGTCCAGCCGCCTTACAAGAACTTAACTTGTGGGGAGGGAAAAAATCTGATGGTCTCTTGTCCTACTGTGCTTGCAAGATATGGTGAAAGAAAAGCACATGATTTATTGTGCTATAAACTTCCACCACAAGTTGAAATGTTTACTTTGTAAATCTGAAGGCTAACATATTTCCTTTCAGGGACAATATTTCTTATCAAGTAAGAAAACATTTATAGAGTACCACATATTTTGGAAGCATTTGTCTAGTACAAACTACCAGAAGGTGTCAATGTGATTGTGGTCAGTATTGAGAAACAAGTGCTTTGCAAGAGTTCATACAGTACTTTTAACAAGTATTACAGTTTCAGTGACTATGAAGTAAGAAAAATGTAAAAATTTACTGAAATAAATCCCACAAAGATTAGCTGGTTTTATGAAAGCAAATAAAATGACAGTTGCCGAGAGACACGTATACATCTGTCTATACAACACAGAAAGCAAAGTATACACTTCTTCTAGGAAAGGGGTGGAAATAAGCTTGCCACAGACTGAGTAGAAGAGTATTACATCTAATTATAAATTTTATGGGAAGAATACTAGGCCTCTGTGGACTTGCTGTTCTTTGTTCCAATGGAAGAAATATTACCTATTTCTGTTTCCAAGATACCTAAATGCTGACAAATCTGATTTCCTTTTTCATTTGCCCATGTGGTCTGATCCACTGCTAGCCATCCCCTTATAAATATGTCTTCAGAAAAAACAACCACCACCACCCCAAAAAAGCCACACAAAAACCCCCATATGCAAAATCAACCAAAACCAGCATTGAATTTAATAATAATTCACTTTGTCCAGTTAATCCCCTTATCCCCATCATGCAAAGCTATGTACAACTCATAGCTTCAGAAGTTGCTTAAAGATGTGCCCACGCTGCAGTGATGGCCACAACATGATATAGGCACATCCAAACCAAGTAGCTAGACACCAGTAGTCCAAGAACAGCAGGATGAAGCTCAGTTACTTATCCTGATTCTGAATGTAGTCAAGTGGTGCTTCAGATAAGAGAACATCTGATTTGATAAGCATTGAATTTGACTCAAAGGAAGCCTAGTAACAAAATTAACAGAGGAAAGGAATAACACTTCCTGCTGGTATCGCATCATTAAGCCCAGATGCTATTGCTGCGTGAGAGACAGGAGCTAGGAATGCTACTAGAAGTGGCCAACCCATGCTATGCTACTGCAGAGGGCCACAAGCAGCCACAGCATTTTGTGCTCATCTACGGCTGATGCAGAAGTCATTCAGCTGCTTATGAAGATATTCCCTCACCTCCATAGGGATACTGACCTGTGCAGAGGACCAGAAACACTCACTGTACCATACTGATTTAAGACTATTGCTAATAATAATTTAAAACCCCCAAGCAACATAAAAAGACCCAAATAAGCAAGCAAACAAAAACCCCAGACAATGAAAACCTCCAACCAAAGAAAAACAGAGGAAAAAAATTTGGCAGCTTTTAAACACAGTGTATTAACCATAGAAGTTTATGGTATTTAAAACCAAACACTGTTAACATGGTTTAAACATTCCTCCTGTATGCTATAGTACACTGAATTTTATTTAAGGGTGGTATTATGTGGCCTGTCTAGGTGTATTTTAAATCCTTCGCTCCGATGGCTACAATTTACTTTCTCTTTTCCATTTTAGTTTCAGCAGCAAAAGCCCAGAAAGCTAACCCAAGTTCCAAAATATATCCCTAATTCAGCCATATTAGCAATTGCTCCTTTAGTCATAAGTTATGCATTATTTATCCTCAATTACTTAAAGTGTCTTGAATTTTATTTACACAAGGAAAATCTTTTAAAAGCATAGTATTTAATCTCCAACTTTTATATCTCTTTTCATTTAGACAATCTTAAAATGTTAGCTTGCCAGGAGCAAGATCAGACCAGAGATAACACCTGTATCAGAATCTTACTGACTACATTAGGTTCTTAAAACGTAATATTAGATCCATTCCTAGATAAACTATGTGTATGTGGGATGGAAGAGTAGTAAGGTAGTCACTACTCCTTTGAATTGCCATCAAGCTTACAGATACTGAGAACGGGACATACTTTTACAGAAGAGCCCTATCTTCTGTACTGCCAATATTCCAGAATTTAATCACCAGAATTTCACTTGAAGTTCCTATTATAAAGCCTTTTAAAAGCATAAAAAAAATATTTCATTCTAATAGTAATTCTCCAGTCATCTGTCACCTTGTTTTTTCCATCAGCCATTCTGAAACATTGTTAACATGGGCAAACTTGTAGGTTCTCCAATTGTTGGAATAGTGTACTACACTATTATCAAGATTATACATTTCATTCAAATACCAACAGAATGGGCATAATGATTTGTGCATTAGAAAACAATCTCACCTTTTGATTTCTCCCAAAATGCTTCAAGTAACCATTCAATAAAAGTGTATGTCATTGCAAAGGAACAGGTAGGAGAAAATTAGCTCTGTATTCTGTGCCTGACATTGGTCTACAGCAGATGCCCAGGAAAGAATGTAACAGTAGGCAGTAAGTAGCACTACTTCTCCAGAAAGTTCTTCCCAAACTTCAAGTAGCCCATTTTTCAATCATACACAACATCTGTGCATCTCCAAGGGTCCATCTCCACCATGAATTTCGGATGTTACTTTTTTCCCCCAATCTGCGCTAACATGGATTTTAGTACGTGGAACAATTTTCTGATCTAAAGGAATTTCATCTTTCAAAGTTGCAGATATCATATCCTCATGTTTTTTTTCAGTAAATCTCCAGTTTAATTTGAAGATCATAATTCTTGCACTAGAAGGAAACAAATGCTCCCTACCCATCTTCTTCATATCACTTACAGTCCGAATATTTTTTATACCACCCCCACTTCCACCCAGAATTATAAAAAATATTTTTAATGTAAAAAATGCCAAATAATTTGCCAAACAAACAAAACCCCTAAGCATCACTAAGCTCTGATTATTCTTTAGCTGCTTCCAAGATAAAAACAACTATGGTATCCCTCAAAGTACAGGAAAATCTTGTTAAAATTAATTTTAAAGACCTATCTTCAACATCCATATTTCTGCTTCCTAAGGAGAAAAAAATATCTATGCTAAGTGAAGGATGTAGAATGTTTCTGCATGTTGCTGTTTGCCTTCATAAAGCTGTCCACTTACGCAGATGGCAAATAGATAGCAGAATGGAATAAACAGCCTCATGGAATAAAATGCTCTGCAGTCCCAAATTGTGGAGCTGCTTGTTCTGGGGACTCGAATATGTATTAGGTAGAATTTAGCTTGTAATACAGGAAAGGTCATAAAATTAAAATAAATCTACATCGGAAATACTGCAGATAAATAAGGAACTGAAATTTAAAAGTAAACCAAACTGAAAGCATTCTAAGAGACACAAAAATCAGCTAGCAGTATGACAAAGAAACTTAACAAAAGTTTCACTTGAAATACAATTTAAACACTTCAGTCCTAAATCACAAAGTCTGTAAGACTGGAAACCACTTGCTTTTGTCTCCAAAGGTGTCTTGTGGTCTGCCAGTGTAGTTTGTGGGTAAGCACGTCAATTCTAATCTTTTGTACCACTCCTGTAATCTAGGTAACACATACAAGCCTTGCAACATCCAACAGGAAGCAGAGACAGCTGCTGTGTAATATACATAAATCGACTGTATGTACAGAGGGATAATGCATGAAATGCAGAACTTCAGCAGTATATAAATCATTTAATTCCATTCAGTTTGAATTAGTGGCAAACTACAAAGAAATTTTCTTTTCGCAGTATGTGATTTATGTAGAATTTAGTAACAATTAGTTCAAGATTTACCTTTGTCAGTTTTTCTTGCACCTTTACTGAATGCAAACTTGTAACATTCCAAATTTCCTATGTGTTCTTTTCCATATAAAGTAACTGTTTTAATTCAGTGCTACCTACTAGAACTGTGTAACAGTAAAAATGAACAGTAAAGATATTTCACAAAAGTTGCTTTCACTTAACATTTAGTGTCTAAACAAAGGCAACTTCTATGAAGAACTATCACTCCTTGTGCAGCCTGGAAGTATGTAACCCAAGTTACATTTACGTTACATCAGATAAAGCACATTAACTGTAAGGTCAAGTGACAGAGTGTAGGGCTCACCAGACCTTATTTCTTGTGTCAAAGATGGGGCAACCAAGCTTGTGGACTTACTGATAACAAAGTTGCTCCACAGAAACAACAGCCTGTCAGGGCTGCACAACACAAAAGCATTTTAGGTTAAAATACTAAGCCATATGCTGTCAAGAGTACTGTAGAGAAACCTTTTGAAAGTGGATGGGGGGGGGGGAAAAATGAGAAAGAAATAAAATGCAATAATTAATGTAAATACCAAAAGGCAATGTGACAAATTTCTGAAAAGGCAGTGTCTAAGTCCAGTGCACATTAAGAGTTCTGGAAAAAAGTTTACCTCATAACTTCCTCTTTGTGACCATTCTGAAAATTTCAGCTTTTTACACTAGTTTCTGCCTTCAGAAATAAAGCCATAAGGCATAAGCATCTAACAAGTTGGTCAGTATGGAAGAAAGTGAGTGTAGCACTAATCTGATACCAGATACATGTAAGATTAACAAGACTAGCTATTGGCTAACAAGAAATACTGCAGTCTCTGAGTATCCTTCCATTATGCATCAGCTGCTCTTTGAATGTTGACAGGGTGTGTAGAACTCAGCATTTTAGATAGCAATATAAACTATGTTCATTATTTTGATTCTAACCCATATTTGGTTACTCAAGTTTGTGCAAAGAAAGTTACATGAGAGTACGATCTAAGATGGTGTGTGCAGAGCAGATGTCTACTGTACAAGCCTCGTAACCATGTTCTCAAAGCTCCAGATTTTGTCTGTTTGCTCTGGGCAAGTGTTCATCAAATACAAGTTTAAGACCTACTGTGAAGAAGTCAATATACAATTCAGCTTATCACACTACAAAAATCAACTGGTCAGGTATAAAAGGAACCAGGCAGACACCTTGCTAGAACAAACCAAAAATCCAATACATTAATTCCATTTATAGTTATTTCATCTTATTTGAAAGGTAACAGAAAAGGCATTATCTTTCACTATTTAATTTACCTTCCACATTTAACAGCAATGTGCCTCATTGGTTCAGCTTCGAATGCCATCGTACCAGTTTCCAGCATGGGCAGTTTAACTCAGTAAATGAAACAAAAGCTTGACTTTACTACAAATAAGTCTTCTTGTAACATAAGCTGAAGACCGAATGTAGCATTACTATTCCTAGGTGAGTAATATAAAAGCAGCCGAAATGTATTCTTTAGGTTGCAAGCTGCACCATATTTAAGGTGCATTCAAAATTTTGAGCTCAGAAAAGGAAGATCAAAATTATTTCAACAGACTCAGACTGCAACAAAGGGAAAGTGGTTGGAAGTTTTAAAAAGTGTTAACAAAACCTTTAAAAATTACAACGAATAACCTGAAATTGTATATTGAGAATCCTGATATGTAGCTGATTTAAGCTGCTACACTGGAATGGACCAGAGAAATATCTTAAATCTGAGGGTCAAACTCCCCTCCATTACAAACTTAAGAGGTGTTACTGCAGCAGCTTGTTGCATCTGTGCTTCAAGCAACACCACCTCACCACCCCACACCTTTTAGTGAAGAGAATTCAGCTTTAGATCTCAAGCAGTGACACCCTCTTCAGCGTTGTCTGGTGCTCCTCACTGGTGTTCTAAGGTTTGCCCTGAATGTGGCTACTAGCCTGGTTTACAAACACTGATGGAACAGTAAACCTCTGACTGGAATTCTGCAATTAGGATGAATCATGTTGTTGCCATATCTTGGTACCATCACCATCTGATGGACTGCATCACAGAACTGAATTAATACTATCTAGCTCCTCCAATTTCCACTGATACAGGAACATGCATTAACATTCCGGGCCAAAGACACGAAACAGTGTTTCATCAGAAGGCCAGAATATGGACTTATCGTGCAGTTCCCTATGTTCAATATTAGAATTTGCCCATTATTTTTTTCCATCCCTCAGATGGAGAGCCTGCAATTCTTCTGATGTAAAACTCTGTAAATATGCAGTAGTGGAGAGGGGGGAAAAAAAAAAAAAAAAAAAAAAAAAAAAAAAAAAGGTTCATTAAGTGGAATCAACACTGATGGCCACAGCATAACATTTAATCTTGTTTCACACGCACCCATCCCCACCCCTGTCTTCAACTATAACATTTGCATTAATTACGTCCATTTTAAAGGTTCCACGATATTAGATGGTAACTATACAGTCACCAAGAACTCTTTTCCTGTACCAGTGCCTTTTACATATTAACCAGTTGGGAGGTTGTGGTCAGCATGTCACATACACCATCACCCTATCTTCAGGAAGATGAATTTGCAAATTTGTAACGCTTTCCTCAGGTTTTGCGGAAGTAGAATCAAAAAGCAGCTAACCAAAAAGCAAAGAACATGGTCATTAATGGATCTACATATAAAAACACTTCAATGCAGATCTAAAAAAAAAGTTAGGTTATTTAATCAATACTGACTAAATTATATTAACATTTAGCAGTTGAGGCCAAACATTTTTCTCTCTCCCTACTGCCATTTTATTCAGATGCTGCTGTTTCAGGTATCACGGCAAGCAAAGTTCTTTGCTTAGCAGCTATGTTAATATGAGACTTAATTGTTATTTATTAGCACAAACTTACCCATAAGTACTACATACATTTCAGACTTAACCTTTCATTATCTCAAAATCAGCTCAGAATGAAGGATTGCTGTGCCTGAAATACAAGTTTTCCTCCAATGTTTTTATTTTAAAACCAAACAAATATATATGCAACCATAAGAGGGAAGAAAAAAGAAGCAATTAGTAAATGAGGACTTCCAGGCTTTAAGAAACTCTATGTAAGGGAGCATTCATAAACACTGCCAAGGTAGAATGTGTCTACTACATAGAGAGTTTCTTCCTACTATTTCTATTCGTCCTAAAATAAGATACTTTCCTATACTGTTTACTTAGTTTGGAAATTAAAATTAAATTATAACAAGCACACATGTAGAAGAGGAAGGTTCATTAAGATTTGTCTAGATGTAACTGTTTAGGAATCACTAATATTACTCATAAGAGTATCATTGTTCTGGGAGCCAATGAACCTCATCTTCATTCCAACCTGTACACACCAACTTATACACAAACACATACACAACGGTACATCTTCATGACAAATGAGTTGCTCAGCCAGGCATATGACAAACGCTTGTATAAATGATGCAACAGCTTTCCAACAGGAATTCTACTTTTCCACTAAAGAAGTGGTTTCTTGCCTTTTAACCCTACACTGAGCAGAGGAAAATGTCAGTACAGTGCCTTATTTATTCATAATACAAAATATGCAAAATAAATATCTGGTTTTCTTGGAATTCTACAAGCAACTTACTTTCTTGCAAGGTACCAAGCAAGCTAGTTATTGCCCCTTAATGGAAAACCCCAGGTTATTGATTTTAAATTTGTTTTTAAGTGAACTTAATGATTGCTAAAGGTGCTGCACTAATGGCCACTAGAGACTATCCTCAATCTATAGCATAGAGAGCATTCCAAGATCCTCCGCTATGTTATAACTCCCAAGGGATTGGTCCTAAAAGGTTGAATCCACTATGACCGTTAGGAAAATGCCATCTACACCTAAATGAAGAAAAGATGTATTCATTTAACAAAAGCAGAAAAGGTAACAAACAAATAATTAGGTTGCAATGCTACTATGGATTTAAGCAACACTATCAGAGCTGAGTATTCGAAGATGCATGGAAAGAGCAGCAGAGTACAAGGCAGCACATTGCATTCAGGGAGCATTAAGTAAAGACATTTCTTCACAATGCAGGGTGAACCGAAACGAGCCGGTGAGCACAGGAGTTACATAAGCTGTTTCGGGACCTTCTGATTTTTTTTAACTAACAAAGTTACTACAACTATTAGAGCAAGGAAGTTCGAAGACAAATTTCATAGGTTGAAGGTTTTGGCAGTTTAAAGCTTAAAAATCTGTTAACTGGTATTAAGCAAGCATCCTTTTTCTTTTTAAGCAATCTCAGTATACAACCACATAAAATTCATCCTCACAACAGCAAAAACTAAAAAAAAAAAAAAAAAAAATTCACCTATATCCACATGTGGACTCCTGTACTTGCACAAATACATCTTATTTTCTAACTAAGTTAGCCTTAAAGTTTGTAGCAAAGACATAAAGGGGCTTATTTTCATGCACACAGCTCCAAATGCAGTAGATGCTACACAGTGAAATGTGATTCACTCATGAAATTAAGGAAAACAAGACAGGACATAAATGTTGCCCTCATTTAATGCCAAGTCACATAACTAAGCAATTTTTGTTCTCTTACATGCATGGATGAGGGAAAAGTGTAACAGTTACTTTTATTACACTCATTTAAAATAATGCAAGCTTGCAAAATCAGGTACTGAAGCTGTACTTTTAGATAAGCAGAACTTGCTACAACACAAGAGATAAGGAAAAAAGGTGTGATTAGAGATGGCAGTATTTTATCACTTACCTCATGATGCAGCTCAGCTATCTGATCTTTCAGTTCTCTGATGTACTGGTTAGAATCAGATTTATTAAGCTGCCCTTGAATTTTCCCTTCTTCTTTCTGTTTTGGTTAAAAAAATAAATCTTATTCAGATTATTTATGGATATGCTACATTTAAAAAGAAAAGATCTTATTTTAACTGTCTGCCTATTTTTGTCATGAACCAAAGCTATTCAGACATCATCCAGCACTTTTCATCAGGTTGAAGTCACAGCAAGTATATAGGGGCATCAGTGACCAAGCTGACCCACTCAATACCAACCATGGTATCAGCAGGATGCTATGGAGGAGCAAGGAGAATTAACAAAGCCTCACACATGGAATTCATATCCAATGTACATGGCACATGCAATTTAGTAAAGCATCCCTACAGAACTATCAATAGGAACATATCTTAGTGTACATTATTGTCACTAACACAAAGTTTTCATTCAGTAACAAGCAATTGACCTTTGTTTCCCAGTGACAAGTAAACAAAACATGGGTTTTCCTTGCAATATAGGACATGAGCCAAGACATACTACATATAACAAGCTTTTTCTCCCCTTAAAAAAAAAAAAAAAAAACCCACACTTAAAATATTGTGGTATTTATCATATAGGAGTTCCAGAGAGCATTAAATGAAGATACATCCCATAGAAGCAATGCCTTGAGAGGTACAAAGGACAATTAGCAAGTAATAAAAAAAAATTTAAAAAATCCAGATATTAAAAGGAACATGAGATTTCCATCATTTGTCAACCAAATGCAGCTCCTAAGTTTCAAGATGCACACAAAGGTGTCATCTGCACTCAAATGCCTACAAGATTAACTTTCATCTTGTCTCTAAAAGGGATTCGTAATGTGACTGCAGTCAACTTGGCAGATCTGAGACACTTAACCACCCTCAAAGGAGAGGGCAGCCCATGTTTTCAGCTTGCTACTAGTAAGTTAAGAGCAGCTTTGGTTCTTTTTTTTTCCCTGAGTAATTTATGAAGCAGCCACCAGCTTTAAGGGACAGAAGCATCTTTATTTTATACAAATCTTTACCTTGACTGTCAATCACATCGTACCATTACATTACAGAAATACAAATATAATGGGAGTAACTGGTTTTGCTACTTGGAGCTCGTTTTGATGAAATTTTTATTATACTTGACACATTCAAGGTCATGTACAAACAGAATTTAAATAACTTCAAGAGTGAAAGGTGCCCATTCTTCCTAAAAGCTTTAATATAGAGATTCTTTCAGATCATCTATCCGAAATATCAGAAAACATACTACAACATTAGTGGAAAGGGTAATATATCACCTTCCAAACCCTTTTACTGCATTGAACACTGTCAGTGTTTGCAATCTCAAAGCAATTTATGTAATTTCAGACTTCATTTTTCTTGCAGCAATATATGGATTATATCACTAAAAAACCCAAGTTCGTCCTATTCACTATTAAGTACCAGCATTTGCAACATGGAGGCAGATCCTTTAATTCCATACTGAATCAACTTTCCAAGGCAACTTAATGGCTCAACTTCACAAAAAATATTTATGTTAACAACATTAGTAATTGTTCCTGTACTAAATAGGGTAACAGACACCCCAAAACCCATCACCTCTCTCTACAAGGATGACTACTGGTATTGGAAAAGCCAAAACAGAAGCAACATAACCTGTAGACTAAAAATAATGTTGTTTAAATCTGCGTATAGTAAAAGCTTCATTGCCATCAGAAACTAAGATTCCAGACAAGGAAAATGACCTGATCTCTTGTGGAAGCAGAAATATATGACAGAATTGCTTGCCTACATCCTTTCCCTCTGTTTGAAACCATGACTTTTCCATTTAAGCCTCTTGTTCTATTGACACCAAATTACTATGTAACCATCCACTACAGTATGAGAAAGAGTAAAGAAAGGTTTTACTATAAATGGATGCCACAGCACTTTTAAAATGAAAGTGTGATAAACAGCTGAGCAAACATTCAGACTGAGTTCACAAGAGGACATGAATCAGGCATTCCCAAGACAGTAAAAACTAACAGCAGAAGCAATAACATTTATTAGCTTAAATTTGGCACTGCACAAATAGCTGAAAGCTATTCCTGTATACCATATTGAGTTATACACATTTGTTATTTTTAAGCATGTTTATTTTTACCTTTTATTCCATAACTAATACTGTAAAGTTAATGCAGATAGAGTAATTTGGCACACGCATTTGCTCATGGAAGAATAGACTCTAGCTCAAATCAATTGGCACTGAATGTAAAGCATAAACCTGGCTTGAAAGATCCTCACGGTTAGGAAAGGGCAAATAAGTTTCAGGTTTCTTTTCAGAACTAAAGATTTTGTAGTGCTGACAATTCACCAAAATGCATTTAACACAAAAAGGAATGCTGCAATGTTTTTCTACAAACATATTTTTCAAAGAAAAGTCATGCTGTGACTTCCTCTTGCAACATTCAAAACACTAGAGGTCAGAAGCTGAACCCTTTAACTGGCTGCAAGAGAAACCATATATGTCTAACTAAATAAGCCCATATTCTACAAGCTACGAAGTCTGTCTAAGGCAGGTAAAATGGAAGGATGACACAGAATAAATTTTAGGACAAGCCATCAGAACCTTCTTCACAACTTCTGTTCATCTGTCTGAGCAATAGCAAAGAAAAAGTCTACCTTTTTTTAATAAGCTAAGTTGATCATATAATTAAATTTATTTATTTTTAAAAGCCACTCATGCAAATGCAGTAGCAAACCACTGGAAAAAAGGCAGGAGTCAGACACTACAGCATTAAAGTATTTAAACAATTTTTTAAAAATTAAAATATTTTCATTTCTTAGCAAAAATTCATCTAATTTTGAGAACAGATAAGTAGACAGATGAAAGTTTACATATTTCATACACGTGTTTTATAAAAAGTAGGTTTATCTGCCAAGCAAGTTATCCAACATTCTTTAAAACTGTGAGAAGAGATTGATATTTCTCATCAATACATACCTTTATTTTCATACAAGTACAAAATGCTACTATGATCTGCTAATGGTTTCACTTTCCAGTCATGCTTCATATCTGCATTAAGTGCAATTACTTTCCAGCAAATTTCCAGCTTCTGATAAGCATTTGTTAATCAAATGCAAATTTTAATGTGAGCAAACTTAAGTTTGGTAATAAACTTCTTTAACAGTAGTACTTCATTAGGACAGGTTGACCAGTCTGACTCTCCCCTTGAGCACCTGTGAGCTACTGCCCCATATCCTGGGGGTACGCCAGGGAGAAGAGACAGGCATCTCCTCAGGAAGCTACAGAGACCAGTGAGGTCCCCCCTTAAGCCTTCTTTTTTCCAAGCTAGACAATTCCAAAGTCTTTAATTGCTCCTCATAGGACTTCACATTCACAGCCCTTTTAGCAGCTTTGCTGCTCTCCTCTGGACACATTCAATGACTTTCATATTCTTCTTAAATTGTGAGGTCCAGAACTGCACACAGTACTTTAGGTGAGGCTACATCATAAGTTACTGAACAGCCTCACTGAGATAAGAAAAATTTAATGGCTTTCATATAACTTGAGTTAATTTAATGCCTCTATTGTAGCATTTACTTCAGTAGGTACCAGGTTTTACATTCTGCATTGGCTGTATATTGTGATTTAATAGTTTCATACTACTGTGCTTGAGTAATTTTGTACTTCTGAAGAAAACACTTAGATCAACTGTACTGACTCAAAAGTGAATGTTAAGATCCCACTTACAACTTAAAAGTCTTAAAGGTATAAACATCACACATTTTAAAAGGAAACAGCATAAGCAATTAGTAATCTCTCTTTTTTTTTTTTTTTCATCTAAGATTATACACATAGGATGTGGGTTGTTGGTCTGGGCTTTTTGTTTGAGGGGGAGCACTATTGCAGAAAATCTGTGTTATTTGGCGAGGTCATGACACCAGGAAGAGTAGCTGGTCTCTGTGCAAATCATAGTCATTTTAACTTTAACATACAGTGAAAAAGCCAGATAACCTACCAATAGGCAAAGTGTGAGTATTATCAGCATGGCAAAGCCATGGAAGTTAGTGAATTCTGAAATCGAGGAATTTTGTTTAAAAACTCCCCACAGTCGTATGTGATTGAATCTCTACATCCATTTTCCTGGGGTAGTGCTCCTCCACAGTGCCTCCTCTTCCCAGAAGGGTTTTTGTAAAAGTAATGTCAGTTGGTATTACATTGCAATTAAAGCTCTATCATCTCAATTTCACTGGTTTTGAAGATTAAAAACTCTTCCCAGTCTTATCTCCTCTAGCAGATGAGCTGCACCAGCATTAACAGAGTTAGAAACCCCTCTATCAGGGAAATAAACACCCCAGTGGCCAGGTATCACCTCTGCTCAAGCAAAAAGGTACTCGTAACAATGTAAGCAGCCAATACATAACCAAACCTCCTGCTTCAGAGACTGTGTATAGAAATGGAGTAGTAGCATGGTCAGTGAAGCAGGAAGTGAGCCCTACAGACAAAAAAAAAAAAAAAAAACAACCAAAACCAACCCAACAACAAAAAACAACCCCACAAAAAACACAACACCAAAACACCCAAAAAACCCCACCAGCTGCTAAAACCAATCTCACTTAGGCCCCTGCAGTTTCAGAAGCTTTCACCTCTTTCATCCTGCTCTGAAGTTCTAAGGTGACTGCACTCATGTGCATACCAAGAGCTACACTGATTGCTCCCTTTCCCAAAAATCTGCTTCTTAGAATTAGGAATTCTTACCAGTTGAAATTCATAGCTGTAGTATCATATTCAAATACTCCTTTGTTTGGCTTTCTAAGAAAACCAGCTTTTCTGTACCTCAGAAAGAAGCAGCAACTAAAGAAACACACCTGATGCCTGTTGAGAGCTACTGAGCATGTGGAGACCTCCTAAACTTAAATCAGCACAGGACTAGTATGCATAGCTGGCAACACAAGGACAGACTGCTTCGAAGAAGTCACTGATCTTAAATACCTGAAACCATTACTGTATAGTATCCCCAAAACTCAAGTATAGTAGTTATGATAGAACAAATTTTAAATAACTAACTAAATAAACAAATAAATCACTGGAGACCACATGGGCACATTGTAGGCCTTAAGCCTGCTTTGACTCATCAACCAGTGCCTAATTTAAAGTATAGAAGACCAATGCAATCAGAATTCAGTTTCTGAAACAGTCTTGATCACATCAGAGTAGAAAGAGAAATACGCATCAACAAGAAAATAAGCCACCATTTAAAATAAGAAAGTATCTAGTGTTGCTTTCACTTCAATAACTGCTAACTTAAATACAGAAAACCAGACCCAGTGGTGTTATAGGCAGCCGAAATACTGGCACACCAGATGATAAACTGTTAACTGAGAAACAAACATCTTCACACACACACAAAAAAAAAAAAAGTCTACAGGGTTGGACATTTTCCTAACACCCTTAGCTTGATCTTTTCTGACTTAGAAATATTTACTTGCTAGCAATCCCGCTTAGCCTCTTCTCATGGGAGAGTTAAATTCTTACTCTGGGGCAAAAGACACTGCATTAAAAATGTAAATGAAGTTTATTCAGAAGGGTAAGTGTGGTAACTAGTGTCCTTTCAGTGACTTTACAGTGACTCATTCTAGACTTTCAAAAAACACATCACTAACATCACACACCACTATTGATAAGACTGAAAAAGTTTCCTGTAATTTGAAAAAATGGAAACAATTTCTTCACTCGACAGTCAGTACTTGGAAAAGTTATTAAACAGAGGTCATAGAAAGGCTTCCTTCTAACGAAATGGTGCTAAAAGTTTAAACTGTGGGGGAAGAGAACTAGCACAATCATGGATTTCCTTTCCAGTTGTTCTCAAAGCAGTTTTGACATGGTTAGATAGGGTAAATGCAACAACATTCTCTGAATCTGCCAGGAAACACATCAGGAGGAAGTGATGTTACCCCTGGTCCAGATCAGCTTAACAAAGAAGAATGAATTCTTACAGATAGTTTTAGCTTTAAGATGACTCAGACCTAAAACCAGATTTCTATTATTACAAGTGTGCTCTGCACCTCCTCAACCCAAACCAGCCATAGTATTAAGAGGATGCTACAAGTTACCAGCCTGAATAGAAATGGTGGGAGAGAGATTACATAGAGATTGCAGCTGCACCAGCTCTGCTTCCTCACTCTGCATACACTTCCACAAGCTCAGGGTTCTGGCCCTAGCCCGCTGATTGACTAACTTTTACTGATGTAATCTTGCCTGAATTTCTCTTATTCTTCCTTCAGCTATGGCAAAGAAAACAGAAAAACTCCAAAACAACCACACACCAAAAAAAATCCACCACCAAAAAACCAAACAAGGGACCAACAGGATTGCCAATGCAACATGCGCTCAGAAGGAACACTTGCTATTACGCCACAAGTGTAGCAAATCTTGGTAGACTTGTCTTTGAAGCTTTAGGAAAACACATGCAAGCAAAAAGCAAGAGGGTTTTATAGGCTGGTATTAAGAAGTTACAAGCATTTGCTTACTGCAGGTTGAAGCTTATCAGGTCAGTTCAGCTGAAAATAAGAAAGACTAATTCCTAAAGAAACAAACTTGAGGTTTTGCTGATTAACTATAGACACGTTGGGAGACTATATCTATTCCTTAGCCATGGCTGTCTGCATCTCACAAAACGATGGGACAAAAGGGAACAGAGTGCATGTAGTTTGGCCAAAACAAGTAATTTATCTATGGGATGTGAGCCTCTAACCTTTGCAAGAAAGTAGAACATATCCTGTTAAAGAAAACAGCTTCTCCCTTATGTGGGGGTACAAAAAATAGCAGCCCAGCCATGCAAAAATCCATCCTTCATTTGTTAATAGTTTGCTTAAATGTTCTGCTCAAAGTCCAGAAGCCTGCTAAATACTTCCAAGTCATATTTGGTTCCCAAGCTGAACTAGCAAGTGAGAGAAAACAAAGGCTGACAAAGTAAACCCTTGTTTATACATAACTTCAGGGGTTTCCTTCCTCATTTCTGCAGCCCAGGTATATGCAGCATAATTTAAACTTCAATTTATTTTTGCTCAGGAAAAAGTCCTGCATTTCTTTTGGTTAAGAATATCCATCCTGTATTGGGCTGTAAGTTTAAAAGCCTAGCATTAGGAACTCAATGCCTGAAGAATACACCAAAAATAGCTCCCTAGCACCATCATAAACTGACATCGTGCTGACAAATTACATCTACTATTAAAGTTATCTCCTTCTCCCTCTGTCATTACTGCTAATCAAAATGAAGAGTGACCCAGAAACTGTGATTTAAATCTAGCATTTGTGTAATGTCAGATCAGTTCTTATGTGGGAGTAGTGATACTCTGTGTAACAAATTTAACACCAGTGTCTTGCACCTACACCTACATGAGCATTTAAAAGAAAACTGTACAATTTAGGTTAAGCATTGCTATGGAACATGTGGACCTGGCAGTGAATCCCTAGAGCTTCTTAGAAAAGCACCATCCCCCTCAAAAAAGGGAAGGTTATGTGGCAAGTTAACTTCCTCCTTTCATCTTTATCAGCTTTGAAATGATATGACAAGCAGACCTATGTGTGATGCTGGGGGTAAAAGCACAATTACTGTGCAACTGAAACCTACGCTCCAGGAGTAGCTAAATATATTTCTGGTACTAAATATTGCATTTAAGAGTCATTAAACCCTTAAAAAGCCCTCTGCTCCCCACATAAGGTTACAGCAATTCCAGTGACAAGTTGAATGGAAGAGACAGGGAGGCAGCTCTTTCTCCAGTGATGAAGGTATCTATGATTTCCTTAAAAAGCAGGTTTTGTTTAAGGTCTATTATCAGCTGTATGTTTTACCATTTACAAGCTTGGTGAGTTAAGGTTTTCCTACTCCATTATTACTTTATTTTGGTACAGGTGTTTCAAAGGCCTTTGAGGATTTGTAACCAAAAAGGAAGTTTTGATTATAAGTTTCATTGTTACTGGCAAAACACACTGGTCAAAAATATCTATTTGCTTACTGAATCTTACCAAAAAAAAAAAAAGTCTCAGCCAAAGAAAAGCATTTCAAGTGAGACTAGAGTCTCAAAAAATAAGTAAACTGGCATTAGAGGAACTTATTTCTACTAAATCACTTTTGTTTTAACTGTATAAAGATATTTAACACTCCAAGCCTCCAGACCAAGTATAAGACTGAGATCAATAGTTTACCAAAAGCCTAAAAGGGCAAAGTCATTTAATTAGAAACACGAACCATGGCTACAGAATGACTTCATACTCCAGACATTTTCAGTTGTGCAGAAAATCAAGAAGCTCATGAAGATAATACAGATCAAGAAATCATTAGCAGGCAATCATCTAAGAACACCAAAAAGATGGGAATTTGAAATGCACTGCAGTAGGAAACAAAACAAGGCCACCTAGAATATGAAACAAACTAAAGATTGCATCATGCAAAGCAGTAATTGTGAAAAGGAAGGAGAGATGAAGCAGATAAACAACTGAACATGAGACACTGCAATACCATGACAAAACAGGGACAGTGTAATCTTTGGATGTATCAGACAGAGACAAGAAAGAGATTATGTTGCTGCCCTTAACTTCTTTACCTGTGTTATGACAGGATATTATAAAAATCTGCATGCAATTCTGACACCTATAGCTTCAGCAGAAATATGGGAAACTGGTATAAAAAAATTAAGCACTGATGATTGGACAAGTCAAACACCAGTAGAAGCATGACAAGTTCTAAAGTCTGAACTGAAGTAAAAATAATGCAAAATGAACACTAACATTTCACCTATAAAATCACACTGTTTGAAGTAGCCTTCAAACTTGATTTGTTTAAGTAAAACGGTAACACACGAGTAAAAGATTGACCTAAACTCAGCTACTCATTATCTTACTAGATGATAAATGACTCATATGCAATGCTTACTAATCTAAGTATTTCTAACATACAGATCACAGCATTATGTGATTAAAAGAAATTATTGCTTTATCTTTCAATAAATTTAGTGCCTGCTGTGCTAGAGGAAAAACAAAGTGAAAATTCTTTATGCAAGCTCAATAAAATTTATTGGTACATTCCACAAAAGAAGAGATTAAAAAGTTGCAAGTAGTTGAGAAGAAGGCTTTGACACAATGCAGTAAAATCATCACTTCAAAGGAAAGATTTCAGAGGGAAGAAAGAAGCAATTCCAGGATTAAAAAAAAAAAAAAAAAACAAAAAAAAAAACCAACAAACATAGAGAGTAACTAACTTCTAAATTATGAGTAATAGCCAAGAAAATATTTGCTGACAGGCGCAGCAGAATTCCGACAGGACAACGGTATACGAGTATGGGAAGGACAGATTTTCATAGTGAAGAAACAAAGAGTCATTTCTGGTTCTCTCAAGGGAAAAGAGAGTTCATGGATCAGTGGAAGCTCCAAAAAGAACTGAAAGGATTAGGAACAACACAGAGGCCAAAGAATGCATCTTCATGACATGGTAGGAGTAAATAACATAGCTCGTTTCAAGATTTACATCAAGGGAGTAAGTTTTACTTCGCAAAGTGCCTTGTATTCACAGTAGGTTAATATGGAAAGAAAGTGGAAGAAGGAAAAAAACACAAAGTACAAAAAGTAATCAGTATCAAGTTACACATTTAATGCCATCACTTGTTACCTGGATTTCTAATTCAGCAATATGCTGTTGGAGTTCAGCCACAGCTGCGATGCGGTCTGCCTCACGGAGCCGCACTGCCATCACCTCTTCTTTACTCTGAAAGAAGTCATAGATTGAAGCTAACAAATAATACCCGTTTCAGTAGATAAAAGACTGCACTGCTGTTACCCAGAATCATGCAGGTTAAGAGAACTTGATATCCTGCTCTGTTGAGTATCATACTATAGGGCATTCGCTTAAGAATTCAGATTTTATTTTAAACCACAGAACTGTGTGATTGACTGATACTGATTCCAAACTATAATAATCTTTTAAAAACCTAAAGTCTATGTAGCCTTGAAAACATGTTGTTTTCACTTTCCAGGTCTAGAAAACAGTGGTCTTGCATTCTTGTAAATTAAGGAGTACCAATGTAACAAAAAACCCCAACACTCGCCTCAACTTTTGACTTTATATATAAAGAACAAAGCTACACCAGAGTGAGTTACTTCATTCTCTGCCTAAAAAAAAATACATTAAGAAAAAAACCCAAAGGCACAGATATTCTCAGCCTCATTTAACTCCAGCTAACCTAGTCACAGTATACAACAAAGATCTGCATGACAGTTTAAAATAAAATTTCTAATTCCTATAATCTACAATCAGATCTCTGGTATAAGTTTAAACTATAAGTTCACCTATAAATAATAGGCTATGAGTTTGGATAAGAGAAGGAAATTTTCTTACTTCCAGTTTCATGAGGCAAGTCCTCAAGACTTCAGAGCACAAAACAATTAATATTATACTGTCAGCAGCTTGGTACCACCACAGAGAGAAAACAGTGGTAGATATTGAGTGAGCAATACTTTCAGCTAGAATGCAAATAATTCTAGTGAAGACACAGACTAGGTTCAAGTACATCTACTATTATGGCAGGCTGGTGTGTAACTCCACAAACTGCAGCTACTGTAAAACAGCTGCAGTATTTCAGTTACTGTAATGTGCTTCCAACCAACAGTGCTTAACTGGACGTCATCAGACAATTTGTGAGTGAATTGAACATGCCCAAGTTTATCCATAGTAGCTACTTGAAAACATGCTGTTTTAGAAAGGATTCCTGTAATGAAGATATACATCTACAGGATCCAATTAACAGCACTGGTAATCAGTGGAGTCCATTTTGGGGAACCCATCATGTGCCAGCTACTATTGCTAAATTCTGATGCGTGACTGCTTGAATGAAGCCAAACCCACAAGTCCACAGGATTGCACGTATTTAACTGAAAGCTAAAGGACACACTGGCTTAGTTTGACTTTGGTACCACAGATGAGTCAATAGCATTGCTCTAGATGGCACTGATGCTTTATCTCTGAAACAGAGTTGATGTGGTAGGAAAGACGGGTGGAGGCACAAATGTTATGCTAAAAATTCTTCAGCAAAACTGATTAGAAATATCAGTGCTGTGTTTCAAGAAACTATTTGAAACCTCCCCATTCTGTATATAGTTTAATATATAACACGTAGACACTTTTCTGAATAGAATCACACTTTGAAGAAGAAGTTTACCTTTGTGGGACCACAAAGCAGCAGCTGTGTCAAAATCTCAAGTAATTTTTCCAAAATGGTAAATTTAAGATTATATTGTCTAACCAGTAAAGAAAAACTTTGGTTTTCTGATTTTTACTGCTCATTCAGGACAACTCTATCCAACAACAGCAAATGAGGCTAAAAAGTATATATACATTAGCACACAAGTATTTGATTCATGATGATGTTTACCTTGCATTCAATCTCTGCTTGTCTACGTTTTGCTTCATTCAACTGAGCAAGAAGTCCTTTATTCTGTGCAGTCAGATACTGTACCTTCCCCTCTAAGTTGGTAACCTCTTGCTCCGCCCTTCGTAAATGGTTACTATTGATCTGATTCTGAAATTTTGGGGGGGGGGGGGGGGGGGAAGGGAGAGGGAAAAAATGCATGTTCAGGAAGGATCTTTGATATCAAATTAACTTCCTGAAGTCTGACAAGAAAGACTTATAGATCATTTACTATCTATAGTAAATAGTACGTATTTTATAGCCTATATAGCATATGTTTTTTCCTATTACAAAAAAAACCCCAAACCTTCTCATGAAAAAGCATTCAGAATTTTTGAAGTGTAACCAGAAAAGTTGGCATGATATTTATTTTTTTTTTAACAACAGATGATTCATTGTAAAAACATTACTGCAAAGCTATTGTGTATCTATTTTTTTCCAATGTCTTGCTTAGGTAAGGTAAAGATTGTGTAAACTTGTAGCCCAAATATGGCAACAAGCTGATGTATCCATGAAACATCAGGTTCATGAGAAATACATGCACATTTCTCTGCTCACTGAATTCCTGAAAGTAACACACCACCTTAATTAAGATCAGTGCATCAGTACAAGTCACACTATTTCCATGTGAAACCATGCACAGACCAGCACATACCACGAAAAACAATGCATTTCTACAAAAATGATAGCTAAGCAGCATAAGCACATCCAAAGACTCCACACAACACAGAAATGGGAACTACCCAAAGGTCTTCTGACTTCAATGGGTGTGATCCAGACAGCAGCATGCCTATGCCCCCTACTGACTAAAACCCCACACAGGTGGGGAAAAAAGCAACAACAGTACAACTTAACAGTAATGAAACCGTACTGACTGACACTTCAGTTTTAAAAGTTAAGGCAAAAGGGACTTGATTCAGATGGTACAGAAAAAAGTGATGCTTCTGTCAGAAGTAAGCCACGATAAGCCTTGCGGTTAACTCATCTCTTCAGTAGCACATCCTTACACGCTCATTGTTTCTGGAATTGCTGAAGCTGGTCAAGATTAGTATTTGTTTGTTTACCCTTTGGGATTTGAAGGTCTCCTTCAAAGAACCCTTACACTTAACAGTTATTTAATGGAAAGATTTATCAACTGTCTGTTAAAAAACCTTCTCAATCAATAGCCCTGTGCTTCTTGATTCAGTTGAAAGTTCACTAATACAATATGAACTCAGTTTTAGTGCCCTTTAATACCAGATTTGTTCTATTAACAACAACTTATATCCTAGTTACAAAAAAAGGAGATCTTGACAAACTAGTTACTTTTGTATTTTCTACAAAAATCTCAGCAATGGAGAATCATGCTTTTCTGTTATGGCACATGAAAGGTAAAGTTTTTGATAATAAAAAATATCTGACAACACACAGATGTTTTGCTAAGAGTCCACAGTTTAGTAACCAGATTCGTGATCTCAGCAGATAAGGCAATTTCACCAAGGGAAAAAAATACAAAAACAAAAAACCAACAAACCAACAAACCACTGGCACTTAAAGAATTAGAATTACTACTGTCAGAATAATCAGTGAGGTTTGTAAAATTTAAAATACCAGTTTTAATTGAGAATTGAGATCAATTTAATTGAATTGAGATTAACATACATTCACAGACTCTATCAAGTAGTCCACATGAGAAATTCAAAAAGCTTAGTTCTGGAAAGACTAAAGAGGAGATAGTAAAAGTAATTTGGACTGCAGGCACTGGCCTCTCCCTTTTGGTCTAACAGCATTTTTCAAAACTGCATTTTGGAACTAAAGTCATGCCTGTAGACAAAGAACATCATCAAATAGCTACCAATTTGACACCAATTTGCCAGCATTCGGCCCAGCTCATATCCTGGTGTGTTCAATAACACACCTGTGTTTCCATCTCCATCATTCTTTGTTTGGTCTCTTTCAGTTCAGCTTGAGTTTCTGCTTCTCTCAATCGGACAGTCATGAGCTCATCCTGTAGCTCATTCATTGCGTTTTTTCTGGGAGGATCTTTCCATCTTCCAGTGGTGCGAGCCAGATGACGCTAAAAAACACAACAAAGCAAAAACCTTGTGATATTGCTGACAATGCCTGATCTCTCCTGCTGCTACTCTATTTCATTGAAGGTCTCAGGATTATATGTGGGACACACTGCTATAGGGCTTGTTTGTGCTAAAAACTAGAAAACCATAGAAACTTACAAGTTTTAAAAATAGAGAATTAAAACATTGAAGACAGTCAGTTCCAGTTAGAGTAAGTCAATGAACTGCACGTACATCCTGAGATTTTTGCTTTATTTCTAACCCTTGCTACCATCTACTGAAATAACAGTACTGATCGGATACTTCCCTTTTACTAGTGGTTAGCAAGTAGCACAGGCTATCTGCCATCATCTAAGGACCAATTTCTAACATACTTTTGAAGTAGTTTCTTGTGGCAGCTGCACTGAAAGATTTTTCTCTCTTCAGCAGCTTGATCCTCAGTCATTAGTTTCTACTTGATCTCTGTGTTTCCTTTTGAAGTCTTTTGCTTTACCATCATTCATTGGGGAGAAAATAACATAAAACCAACCAACCAAAAAGCAATCAAACTAAAACACCCCCAACAAACACACACCCCAAAACCCCAAAAGTGTTGAAAGTGTACCTGCCAGTGTTCCTCCAAATCTTTGACTTGCTGCCTTAGTTCTTTCAGACCTGTCAGAGCTTCTGTTTCTCTTAATTTTACTGCAATCAGTTCTTCCTGTAATCTAGCAACATTTTCCTCATCAGGAAGAGTGCTGTTCCTCTGCAACAAGGATATGTATTTGAATAAAACTGCTTAGCAAGATCCACTCCAAGAATATAGACATAACTCTTATTGCTAACTTTAACATTCCATGCAAAATAAAACTCAAAAATCTAAGTTCCTGGATATAGCAAGTGTGTACAAGTATCTTCTAACTGTAATCTACAAAAAACCAAACCCGACGATGTAGTTTTAGGTATTCTGATTTCCAGATTTCCCAGATTGTATCCCTAACAAAGCATTATTTACACTATTTGCACACATTAAAAATACAGAGAGAAGTCTGACAGATTTTGATCCAGTTGCTATTTTATTTAAAGCAAACAAGGAACTGAAATTATACCTTTATTCTAACTTTTATCTACACTTACAGGAAAAAAATAATGTATTTATTATAATATTATTATAATGTGATTATAATAACTGGACATTGATTTTTTAGGATGTAGCTCATCTGTCTTTGAAAAGGAGAAAAGATATGTTGACCAAAAAATCCAGTAATGTTTATAAACAATGATCAAGAACAGGTCTTACAGATGAAAGTGCAAGGATGTTTTTAAAACAAACCAAAACAAAACAAACCCACACACATGAAGAACGAGAGACTAGAGACAGCTAAACTGAAAAACACATAGCAGTAGTGACTTGAGGGAAGCAAAACAGTGATGAAAGTATAATAAAGGAGGTTGGGGTAGAAAGAGAGGAAAAAAAAAAAAAAAAAAAAAAGAGGGCAAGAAAAAACACATAGTTTGCCTAATATCCCTCCACTCACTCAATCACTGGTTACCCAGTATCTAAGCTGAAGCATGATTAACCACTTTCTACTGTATTTCTCAGTAGTAATTTTCAGCAAAATCAAGTATTTTTGCAGATATGTAATATTGTAACTGTTGCCAGGTTTTCTTGATAAAGTAAAATACATTAAGACAACACAACAGCTGTTTATTAATATTGCCATGTTTCAAAATCATGGGATTAGAGTATTGACAAATATAGAGAGTGATAGGGTGTGTTTCTGAACATTTACATCACTGTCAGGATAGCCATGTGAGTCCTGGGTTACTGATCAGAAATTTCCCAGATGATATGGCCCATCACTAAGAGCTGTGAAGAGCTGCATCTGTAGGAATTTGAAGGAGTAAACTTCAGTCATTTCTTTATGTGCCTAAATGCATAATGACAGAATGAAATGCTACCATATGCCTGTGTTTATCTGGTATGCTAGAACTGGCCCCACTTCTCCAGTTCTGATTCACATTTCAATTGTCAGTGTATGCTACCTTCATGCTAATGAAGGTTAAGTAAAGCAGTTTTTGAGCTCTGCAAAGTATCTCAGGTCCCGATTTCTTAGCAACGTTAAGTGCAATGAAAACTACCACACTATCAGCTTGTCAGACTCCCATCAAGCCCATCAGATGATTAAAGAAAGTAAAACCTTGAGTGCAGTGGTTTAAAGTAATTGACTAATAATTTCTGCCACATTCCTGAGTATATAGCTCTTTAAAACTTCCAGGAGGAAGCAACTTCCAAAACTAATATAACAGAACCTGAAAAGCATGCTTTGCGTTAGGTCAATTAATGGGTTCTTATCTTTCCTTCTTTTCCTGTTTTATTTTTCAGTTTTTCTTCTAAGGAAGGTGTTTGACTGTAGGTTTGAATACAGCTCAAACTCCAGCATTAGTAATGTACAAACTGGGCTAGCACGTAAAAAAGCAGTAGAGATTTTGATACTAAACTGTGGAGGTGTTCTTTCCCTAACCATAATAGGTCAAAGAAGGAGACACTCAAGAACTTGAGACCTGAGAACGGTAATGTTGTAGTCCTTCCTCTTCACCTCCCAAACTATTTAGTTTCACATCATCTCAATGCTAAGCCTGTTGTCGCAGGATATTACCTTGAAACAGCTGAGGTTTACTGTAAGGACCCCACCACTACATTGAGCCTTCAGGATCAGGAGGAAAGTGATTTGTTCTTCACAAACCTTTTCCAGTGCAAACTGATTTTTTTCCCCCTCTTCTTATTCCCCTGCATTAGCTTCAAGTTTGAAAAGCATCATGCAGTCATGAAAACAGTGAAGAAAAGATTCTAGAGAACAGTTATGCAAAGAATTACAAGGACCTGCATAATGTTCCTAGTGCTGTTTTATACGGAGGGTCCTGGATTGATTTACCTTTTCCATCTCTAGAACTTTATCTTGCATCTCCTTCAGGGCACAATGGGATTCTGCTTCACTCAGCCTGGCTTGGACCAGCTCTTTTTCCAGCTGTAGCACAAAGTCTTCACTGTATCGTGAACTGCATTTATGCTACAAAGTTTGCAGAAATACATTTAGTATGAAGCACAGATGGTTTCAGAGGGGTTTTATAAGCCAGATTTTGTGTGAAAAGTACATTCAAATTCTTAATATTAGGAGTATTAGCTTAAGATCAACAGAAGTGCTTACCTTACACAAGCCTATTAACATGCCCACCCATACTAATAGTAAGAATACTAATGTTGCACTTCGCAAACAACTGCACCTCCAAACAGACAGATGTATGAGACCAAACCTCTACTAGAAATGAGAAGCCACAACTAACATTTCTTTCATTGTTAACTAAATTGAAAAAATCTCAAGGAGTCTGTGATTACTATATGCAGAAAAGATGCTTAGAAAATACTACCTAATTACAAGGTTAACACATGTACCTCTCTTGACCCCTACTCACTCAAACTGAACAGAAAATTTCCATAACCTCAAATTTCAAATAAAGTCATGTATGCTGAAACACACAATCACTTTGGTTTGTCCTTTCTTCCACTGCAACCTTGTCTCTCATCTGCTCACTATAGGTATTTTCTCTGAGATTATCTTCTAGGGCAAGCCCTGTGGATTTAGATTTATGAAAGAACGAAAAAAAAATCCAGGCACTAGTATAGTCTCTTCTAGACAGACAGCATAGCCCAAGCTACAAAGAAAGGTGGTTCTTTCCATGTAGGACTTGCTCCAAGACTACTCTCTGTCAACTATCCACATTCCCTCCATGGAAACAGCAGCTCAAAATTTCAGGTCATACTATCCAAACTTCAGAAGGAAGGGCAAAACTTGCATTTTTTTCCTCGGGTAAATTAATCATTAACTTACTCCTTGACTGTTGTTTAGCTAGAATTAAAAGTGAGATCTGTTCTTTCACTTGCTAAAGCACCGTAACATCAAACTGCATTTTTCATCAGGTACATCCAATTGAAGTAATACTAAGCATTTGTATTTCAAATTTTTCTCCAGTTGACAATCAGAAAATGTATTTCTTTACTGGGTCACTCTAAAATTATTTGAGATTCACCACAGTTTGTCAGGCTTGCCATGATATCCTAAATCAGCACTTAAATTTCTGGGGGGGGGGAAATAAAAAGTTTAAACCCACAGAACATGGTTACTTAGTTACTGTGTACACAGAGCAACTCTGAAAATTAAGTTTTAAAGAGAAATAATTTAACATATCTTTGTTGTCATTAACTGCATTGTGAAAAATATGTAACTGGATTCATAGGTGAAGTTTTATTCAACTAAACCCACAACTTTAAAATCCACAGGGTATTCATTATGCTAAGAGAGAGCTATTTCTTATGCCCTGTCGGCATCAAACGGTTCACATTTTTTTTCCATCTAAAAATAGCTGACAAAATTACAAAATTAACAGAAAAGTCTTTGGTTCCATATGCTTCTGTTAAGACCATGACATCTCTTGACCTTTAATGCACCATCTGAAGGCAAAGTAGGATGAAACAAGGATATACAACATGTAACTACATGGCAAAGAAAACATGGCGGGGGTTCTATTTATTTTTATACTTGTGCATACCAACTAAGCCTTTCATCATGATTTATGGTACAATCCAAAAATCAAAATGTAGACTAACTAGCCCTGGTGTTGAAATTTATTATATTTATTATGTATGCCCACAGGGAGCTGTAGTGGAGGGAATGTATACAAAGCCTTAAAAGCAAATACAGCTCACGCAGGCAGGCTTTAGTGTCACCAAGACTAGCCATTTAAGCTCCTGGGCTACTAAACTGTGCAGCTAAAGCACAAAGAATGCCTAATGTACAAAGACCGTAAGATATCTAATATTCATTTTCCCTTCGGTAATACTAATTTAATTTGCCTTATTATCAACTCACACACTGTCTTTGCCTCAGCAAGCAGTGGAGGTAGCTCTAATTCGAGTGTAACTAGAGGATGGATAGTCAGTGCTGATGCATGGTACAACTGCTTCACACGATAAAGGAGCATGAGCAACATATTTAATAACATGCAGATGCAGACAATAAGCAACAGCTCTTTCTTATTTCCTGGCTGTTTGTACAAGTTCATCAGATGATACACAGCAGCTTAAACGGACTCTACATTTCTTGTTCCAGATTCTGCTTATGTTACACAAGAATGAATGCAGTGAATCCTCTTGTACTTTCCAGGGAATTTAAAGAAAACAGTAGATTTGAAGAGCCAAATACATCATGATTTTGCAACAATATGTAAGTGTAATCTAAATAGTTTCAGTCTATAAAAATCAAACTGATATTTGTCAAACAAATAATAGCATAAGAAAATCACTTATCTCGTTTGAAGCACAAGTCATACCTTTTTTAAATTTGTCCTTACATTTCACCTACCTAAAGAATATGTTAGGAGTTATCTATTTAGCCACAACAAACTTTAACTCAAGTCCTGACTTGCCAATACCAAAACCGATGTAAAAAAACAATATTCATGAGTTCAAAGCTGTGATTTTTTGCTCCTTAAAAAGACAACATACCTTTATATACTGAATTACAAAAAATGGTAACACAAGTTTATAGTCAAAACACTGTCTGAAAGCTACTTTAAGACTGACTTCTTCAGCAAAAAAAAAAAAAACAACACACCACCCTGCTTTTATGTATATGCCTTGAGCCCCAGAATTTGTAGCAAAACCCACAATGTGAATCCAGGTTTCCAGGCATCAGCCAAACATTTTAACTGGAGTAACACTGTTCTTCGCTGTGTTGAAAAGATGTATGTAATATAAAGCATTAAAAATGTACTTCGACAGCCATTTACTTTTGAAAGAAACAAGTCCTCTGTTGGCTTCACTCAACTGATTTTATTTTCCTCCAGCTTTTCTTAAAATCTTAAAAACAGCAAAATCTCAGACTGATAAAAACCATTGCCAATATATTTTGACCAATGGCAGATTGCTACATATAATTACAAAATGCATTCCCAGCACTCTGTACTGAAGGACAGCAGAAAGATTGGTCCACAACTGCCTCACTGATTTTTATTTTTAGCATCACTATCTGTACTATTGAGTACTTGACTAATCACAGTATTTCTATTTTCTGTTGATTTGGTTTGTTTTGGTTTTACTTGCAAATCAGAATGTAACTTTAAAAAATTATATTGTAAAATAAAGTGAAGCCTTCCATAAGATCTCAACACTCATTGACAAGCTTACATTCTCTAAATCAATTATTATGTGCTTTGTTATTATTAATTACTGTAGGATGAGTTCCTGAAACTGTGTTACAGAGTTGTAACTATAACCAAATACATGGCTATAAACTACCTTGCAAAATGCATATACTTCCATCTGAGTGTTAGGCCAATCAAAACTTTGTCTTGACATAGCACACGAAGAGCCCACGTAAAAACATGATTTGAAGCATTTTTAGCTTGAACTGCCCCTCATTTCTCAGATTCCATTTCCAAGCATTCAGACTGATGAATCAGGTAATCACTGAATATTAGAATGTCACTTTTAAAGACTAAAATTTGTGTTTTCAAGGTGTAATTAACTGGGAGAAATTATGATTTTATTTTTTTTTTAAACTAGATCCAGTAGAAGCCACCTTTTTCAATTAGAAACAATAGGAATCAAAGGGGGGAACCCAACAAAACAATGGGGGGGGAAAAAAACAAACAAACTTCAGCAAATAATTATCAGGACTAAGTTAGAACAAGCTAATTACCCTAACTTCTTGAACACCCTTTTTCTTAGCATGTCTCAAAAGAAAACCTTCTGTATTCTGCTGAAATCAGGCACAACTTCCTCTACACAGTTCTTGATTTACTAGCAGTATGAGGAAGAAACCACCTTCCTCTTAATGTTTTGCTTACCCAACACTCAAGAAGCCTTTGCAGATTTCTTTATTTAAAAATTAGACATGTCAAAGAGAGTAGTACCATTCTCTTCAAAATCATCCAGGAAAATGTTTAGGCTGTTGAAGCACTGAATTCCAAGAGCACTTCAGAAAATTGTTAGGTTTACAATTCATTACCTTAGTTATCAATATTTAAAAAGAGGTACAGCTTATACACATTTTTGAAGGCCGTACATGGAGAGCTGCTCTCTACTAAGTAGTAAAAGTTTGCATCTGAAGTAAAATTAATTGTGAAGTCTTCATTTCAAACCTTACTGTTTTCTGCCTTTTTTCCTCCCTTCCTAATGACCTTAAATATATTCAGAAATAAGCAGAATACATTTTATGACCTTTAAATATAGGACTTAATATGATCATTAGTAATATTTTCAGGTCATCTGGGAAAAGCACTTCAGCATAACTTCCTTTCACTAAGGAACAATGGTAAGAAGAACCTAAACAGACTCAATGCTTTGTAATAAAGACATTCTGGTTCAACTAACAACTCAGCTATGAAGTTCCCTCAATTTCAGAGAAAAATTACAAGCTTCATTTAATTTGCGCTTATGGTGTTAAGACTTCAGTCAAAAAAATACTCTATTCAGCCTTACAAAGTGATGCAATGGAGAAGTTCTTCATACACACACACACCCTGTAAGCTCTTCCAATACTTACCTTTAAGCCCTCCAACTTGTGCTGTCAAATCTCATAGAACAGACAGAATAAACCCTAGATATTTAAATACAAATGCATAATCTTTTTATAAAGGATATGTCAGAAATACTATGGTTTAGATCAATATTTTTGCTACCAATCATTTTTGCTAATCATAAATACAACTGAAAAAATTGGGAGAAAAAAAAAGAAAAAAATTCTAAGACAATACTGAAGAGCAAATTGCTAAGAGCAAAGCTATTTGCACTAGGATGTGGCAAAAAGATTTATCGGTGCACTCTCCTTAAAGACAAATGCCCAGCTTCAAAATAAATTAATGGATTTCCACCAGGTGGGGCCCTCGGCACACACAGCTGTTTGCATTTGTTGCTTCTATTTGCATGCTTGAAAACACAGTTAAAAGCCTGTTCAATTATAAATACTACTAATGCAGCAGAATCTAGGGAATTACTAATCGAAACTATTTTATCACACACTGCTAATTCACACAGTCCTCAAAGCCATAGTACTACTCCTTACACCTCAAAATTAGTCAGTCAGTTACTAGGCACAAGTCCCTCGTTAACCACATGGATTTACAACCTCAGTTTCACACACAGTCAAACTAGCTATTATAGTCATGTTTACATTGAAGCAGAGGAAAACAAGGCTGCACACATGTAGGGTAGGAACTGTGGCTCTTAAATTAACTGCCCATTCTGCATGTTACTTAATCTACCTTCCTGTAGTACCTGTCCAATCTTCTGCCCTCACAGCTCCATTCCAACCAATTTTGCAATTTACAGTTACCTACAGTTTTGCTTCAGACAAGTTTCCATGCCTAACCAGCCTGCCAGGCTTCCCCATCATTGCTACTTAATAAGGCTCATAGCATAATTAAAAGCATTAGCTTTAAAAGTTGCATTGCCCATCAATAATCTAATAGTTGAATATAGCATTTTAATCCCTTTTGTTGAGTACAAGTAACTAACCGATGTCTCAAAAAACACATTCCAAAAGCATGTGTACTACTGTAGTCAGACAGCAACACCTGGGTAGCCAAGTCTATAAACATTTCTTGGTTGATTTCACTTGATTACAACGTATCTAGAATTTTGGAAAGCATTACTAGAGCATTTCCATCTTCCTAATCATAACATCTTCATGTTGTATTTCAGTTCTTTTTTTCTGTAAAGCATTGCTAAAGTCCCATAAAAAGCAGCATTATACACTACAGAGTTAACAGCTGATCACTAACTCCTTGCAACTATTCCAAAACCTGCACCATTTTACACTGAAATACATTAAATGGACATATAAACTATATCCATAATGTTGCATTTAAGTTGTTATTTCTTTTCAGCCTAACAGTAAATCTCACCTCTACCTTTCAAGACAAGATACATGTCTTCCACCAAAGCTCTAGAAATACTTGTAAAACCGACTGCTACACTGCAGGTAGGGTGTCTGGTAAGTGGCTGCAGTACGCTGTAGTTCCAGAAAATTATTTCATACACTTTAGATGCCCAGGGCTTGAGATAAGTACTACAATGCCACTTTCTTAAAGCAGTATGAGCATATTCACACTGACACTAGTGCATGGTTATTCAGCAAGTGAAGATTGCTTAAAGTGCTTCCTTTCCTCTCTTAAGAGAAAATACTGAGTCATTTCTAAGTAGCTTAGAGAAAGTTAACTTCAGTTTCACAATAAAGTTTGAAGTCCTGCACATTATACCACCTTAAACATAAAGTATGTACAAGCATAGCACTACATACAGCTGCTAAAAGTTGTATTCCTGCTCTATCTGCACATTAACCCACACCTTTTATTAATGTACTGTAGTTCCAGACTCAGGGATAATACCCTTTTATTTTCCAAAGCAAGAAATATAAGCATGCTAGTTAAAAAATACAGATGCAGGGAAGAAACATTAACATGAAAGAGACTGACTTAAGTGAGAAGCTATGTAAAGGCATTAGGAATGAACTCTCAAATTTGAGTATTCAGAGTGACATAATTTACAATAGCTAAATTCTTACCATTAGGAGCTACCAACAGCTGTGTGAGGTTTTTTTGCTAGTATTTTTTGGTGGTTATAGTGTTTGGGATGGGTTTTTTTGGCCTTGAGTTTTTGGCTTGGTATGTTTTGTGGTGGTGATTTAAGAAACACCATCCATCTAGCAACTTAGGTCAATCCAGGGTTATGAATCTCACCTATCCATACAAACAGACCAGAATATCACTTAGTCCAATCAGTGTAATTTTAAGCATGCGACTCACGATGAACAAGCATTTACAAGGACAGCACAGAGACCATGTCATGATGAGGAAAAAAAAATAAACACAAGTGAGTGAAAAAGATGAGATGATATGCTGCCAGGCTCCTTACCCATTGCTGCTGCTGTTGGAGCTCCCTGATGGTATTCTCAGCTTGCTCCAGTTTAGTAATGGCCTCATCACTCTGCTGTTTGATGGTGGCCAGCTCCCGTTTTACGAGATAGTTTTCCTCAGCCTCCTGGGCCCTTGTCACTTGTCCCTTAGGACATAATTTTTTTTTTTTAAGCATTTAAGGACAAATCCAAGAAAGACTGCCTTGGTGATGCTTATTTGCTTATTTCATTAGATTGGTTTTGCAAACAGCATAGAGCACAATTGGTAGAAATTTCAGGACAAGGTAGTACCTTATTATGAAGTTCAGCATCCATTTAGCAAGCACAATTGCGTACTTGCATCCAATAAAATACCGCTCATGCAATTATTACTCAGTTGTACATGCACGGAATTAAGTTCACAATATTCCATTTCAATGTTAATAGTGTCATTGAGTCCATTTATCATAGGAATTCTTACCAAAAAATTATAGTAGGTTAGGAAAAGTATTATAAACGTGCAGATATTGGGTTTATGTATTTTTAGTAAATAAAATTAAACAAGTTTCTAGCAAGAGATTAGCTCTACATTTATTCCAAATCAGCAAAGCAGGGAGAGAGTACAGCATGCAAATACGCATGCATTAAAGGACTTTGGGGTTTTTAGAGAGCAGGAAGAAGAGTCATACAGTAAAAGACTATACCTGTATCAATCTATCTGCCAAGGAAGCACTTTCCTACAAAGGAAAAATTCAGATAGGAATAAGGAAGAGAGGAAAAAAAAAAAAAAAAAAAAAGAGAGAGTGATACTAGTGACAACACAGACAAGAGCTGAGAGCAAGGAAGTGTGCAAATTCTACCCATTTTCTGCACAAACTCATTTTGCAAAATCAACAACTCTTCATATAAATTAAGGCAACTCAGCCTAAAAATCTCAGGAAGCAGTCCATCTTTCCTACAAGAAGGTCTCAAAGCCAAATTTCTGTAACATTTAAAATGCACATACAGGAGACTGGGTGTTTTTATCCAAATGGCTTGCTTCCCCAATTAACAAAAAGTCACTGATACATTAGCTGATATGATCTAACAGATAGATTCAAGACATGGTCTATGGTCTGTCCACAGCAATAAAGGAAGCCATCATTTGAGTACTATGGGACTTCTACTAAGCACTGAGGCATTCATGCAGAACTAAAGCTTCCAAGAAGATGAAGCAGAAAATTTAAGGGGTGCAAACTGGCAGACACAAGTAGACAATTTCAGCTACAACAGCCAATATTTTGTTACACTGAACTCTTGCAGTAACTTCGTCAAGCATAGTTTCTCTTTCTTTGCCAAAGTTTTCAAGAAAGATAAATCTGGAGAATAGATCTTACGAAGAGCAACTGAAGGAGCTGGGGCTGTTTAGTTTGAAAAACAAGGCTGAGGCGAAACCTCATCACTCTTTACAACTACCTGAAAGGACATTGTAGAGAGGCTGGTGTTGGTCTCTTCTCACAAGTAATTAGGGACAGAACAAGAGGGAATGATCTCAAGCTGCAACTGGGTAGGTTTAGACTGCACATTGGGATAAACATTTTCACAGAAAGATTGGCCAGGTATTGGAATGGGCAGCCCAGGGAGGTGTTTGAGTCACTAACCCTGGATGTGTTTAAAGGTCATTTGGATGTGGTGCTTGGGGATATGTTTTAGGGGTGAACCTTGTAGGAGAAGGATTGTTTTCAGATAGCTTTGGAACAACTGCGTTTGGTGTCTGACTTAGAAAAGAATGTAAGCATCTTGTAACTGAAGGGAGAAACTTGGCAGAATTTGGTTGGATGTATTAGATTATTGGTTTGCTATTTTAACCTACTGTATGCCTTAATTACATGCACACCAGCAGAACATAACCAAATAAGATGTGACAAATATGCCTACTGATAGAGTATATAACTTAGCTGTATAATGTAATAAAGGTCTTGGCCTGGAAGCTGTGCTCTAGGGTGATCGAACACCTACACCCTTACTACAACAAACCTTGTAGAGCAGGGTTATCAGTTGGATGTGGTGACCCTGAGGGTCTTTTCCAACCTGAATGTTTCCGTGATTCTGTGTTATTTTTATTTATGCATAACATATTTGCACAACAAACTTCTACTCTATCCTCCTTGAATGTACACGATTTTCACAGATTCTACAACAGAGGACACAGGTATTTGCAGGCTGTCTTTGTCCTTGAACTTTTTCTAAAACTGAAGTTCAATCTGGTTTACACAAGCTATTACTTAGAAGTTAAGGTGTATTTGTCATTTAGGTACACTAAGGAAATCATGACTAAACCATGTAGGTTAGGATGAGGAAAAATGCTTTAAAATAAAAATACATTTCCAACAGAAGAACTGAGTGTGTTTGTTCACACTTTATGATCTGGTTTTCAGATGCTGTGATAACTATCTTCAGAAGTACTTATGAATAGATAATATTTTCCCATTTTGAATTATTTTAATTCCAGTCAGAATGAGATAAATTTTCAGAATTCATTTTCAGAGTAAGTAGAGAATTTGCAAAAGCACTAGCATCTGGCATGTCATGATGAACTTCCTAATAAATAAACCAGATTGATTTCAAATCTCTGCAAATTAAGCATAAAACAGATATTTACTATTATATATTTGCTAAGAGCATCAAAGTGACTCACTACAGCTTCAAAGGTCTTAAAAAGTCTACTCTTTTCAGTTAATTTTATCAGCACTCCAGTACTAGAAACAAGTATGTTTATAATATTGTATTTTTGTTCACAACTTTCACAGTATGTCCTCATTGTGTGCATTCTTCCAAAGTACATTCAGAAATCACTTAATTAGAATTTTACACAAACCGTTTTTCCAAGAAACTGTAAGAGATTATCTTTCCGTTTTGGTACTCTAAGTTGAATCTTTATGATTTTCTTCGCCTGAAACATTAACTACTGTTTGCAACTCACAAGAGCACTCAGTTTCATTTGTGAAAAGACAGTTTTTATTCCTGGCTGAATGGACAAGAATGTTCTTGTTCTAGAGCAGACCAGCTCAGATGCAATCTGTCACAGGAAGCATGAGACCAGAACATAGGAGAGGTCACTGGAGAGCAGTGTCTACTACATGGTGGCAATGTATACACAGGAGTTAGCACACATGCTTTTAAAGTTTTATCCAGTTACAAAAAAGCCTAAACCACAACTCTATTCCAGAATAAAGTTGAGAATTAAGTCTGAAAGATACTCTCCGAACCATTTACCCAGAATTACTGCAAAAATTCAAAGGCATACAAAAACCAATGGCATCAGATTTCCTGTACTGAATGTGAATGCTGCAACAACACCTCTCTGCTGCTTCATTTGCTAGTGATGAAATAATCTGCTTTCAGCAACATCTCTCTCCAGTTATTGGTAGGTCTGTCATTTTGCTCCTACATAAAAACACCCAGCAACTTCAGGTTTTGAAAACTGAAGACTACTCTCATAATAACCTCTTTTCCACTCAAGCAGTTCACCATTTCACAGAGTCTTCTGGACAGATGCTTCTAATTCAGAGCGGAAACAGTACAGAAGTTTGGTACATCAAAATGTTTGATTTCATATTCACTAAGAGCCAGACATAACAACCTTAAGTATTTATAAGCACTGAGTAACTGCTTTGTTATTGCCATGCTATTTGGGTAAGCGTATTAGTAAACACCATAGAGTAGCAGGAAAACCAGTAAGCTGCAGTTTTGAGATTTCAATTTCATATAATAAAATCACCACATACTTACTTTTTCTAGTGTTTCAATGCGCTGTTTAAGGAGTCTGTTTTCAGTTCGTAACCTCTGGAAGGTAAACAGTTCAGAATTGTATTTCTCAAGTTATGAACTGGAAGTCTGATAAAACCCAAGCAAGGCAAGACTACTTTTATCTCATCACATCTATGAAAATCAACATGAATACAAAAATTTGTGACCTTTCTAACATCCTTTTATATGATGCCCTAGCCCAAGAGAGGAGTTTAAACAGCTTGGAATAGCAACAATGAGAAGTTGTGTTATACAAAAGATCTGTATTACATTAGATGAAAGCAATGTGTCTGCAGGTGAACCAAAGGATTTAACCACACATTATGAAGACACGTCTATCAAGTACCAACAAAGCTAGACATGGCCTTCATGCTTATGAGACATGAAGGTGCACTCCCTGCACTATGGCAGGCTGAGGAGACAGCCACAAGGTTTCTCTCATGTTCCCCCAAATAATTTACATTAAATTATAAACAAATATTTAACATGTAAGGTTATACTGAGAACTAGTTACCTCACATCTCAGCAGTGGGGAAGAATTTTACTGCATTGCATTTTTTTACCACTGCATTTCCTATAAATTTTGGTAGCATTCAGATATGAGATTTGTATTCCTAAGAGTAGAGCTGGGGATATCAGTTCAGTAATACTTTATTCTGCCAGGCCAAGAAGGAGATTCAGTGTGCTTGTTGTTCCCACCTCCCTAAAATAGCAGAACTTCTTCGCAAAGGAGAGCAAGTCAAAAGTGGTCCCAAAACAGAGTCTAGAAACAGCTTTGGATTGTTGTGTTTGGTTGGGGGTTTTATTGGTTGCTTGGTTTTGTGATCATTTTTGTTGTTGTTTTGGGGGAAGAGCGAGAAGAGATTTGAAATAAGTTAAAATACTAGAATCTAAAGGTACCATTGCCCTTCAAATTTACTTTATTCTGTCGTACTCATCTGAGAGTGTTCATTTGAGTCTTGCAAATCCTCCAATTTCAGATGCCATTATGGCAGATCTTAATGCTGCTAACTGCCCCACTGCCTCTTACAACAGTAACAAACTGCCTGAAAAAGCCTGGAACATATTTGTGCTCCCAGGTGCATGTCACTGAACTTTTCTGAAGAACCCATGTCTCAGAAACTGACACGGAACGGCAAAATGACAAGCAGTGGGCAGGAAGAAGGAAGGCTATGCCTTGCTCCTAGTAAGCTTTGTACACTGCAAGTGTCCATCATTTCTTGCATTACCTTTTCTCATGGAACTGGCTAAAAACATGACACAAGGAAGCAAATTCAGATCAAACATCATGCTGTGGAAAAGGGGGGAAAAAAAGGGCAGCAAAGGCTATTTCTGTTCCAAAAGCAAAGAGATGCAGTGATTAAGTACATACAGTAAGTAGGTCAGTTAGTAAAAGGAAAACAAACTGCACTTGCAGGGTGGGTTTTTTGCATCTTAGGTATGAATTACAGAAGGTCTAAAAGAAAAAGTGGCTGTAAACAGAAGACAGTCAAGTCTTGGTCCAATGTGTAAGAAAAATCAAGATCAATTGAAAAATAAAGTGCAATTTGATAAACTATCTTAACATGTGTCTTACAAACCTCATAAGTGGGACACCTATATCTAAACCAGCATAATCTTTGGCAAAGGAAGTCAGCCCTAATTAACCTTTAGTCAGTAGAAAACAATGTAAACTAATGTAAACTAAGTAGAAACTGGTCTCCATCAAAGATTTTTAAGTGTTCATCAGAAGATTCAACATTTTCACCAGCAGTGTCCTTCATGAGCAGACATCCTAAATATGAACACTGAAAGAAAAAAAAAATGTGAGGACCTCAATTACATGTCCCTGGAGGTGTTTAAGAACAGACTGAATGAGGCACTTAGTGCCATGGTCTAGTTGATTAGATAGGGTTGTGTGATAGGCTGGATTTGAAGATCTTGGTTGATTCTGTGATGTCCTGATACACAAACAGATCAAGTATATAGCCCCACATCCAGGAACGAAACTAACCCATAAACAAAGTTTGTAGAAGCTCTCTTACTTTAATTTCAACTTGTTCTTCCATTTCTTTTGTCTTTATGGTAGTGTATTCCTTCTCTAACCTAAAAAATATGGAATAATTAATTACAATTAGAAAAACTATAGGTGGTAACTTAATTGTTAGTGTAATATCTAAACAAATTACAGTAGAATAGATCTACAGATTATTGGTATTTCCTCTAAGTGGTCACTTGAAATACACTCCTGTAAATATTTAGACCAGACATAAAATTTAAACACAAAAGACATCTGTAGATAGCTACAGAGTATGTACCAGCACTCTTAAGTGCAGGTGGCTGCTTGAATACATTTACAGCATCAATAATTTGGAGCTACTGTGTAGTAACTACTCAGAGTAATTCTAAAGTATTCAATTCAGTATACCCAGCCAAAAAGAAAAACATCTTGAACGCCTGGAAGACAGAAAGATGCAAAGAGGTTTTAGACAACTATCTTAAACAAAACCACAAAATTGTCCTAACCAGGAATGGTAGCAACAACAAATAAAGCAACTTGAGGCAATCAATACCTCTACAGAAGGCAACCAAGGAAGTTTAGACTTGGAATAGCAAGATTTTGAACTACATACATTTATATTGGCTTCCAGACAAAATGGTTTTCTTGAAAATAGTTACTTTTTCTGTTTTAGAGAAGACTGCTGACTTTACAGCACTGATCATAGGTCACTGACAGAAGGATTGGCAAATTCAAATAGAAAGACCCTAGCACAATCTGCAATGCAAGCACATTGAATGTACAACACATTGCAACCAACCAGAGAATCACCGAAGTTAATCCTGGAAAAGCACAGTACACACAGCTTGGCTTATCAAGGCAAGTTACCACAGGGAGAAAGAAGAATTAACATTAAAATTAAGTAGTAGTATTAACCTCAGAATTTCAGATCCCAAATGAGTTCTTTCACAACTATCAATGGTATTACAAAGTTTTATCAATTTATATATTTTAACCAGCACTAATCTTGACCATATGTGCACTTTGTAGCATCGTGAATAATTAGCAATTCCTGAGAACCGAAGCCTTAAGAATTTAGGCCAGATCATAAAGTTTGACCTTCTTTCCCTACTTCACCCTCAAAAACCAGAACAATCCCTCCTTCCCAAAACAAACACACCCCTCCTCCTATGCAGATTTTTTTTTTTTTTTTACAGAAGTGTTGTCATTCCCATAACTTGCAACTTTCCTCTAAAGCTTCTAAAGTTATTGTTATAAATGAGATATAGCTTTATTGTTATTAGCAAAAATGGCAAATATGGCATGAGTTTTCTTACATAGTGTAAAACAAACAAACAAAATTAAAATATTTAATAATTAGCTTTAAACAAGCAGTAGCTTAGAAGCAGTATAATTTTCTCAAAATGTTATACCTACTTTTTCATCTTTTTTGCATTGTATTTGACTTGGTAAGATGCTTGGATTAATTTGTCTGGCCCACTGTCAAACTGATGTGGAATGACCTTTTGAAAGTGCTAAAAGCAATCAGAGCAAAAGATTACATATAATTAATAACTTCAAGGAAACACACACACACACACTACACATTTCAGACATTTCCTACAATTACTATAACATTGATTTACCTGTAACATTCCTTCCATATCAAGTTGTAGTAATTCTGCTTGATTCATCTGCAGTACAGCTAAACCTACTCGAAATACTATCTCTAAACCCTGAAAACAGAAGAAGTATCCAACAATTATTCATGGCTTTGTCAACAAAACAGAGTGAGCCTATGATTTACTGATGCAAATCTCATTCCGTTTCTCAAACGGGCAAAAGGCCTACTGAAAAAAAATCTCTCAACAAATGGTTTCTGGGTGTTTTATTTTGCCCCAAGGACAAGTAGCCTGGCTATTTGTCCCAATGCCAGACTCCCCCTCAGAAAGGCTAGTGCTGAGATAAACACTCAACTTACAGGCATTTGCTATGTCAGCTTTGTCAAACATTTTAAGTATGTAGTACAAAGCCTCCCAGGTACTTCTCAAAAAATCCATTTTAATTTCAGGCACAGTGCAATGCAATTAAACTATTAGACATAAGAGAATATCTGGCTCATGTACGATAACTTAGACATTCTTGAGAGTAACCTGAGAGGATCCAGCTTTGAGTTACTATTTTCTAAAAGACAATTGCTGAGAAAGAGCACAAATGGATATAAGCTTTTGTCACCAGTTACAACTATACAAAGCTCTAATCCAAAACAGCATGTCTTTGTGATAGGGACACTGAATTATTCCATAAATTTCTTTGGCTAGTCTTCATAATCTGAACAATAAGACATGCCAACATTCCCTCTTCTTGGCCTGCATTTTCCCATAAAGCTTTAACTTTGGCTGAAAGTAGCATTACTTTCCAACTCAATCTTTCTATAATACTGAGAAATGGATGTCCCTGTTTTATGCAATGCTAATGCATGGCATCCAGAACTGCAGGTCTGGAAATTCTTCAATAGATTTAGAGCACAAAGTTGCATACGGTTTGTACATTTACTTACTCTCCCTCCCTTGACAAACTACATACACAGACACTGTCCCCTACAAAATATCTGATAAGCATAAGGACTAAAAAGCAAGACTAGTTGAAATTTGCCTGTCATAATGGGATCTATACCACTACCTAAATAAATGCTTTTTAATGGCTACTGTTAAAGTAGAACGTGTAAGTATTGAGTAGTTACCTCAGACATGAAGATATCAAATATTCTTGTTGCAATTGGTAGTGGAAAAGTGGTAAGAAATATAGTTAAAAACCATGACGACGCATACATAGAAGTGTGGAAACTCTGAGACTGAAAGTGCACGTAAAGCTCTGGAAGATGCTCCTGGAAAAGAGAAGGAAGAAAGAAAAGAAAAACAATAAATAAAAACAAAACAAACAAACAAAAACCCCCAACAGTTAGGAGTTGTAGTATTTGACACATTTTGAATAAAAGAAAATGATTAATATTTAGTATAGACAACATCTTTGTAACACAGGATCAGGAAAGATACTCGTCATTATCAGGAACCATGCAATACAAGTCCCAATACAGAACGCCTTGCAGCACTTCTACTCAGCAAAGCACAGGCAATAGAAACACTACCTGATCATAGTAGCAATCTTGTAAATGCCTAAGTCAAATCTAGAGAGTGGGCTACAAAGAGAGCTGGAAAGATCTAAGGTACAGCCAAAGATCTGTGTCTTACTTGCTACACAATGTTCCACCCCTGATCATTATATTGGGAACTGGATCAAGAGACAAATTTGTGGGTTTATCAGCCTGACCAGGAAAAAAGGTGTTATGTGTCTCAAATACAAACACAATTTTAATTGCACATATAAGTTTCTGCATTTTCAAACAGCTATAAACTAGCTATTAACTGACGATGAAGACATTGACTCTCAGAAGGGAAACATTCATATGCTTAAACTGTAGCAATACAAAACCTCATTGTTCACTGTTTAAAGGCAGTCACTGCCACAGGTTAAAGTAGACCAGACAGCCACATGCATTTACTTCTGATGTTCTGAAACTAGTTATTGTCCAGATAACAGCCTATTACCCAACAAATGTGTCAGCTCTTGAACTCCAATTCCCAAGTTCCTTATTAATAGCTGTTGAAGGGAAAGTTTGATACATTTCATATGTACCTGTATCATGCATTCAAACTGGTACATACAAAGGCCCAGTTCAGCCATGCTTGGTTTGAAGAGCTCTCGTAGTCTGTAATCTTGCATTAATTTAACAAACACACAGAACGCCTCTTCTTCTGGCATCTATATGAAAAACAAAAAAGCACAGTAAAATCTCTGAACAATTGTAAAGATAGATCACAGTAAGTGTCTGGGAGGATTTACATTTGGGGATTTTGTGTGTATGCATGTGGTGAGGTGGTTCTGGTTTTGCTTTACTTTGTTGTTGTTGTTTGGTAGGCTTTGGTAGCGTTTTTGGGTATTGGAATTTCGGAGGGCAGGGGATGTTTTGGGGGTGTTCTTTGCTTGGTTGGTTTGGGGGTTTTTGTTGGGTTTGTTGTTTTGGTTTTAGTTGTTTGGGGTGTGTGTGTGTTTATTTTTTAGGGATCTATAATCAAGTACTGCAATGAACTTCTGTGTATATTGGATTCTATCAAGCGATTCCTAAACTGAAATGGAGATCTGCAAGTTTCTTGTAATATACCTTACCTTGTCATAAAACAGAACCCAGCAATATAAAGGCAGCTTTAAGATTAATCACATCAACGGCAAAGTACTATTTGAACTCTGAAAAGATTCAGTGTAATGGGATTGAAACAATAAGCTGTTAATAGTTGAAACAACATTCACCACGAGAGCTTGCAAGAGAAATAATCTCCCGCTCAAAGATAGTATCTTCTTGGCTAATAAAACCACAGAGAATAAGTATCGTTTGATTTGCAGAGCAAACAGCTGCCCTTGATAATTCCATTGCCAAAAGCTTAACAACAGAAAACTATTACAAGACTCGCAATAAACCACCACTCATTCTAGAAGGGATTTTAAAGGTTCACGTATTTTTAGTATCATGTTTACCTGCATAAGCAGTAATCCAACTATAAAAGCACTTCCTTGGCAGTATCCAACTTCACGATCCACCAAAGAATAAGCCTGGGAAATGAAGTTTCAAGGCTCTCAACAATTAAAACCTCACGATCAATAAAAAGTAAGCAAAATAAGAGCACGAAGCATTGTAACTTTTTCTTCCTCTCCCAAATCCACCAAGGACAGACATTTTATTCAGAAGTTTTAGTCAAATATTCTACTTGCTACTTTTATTACAACAGGACATGGACTCTGCTGTCTGATAGCATACAAAGCTAAAACTAAGGCATACCTTAAAAAAAGACAAAATAAAAACAAAACAAAGAAGGGAAAAAAACAACCACCACACATGCACTTTTCAACTACAGAAACTGGCCAAAAGATGAGACAGCTGGCATACAAACTGTACAAGATTATTACTTTAACAGGAGATTGACCAGACAAAGAAACAACAGTTTTCATAAACTTCTGTCATAGTTTTATTTACAGATGGAGGAAATGCAGTAATCTTCATGCATGTTGCATCTTGATTTTAGAATTAAGGGGGTTACTATGATTTTGAAGCCTGCCAACATGGATCTACATTGTACAGAGAAGTCTGCCTTTCTAAATTTAAGCTCTAGTACAATGATGACAGACTAATGCAAACTCAATTTTATGATGTCATTTTAATTCTGTGCTTGGGCACTGTGACCACTGTACATTTGCTTGGACCCACTATTTGCTACAACCATTTGCAGGTGGAGAAACACTTTCAAGATGAATGCTAGATCTGGTTTATACCATTTAATTTACTTCAGGCACACAACTTTGTTTTAACGCAAACTTTGTAAGGTTTCCAAATCCTTATGAATTAAAACCATCAGCCATAGGAACACTATATATTTAAAAGCCATGTTTAAAACTGGATTTTTATATTTGCTAAACCATTCCATTGATATGAAGTAAGAGTAGGTTTAAAAAACTCAAACACATGCAACTGATACAAATTCACTATGTATACAAGGCAAATTACTTTCCAAACTGTTATGCATATTCTTGCTAATGCTTTTTTTCCAAGGTCTAAAATACTGACTTACCTTCATCACATTGAACAAGACCTCCTGTCCAAGGCTGTCTTTTTCTTTAAAAAAATCATGCTCAGGGTATGTTCTAGCAATGTCCCTTCTTATTAATTTCTCACAAGGAGATGTCATTTTCAAAAGCTCTGAATACTGATCCTTAATTGGCATGCTTTGAGCACTGCACAAAAGCTGCCAAACAATTGCTCTGAAATGATGAGGTATCCCTTTTCGAACAAGCTCCTAGAGCACAAAACAATAAAAAAAGACAAAAATTAATTTGTATTTCCTGAAAACATAAATAAGCCTAAAGAGCAAAACAATTCCACAATCAAGTTCCCTGACACTCCAAAAAAATGTTTCCACCATGTCACAAACCAGTCATACAGTTTATAATGTGTAAACCTCAATTTTAGTGTGATAGATTGTTAGCTAACAGAAGTAAGGAGACTGAATAAATTTTTCATGGCTGAAATACCTAATACTATTAGTAGTAAGCTGCTTGAAAATTGAATATTCAAGTAATTTTAAACAAGAACTCACATTAGTCATCGTTTAATATAGTTATTTTAATATTTCACAAAAGATAGCTGTGAAGATAACACCTTTAATTAGAATTGTAATGCTTGAGATAGAAGTCCACAATTAAAAATTATTTCCAAGACAGGTAAATAATAAAAGTGCAACTAATTATAGCACAGCAAAATTCAATTAAAAAAATACAAAATAGTAATTGCACAGTACAACTAACAGAAGTCATTTGACAAACTTGACAAATTGTGTCTAATTTCTCTGGTGTGCCAGTATTTCCAAGTTCTCTTTCAAGAAAGCACTTAAACCCAGTTACAGACACTGGACCAACCTAAGTTTAAATCCACTGAACAAATGTATTTGTTTTTAGGAAAGACCATTGGCTAAGCATTCCAACAAAAAGTAGAATTAAGAACCTGATAAATGCCTTTTCAGAAAGCACAAGCAGAAAGTATTCTTGTTGCATGAGTTGAAAACTGAGAAATTCAGGAATTTTATAGATTTAGAGGTACATTGTGCAATTGACATAGAAAAACACTCTTCAAGACAAGAGGGTTCCTTTAATAGTTTTCTATACCTGAAGAACAGTTATAAAATATTCTGTCTCCTAAGAAATAGGTTTTCACTAGTGTTTTTTCCCTGAAGCCAGAATAATCTTCTATTCTGCAAAAGGTCCTCTTTTTCCTGTTTGTTCCAAATATTTCTCCCAACTTCTGCAAACAGTAAGATTGATTAACACAACAGTAGTAAATTTTAAAGAGACTTTTGCTTCCCAGTTCTGTTTTAGTCAATCTTGACCTCTACTGTGGGAGTTCTTCATAAATTACCTCAATTTTCTAATATCTCCAAGATCTCCAGACTTCTTCAGAACCATCCTAGTAATGCCACTCCCTATTTCTGCAACACACAACAACTAAGACACCCTGTGTTACTTCCTAAAAGATTGCCAACTCCAAGACAACAACACTAACACATCAGGTTTTCACATCTATCTTTAGCATTCATTTGTCAACAACATGCTGTCAGATTGTAGATCAGTCATCTAAAGCCTCAAGAGCTACTAATAACGAAGCATTTGAAAGTGGATTCTTGCTTTAAGTTACAAAGCACTTACTTGACAGAATAACAGGGTTAATCCCTCCAAAATTTCTAAAGAAACAGCAGGGAAATGCACCTATTAAGAAGAACTAAACCAATGCTGTTCTACAGAGTATTACACACATTGGAAAGCAGGACTTCATTTGACCTCCAGAATACCTCCATAAATAGAAAATTAGTTCTAATGCGGATCAAGAGACACAGGGATGGAACACATCACCTATGCAGGAAGGCTTGCATATACACCTATGTCTAAAACTTTAGAACGAAACAACAAAAAACCCAAAGCACAAACACACACACCACACCATCCTCCAAACTTAATAAATACCTAATAACTTAAGAGCAGCTTTTACAGCCAAGACAGTAAGATACCTGTGCTGCTAAAGTCATACCTACTGGCACACTCAGGAAATAGGTATAGATGTTCTGGTATACCATTGTAAATGCAGAATGACACAGTTCAGGCTGACTTTCCACAAACAAAACAAGAACCAAAAAATACTGAGAATTACTTAACTGCAAAGGAAACATCAATGGTAATATAATTATTTACTGAAAGTTCGTCAAATACTCCTCATAATATACTTGGCCAGCTGTAAAAAACAAGTAATACTGGTGGCACTTTAAAATGTTCAAATGCAGGCAGTTCAGATTAACTCTATCCAACCAGATCTACTTATTACCATCTCACTTCTTTCTCTTGCCAGGTTCATGTGGCCTTCTTTTCATGGCCTTTTGGGAACACCTTTCCAGAAACTGCTTTCCCTATGCAAGCAGGAAGTCTTGAATTCATTTTCTTCCCTTGTTTTCTCTCAAGTCATGTTCTCTCTTCACAACTGCTTCACATAAAAGATACTTTACTTTAGCCCATTGTTCTGCCTTCCCACAAACTATTCATACACACACATTTCAAACCGCTCAAAAGACTTTGAAATTTGTATTCTGCACATAAAACTTCAGACTAGAGCCAATAAAATACCAAAGCAGAACAGACTTGCCTACAAACAAGAATTCCCACACTGCTCTACTTGTTGCCTCTGAAACACAGATATGTTTGAATGCCCCAGATGCTTGTTCTTTGAGATCAGTGTAATCGAACTCCATTTCTATACGTGCCCACAACTCACCCAGGCTGGACACACTACTCCGACGTTGTCCAATCCATACTGGATTTTAAAACTATGTGTTCTTCTGCTTTGTGTGGTCAAAACACTTGGCATGCATAAAAAGGTGAACTCAGAGTGTCACACAGTGGAATTACCACCTCTTCTAGTAAGAATGCTTTAAAACAATATCTGCTCAGTGGACAATAATCATAGCACCCAGCTAGCAGTTGCCTTTAAGTGGGTTTTCATTAATTTCCTTTTGGAAATGGAGGTAGACAAAGCTTCAGTATTCAAGACACAGTAAAGGCATCTAGTTTCTGATAAGAAATGTTTGCTGGGAAAAACCGTTACCGAAGTCTGGTAACAGTTACATCAGAAGCTCTATGGCTTAGAAACAGAATGGATTTATCTGGAACTATACATTATACATTTATTTTTTAAAATAAGACCAACAAAAAGATAAAACTATCCTTTCAATTACATTACAAATACATTCTAAAAATTAGCATCCAACTACAACCTTAACTTGCTTTTCTTTCTTTTTCCGTACATCTTCCCATTCATTCACGATTCTCCCCCACAGGATCCATGAGTCTTCTTCAAGATGGCTGAGATTGCTAGAAGCTGATGAACTAGACACAAGAGAAGATCCACTATTTCTTCTTGACCCATTTACTGATCGCAAAGATTTGCTATCTGTTTCCAAGAGTCTGCAAAGAAAGCACACAAAACCCAAATTTAAGTTCTTCTGTTCACAGGACCGAACTATAAGTTGTTTGCTTAGAAGTCAATTATTCCAACCTCTTCACAAAGAATGCATCTAAATGTTCAGTGGAACAATTTTTCAACATCCATTTGTACTAGCTTTGAAAAGATGAACTGACCAATGTTATAGTTTCTTCTTGAGATCTCAAGTATTTCTGAAGCCAGAATAGCTCACATGGCAACATTTGAGGAAATGGATAAAAATAATCACATCATACATCAACAACACTAAGAGAAGAGAGATTAGTACAAGTGTTTTGTGGTTCCATTAACTGGATCCTAATGCATAAAGATATCAAATTATAGAAAGTACAGAAACATTGCAAGCCCAACTCTCTTACACATTCATCAACTTAGTATTAACAGCCCTAAAAGAAAGATGTGCAAGTTTTGTTTTGAGGTATAAATACCAGTGAGAGTGCTCTGATTTTACTAGCAACAAAATACCCACAGCCACTGTGACAATGAGAATATAAGGAAGTTAAATATCCTCAATGATAGCATCAAATGTCAAAGCATGGCAAAACAGACAGCAATGCCAAAGAAAGACAGAAAAATTAACCTCCTAGAAGTCTACATGATTATTCTTTTTTAATTGACAATGTAAATACAGGCAGAATAATTAAAAGCAGGAGCAATTTTAAAACACTTGACATTTGCTCACAACTGTTCATAAAAATCAGAGTGTTTCACAAATGCATGGCGGAAAAAATCTCAGACCTCAAGAATGAAGACTAGGCAACAAAAGTGGTTAGGATAGCTAATGAATATGTAATTAAAGTATGGATTTCAGATGTGAGAACTCCTGGGATTACCAGGCAGCAAGGTATACATAAAGATGTGTCAAGTACTATACAAGTTGAAGAGACTTCCCTTCTAGCTGGGTGCTACAATCATCAATTTTTCAAGGGTTTGGGGATACTGGGCAAAAAGGCCTGCTTTGTTTATCCACAACTCATATTCAGCCCCATAAGCAGGAGGAAGACTTTAAGACAACTTTACCCAAGAGCAAGAGTTCAGATTAATTTGAGGAAGTGTTTTGCTATATCACGAGTTTCATTCGCGCTTTAACTTCCACAACTTCCAACATGTGTGAACCAGTGATCTGGTTGAATAACTTCTCCATGCATCCTCACAAAAGCTAACCACTTCAGCATGTCAGCAATGTCAGGTCAGGGTTTAGATACTTAATAACCCGTGTTGTATTGTACCCAAGATTGTATACAAATCTGCAATATTTGAGCTCCCTGTTACAGCAGAGATATATTTATACTAGCTTTTCCCATTGACACTGTTTACCTACTGGTATTTAGGAAAGTTAAGGAAAACAGTAATTTAATTTGTGAAGACAACAAGTACTATCTCTGCAGTAGTATTTTGTTTAGAAGGAAGTTAAACAGTAGTGTCTTTAGAAAAAAAAATAACAACAAATACAAATAAGACTTTTTCAAGGCAAATTTTAATTTAGTCCATGTTAATGGAATGCAAAAAAATATTGTTTTGAGGAAAAATGTAAAAACCAAAAATAGTTTTCATGTTTAGAAATCTGGCCTACGCTGACCCATAATGAAAATTCACAGTTCAGAACTCCTCCTCTCAATCTAAGATAGTACTACAGATCAAAGTAACCGAAGGAAAAACACACAGAGAATAAACATTACAATTAAAAAATAAGGTTCTAATGAGTCACTTTCAGTTTTCACAGTTCTCTATAGAAGTTATGCTAAGTTTCTGTAACAGGACCTTACCTGGATACACTCATTTTCCTTAGATTTGTAAATGGGAAGTTCTTTTTACAGTAAGTAACAAGTTCCGTGGCATTTAGTCACTGTTTTCTTTCACTGAAAACTTTATAAATGATTTACTAATGGCTAACAGCTCCACCAGGACTCTGGACTATGCTGCAACATTATTCTGAGAGGCGTTTCAGTGTAATTGGACTACAGAATGTTACAGGACATAGCTTGAGTTCTTATTTCTAGGTATTTAACTAATTCATACTCCCCTTCTTGACATAAAAGCCAACAATGAAAAAGAAAACTGAAAATATATCCATCACCAGCAATTCTTCCAGCAAGCAGAAACAAGAATAGTTAGTACCCTGCATTCAGAGTACAATTCCTTCTCAACAAAGTGCCATTGTACAAAAAAGCAGATTTGAACTGTTCTGAAACTACAACGCACACAGCACAAGAGCATAAAGTGTCTGTATTAAAGGGCAGTATCTAGTAAGAAGAGGTGGGATTGAACTGGAAAAATTTACATTAAAACAGACAGATTTGCCAGTTTATTTACTAAATGAATAAAGCTGAAAAAGAAAACCTATCAAGCTCACATTCTGCTTTCAGTAAGTAACCCACTATAACTGCAGGGGTTAATGAGATGCGGGCTCTAGATGTAGACGCGATGCTCCAACACGGACAAGTGCTCCAAAGAACAGGTGTTACTACTTTTCATATAGAAATTAGTCACTAAGTCTAGAACAAAGTGGAATGCCTCAGACTATATCCGAATTATCTTTCTGAAAAACAGCCTTCTAAAGAATTAGACAAACACAATAAATTTCCTGAAGTTCTGTAGCTATTAGGCTGCAGTGTATAAACATGAGAGGGGAAAAGAAAAAAGCAAACAAGGAGTGAGTACCTTAACTCCCTCAGTGCAAAGTCCAGCACACCAGCAGAGGCTGGAACAGAAGCTACTTTGAGCTAAACTATCACACTCTGCATTTCACTACAGCACAGGGGATAGCAATCTTCAGTAGGTATCAAAGCCCTGCAGCTATCTGCTAAATCTAAAACCTGTTCTCCTTGACACCTAGCCCATCACAAACTAGTCAACATACAGTCAACCTTTCCCACTTGCCAGATATAACCAAATTTTGTAAAAGGCCAGCTGACTTAAAAGTCCTGCCTCAGAAGTGCAAATAATTATGGGTTCTGGAAATTGAGAATTAAGAAATCACACAATCCAGCTTTATTTCTTAGATTGTCAATGTGTAATCACTGTGCACGTCAATAGCAATTGATCCAAGTGAAAGTTGCATCTTGAACTGTAGATGGTGCAGATAAACACATACAGAAAAGGCTGCCAAGAACACTGTTGCTTACTATACAAAATAAAAATGCAAAAGGGAATAGAAAGGACTTATCAGGAATTTACTTTTCATGAAATTAAGATATTATGCATCTGCCACCGTTAGCGTAGCAGCTAGAAGATGGGTGAAGGCTGTTCTGTCTCTAAAACAGTGTGCTGTATAGTGGAAAGTAGGACCTGGGTAAAAGGGAAAAAAAATAAAGCAAATGGAATTCAGAAATGTTAAGATTTCAAAAAGGTAACAGAAATTACAGGTTTGGTCAAAGATGGTGAGGAGGTCATATGAAAGTCCCAGCCTTGAGATACTCTATTTTAAACTGGATACTGAAAATCACATAGCTCCAGTGCAATTTCTTAGGATTAAATGTAGCTATAAACACTCTTGTAAAACCAGGAAAGAAAAAACACCTTTTGGAGTTCACACAAAAACACAGCACAAGCACAGGAGTTCTTAAACCATGTGGCTTTGAAACTGAAATGTAGCATGAAGTTTTACAGCCTCTGTGTTGAAATTGCAATAAACACAATTTTAGTCTCATTACAATACTTTAAAGACCAAAAGGTTTTCCATTCACCTGTTCTGTTCCTCAAGTTTAGCAAGTAATTCTAAGTCATCTGGACTCAGCTGTGTTGGTGAGGATGGTGACAATGCAGGTGTAGACAGAGTGGTAGAAGAAGATGTAGTGTGTAACGAGGCGGATGGACTTGCCACCTGACTGGCCATTTGACTGACGGTGTGCGATACAGTGTTCTTCACCCATGAGAGAGTAGAGCTCAGCTTCCCTGCAACCTTGTCTGTCGCCACCTGCAATGACAAAAACAAAAGGATGCAACAGTTGTCTTCTTCCAATACCTTTCTTCAGTAAGCCTGCTGTACTGAACATTGAGATTATCTACTTCTCCAGAACACTCAAGGCTTTCAGAAGCAACACAAGCATCAACAGCAACACATATAATAGTAGTAACATGCAAGTATGATGCTAATCTACAAAGATATTCGGAAGAATTCCTGATGCATACTCACAGAGCTCATTTCTGCAGTACAGAAATACCACAGGATCCAGGAACGGCTCAGACTTCCCATTACAAAAACAAACAGAAATAAAAGCTTATTTTAAAACATCTTAATAAACTAATAATGGCACAGAAACTGTAGAAAAATACAGCAACAGTCAACTACTTTTACTGATGGAACTTGGAGTGGTACATCAGTGTAAACATTCCAGACCACTCACTGCTCACATTCACCAATCCCTATAGTGGCAGGATAAAGGAACAGGGTCATCACATTTTGAATATACACCAAAGCAAGAGATCCTGTAGTCAGAGTGCAGAGAACAGATCAGAAAGAATTTACAACAGCTCATAAATGTCTTCCATTAAAGCCTCATGCTGTCAGCTGTTCTCCTTCCCTAGTTCCTCTTCAGATCACCCTTACGCCAAGTGTCCTTGGTGTAGGACCCCTGATCACACTGCAAACCCAGACAAGCCTGGGGTTTGAGAGTTCTGGAGGAAAAGCAAGAGGTCCTAACAGAGTAGAAGACAGTTCTGCAAAACCAGTTGGGGAAACCAGATCTAGGAATGAGGAGGTTAACTGGGGCTGATCATGATCTTCTCGATCAGTGTTATGGGGTAATGCAGCTTAACAGATTCAAGGGTCACAGAAGAAAGAACAACAGCTCCTGGAAGTATTTGCTAACAAAACCTTCACTAGAGCTTCCTTCAGCAACCTAAAGCTTAAGAGGCTTTGACCTACAGTGATGCACAACACAGTTCAGTTCTTCCCTGGCCCAACTTAGGAAAAAATCTAGATGGATCTGAAAGGACAAGCTAGCTTCCTAGCAACAGGTTAAAAATTGCCAAAACCAAGGTTGAAGAGGAACTTCCTTTGAAGTGCTGCTCCTGCCAACTATTTATTTTGACCCTTGCTGACTTCCTCAAGACTCTTGATTGCTCAATCATTGTCACAATTATGCAGTAGAATCTATCTAAAGAAGAATTTAAGCTGTGAAAAGTAACTCCATCTCAGCACAGTATGCATTTATCTAAAGCACAGTATATAGTCTGAGTAACTGATTGCTACAGCAGAAGCCTTTATTTACATACAATACTACAATGAACTTCCCTCCCCCGCCCCCATCAAGTCCACCAGAACGTTATTTTCACATCCTATTGAAAGGAAGACACATGCCTTCAGAAAACAAGAGGAACACTGCAGGTCAGGGCCGAACAGTGGTACATCCTCTCCACCAGCAACTTAACGCTGGAGAGCTCTACTACAGGACTGCAAAAAGTTTCCATATGTTTACCATTTGTTCTGGAAACAGTAACCGAGTTTGCTAGAAATCTTCAGATACAGGGGTACAAACCACAGCTCAGAAGAGTAAGGCCCTAGCACAGGCATGGGAAAGGCTCCAAAGAGTTAAGTGACTGCTGGACAGGAAAGCTCAGGCACATCAGTACAGCAGTTTAACCAAAACCGAACAAAAACAGAGCAGGGGAGAAGGAGTGAATACCACCAAACAAACCAAAACCAAAAAGCAAAACATCATCTTTTGAAGTTAGTAATTTAATAACTTCCAATGCTAGCATTTAACACCATTTTTATAAAAGTAAGAAGTAAAAATTGGTTTCAAAATCTCAAGTTGAATACATGAATTAATACTTCACTCAGTATCCCTTTATTCTGTACTGCTATGAAATAAAACATTGCAGCTCTACTTTGAGGAAAACATCATTGTGCTAAAGGCAGCTTATGCATCTCACAACTGACTATTTTCTCAAAGGCTTTAGGCTGCTTTAAATATGACAAGTAATGCAACTTTGCCAAATACAAATGCTGGCGGAAACAGTCAGTGCTAACACAGCAAACACGGGTGCCATACACAGCAGGTGTTAGAAGTTGCCCATTCTAGGGCTCTTACACATGAATATTAGAAAAGCAGTGATTTTGAGCAATACCCTATGCAATACAAACAGGAAGAGAAATTATACCATCAACTTTTATCCCTTTAGAAAGTAAAATAACCAGGAAGACATAAGGCAAAAAGCTGAACCCGGCTTAGACCTTTTTTCCACGTTGACAGCTGAAGCAAGGGGTGAAGTGGGGAATGGAAGTCAAGAATCTTACTAACATTCATTCACCAACACATCACTATGCATGAAAAAAATAGTGTAAAGTTTGTAGAAACCAATCATGTGAAGAAGAACAAGAAAAAGTAAGGTCAAGAAAATCATGCAGGACAGCAGATAAATCAGAACAACGTATCTAACAATACTACAATTTCTAAAAGCAGATGTTCCCTCAGAATGTATTCAGAAATCTAGTACCCAAAAAAATATTCCTAGTGAACTACTTGAAATCATTAACACAGAGCAAGCAAAATGTACAGCTGCAAAAAGCAAACACTTGAAGATAAAAAGGCTCACAGTGAAGTTTGCATCCAAAACACATGAAGAATTCATCTGGGGAAAAACAGCTACTGCAGTCACCCAGAACCAAGCTAAAAGGCAGGGGGGTGGGGGTGGAAAGAAAATACTTCTCATCTAATGACTAACTATTCAAGCTTTTATCTATTTCACCAGGCTTTTACAGGGTTTCCTAAAAATCTAAAGGCAGCTCTCTTTTATTGTCAGCATCAGTGAAGACTCCTGGACTTCAGACATTAAGGCATCTAGCTATCAGTTCATTAATCATTTCCCTGAAAAGGGCAAAGTAACAGAATTTCCATATTTCAACATTTCACCAATGCTAACTTCACAATTTACATTCAGTGCCAGATTTCAGAGTTTGGTATTCCTATCAACACATGCACAGGTTTCACTCCAGCCTCTTCAGAGAAACTGAGGCTCAGAGGTATCAAGTTGTACAAAGTGAGAATAAATTCAGTATGAATGAAAGCATGTACTTTCACTGGATATTACCAACACCTGGAAACACAGGAAAATCTGCGAGACCATTTGTTTTAACAACTCCCTGCTTTACAAATGTGACTTGGCTTAACACAGCCTTCTGGAAAGATTCAAGAAAACCAGCATCAAACTTCTAATCTCTTCTTCATATTTTTGAACAGTATCCTCAAACCTTTCCTAAACAAATGTTCCTTTAAAATACTGGTCATTATTTAACAAGCAATATGTGTGCCAGCCTGTAGCAGTGCCTCACCTTTGGCTAGAACAACAATGCTCTGCACTTCAGTTATGAAGGGTCCTCCCCCATTTGCTGCTCTTCATTATTTTGGAAAAAGGTCAGAGTCATGTGCTCAGCTGTTTGTAGCAGTAATAAGGACAATCAGATAACCACAGTGCCTGTCCCAAAAAAAAATCTTAGTTTAGTGTGCTGAATAAAACTACACAAGATGGGACTTTTGCCACTATCCTCTCACTACACATACGTTTCCACTCTGGTCTGCCTTATTGCTGAAGCTCTCACACTTGAGAAGCTGTACCTGGAGTCCTCCTCTACTGCACTATCACTGGCAGCAGCTATGCAGACAGATCTAGCCTAAGGCTCTGCTCCTAGTATGTATCAGACCTGGAGAGCAGGCTCTCCATCCCTTCAGCTATCCAGCTCAGGCTGGAAGCCCTCAGTTGACAGTATTCTTTGCTAAGTTGACCTCACACATTTTTTTCCAAGTATGCCGAGATGACTGGTTTCCCCTTTATTCCCAGCATTTCTCAGTTATATTTGAGTATGAAGCTTAACCTACATTGCCTGGGAAGCATGCCAAATGATCAAGAGCACCATCAAAATGATCAAGCCATTATTAATTTTTATTAATGTGTGATCAAAATCAGAGTCAACCCATTTTAAAAAATGTGCTTTTTTCCCCTCAGAAGCAACTCACTCAAGAACCTGTCAATTAATCAGACTTCGAACAGAAATGCTGCTCCTGGCCTACTCCCAGAGGCACCAACATTTTCCACTGAAGATGGCCAGGCCTGGAGACAAGCAGGCAGACATATGCTTTTTTAAACCTTTGCAGGAGGACACGGGAAACTGAGCAGACATTGACCAGGTATATTCAATTCAGGCTCCAGGTCATATTAACAGCTATAATGGTTCTGGCTTGCCAAAGACCGAGAGCACAGGAAGAGTTAATTTACCTCTGCCTGCCTCAGACCACATAGATACCTTCTGAGAAAATGCAAGGGGGACAAGTCTGTACTACTGAAGATTCTTCTCTGCTGCAGTTTCCAATGAGCACAACACAACTACCAGCAATTCTCATCCATCTGGGCAATCATCAGGCAGGGCACAGACCTATCTACTATGTACTTTTAAGCTACTGCAAAGATATGTTTATGTATCATTGGCTTATATGTGCCAATTAAAACACATAAAATTCACTACCTCAACTTTATCTTTAGCATCTTTAAATAGCTGCCAATCACAGTATTTTATTACCAAGAAGAGCCTCTAGATTTTTTAGTTACTCCAAGTAATAGTGAGGTGGAGCAGCATATGAAATGAAGGCACACTGCAGTATCCCACATTATTTACAATCATATAAATCCCTTTCCCTGAAAATTCCAAGGTATTGTGCAGCATCTCAGTAGGTGTTACCACCACACACTTGTGTCTTTGCACAACAGTATTTGTTTTTCTAAGAAAGACTATTCAGATTTCTTTCAAAAAGGTATTTTGCTGCACACACTGAACTGGATTAATACCTACATTCACTTCCCTGAGAAAAAAGTTACATTACAGTTACAAGTATCTTTATTACCCAAAATACTACCTCAATTATTGTTATCACATGACAAAGTGAAAATAACTGCAAGTCTTACACAAACACTACTTTATGGATATTCTCTACTCTTCCTTCTCTTCCTGAAAAGAAAGAAGCGGGAACTTTCAGGATACAGGAAATAATCCTTACACTATTCTACATACTAACAAAGTCTCAGATAATTGGGGTTGTGTACATGGTTTCCAAGCCTGTCATACAGCATTTCATGGACCCAGTCTCCTGTGTGCTTCGAGTAAAGTTAATAGCATTCTAACATACGAAAAAAAAATAAACTGACTCAATCAGCAACCCACGCAGGAGGGGCAGCAGGTCAACCAACCTGTTACAATTCCTGACACGATAAAAATCCCGATTTATAGTTTTCCTATAAGCTTCATCTTCATATTTTACTTTATGAATTCATGTCACTGATTTCTGCTGAAGTTTGAGGAAAAAGCCCCTAGTTGCAGATATTCCTATTTTTTTCTTGTAATATCACCTTATAATAGTCAGGAATATCATGACTAGCTTTCATCAGCTTCCATTTAATTTCATACTCACTAGCTCTTAAAGGTTGATTCAAAGATTGAAATGGTCTTAATATTTTATATTGTGTATATCTTAAGCTATCAGAAAGTTTCCTGTAGTATCTTTTAATAAATACGCATTTTTTAAAAGTCATCTCCACACTCTTAAAATGCCAGCTGGAGTGTTGATAGGTCCAAAACACCTGAAAGCAGAAACCTGAAGCTGAAAGTTCATATATACAACAATCTAATATATAAGGTGTTTTAGCGAGGTACTTGATTAGAATTGTTGTAGTGATCCACTAAGTGTTGAAATCATTGCTTAAAGTCATAAATGACATTTTGAAATCACTGACCAAATTCAACTGAATTCTGCTAATTTCCAAGGACAGTTCAAGGTTTTTAATTACCTTTGAAGTCCAGTGTGGTTTACCATCTGCCAAGCATTGTCCCAGTGTGCTAGCTGAGGAGATAAACTACAGTGCTTTTGCAGACACTATCTCCTGTCTGCCTAAAGATAGTCCTTTATCAAACAAGTTCATATCTGACTGCAATTTAACAGCCTTCAGGAAACCAGAGAGATGTCCTTTCATGGGGAAAGAACCAGATAGAATGCTTTTGTACAAAAGACTCCGAGAGCTCTTCAGAGCTGCAATGACTGAAGGACTACAGCAAAAAACTTTGAAAGGGAACTTCCTCTTTCTTTGTTCTTTTAGACTTCTGCATGGAAAACATCTTTGTATCTGAGGAACAGCATGCCAAGTTATGCACACATGTACTTGAAGGTCCATCCCTTTGGCTAACAAAAGAGAGGGAAGAATGGGATCAATTGGCTAAAATAAACAACCGCAAAGTCAGTTTAGGCACTAGATTTTTTTTATTATAATTTAATTTCCAATAAAATATACCTCAGTCATTTCACCACAGTTCAAGTATCATCAGACATTTGTAAAAACCAAGAAGCACTGAAGGCCATATATGTTTTATGTGCAAAGCTCTGTTCTATAAATTTTACTTTCCTACTCATTCCTTGAAGCCTAGCTTCCTTAACATTGCTTTTAGCCAACTTCCTCCTGGAAAGGAGCCAGGACTAGCATCTAAGATACATTAGGGCAAAAATAAATAGAAGTTAAATACAGATAAATTTACTAAAAGCCTTTGGTTCCTACTTTGAAAGTGAGAAACAACTAAGTAACTTTTAAGTGTTCACTGAGTATCCTTTAAAACCAATTGTTTTAAACAATTCTTCAATTAAAAAGTATACAAAATCTGCAAGAAGTTAAACTTGCAAGTTTAAAGGGATGTATGAAGCAAGACTTGATGGATAAACCAATTAACATAAGCATGGCCTTACAGAACACAGCAACAATGGAAGCTTTTACTTACAATTCTGGTAAGTAATTACTAATAAGACCCTACCTTCAAGACTATTACTCTTCTTTCCTCTAAATAAGCAGCTAAAAGGCCAGCATTCTATCTCACATTCAAAAAAAATCATAAACCAGTTTCTAAATGACTGACTAGTAACCATGATTACTTGTGAGCTACAAATTCATTGCAACCTGCAGCTGCTGATGGAGAACAAGAAATACAAAGTAGAAGTTTTAGAAGCAAGAAGTGTAACCAGTTTAGTAATTTCCCCATATGAAAACTGTCAAAGCTCTTCAGTAAGCAGCAAATTTGAATACAGGTGGATACATCAACAGTCAATTCTTTTAACACAAACTATGCCAACATCATTGCCTGAATCCTACTGCAACTTCAACACTTCCTAGGCCCTCCCAAAAACACTACACCCACAATTCTATAAATTACCCAGAGTTGACAAGAAGTCAGAGAATATTAAGAGTAATTAAGGAAAAGCTATGATTCACTAGATCACTTCTGCTGCTACCTTGTGAGAGAATATAGTCCCTCTGTACACAAATACAAATCATCACCACAATGGTGTATAAAATAGGCAAAGCAAGAGAACAGCCCCTGCACTATTACAAATCAACCACAAATTTATTCCAACCACTACCACTTGCTGGAGAAGGGAAGAACACAGCTCAACTACAGACACTTTGGCAAACAAGACTACACTGAAGGCAAGACAATATCCACCATCTTTGAAGGGTTCAAACACCAATAGATGACATTGATTGTTATAAATATGGAAGACAAGGCTTTAATCATGCTGTTTACAAACTTTAGTGACATACATTCAACAGCTCTAGAGAATGTATCTAAACTTGAAATTACATATTCCTCTAACACTTACTACTTGCCTTTTTAAGACTCATAACTATTTTTAACTGCATCCCAGGAAATTTAAACAACCACCACCACCAACAGCAGATTAAGACTATGCCATCAAGGAAAGTACAAATTGCTTCAGAAAACAGCATTGATAAAGTCAGAATTTGTTTTCTTTTTTGTTGTTCTGCTCAGACTGCCAGAAAAAAATAAATCTATTTTAAACTACACATTTGACATTTAAAATATACCTAATGTATTAAATTCTACTTACTCTCTTCATTGGAAGTGAGAAAAAAGTGGGTTTTTTTTTCCCCACAAGAAAACAAGCCAGGAACAATAATAGCATACATAGACCAACACAGCTGGTCTCCCCTTCTAAATAATATTAAAACCTTGAATAAGCAGAGTATTCAATTTTTGTTCTCCCAAATTTATTTACAGAGGACTTGTACTCAAATTTTTATTACTACCCAAAGAATAAACCAACAGTAACTGTTTAGGAATGCCACTTCCCCCCACACCTTCTCTTCTTGGAAACTTTGAAGGGCTGCTCTCACATCTGTTGCTTTCTGCAAACCCCATTTCAGCCATTCAGTTTTCCAACCACCTCCTGCTTACTTGTTCAAAAACAATCAAACAGCTGCAGAGGAGAAAAATGTGAAGAGCAATGAAAAATTTAGAGGGAAAAAAACCAAAACCACAACCCACACAACACCAACACCTACAGAAATCCAAACCACCAAGCTGTAGCTCACTAAGTCCTTAAGCCTCAGCCTGCAGAAGGCCAGGAAGAGACAGTGAGAAGTAGGGCTGTTCTGTTGAAGCTTTCATCTTCAAACATCTGTTTCTCTTTGAGGCACTGCTGGGCTCGGGGGACATTTGGTGACAATAACTACAGCTGTTCTCACCCCAGATTATCAAATTCAGGCAATGCTGATTCATAATACTGAGTGCTTTCCTCTGTATGACATCCCTCTTTTTCACTGACCATCTCAATTTCCTCTCCTAATCCTTGTCTACAAAAGAATTCAGAGCTACATGTTTCAAAACAAGTCTTAAATCTTTATAAATGTAAATATAGAACTGCATAATCATGATCAAAGCAGAAACTACACAACGAAAGAAGGTAAGAGAAATAAACAGACATATTTATACAAGCACTTTTTAATACTATCTACCAGAAAAACAAACAAGATCCAGTTACCATTAAAAAAAAAAAAAAAAAAGGTAAAAAAGTTCTGTATTTTTTGACAAATACTTCTGGAGACAAGTAAAACATATTGAATGTTGTCAGATCTTCTTTGTATGAATCTGCCTCCTTTCTATGCGTTTCATTTATGATCTTTGGGGAAAAAGATAAAATTGTCCCTGGATGACATGAAAGACTATGTATTGATACAGTCAGTGCTAATCCTAGCTCCTGATGAAAATTCAAAATGGTATGCTAGCTTCGCGTTTGCAAAAGAACTGCACTGGTTATAAAGACTGAAAATCAGCAGGAATTACATGGTACTACAGAAAAATTACACTAGAAGTTAAGGCTGGAATACATAACAAGTAGCCAGAATATTAGAATCTACTTTCTACCCGTATTATATAATCGCGTTCATGCAGATGCGGCAGGAGGTGATAGCAAACGAGATCTCCGAAGCAGCATTTGAACACTATCTCAGGAACGACAGGCCCGTAGGTTCCTGGTCTAACGCTGCATCCATCAAACCAAGGACGAAATCGCCCTCTGCAGACGGACCCGCTGAAGTCTTCCCCGGGCCGAGTGCGAGAGCCCCTCCCCGCGACCATCCACGGCGGGGGCCACAGGGCCTTTCCATCACGGAGCTGCCAACTACCCGCTTGCGTTCCTGCGGCTACTGAGCCGCCGCCACAGCCTAAGGCACGGAGGGATTGAAGCACGCCAGCCCCACAGCCTCCGGGCCGGCGCCAGGGCCGCGCACCGCGGCCTCATGTCAGCCCCATCCCGGGTCGCCGGAGGGGAGGGAGCTTTCCCTTGCCTAACTGCAGCACGACGACGCCCGCTCCACCGCCCACCGGCAGCAAGAGGGCTCTGAGACGCGGGGCCGGGTGTGGGCGACTAGCGGTGCCCGCGGAGCGGCGACGCCCCACCACTGCCACAGCCCGACGGGAGGTGGACGGGACGGCACGGCTAGGGTCGCTGCGCCCCACCTAGGCCCTGCCGCGCACCACAGCCGGTCCCTCAGCAAGCAGGAGCGCGGGCGCGGCCGCGCCTCACCTTGGAAGCGTTGCCCGCGGCAGGGAGGTGCGAGCATCGGCGTCCCCGCGCTGGCCCGCCACCGTCCTCCGCAGAGCCGCCCCCGTCCCCGGTGGCTCCCCGCGCTCCACCGGCCCCGGCAGCCGGGCCACGTCCCTGGCCGCGCCGCGCGCACGCGCACTCGGTGCGCAGACGCCGCCGCAAGGGGCAGCCCCGCGTTTCGCCGTTCGGAGACCCGCCAGCCTGGGAAGGGCGCAGCAGCAGGGGCGGAGGCGTCCCAGGCAGCCGGAGACACAGCCCTCCGCGAAGAAAGCGCGAGCGCTACACTCGGGTGCTGCCAAGGTTCTCCCGGCCCATGATGGGTTCCGGGCTTGGTTCTGGTAAACGGCCCTTAAAACCGCGCAGGCGGCTTTACGTGCTCCCGGCCTGCAGGGCCCCCGTTACGTTATCACTAACGGCAAAAAAGCTACAGCCATAATTGAAGTCCCCAGTGCACCCTGAGCTGCAGCGTCTCTGCGAACCCTACGTACCTTCCCGACACTCCCGCTGTTGCCCTTGCACTTCACAGCAACAGCAAAGAACCTGCCGCATCGCCTCGACACAAGCAAGGGGTGCAACATCCGTCCCATCAAGAGCTGGCTTTTTGGGTTAGGGTGTCTGCCTAGGGATTTCCATCACGTTGGAAATCGTTCTCTGGGAGCACTAAACAGCCTCAGGCTAGTTGGGCCCTTCCCTACAAGCATCTGTTAGACACTTACCATCCAGAGGCCGATTAGCTGACACCAAGAGTTCAGAGACCCTGCTCGAAGCAGCTCCCCGTCAAATAATGAGCCCATTTGCCATTGTCCATAATACAATGAATAACAGCCTCCTAAACAAAACCATACTGACGGTTTTGTGTGTAAGGATTCTAATAAACGCTTAACAAAAAAAAAACACCCTACACACAACACTAACGGACTACAAACAATACTTCACATACTATCCTATAGCAAAGTATGTGAAGAATACACTCTTTCAAAAAGTGAGCAGCTATAGGTTATAGATCTCCATCATTACTTTCTTTGCTACTGTAGTGAATGTTAGCAGAAAAAGTGCAAATGCTGATAGTGACCACATAGGTCAGTGCAGTCACAGACAACAGCGTTACTGCCTTGGGTCATCTGCAGGCAGACAGCAAGGGTCTCTACTCCCAGCAAACACTGCCGAGCTACTGGTTTAATCGGCCCAAGAGACTTTTTCCAACTTCAAGACACTGCTTTCCAGAATACACCTAAATAAAAACACTACACACAATATACCATAAACCGGAAAATAGCATCAGAGCAGAAATCACAAGTACACTTTTTTTCTCTATCAATAAGTGGAAAGTACTTTATTCAAACTTTGAAAATACTAGCTTTTGCCTCATTAAGTTCAGAACCTCTATGAATAGCAGTCACCCTTTCTACAAGCTGAAAATTAAAGCAGAAATTTGCCTTGAATTTTGAAGTGATTCAGCTAATCACTTCAGCTGGAGCCTTCTTGTTTTGCAGGGTGACAATAAATAAGAAAGTATGTTGGAAGCATGTTGGAAGCCTGTGGCCAGTGGAATTCCCCAGAGATCAATACTGGGTCCAGTTTTATTCAGTGTCTTCATCAGTTACAGAAGGAACTGAGTGTACCCTCAGCAAATTCACTGATGATACAAAACTGTAGGGATGGGCTGACATACTGGAAGGCTGTGCTGCCATCCAACGAGTTCTGGACAGGCTGCAGAGCTGGACAAAAGCAAACCTCAAGAGGTTCAAGGACAGGTGCAGAATCCTGCATCTGGGGAGGAATAACACCAAGCATGAGTACAGACTAGGAGTCATCCTGCTGGAAAGCAGTTCCATGGAGAAAGACCTTTGAGTCCCAGTGCGTGGCAAGCTCTCCATGGGACAGCAATGTGCCAAGAGGGCCAATGGCATCCTGGGGTGCATTAAGAAAAGTGTGTCTAGCAGGTTTAGGGAGGTTCTCCTTCCCTTTCTGCTCTGCCCTGGTGAGACCATACCTGGAATACTGTGTCTGATTTTGGGTTCCCCAGTTCAAGAGAGACAGGGATCTGCTGGAGAGTTCAACAGAGAGCTATAAGGGTGATTGCAGGACTTGATCATCTCTCCTATGAAGAAGGACTAGGAGACCTGGGGCTGTTTAATCTTGAGAAGAGAAGGCTGAGAGGGGATCTTACCAATGTCTACAAATATCTGAGGGGTGGGTGTCAGGAGTCTCCTGTTGTTGGTGCCCCGTGATAGGAACAGCAGGTGCAAGTTAGAACACAGGAGGTTCCACCTCAAAAAAAAAGGAGACGACTCTTTGCTGAGGGTGATGGAGCACTGGAACAGGCTGCCCAGAGAGGTTGTGGAGTCTCCTTTCAAAACCTGTCTGGATGCATTCCTGTGCAGCCTGCCCTAGGCGCTCCTGCTTTGGCAGGGGAATTGGACTCAGTGATCTCTGGAGATCTCTTCTAATCTGTAACATTCTGTGATTCTGTGGAATGTGACAGATAACAGGCTGATTTTCTTGACAGTGAGCTATTTTGGGAACAAAGAATCTTCTTGCAGAGAAGAACAAGAAACTCAATTTTGTCTTTTTCTTATTTAACAAGACTAATGGAGTCTTGATTATGATACCATTGACTGTGAGGCATTTCTTATCAAAGTAATTGTCCAGCAGTTGCCAGCAGAGACATTCGAGGAGCATGCTAGACAGTAGCTAAGACAATGTGCTCCCAAAGATTTATTTTATGCAACAATGTGAAAAGCATGTAGAGTTCTGAAATTTGTAAAACTCAGTTAAATTATTTCTGAAGCTAACAGGTAGGATCCATGCTGGTATTTGCTCTATGTAGGAAAGATTTGTTATTTCTTTCATTCTCTTGTGGTTATTTATACCCAATTTGTAACTTTAAAAAATATTGGTCTGTGTATAACAATTAACATGTCACTGGGCTCTTTTTCAGTAAAGTAAATGAGGATAACTACACAAACACATCAGAAACAAGTGCTGTCTTTGTACACTCTTCTCTTCCTCTCTTCTCTGGAATTGTTTCTGTGATCTGTTGGGACTGTGACAACCGACTGCTGAAGCCCATCCCAGTGTGACTGACACGGCCGCTGTCCGGTGCGTGCTCCGCCAGGCCGACAGGGAGCAGCAGAGCCGGTGCCCAGAACAGGCTAGATGGCAGCGCTCCGCCTCGCCGGCCCGGCTAGGAGCTGCGCCTGCGCAGTGGGCGCGGCCTTTTCCCCCCTGCTGCGGAGCGCAGTCGTTGTGCGGAGCGGGCCCCGGCCTAGGCCTAGACCGGACAGTACCTGGCACGATGGTCAGTACCGGGCCCTACGTGACCCGCGCGGTGGCGGGGAGCTCTGTCCGTCGTTCTGCGCCCGCTGCGCGGCTCTGACCGTCCGGATGGAGCCAGATTGGCTCGGGTCCGGGGCCGGCTGCGGCGGCTCCAGCGTGGCAATGGCTGCCATTAAGACTAGGGCTGTGCAGTAGGGCGGTTCAGCCGGGATCCAGCTGGACCCCACAAGCTGCACCTGGCCCGTGCTACCGCCCTGGGCCTTAATCTACCGGCCCAGTGCGGCAGCAAGTGGAGTCGAGGCCGGGCCGCAGACGCGTGACAAGGAGCGGGAAGAGGGCGATCGGGGCGGCGTGGGAGCGGGCGGCTCGATAGAGGCCCCCGTCCTCTGCGATAGCTAGCGTCACGATCGAGGATCGTGGAGGACGAAGGGGCAGTCCTACCGCGGGGCTGCGCGCCTGAACGTCGGTAGAACCCGGCGAATGTCTGTCCGGTCGCGATGTCAGCAAAGCGTGTTGTCTTGGGCGAGGGTCGGGAGGCTACAGGAGGAGCTGGCTTGGGACAGAACTCCCCAGAGAAATAACTGGCGGTGGGAGAGCGACAGGAAGGGACCACGGTTAGAACTTCGGCCTATGCAGTCAAGAGTTCCTGGCTTTCGTCTAGAATTGTATGAAGTTATAGGGAAGAGTGTGTTTTAGGCAGGAATTGTGGGGTTTGATGTGTTGGGGGTTTTTTATTTATTCATTATGTTTGATTTTTTTTTAATCAAGACATGTGAGTAAATTGCCATTTTATATATGATTCAACTACAGTTTTATTCATGGCACATAGGGTGGTCTCAGCTTCAATGGTTCTATGTTAGTAACAGTTATGTTTTTTATTCAAGGGGTTTGTGAAAGTTGTCAAGAATAAGGCGTACTTCAAGAGATACCAAGTGAAATTCAGGAGAAGGAGAGGTATTGTTAAATTCTCTGTAACGTGTAATTAAATGTCATTGATAAATATTCCCACTTATTTCACACATTTTCCACACCGTAACTACTGTCTTTCAGAGGGAAAAACTGATTATTATGCTCGCAAACGTTTGGTAATTCAAGACAAAAACAAGTACAACACTCCTAAGTACAGGATGATTGTGCGTGTTACCAACAGAGACATCATTTGCCAGGTAAGGTCTGTGGTACTTGCTACTTATCACCTTTCCCAGTGAAATGAAGGGAAAGGAAGTGTTGCAAGCAGCCAGGTTTTTTAGGCTTGCTCTGAGCAGTTTCTATATTGTAAAATAGCTGCTCTGAGGACACCAGGTGTTGACACAACTTCAGTAATAAACCATATTCAAGATACTAAGTAAGTCTTACTAGTGTCAGCATTCTTTAGCAAGGTTGTTCATAAGATTGTATTGCGTTAATGTTGCTGCAGCAAGTGGAGGGAGAGGGAAGATCTTTTTTTTTTCCCTCATATTTAAAGTGTTTTGAAAAGGGCCTTTTTACTTGACTGAAGACAGCAAAGTTGACTTGTAAACCTGCACTGCATAGTATGTAAATGTGCCTTCTCTTTTTGAGAGGGTTTTTTCTGTGATGTCATGCAGATCATGTGATGCAGGTGTGCCTTATGATGGCTTTCACATGAGATTAAAGGAGACTGGTAAATAAGAATTGTAGGCATTGTTTCATGCTTACTAAGTACACAGGTGTGTGTTGTGTCTTGCAGTTCTTCACTGTGACTCATTTGTTTCTGAATGTTTTAACTGAAAATACTGAAGTTTAAAACTTAGCCATGTTTTTCTATGATAAATACATGTTGTTAAGCTCAAGAAAGAGGAATCTATGAAAGTTTATCTGTTGTTTCTTTCTTTGTAGAATAATTATCTGTTGAGAAAGTGGAGAGTACTGTCTTTACAGTTAATTCAGACAGAACTATGTGACAATGACATTTTATCTTTGAAACTCAAAAATCGGTGGTGGTAGGTGCTTAGATCCGACTGACAGTGTCTTTCCACTATGTAGGAAACCTACAAAGGGAGGACAATATTAGAATGTAGAAAGGAGGTGTGGGAGTCAAAAGCAGGTTTGGTATATGAAAGGAAGAACAGAAATACATCTGGTCTCATACTGCCATCTCAGAGGAGACCCCCGAGATGATGAAGTTCCCAGATCCATTACTAACCCTATGGAATGACTTTATTAACAATGTTACACAAATTCTGATGCTTTTTGCATTTTTCTGAGGTTTGTTATATACTGTGTTACATGAGAACTGCCTGCAGAAAGCAGGACAAAATCCATCCACATCCATAATGATTCTTGGAAAGGTTGCTTCTGTAGGCACTCTCCTGGCTTCTTGATGTATGTGGAGAGGTAAATAAAAGTTGCTGACATACACTTCTTGTGGCCTAATATATACTTGAAATCTTGGCTTAAAAAAAAATAAAGGCTGTGCTTTGAGCTCACAAGCAAAGGTTGGCCGTTTGTTGTATGTGTCTATACAGAATTCCTGTCAGCTTAGTTAGGTATCAAACAATAATCAAATCCAGAGGTACTGTGAGACCACTAATACTTGTTTTGTTGTCAGATTGCCTATGCCAGAATTGAAGGTGACATGATTGTCTGTGCTGCTTATGCCCATGAGCTGCCAAAATACGGTGTGAAGGTTGGCCTGACCAATTACGCAGCAGCGTATTGTACAGGTCTGCTGCTGGCTCGCAGGGTAGGTATACGTCAGCTTGTCTGGAGGGTGCTGCTTTGTTTTTCATGTTTTCTTACAAAAAGGAAAACTCATGTCCTTGAGTGGCCTGTTAGGATAGATACCCAACTCTTGAGGTTTCTCTGAGTAACTTGCTCTTTACCCTGTACTTTTGATGGCCTTTTGTGACTGTCAGATCACAGTGAAAAGTATGACAGCGTGCAGTTTCAACTCTAGCAGCCCACTTCTAAGTCCTGGCACTTGGGTTTGGTGGAGGGAGGGAATCAGGATGAAAATGTAAGAAATGGACCTTTAAGACTTTGAAAACAATGTAAACAGTATCCTTCCACTTTCTGTACGAGCTTACAAGTAAGTCTTAAGTTCATTAGTTTAAGGTGCGTTTGAATCATCTTTGTTTTGTTTTATTTTGTTAGAAATCTTTTAAAACCATGAAGATCCTACTGGGAATTTGTGTTTTAAGGTGATGCTGAGTTTTCATTTCCTCTGTAAGTGGAAAGAATTTCAGAAGTGCTTTTTTTCCTTCTTTTCTCACAGCTTCTGAATAAATTTGGCCTTGATAAGATCTATGAAGGCCAAGTTGAAGTGACTGGTGATGAATACAATGTGGAAAGCGTGGATGGAAAGCCTGGCGCTTTCACATGCTACCTGGATGCGGGTCTTGCCAGAACTACCACTGGAAACAAAGTCTTTGGTGCTCTGAAGGGTGCAGTGGATGGTGGTCTGTCCATCCCTCACAGGTAATCTAGTCTGTTTAGAGCAGATCCTTTAGAATTAACCCAAGATTCTTCTGTATGTGACAGTCTACTTAGACTGTCAGTTTATGTTGAAATAATTTTGTTGTGACGTGGTAATGCTCATGGGTGGGATGTTTTGATTGGTTCATTGTTTGTTCTTGAATCCACAAGTGCAATTCTGATAGTGCTGCTGGGAGTCTTGAAATTATCAAGAGATGCTATTGAACTTTTAGAAATTAAAAGAGCCATCTTGTTGCCTTTAAGTAAAATCACCGAGTGATTGACTGCATTTAAGTAAATATCCTTTAGTATTCTGTTGGTTTAAGTCTTGAGCAAATTGTGTGTACTAATTTCAGTGTGAAAAATTGCACATACCACTTCCAAAGCTGGTATTTGCTACAGTTGTCAGTAGAGTGGGTCTGAGCAGTCCACCTGCACTTACAAGTTTTGACAATTCCTGATGTAGGTTATAAATGAGTGAATCAAGATTTTCAGCAGTGTTATCTAATTCTGATACTGCCATTGACTTTTTTCCTACTAGTAGTGCAAGAAAAAATCTTAGATCTGTTGGGTATTTTTCTGCCCTCTCCCATGCTGTCCTATGCATTCTTGAGTAATTGGCATTTCTGACTTGGCTGCTACATGATGATACTCCCAGTGACTGAATATGCTGTAGTTGGTCCATGGTGTGTGTATGATGTACTGCACTGTTTCAAGACGGGACTGATGGCAGCCTAGATGAAATTAAAACTTCTTGACTTTCATTTTTAATTAGAGAGTTCTATACTTTGCTTATCCATATGAGAATTTGATGCAGTGGCCGTCTGTGTGGAACCTAGCCTCTGAAGTAGGGATTTGGCACTATGTCCTAATCTGACTGTAACTGCTGTCCCACAGTACCAAACGTTTCCCTGGTTATGACTCGGAAAGCAAAGAATTCAATGCAGAGGTTCACCGCAAACATATCATGGGCCAAAATGTTGCAGATTATATGCGTTACCTGATGGAGGAGGATGAAGATGCTTACAAAAAACAGTTCTCCCAGTACATAAAGAATAACATAACACCTGATGGGGTAAGATTTATCTGTCAGGCTCTTGTGCATTAATTGACAGATACTGCCAAGTCTTGCTTAGGGACTTCTTTAGTAATGTGAATAAGCTTGATGTATTAAATGATGTGATTGATGTTGAATGTTATCCACGCAAAGAAAATACTTTTTCCTTCCTTAAGGGCTCTATAGTATGTCATATACCTTCTGAAAGGGAGACCTTTTTTTTTTCTGCTGTGAAGCTTAACATTCAACCTGCAAATTCAAGCTTATAGGACTGCATTCTAAGATGAACCTTTTTTCTGGTTTTGCCTGCTCTAGTAATTAACTTGAAATTTCTATCCCTGCTGCCCACTCATTCCTAATCATGCACCGCAGACTGCCATTTCTGCAGCGGGTGTGGCTGCAACTGTGAGGATGTGCTCTTGACAAAGTTGGTTTATGATTTTTGTGACCCCCACGGGTTTGTCTAGACTCCAGGTGACTACAGAACAGCCTAAGTGAGCTCTGTTGTAGAAGCTTTACCATACCATGAAACTAGATTGTGTAACATGTTGTTATTTTATACTACTTTAAGTTTTAGAGTATTTAGAAAGGAGCGTTTTGGTAATCTTATGTTCTGTACAAGTTCTAAACTTATTTCAAATAGGTTGTCTTGCTGCCTGTAATATTTTTGGTTGTTTTCCCAGTTAGTGGTCTTGAAGTTTAAAACAAACATTATGTCTCTTTTTTAGGCTATGGAAAACTTAAAGCTTCACCCCTTTATGATACGGGATTTTTGGTTGTTGATGGGGTTTTGGGTTTTTTTTAATCAAATTGCTAATTTTTAGCAAGTTAGTCTTTATTAAATATAACTAACTGTGTGTTGTAAATTCCATTTTCATCTGTTTTACTAAACAACATTTATCATCTATATTGCAGTGAAGTGACTCCAGGATTTATGTCAATAGCTAGACACTCTTTATACATGTCAGAGCTGGGACCTAGTGGTCTTAATTAGATGCAGCAAAAGTATTCTTAAAATTGGTGCCATTATGGAGCCATATTTGTCCTTGGGACAGAGCAGTCTTACTGCATCCTTGGGGAGGATGCAGGGACTGTTACTGTTCTTACAAGTTTTGTTAATCAGTAGCTGCTCTCACAACTTCTGCTTGTTCTCTTACTAAGCAGCTCTGCAATGTGTACTACAAAGGGTTCTGAACAGTGGTAAGATCACCTGTCTAAACACAGGGTTTTAGAGGAATAATGAGAACTACTTGCAAGACTACCTTTTACTTTAAACATAGGGCACTGGCACTAAATGTAGACTTCAGACAAAAAAGTATTTCAACTGCAGGATGATAGCCTATATTTATGAGAGTTTTAATTAGCCTGTAGCAACTCTATGGTCTTGGTTCCCTAAGATAAAGATAAAATTACTTTTGTGTGGCTTTAAATACTTAAATTGTATCATAGTGATAGTAGGAATTTCAGTATATGCTGCGTCAGTGACCGTGGCAGTATGAAGTGTTCTGAAGGCAGCCACACAAAATGACAAGCTGTATTCTGATGAAACCAGTTTTTAGTGCATGTTCAGGAAAGGGTAGCTTGGATTATGTAACTGAACTGCTATAGAAAATTGAACTTTTTTTTTTTTTTATTGCTATTTCTAAGATGGAAGAAATGTATAAAAAAGCCCATGCTGCTATACGGGATAATCCAGTCCATGAAAAGAAACCCAAGAGAGAAGTTAAGAAAAAGAGGTAAAACTCTCATCATCTTTAATATGAATGTGACTGCTCTGTTGAAAACATTTTAATTATGTCAAAACAAGTAATGTAATTTACAGTGCTGCTGTGTCAAACTTCACATGTGGTTTAGATTAGGTTAAGATACAAACATTTCTGTATAACTTTGTCAGGAGTTAACGTGGCAGTAGAAATCCAAAACACAAGAGCTCTCACCTATATTCAAGAATAATGAAGTGGAGCATACTTGGGGCCTGAACAGCTGGAACTCAGTGTGTAGCTTCAGGTCTTAGTGTGTTCAGTAGGAAAGTTGTTTTTCTTCAGGTGAAGGCAGTCTGACTAATTTGTTAATAGTAAGATATTTTGAGTTTTTTAGGGGTCTGGAAGAAAAATCAAGGCATAGCTATTGTATTTATTTGGCTTGATACTGTCTATAGGCTTATCTCTTGAGCAATGAAATGGTTCCAGTCTTGACCATGCCTTTTTGTAGTGCCCCAACTATGGCCTTAAATCATTATGAGGAAATAAATTGTTAACAGAAGTAAGAAGAGATTCTAGCATAGCACTTCTAATCACATTTCTGGTGCACTGCAACTTTCTTGACCATGTGTCTGCTTATTTCTGCCTTGGCTATATACTACACTGTGCTTACATTGCAGATGGAACTGTCCCAAGATGTCCCTCGCCCAGAAGAAAGATCGTGTTGCTCAGAAGAAGGCTAGCTTTCTCAGGGCCCAGGAGCGCGCAGCTGATAGTTAAGACAACTTCCACAATTTTCTATGAAGCTTTGGAAAAAGTGGCAATAAATTTATTGAGTAAGCAACTGTGTAAGACTGGCTTATTAATCTATCTTCCAAGGATGCAAAACGTTATTATTTTTTAGATCAGATATTCTGTAGCTCTAAGGTTGGCGGTTTTTATCCTCCGTTCTAAGTACTGCATGAATTGAATTTCACAGAGAGAGGTGGCAGACTTCTAAACCAAGGCTGCTCCATTAGAAGTATTCCCATAATAAATCAATTTGATTAACTTTTGACATGCCTCATATCAAAGACCAGATGTAAGAACTTGCTGCTTCTAACTACAAAAAGATTTATAAATTTTTTAAGGTCTTTACATGTTGTTCACCATTTTTCTTTTAGCATATTCGATGTTATGAGGGAATCTAGCCTAAAATAAACTAGGAGTAGTCACAGCATGTTCTAAAGCCTTTGCCAAAAGGCAGCCTTAGGCTTTTGAGAACACAAATGGCAGTCCTTTATTTACAGTGATAGCTGATACATGAATAGATGTCTGATGGAAGTATTTAAGGTTCCTCCTGTAACTGAAGTAAGCACTTCAATGCACTTGGCTCCAGGCTCTGGCTGGTACTGTGACATATGGTGTCTTGAGATGAATATACCACTTCTAGTGAATAGACACAAAAATTCACATTGAATTTGTATCTGTATGCTTAGTTATAGAGGGCTTCACTTGTCCCCTATCCCTGTTCTCCTACATCTCCGTTTATGACTTCTTTCTTGTTACTGATTAGACTTAATGAAGTTACTTACACAGTTAAAGCATGAGTCAAGTAGGCTACACAGAGGAATGCTGCTTTAAGATGCTGATAGATGGGTAAGTACAGCTAATGAAACAGAAAATGAGGCCTCTGATATATTGTAAACAAGCCTATTTGTTTTTCAGTGAAAGCTCCAAGTTGATGCAACAGCAACTTCAATAAAGGTTCTGTACATCAAACTGCACTACTTTAAATGTTTTTAGGCTGTTTAAAACACCAAACATAAATTTGGATTCAACTTTCCCCACCCAAAATCTAGTAGCAATTAGTCAGATTTTTTTCCCACCAAGGACATGACCACTTCACACTTGAGTGCACTGCTGGCTACAAATAATTATTAGCATAGTAATTTGTAAAAAGCTGATGTGTACAAAACAGTACCTTGTTAACTCAAACTGCACACTATTACCTGTGGCATGAAGAAAGTTGTTGGTCCTGGTACTCAATCTTATCATTCAAGGTATGTTATTTAATACAGAACCCCTAAAGCAATGAACAACCTTTCAAATATTTAAATAAAGCTGCTTACCTATGCTGAAGATGAATGAAGGGGCCAGGATTTAGAAGTGTATGCATGACTGCCACTACACTCACTTAGGATTGAACTACTTCATACCTAAAGCATTTATGAATTAAACAGCACAAAGTGAGCACAATCTTAAGGTGTTTCACATACACACCATTCTGCGTAACTCTGAACGCGGACGTAAATCGGACACAACAGGGATGCAGATTAAATGTACAGTGGTCATGCTCTGTGGAATGCCAGGAGCAGATGGTGTTTATTTACTTGTGATTTCAGCCTTCACAATGGCATAGATGCTACTAGAAAATGAACGGGAATGCACTACAGTTCACTTAACATTCCACTTCATTCCTAGCTGGTACTGTTTCACAGCTTTCATTGTTTCTAAAAATTCACTTCAGTTCTCATACCATGGCTTAGTCCACAAATTCCTTCTGTTTCAGTATTTGCTTCAGCATAATTTAGGTTAAAGGTTTTAACTGAAGTATAATGGACAGTTTGTGAAATAGAAGTTACTATTTGCACTAGGCTCTACACAGTGTTTTAAGAAATAACGTACTCTAAAATTCTTGGCTCCCACCATGGCTCACTGTATAAGGACTTAATTAAGAAGAGTTGAACTACTTAAACATTCAAAATGTAAGCATGAGGTAACAAGGTGTAAACAATAATTTGTCTTATATTACAACCTTTCAGTTCTAGACCAAAATTCTGTTTTTTTTCCACAGTTTAAAAAAATACTAATGTGCAAATTCTGCCATGCCAAGGTATTGGTAAACTTCAATCTCACAGTTCTTTATTCACAACAGCAGCCTGGACTCAGACAGATTGTTTGCAGTAGTGGTGGTTCTTCATAAAACTACTTATTTTTAAAAAATCTTTTGTAAGTATTTCATATGAGCAATGATTTTCACAGAATTGTAAGATGTTCCATCAGCTGATGCAGTGGCACAGTGAATACTTTCATCCTGTTCAAGATCTGACAAAGTGCACAGAAGAGTCAAGCATGCAAGGTTTTTGTTTCTTTAACACAGCACTGGAGCACTGGAAGTGCTTCTGGCCTCTGCCTGATCATTCAGTGGTATTCTCTTTGAGAAGTCCTGCTATAAGGTACTGACTGAAGGGCAAGTGTTAGAGCCATTCAGGAAATGAGTAAAGAAACTTCCTTAAAAAAATGCTGCAGATTGTTTTTAATCAAATGTTGTAGGCCACCTCTAGTGGCAGGAATTGATATTACCCTCTGCTGGTGGAAAAACTAAGAATCATTTGTGTGGGAAATTTTCTTCCACAGTAAAGTTTTTAAGTTATTAAGTATTAAAGAGTGCTCCATTTCCATCTGATTTGCTGTGACTTTAAGGGCAAGACACAAGTACAGTTGTTTTTCTAGTTCTTCATGGATATCAGAAGGGGCGCCACGAAGCAGATAGTCTTTAAGTAGCTGACAGGCTTTTGCCAAGTTTGGCTGAATTACTTCTGTGGTACATCTCATTTTGCTTTGGTCACACAGAGTTCTACAGTCTGTCCCATAAATACAGTCCAGATCTGATTCACACTGACGATCTTTAATAATTTCCTTCAAATTCATTTCTGGAAAAATTTTTTTCATGTCCATCATTTTCAAATCATATTTATCATTATATCCCAAGTTTTTGGCACTTGTATCACACATAAGAAAGTTTCCATAAGGTCCATGGAAAATATCTTCCACAAATTCTAAAAGCCCTATAGCTATTTTTGCCTTTCTTGGCCAGGACGGAGTAAACCATTGGTCCATGCTTCTTCTGAAGCCAGGGGGAATGAAAAGTTCTATAATCCATGGAAGGCTGATTCCATAGAGAGAGGTATATTCAATTCTTTCAGTCACATAGAGATCCCCACAAAACCCCATCAACTTGGGAGTATGTTCTTTATCCTGCAATATCACCATTAACAGAAACTCATCCAGCTGCAGAAGTGCCCATACAGATTTTGCTTCTGGCAAAGAAACTCTACCATCTTTGTTTCCATCAGCAAAAGATAAGATGAGATTAACCAGTTCTGCAAGATTTCCTTGTTCACCCAGTTTTGCCTAAAAAGCAACAAGCAAAAAAGATAATACTTAATCTCATTAGCCACCACCAATCCACCGATAACTGTTATACTAATAACCTCCTGTTATTCTCTTCCTATGGGTAGTAGGCTATGTTATGTTCTGCTTTCCATTGATTATACATGTTAAAGGACTTGGTATCAGATGCCTGAAGAGCTTCCTTTTTGTTCTGTTTTTATGGCACCAAGTACATGAACTTCTGAAGGTATTCATGTTCTTTGCATTTCCAGATGCAAACGTTACAATTCAAACACTGTTCTTGGTCAGATAGGTATTTAGAAAAATCTTACCAAGTAGTTTGTTGAGTATTATCTTAGAAAATGTATGTAGAATTCAAATGTTTAGGACAGGTTTAGCTTTCAGATGATTAAACCTTAGAAGTGTAGAGGACATTACATTATGAACTACATTTTAGCCAAAAAATACCAAGACACATTTGGTACAAATCCCAGGCAATAAGTGCAGTGAAACACAGAAAACTGTCACTATTATGAAAATTCTGAGGCAGCATTAAGGCAATAAAATACCATATTAATATCATGCAGGAAGAGCTGGGAGAAGTACAGCTGGTCATTGTGGCAAGAGAGATTCCTGCTTCTCAGTTAACATAGTAACTCTTCCCAAGCACAGTTTTCTAATTGTACTTCAGTCTTTGTACTTGGTTACAACAAGAACAAAAGCATTAAAAAAAACCCAAACACCCCACCGTATTTTCTATGCAAATGCAAGTGAAAGCTATAGACATGCAAGATGCATACCAGCTTCCATCTGTTAAAAACTAAGAAAAAAGGACTACTTCAAAATTCAAGATAAGGACTGCTGGGAAAAACTGTGCTGATTACTTTTTTAACATGCACTTGAATGAGGCTCATAGAATAGGGCATTTTCTTTCTGTCAAGATAGAATAAATAAGCATATACTTACTTTAAAAAGACCATATACCATTTCTTTGAATTTCTCAACAGTGGTTCCTCTTGTTGGTTTATCAAACAGGATGATTTCCTTCCTTGGTTCTGGGTCATTATCAAAATCAAGTTGAGCAGCTTCTTCCATCTGGCATTTTATAACACCCTGCAGATTTCCCCAGATTCCTAAATATATCTATGCAGGGAAAGAGGGGGAAAAAGGTTGAAAAACCACTGTAGAACATTTAAAGGCCAACATTTAAAGACCACTTGTACACCAACCACTGCCTCAAGTGCCAAGTAGTAACACAGAGTCCTTCTCTGAGGCCTTCATACAGAGAATACACAGAGGACATTCAAACAATGGCAACCTCAAATACAATACAATACTGCAGGTACTTAGGAAATGCTACACTGCCAAAATACAAAGACAGCTTGACAAACAGTATGCTGGCATTACAACCACCTTGGCATAGGTTAAGAGGCTGCTGCTTCTGTTTGGGAACCAGGATAGCAGAGTAGCAGTATGCCCTACAAAAGCAGTTACTCTGTCAAAACCTGTAAGGTTCCAGTGTATGTTTCTAAAATACAGATATATTTATTATAAAATAATACTATATCCTTTATATGTAGGAATATGTAATACTATATTCAGGTACAAGTGCATATTGTATATATTATTATATATATATAACCTGTGTATTCTATACCTATGGGCATGTAATATATACACATTAATCATGTTTTACACATAGAAAATTGTGAAATAATCTGTATGAAACAGATACAGATGCTGACACTAAGGCCTACTTGGTGTTCCAGACAATGACATTTTAGTGGGAAATACTGAAACTAGTTTGAATGAGTAAAGCCTTACCTGGTTAGTGGGCTTTGTTGACAAACATTTTCCAAAGTACAATGTTTCCTTTGCACAAAGACTGCTACATGCTGACCCATCAATAACTCCAGTCTTGTATTTATCACACTGAAACAAACAGGGAGAAAAATATTTTTTAAAGTGCCCAAGAAAGGAGACAACTATCTCTCCCAACACCTGACTCTTGAAAGAAAAACATAAAACTATTTGAGTAACCCTATATCAAAACGATTCTAATCAACAAGTTTTATCTGTAATGGAAGAGGTACTTCAACACAGAGTATCTGAATTTGATTATTTTACATGCGGCATTGTCTGAATTCGCTGTGGAATTAGTCAGGACAAACATTTAAGAAAGCTATGCTGGATATACTTACTATTATTTTCCTACAGTCATGTCCTCTGCATAGTTCTGTGTACGTGGAGTACTGAACATACATAACCCAGCTGCCAACAAATACTACTAACCAAGAGATGAAGAGATACTTCATCCGCATATATGAGAAACGTACCTAGAGGACACAAAGAGGAAATATTCTTTGCAATTCATTCGGCAATAGTCAGAATGATAAAAACAAACATAATCTACTATTTCGCCCTTAAGAATTTGTCTTCCACAGTGGTAAAGTAAGGAGACTGCCTTACATGGAACATTCACTTCCTTCAGTGAACAAAACTAACAGGGGAGCTCAGTTTGACTTATATAAGTGGAAAAAAAATTAAGATATAAATTAACAGAAGAAGAAGTGACAGACCCTTACAGGTCCAGCCAAGCTGCAAGAACCAACTGGATCAAAATCACAAACTGCCAGAGTTCAACTACTTGCATTTTTCTCCAAGACCAGTTACTTATTTTCCACTCCTGGTAAACCAAATCTAACAGATGAGGAATGTAGTAAAAAAAAAATAATCTGCTAATGCATAAATACGAAGGACAGATACACGGTGAGCGGGGTGAGTAACAGGAGCAGGTTCCGTGTGCTGATGTCTGCCACTCCTTGAAATGACTATTTAATTATGCAAGTAAAATTCCTCTGTACTAGCCTCATCTTCAGTGATCTTTTCTGTAAATGCATGCAGGGTTTTCCTGTTGTTTCTGTGGCTTCACATTTACATTCTTCACAGGGGAGAGAGGAAAAAAGCATTTATAAATTAAGAACTGAGGGAGCACTAAGTGCATTGGAAGGGAGAAGACGAATTCTTTTTCTTTTTCCTCTCTCCTGCACCTGGTGTGCTAACAGTTTGATTTTCACACTCACATCAGAATTAGAAAAAAATTAGAAAGTCACGGTCAACTTTAGCAATAGGATGTAAGGAAAGTGCACAAGAGCAGCTATATTGCATCCATTTCTATTAGTATCCTGATCTTCAGCAACCGCTATAAATAAATGCTATTGAAGAGTGAGAACATATAATACATCCCAAATATGCTCCCATTCTCCCAAATATGGTCCCATTCTCCTCTAGAAGAACTTGCTAAGGCAGATGTGATTTTCTTTTAGTAAAGCCCAAACTGTTTATCTTTCATGAACTTACCCAGACTCCCTTAAAATCCACATGTTTTTAGCATCCATAACACCCTTTAGCAATTCTTCAAGTCCACTATCCACTGTACAGAGGTCAAGAACTGGACTTCTTTTTGATTAAATCTAGTTCACTTAGATTTGTTTGAGAACCCTCAGTTAATGTATTGGAAGATAAAACAATTTCTGCCTACTCTTTCCACATCTATCATGATTATTTTGCTGCTACAAGCTCCTGACACTATCTCAATTTTTTTGTACTTCTCTGCTCCAAACTGACCAAGATCCAGAATGGAAGGGCAAAGTGAAGCAATAATGACCCACAGACACTCAGAGCAAATCTTAGTGAACTTTCTGTAACCAGGTGCTTGCCCTCCAAACTGGGACTCAGATTAGGAAAGGCCAGTGTTAAGCAGGTAAATAAATAAATAAAATTGTACCCATATTTAAGTGAGGATTTGTTTCCAGGACAACTCAACTGACTGAAAATTTTCAAACTGTTTTTAGAACTAAGCAAATTTCTTGAGAATAATCATGAATTAAGCTAATAAAATGGAAAACCTATACTGCTTCAGAGTGAACTCTCAGCCACAAGCTGGAAGCTTGAGAAGCTTACGGAGGGAGGCCTGGAAGGAGAGGGGTGAAGTAGGTTCAGAAGATAACATTGGAATAAGCAATACTGCCTAGCTTTAAGCTGGAAGGGAAAGACAGAACTGCAGCAGATGAAGTCAGCTTTCACTAGAAAAATCACAATTTCTGACTACTCACAAAAGCATGACAGAACAACCAGCATGCATTACACCCCTTCCTCTCAGAAGAAATGATCTAGAATGGTTGGTTCGAAACCCCTCAAAGGTGATTCCACCTGTGAAGCTGTGGTCCTGCCCCATGCTTCACCTGTGCATCCCTATTCCTTTACTCCACACACACTCGCTTGATGTGATCTTAAAACTAGGTACTTACAAGAGATAGATAAAACTAGCTACTTGTATTCTGGTGATAAATCTAGGCAGCTCTTTCAATCAGGTCTTCATTGATGATATTTTATTGAGCGCTGGAAGACGGGAGTAATTTCTGCTATTTTGCTCAGAGCCACAAAGACCTTAACTGGAGTAACATGTAATTTCCTCTGAAGCACGGTATCCACAACATGGATACAAACTGGATGGAGTACAGGAGACCAACAATAATGCTTTGTGGTTTATAGCACACTCAGAAATAGCTTAGAAAATGAGGAAGCTGGGAGTAGGGCGAACAGAATAGTCAAACCCCCCCCAACCCATAGCATTCAAAAGCCTTTCCCATTGACAGAATACTAAAATGATAAAATTGCACGAGAGGACAATTTCCTAGCTTAAAAAAAGACAAGATACCACATCTACACACTTACAACACGAAGAATCACAAGAGTCCTTGCAAACCACAGTGCTTGAACAGATTGATGAAAAGCAGAAGTCATCCTACACCAGCAATAAGTGAGAACTGATACTTAAACCAATGGATTCAGAAATATTTTCCCCACTTTGCTTCCTACAGAACTGAGAAGTCAGTTCAAGCTCAGGTAGACTCAGCCTCATCTCTTCTTCTTCCTCCAGACCATTTTCTGTAAATAGTCACTTACAATTTTCACTTACAACATTTTTCTTTCCAGAACCCATCTCAAACTGCTTAGTCAGCCTTAAGTATCCTCCTCTTGCAACCACACATTGTCCACTATTCTTTTTCTTTCAGTTATTTCAAGTCTATTTCCATCTGATTCTGTGACACTGGCCTCAGTTCCCACCTTTCTCCACTGTGTCCCATTCTAAAGTAAGCATCCAGCACTATCCAGTACCTCATCTACTTTCATTTATCTAGCACAAATTTCTTACTTCAGAATCCTTAACTATTGCCCACGTACAAAATGTGCTTATCATCCACAAGCATCTGCCTTTCACAGCTCTGGGAAGCCAGCAGAGGTCTTAGACAAAGCAACAGAAGAATGCCTCTCCCTGTTCTCACTGCCAGAACCAAAGGAAAGCTGTAAGCAGATTAATTATTTGCATAGTTTAGTTCTAACACCCACACTACAGAATATAAATCAAAACAAAATCAAAGAGATCTGTTCTTCCCCAGCAGACCTGTCCCAGGAAGACTGGGCTACTAGACTTGAGGCAGCCTGCCTGCAGAGGTCTCTTGAAACAGTGTTGAACTGAGAGGTGAACCAAAGAAGTGGATCAAAACCATTGAAGGCACAGGACAATTTAATTATTTTAAACACTTAAACTCATGTCTTTCTCCTTTTAGCTATAAAAGGGGAGGTTGCAACACAAGAGCAGAACTAACTATGTGAATCTTGGAAGGGGTTAATCAAGTTAACACAGTGTGTATTGAATTACAACATTGCCTACATTTTTCATCTTCAAGATTGCTATCTGTAAGCAAACCTCAACCAGAATATCTATTCTTGCAATATAAAAGAATCTAACAATAGAGAAGAATCTCAACAATGCTAAAATTCTGTGCCAAAGAAGCACATGCATGACCATACTTACAATCATGCTGACATGTTATATTTACTTAACTTCTCTGGGGCAGGGTATCAGGTCCAAGTCTCAGCTTATCCCATATTGCATTTTATATAGCATTTTAAGTATTTCCTTGAAGTTCTACTATCCAACGTGGGAGACAAGGAATATAAGGGAAAATATTTTTTAATATATTGCCCCAGAACAAAGTAATCCAACTAAGATAGAAATTATAGCAGGCCACCTCCATTCTTATAGTAAGCACCAAGCCTTCTAGCAACTTAAAGTGCTTTCTCTTAAATAGAGTTTTCAGTTTTATTTCCCAATACAAAAGTAAGATTTGCCATAAACTATCACTACTTCAAATACATTCCACATTTTGACACCAAACACCACGCTTAAAAACAATCTATGAAAAAAAAAGTACATCAGTACAGAGTTTCAGGGTATGTTTACTTCAACATCCCAGAATGTCTTCCTGCTCAAAGAAACCAAATCAGGATCTCCAAGTCCAACACACACCATTTCAGAGATTCAAAATAACATAAGAACAACTTTTATTAAGCAAAATTCTACCCACAAGGAAGAAAGGATACCAAATACAACAGCAGGCAGTTTTCAGTGATTCAAGCAAAATCTGCTTGAGACACAAGCTCATAAAACTTAATAAAACCAACAAACCAACACACAGCAGGAATTGCAGATCATTATGATCACACAACCACAAAAAAGACAAGAAGGATGCAAATGTCATTTAAAGATACTAAATGCAAATATATGAAGTATTATTGTTACACAGCTGCAGTCAGTATGGAAAGTTAAGCATGCAAAAGAACAGGATGCTTAAGGTAGAGTTCGAATAGAAGAGATTAAGTATTTGCTGCCACCCCTTCTTTTTCCCCCAATTTGACTTTCATAACCATTTCATTACCCAGTTCTTAAAATACTGCGGAACACCTACAGGGACAACTAATATGATTTTATCACATCCTCATTTCTACAGACAATTCTGACAATGGTTTTCCTAAAGCCTGTCACAAGATTCTTCTCCACAAAATGTCTTCTAATAATAGGATTACTGAAAAATATAATAAATTAACTTTAGTATTTACACACACACACACACATAAGAAGCTCCTGTGAATCAGGAATTATAGCAAATAAAAAGCTACTGAATATCTTTCACCTGTTTGAAAGGTAAGATACAGGGATTCCTTAACAGCCAGGTTTTGTGGTTCTTTGGTTAGTTAATTTTTCAGAAAATATTTCTAAAAATCCTAATGTTGTAGAATATGAACAACAGAGCACACATCACTACTGGTAAAATCTGGGAAGAATTAATAGAAATGAATCCAACTATTTTAGGCGAAGCTATTTCATGTCTAAAAACTGCTTGGGAACCAAAGCTTCTGGGATAACAATCCCTCTTCATTCCTCAAAATTTCTTGCTGACTGCTTCCATCAATCTTTGTAATACTGAACTTCAAACCAAACTGCTATTTGATTTTTTATTAAATGCATAGCATTTAGTACAACCACTGAGACCAGGAGTGGTCTGCAAGCCACAGGACCACTGTAAGCCTATTCACCATATTCACTGTATAGGAGAGAATAGTTATATTTGAATTTATCCAGGTTTGTCCTCTTTCTCAGCCTGCATGTTTGGGACAGAAAATCCTCCCCAAATGCCATCTGACTGCATCATATACTTGGCAGGAAGTTCCTGAGAAGCTGGATTTATTTTGGGCTCAGCACAAGGCCAATGCAGTTGCATAGCTTTTGACTTGCAGAAGACTTAAGTCCTGCCAGTTCAAAGCACAGACAAGAATATATGTCTGCTTAGAGGAAACCACAAGGTTTCACTCCTTTTGATTTAGAAGGAATTACTTTTCTAAGAAGGACTTCTTTATGTTCAGCAAAAGGCCCAATCTCTGTTACCATACAGCCCTCTTATCAAATTTCCACTTCCTCCCCAAAATCGGTCTGTTGAGCGTAGACACACTCAGTCCACTTCACCAAGGAAGTGTCAGAACTGATGTGCAGGCGCTGTAGTAATGCAGGAGGGACACTGATTTACCGAGTCTTGTTAGGTCATGTGTGCCTTCATGCAGCCTGAACACAGCAGACTTACTGTACATACACCATGGAAATCACTTGGACACGTTTCTGATCTTGCTACCCAAGATTAGGTAGCGATACATTGAGACAAACTGCTAGGAAATAACAGCATATTCGGGGCAGCAGCAGGACAAGGAGTCCCAAAATTATCAAAAAGGACAAAAGTGTTCAAAACAATGAAACACAATTTCTCTTTTCTGCTCCACTCTTCCATCAAAACTTAAATAGGAGCCAGGGAATGTAAGAACGAAGAAAAGCACTTGGAATGCCTCAAAGAATATTGGACTTGACTTCTTCCATCACTTGTATATTCTACTAAGTCATGTGCACTGAATAATAATTAGATATTCATGCCCTGGAACGGAACTGCAAAAACCACTTCTGGCAAAACTCAAGCTTGGATGCACTCCAAAGCATATGGAGAGTAGCAGATCAAAATGTAATGTAACACGCCAGGCTTTTGGAAAGCGCACTTGTTACTTAAAACATTTTTATGGTGGAAGAGTATGAAAGTGTTTCCTTGTTTAAAAATACAGACAGCTTAATTCTGCAAGCTATTCCACATAATCATACTGAACTACTTTCCAAAGCTGAGTTGCTCGCTCCATTTCTTTTGCATACTAGCACTGGGAAAGAATAGATTAAAAACCAACAACAAAAACACCAATGGTGGAGGCTGATCATGTTAGAAATCTGTTTTGTTCTGTTCAGGTTGGTTTATGGATCAGAGGATGCATTTCAGGTAGGCTTAGATGAGGTCTGAGAACATTATCCCACATTGTCTTGGATACCATATATTGGACACATTCACATCTTTAGGAGCTGACAGGGCATGATTGTGTTAGTACCTTAAATTATTTGTATCCTGAAAAATCAAACTAAGTAAACAGAGTTTGAGATACCTTTTGAAATAATGACCAAGATGTTTCTCCTTAAAAGGTTAAGGGGGGAAAAAAAAAAAAAAAAAAAAAAAAAGAAATATTAAACTCTTAAAAGGAAGAGATGATACAGTAAATTTCTGTTACATAGGGCTTCAAAATGGCTTCATTCTTTGACCCTTCAAAGCCAGGATCTCAAATATTACATGAGTCTGTGGAACAGCTCTAAAGAGTTTGCAAAATTGGTTCAAAATCTCTGGAGGCCAGAAAGCTACCAAGTACTCAAGTGTTCTTTACACAATTATTGTTACACAATTCTGCAGTCTCACACTCAGCCTCATGATAAAACTGATACTACAGCTATCAGGACAAATTTCAGACACCAACGTCTCTGTGCAAAACAGAAAATCCCAACAGTGGTAATCACCCAACTGTAAGATCTTATAAATACATTTTGAATTTTTTTGTGTGTGTGTGGCATTTAGTAGGATTTCAAAGTTCGTCAGGTTTGAGGGTTTTATTTCTTTCACTATTATTACATGATTTGCATTTTAAATAATGGTAAAGCTTCATATTTCAGAGCTATCATTTTGTGACAAAACTTAAACATTTTCTCTGTGGGTCCCCAACCACTAGGGCTGAAGTAAAATACCTAAGAGTTCACCCTGCTGCTCTCACATGAACTGACACTTACCAGCTCATCCTTCCTAGACAAAAAGATCATTGTCTGGTAACCTATGGATCTAGCATTCTACATAAAAGCTAAAGAACATGTAAAATCTTACTAATAGAGCATTTGCTATAGAGTATCAGTTGCAAACCAATTCATAGCATCCTGCTTCTATTACAGCAGGAAAGCTAGAGCAAGATTTTATGTCTTGTAGAACCTGATGTTCTACCACCTTACAGTTTTCAAAGCCTGAACACCAGCCAGCAAAATGTGGATGTCATTCAACAATACCTTCCACTGCACAACCATCTTCCCTAGTGTACTACTTGAAAGATTGCACAGCAATACCACACACATCTTTCCATCTTGCTCACAGTTCTAATTGAGTTAAAAGTCTATGATTTACTGCAAGAGCATTGTCTTCTTTGCTGAGTGCTTTATTGAGATTTGCCTCCAATCAGTATAGTTAAACAATGACTACATTTGCCATGGGCCCATAATCGCATGCAGCAACAAGAAAAGCCAATATATTGATAGCTTGTTGCCTTCTGTGGCTCTATCAAGTATCAACATACATTCATGGTCTAACAGAAAAATGCTTATGTTCTCAAGACCACTAAATCAAATGTGTAAAATATTAAATGCATCATCCAGCATAAGAAGGCACAATAAACACAAAACCCAAATTTTTAATCTGCATTAGAAACAAATACTGAATTTGCCTTTTCTAACAAAAAAAACCCCACCCAACCAAACAAGAAAACCACAACAAAAAAACAAAAGCCAAACCAATCTTGAGATCTTCCTGTTTCTCAGCAGATATTAAAATAATGTATTTTGCTTTAAAGGTCTTAAAAACACATATTGAGAAGAATGGATAAAAATGTTATCAGACCAGAGAGAGACTTTTTATTATAAAGGCAAAACCACCAATGTAGACAATCCCACACTCACTAATAATTCATTTTTATTTGCATCAGAGCCTCTCACATGGGAATCCAAATGCTGTACAAGTATCTACTTCAGTAAATACACAGCAAATAATTTTTTTTTGTCTAAAAATCAAGTGATACTAACCCAAATTTGCAAATACATACCATTATAAAAATACTCAAGAGGGTAAGACTATACCCATAGCTGTACACTTCTCCTTGAATATTAAATCCCATTTCAGGTACTTCCATAAAGAGAATAAGGTTGCGAAAGTTCCAAACAAGGAGGAACTACAACATTTGAGACTTCAAAATACATCAGAATGTTTATATTTTCTAATCCGACGACCACAAAGCATTTCACAAAATATCAACAGATGGTGATGCAAGTAGCATATATAAGAAAAACAAATTTAATTATCCACGCTAATTCAACAAATGCTCATTTTAATTACAATTTTATTAAAACAATGCAACACATGAAAGAATTCCAGAGAACAACCCTCAACGTACGACAAGGTCATAACTGACTAACATTTTACAGTACAACTTCCTACTACATGACAGCAGCAGCACTTTCAACCAAAGCACCCTTGCACAGAATAAGTAATACAGCCGTTCACCTGTGCATGTAAATACCAAAGTGTGCCTACGAACACATACACAAGTGCATGGAGCGACTTAACTACTGGACAGCAGAAGTGCCCGACATTAATTCTTACAGCACACAGGGGAAAAAAACAAATCTGCTCACACAAGCTGTAGTCCATCCTCTCACAGGATGGATGTCCACAGCATCGGCGGTAGGTGTAATGGAGAAAAGAAGAGGGTTCCTCAGGGCCCCGGCAACGCTGAGGACGTAGCCGCCGAAGCGAAAATCTCTTGAGTCCGAGGGGGCCAGGCAAACCGGCGGGCAGGCTTCCACGTAACAGGTCCTGCCAGCAAGCTCCGCGGGCCGCTCTAGGAGAAGACTCCGCGGAGCTCGCTGCGCCCTGGTTGCAGCAAGAGGCCCGGTCCGACCGGCGGGAGAGGCGGCAACAGGCACCGCAGACCCCATGGCCGCTTGACACCTGCTGCCGTGCCCCAAGACCTGCCACCAAAGGGCCCGCCGGCCGCAGCGGGCGGCGCCGGCGCCGCGACCTCCCATCGGTCGAGCCGCCTAGCAGCAGCGCGGCGCAGCGGAGCCCCGTCCGCCGCCAGGGGCCGGCGGGAAGGAACGACGGCCGCACCCGGGCTGGGGAAAGCGGCGAGCCCTACGGGGGCGCCCGCTCCGGAGGGAACTTTGCAGGCAGGGGAAAGCGGGGAAGGAATAGTGCTGGCACCGGCCTACCTGTCCCGACCCGCCCGCCGTGTAGGGACGGCCCGCTGCCGGCCTACCTGCGTATAGTGGGGTTTCCTGAGCCAGGCCCCCGGGAAGAGCCGCCTCGCCATGGCAATCACACATCCCCGCAGCGGGCGGCGATCGGAGGCGGAGCGGCGAGGAGCGCTTCCCCGCCTGCTGCTGCAGCCGCGGCGGCGAGGCAAAAAGGAACGAGCGCGGCAGCGGCCGCCCTCCCTCGAGCACCGACGGCCACCGAGCGACAGCAAGCTGTCAGCAGGCAAAAAGGCGGGCAGCTGCCGCCTCTGCCGACGCAAAAACCCACCCGCGTCGCCACCCTTTACTGAAAGGGGAGGATCACAGCAGCTGTGAGGGAGCCAGAAGAAGCTGAGGGGCGAGAGGGGCAGGTCGAAGGGAGGCCCCGCCCCATAGGGCCCGGGCTTCGCCTTACTTCGCCCCTTCGCGCCACAGGCGCGTCGAAGAGGTGGTGGTACGTGCGCCGCGTTTTTCGCTCACTAGCCCTGAAGGGCGGGAGAGGGATCGGTCGAGCTCAGTGTTGCCCTCGAGTTTCTCGCGGTGCTTGTGTCTTCCAGAAAGGGCTCAGGCCATGTCTGGGGACAATTACGAAGAAGTCAGTTAATAAATAACGTCTCATTGATTGCGAACAGGCTCCCATCGTTCTCTGGACACAGTATTAAAAACAGCCACAAGTGTTCTACAGTCTGAAAAGAAGGGTCCTCACAAATAAAGTAGGGAGTGCTTGCCTGGGCCCATATTAGTGATGATGGATATCTCATAATGTGAGGAAAAAAATACTAACTTTTCCTTCACCAGAGGATCTCTCAATGCTTTATGCACTGTGAGACGCCTCAGTCCAATTGAAATTAGTGGGAACAATCACAATTTCTTACATAAAGTTTTACTTTTTTTTCTGCCTTCTTGTGTCCAAGACTTGACTATGACTTGACAAAGTCAGAAGCTGGGAGTTTCTTGATCAGATGCTTTTGGCTGTGAGACTTTGGGCAAAAAGATGAGGCCACACTATGGAGATAAAAATAATGAGGAAATTAACATAAAATGTAATGGCTTTTGGTTTCAGTACACTTAGCAAAAGCTGCTTTGATGAAAAAAAAAAAAAGTCACAAAAATACTACAGTAAGAGTAAGTTACCTTTTTTTTTTTTTTTTTTACCAGGGCTTACTCTTCAGAAAAATTACTCTGGAAACTAAATAAGTAATTAGTAAAAGTAATAAAACTCTGCAGAATCACAAAGTAATAAAACTGCAGAATTTAAAGAGGTTTGTGCTTTGAGATTCAAGAACAGTCTGTGACCACTTTCTGGATAATATAATTACTGCCAGAGTAACACTGAAATAGAAATATGAAAATTAATTAGTAAGATTTGGCATGCCTGTAAAAGCAATCCTGGCTTTAGTAACAGCCAGTGACTCTCACAGTAAGGGTGTTTTTTTCTCTTCCTATTCAGGCAGGCCCAGATGGCTGTGCTTTCTGCATCACCTCCCTCTACAGTTCAGTGGTTTGCACAAGTTTAGCTAGATCACGGTCATGCAACACAAAGGCAACACAAGAGGAGACCACAGAGCAAGCATTTAAACGTTTTGCTGTACAATCTGAAGCCATTACTTCATCCAGTGCTCTGTGCCAACCTTTAGAATGATGGGCTGGAAGTAATCATGAAATGTGGGTCTCCCATATGGCTGGCAAAGATCTAAACATTTCATTTTCGTTCTGCCTGGATCCAAATGGTTCCTGGCATATGTTCATTAGGGGGATATATTTTTCATTGAGTACATGAAATTTTCATCATTTGTGAGAACAGGTGCTTTATTCCAGCACTGAAGTGTTTAGTTCTTCAAGTACTCTTTGTACACTTTGCTAAATGCTAAAAAATAAGTAAATTTCCGCCTTTTTCAGCAACCTGTAAAACACAGAATTCCCAGTAGTGGCAACTCCCATGAAAAGCTAGGCCACACAAGCCAGACATGCACTGACTTGGCCTTCAGTGTGTGTGCAAAACCAAATAAATATTCTAAAAACCAGGGAGCAGGTGCAGAAAAGCAACAGAGGTAAAACATAAATAATACTGATGTATTATGTACTCTACAACCCTTCCATTCACACATACCTTTTCATCCCACAGTTCACACATTATCTGGTTTTGTATGCACATGCTAAAACTTTGATATATCTTCATACCTAAGCGGTAAAATTTAAGACTAACAGTGCTATCTGTTAATAATTAAGTTTCCTATCTAGCTATATCAACATTGAGTGTTGTTATTTTAGTGATGCAGGGTTTGTGTATAAGATAGAAATCAACTGCTGATTACACAAGTGCAGTGTTTGTCACTTAGTGTCATAAAGTAAATGTGGTTTTATAATACCTTCTTACCTTCACCTTCAGTTTTGTGACCATTTGGAACTTAATGCATACTAAAAATAAGCCAGAAGAGCCTAAGAATGGTTACATGTGCTGAAAATATGACTAATGAGAAGAACAGAAAACTATAGAGAAGAATCTGAGTTCTTCAAGATACTCATTATAATATGCCCTTTAAAAAATATTATAAAGAATTTTATCCAATTTATTTTGAAAGTCTGTGTTTCTTCTGCAAGTAATACAGGTTTTCACGTTAAACAAAAGCTAGAGTTATTGCAGTGGTGCTGGATTTTCTTACTCAGTTATTTGAAGCAGATGCATAACAATTTAACACAAATGTTATCATAAAAGGCTCCATGGGAAATCCTCAGGGTTAACACACTGTCCCCATTAACATGTTATATGCAGGAAGCCTCTGGCTAATGTTAATAATCACAAGACTTCTCTTTCTCACCTTAGGCTTTACCAACTTGCAGTCTGTCCAGCATGGCTTTATGGGCTAGTGTTCTTATTCTTTGGATATGCCTAAGAAATACAGCATGATCCTGGGCAGTACCTCAGTTTTAAAGTATTACATCAGAAGTAGAAATGGAATGCCTTAGTATTTGTCAGTTGCCTTGGTTTGTAATTACTTTTCATAAATGTATTGCCACAGTATGCAACACAGCAATGATTAAAAAAAATCCACACCTCCATTTCCTAAAATAAAGTCTACAATCTAGAGTTTTCTTTTCTTATTACCCAGCTGTCAAGGTGCTTGGTCTGTTTTTACATATGCCCTACTTCATTAGGCTTGTCTTTCCAAAATTAAGATCTGCAGATGCACCCATTGTTTAGACACAAACTTTCCCTCATGCTCCCCTCAGAGTGAGATTCTATTTCCTTGCCTTCCTGCAGATTTCTGTGAACTGTGATTTAACCAGCGTGTTAACTTTAATTTTGCCATAATAGATTATTTCCTATCACGTTGAAATTCTTAAAATGTTAATGCTTCTAGTGCATTAATCGGTGGAGCCATCTCTTACACAGAAAGGAGACAGAGTCTGTTAAGGATTCCCTTGTGGCTTAACTTGTTATATACAAACCATTAGTCTGTTTGAGGAAACAGACTCTTCCAGCCAGCAAGTTTCATTTCTAAGGTTGTATTTGCACAGTCACTTCAATCTCTCATAAATCCAGCCTGCTGCAGACACAGATGGTGTCACCTTCTTCTCCTGATCTTGCTGGTGGTGCCTGCCTTCTCGCTTGGGTTGGCACAAGAATTTCTGTTGTATAAAGAACTAGAGCAATTATCTGAACTAAGCCCTAATATTAATTATTTTTTCCTATTTTTCAAAGCAATCCAATCCTTTTTCAGTGTCTTGGATTTATGCTACAGTGGCTGTTTATCATCACCAAAACCTTTATTTAAACATATCTATATACAGAATCATGTTTTAATACAGTCATATAAATAACATAAATTTGTAGCTCTTAACTGAAATTAGATCCAACTATTATTAAACATTCAAAGATGCTGATTAATTTGGGGTTCAAGCCTTTACTTCAAGAGACACATTATCTACTGGTTTTCCTGGTATAGTGTTTAAAATGTACTAGAAAACATTACAGTTAATAGGTTTTAATAACATAACATGTTTGGAGTAAATAGATCTTCATAAATTCAGAATAGAAAGCTTTGTATATTACAGATGTTTATACATTAGAGGACTCAGGAAACTCCAAAAAAGAGAAGAGAAGAATTGAGGGTAGTCATTACTTCATTAGTCATCAGTTGTAAGCAAATGCTAAACAGCAGTTTGCATTTGTGTTCTCATTGTTTCAAAGTCTACAAAGACAACACAGTTCAGATTCAATCAAACATAACATTAAGTTTCCTTTGTAAGCATTTGTCCTTTCAAGTCTATTTCCTCTATCAGAATCAGAGACTCATAGATTCTATTAATTGTTTGAGTTACAAGATTCAAAATTTTTGCTCAAGTGAGGTTATGAATTAAAATGAATGGCCAGAGTATACTTGCTAGTATTAATCTATTTCTGCTTTGGAAATAATGTTATAATTTTCAGACAGCTTTATTTTGCCTAGTGGTTTTTAAAATGTACTGAGCTTTCAACATGGTTCTTTCACTTAACAATCTAGGCTGTTTCCTTCTCTGAATTAGTAGCAAAATAAAGTTAGAATCTGTGAACTTGTGTTCACACTACTTGAAATAAAACATTTGTTCTATTTATCTTACACTCATGGTAGTCATCTGTTAAAAAAAATAGTCAGTTTTATAATTGGAATATGAGAGTCTTATATTCTATTTACGGACTTTACTATAAAGATAAATAGTCCATCTGGCATTATCTTACTGCCCTACTGCCATTTCCCAAAACTTCTTACATTGAGTTAGCAGTTCTACCTTCTTCCTTACTTAACAAGATTACTCAGAGAGTTCTCATTGTACATAGCCTCAGAACCCTGACAACAGCATCACACCTGAACAGAATCTGTGGCAGGTAAAGCATTTTCTTTTGACTGAGCTGACCATCAGACACTTTTAAGTTCTTTTATATTACAAAGTAGCTGCCCAAAAGGAGACATAATCTACAAACCTACATTTCCAACCCCAAAGCCACTTTGGGTTTGGGATGAGGGGCTATAAGTGAAAAGAAAAAAGAAAAAAGAAAAAAAGAAAAAAGAAAAAAAAAAAAAAGGAAAAAAGAAAAAAAGAAAAAAAGAAAAAAGAGGAGAGGAGAGGAGAGGAGAGGAGAGGAGAGGAGAGGAGAGGAGAGAGGAGAGGAGAGGAGAGGAGAGGAGAGGAGAGGAGAGGAGAGGAGAGGAGAGGAGAGGAGAGGAGAGAGAGGAGAGGAGAGGAGAGGAGAGGAGAGGAGAGGAGAGAGGAGAGGAGAGGAGAGGAGAGGAGAGGAGAGAGAGGAGAGAGAGGAGAGGAGAGGAGAGGAGAGGAGAGGAGAGGAGAGGAGAGGAGAGGAGAGGAGAGGAGAGGAGAGGAGAGGAGAGGAGAGGAGAGGGAGAGGAGAGAGAGGAGAGGAGAGGAGAGGAGAGAGAGGAGAGGAGAGGAGAGGAGAGGAAAGAAAGAAAAGAAAAGAAAAGAAAAGAAAAGAAAAGAAAAGAAAAGAAAAGAAAAGAAAAGAAAAGAAAAGAAAAGAAAAGAAAAGAAAAGAAAAGAAAAGAAAAGAAAAGAAAAGAAAAGAAAAGAAAAGAAAAGAAAAGAAAAGAAAAGAGAAAAGAAAAGAAAAGAAAAGAAAAGAAAAAGAGAAAAGGTAGAGGCTGAGGTAAACTGAACAGTTCTCTGAAGACATAAAGAGTCTTTGTTAGACTGTTTTGCCTTTAAAAAGTGTTAACTGGTAGCTAGTCAATGCAGTTATTGTTTTTTCACAATAGGTAGTGCAATTTCATTATTTCAGATGATTACAGATATTTATTTTTAATGTTGTCTAGACGTACTAAACTTGTCACAGTTTTGGCTAACTTTGGTGTAAGATTTGCAGATTTTTCAAGTAACTTATTTTGTGACTACCTCTAAACACAAACAAACTGACTTACTGTGTGCTGACATCCAAGCTGACCTCTCTTTAGCTATGTTTTATTCCAACTTCTTGTTCACATTCTGCAACTGTCCACATAAAAACCCTTCTACCTAGTATTGAATGAACCTGGACTCATTTACACAACTGAGGATATAGACTTGTATCTAGTTTTATTTCAAGTCAAACTATTGTTCTCCATTGGAATTTGATGGTTAAAGCTTGTTTTAATCGAAACTCATAACAAAGTGGAAACTATGCTTTTCCATCTGATTTTTTTTCCATCCTTCTTCCTAGCCATCATTTATGATTCAAATTGCATTTTAAACACAAGAAAAATTAATATTTGAGCAAGAATTGATTTACAATTTGCTATTACTGATTAAAAGGGTTTTTAAATAAGACCTGGAATTAAGAATGCCCTTTTCACCACAGGCTATCCACTGGTAATTAAATCACACAGTAATTTGATACAGCATTATATATTTACTAGTATGATACCACTGTCACAGATGTTTTACATCCTAGCACCTGCAGTGAATTAAAAAGTCCATGGAGGCCATCCCCACTTGACCTCTTGGTCTGCTGAATTCCAGCCAGGGCAAAAGAAAGTATGTTCTACTTATAGCAATCACCTGCATGCTAGCACAACGTCTTGTTAATGCTTGCCTGCATTTCTTCCTACCCTTGGGAGCTCTAGAATTGTTCCTACTCAAGGAATTTGAGACAGGACCTAGGAGAGCCAAAGTGACAACAAATGGTAATTTGAAGCATAATTAAACTATATCAAACTGACTTCTGAATTAGGTAATTCTCACAGTACAGTTCTCTTGGCACACTTTTCCTTTTGTACAATGTCTTCATAAGATTGTCTCAGCTTTTTAGGTTGTTTGCCCTCTAAATGTGCTCTTTCTCATCCTGAAGTTGTCTTCTCATCTGGTTATGTAAGGTCCGAGTATCTGCCTTTGAATTCCTCATGGGCAGCAGGACAGACTTTGATTTACTGTAATGGAGCACATCAGAACCATTGGGACCCTTTTACAGCCATCAGTGCTGCCCTGGTTAGGAAATCATGTAGTCATCAGTTCCAGACAAGCTGAGGCCGTAACACAATGCTTTCCAGTATCAGTGAATTTACAGGACCTGCTTCACAAACTTCTGTTTTCCTGGCTCAAGAAGCAACTCATTTGTCCTATAATCAGAAATATTTCAGTTGGCACTTCATAAGGTGCCACAGAACATGGATTTGGCCATCCGAAAGAGAGATGGCAGTCCATGTGGTCAAATTCAATGTCAGTTTATGTTTCCATGTTGGCTTGTTGCAGATGTTTCCTTCTGTAACTGAAACAGAGGAAGAAATAAGACCTTCACATTTACATTTTAAAAAATTAATATTTATATTGCCCCTTCTGCTACCTTGGCTCTGTACTCCCTTCTCAGTGTATATGTGTGTGTGTGCGTGCACGCTGCCAGCTCCTAGACTCATGAAGTTACATACATGAGTAATGTTTCTCAGCTGGAGCAGTTTGCTGACTCACCACATCTGCATAGCTCCTGGCATTAAGGACAGCCACCATGGCAATGGGTATCAAAACCCCACTGAGCAGAAGGAAGTGCAACCTTATATAGCAGCACCTGCCACACGTGTTTGGCTGGGTCAGGAAACTGTACCCTCAGCTACAATTGCAGTATAGAGCTGGATTTATTTGCGTTCACCTTCTGACCCTTTCCTTTGGTCCAGGCATCCCCTGCCCTAGTCAGGAGTAGGCTCAGGGGACTGAACCAGGAGAAAATGACTTACCACTGTTGTGGGGTTAGTTTATAATGCTTAATGCTATGACACAGGTCACTGTAATGTCAGATGAGCACCCAAGTAGGCTCAAGAAGAGCCCTGACATGATGCCTGGAGGGAAGCAGTGCAACTGCCAGCCCCAGGATGCTTTTCAAAAGTCAAACTTCCACCTGGCTGCAAAAACCACGGAACTGCAAACAGCTGTGTTAGCAGGATCATGTCATGCTGCACTGTTCAAAAATATTTTGTCTTCATCTTCATCAGATAAAGGCAAGGTATTAGGAAAAAACAACAATCACCACCACAAATTCGAGAAGGGGGGGGCTTTCCATCTGAGCGCGACTTGGCAGGTCTGCTGAAGGCTAGTGAGAAGGTCCATACTGCATTCCAGCTGGTGGGAGAACAGAAGGAATGCTGTACTAATTCCCCTCAAGCCAGACTGAAGTCCAGAACAGATTTTTCACTGCCAGTGAAAGACTAATATTCTGCCATGTAATTGTGTCCTGAGAGACCATTAAACGTTTTTTTACTTCAGTTTAGAGTTGAGGTAAGTCTGGTCTGTACTGCTACAAAATTTAACAACACAAGACATGGAAATTCTAACAGATGTTTTTACAGTCCACAAAGGAGCATAGATGCTGACAGACAAAACATGGCCATAAAACTGTATGATGCCACAATCTTCAAGAAGTGATGATACAACCCATCACAATGTAAAATATTTGAAACTACAATTAGTTTTGCAAATCTGCAGAATGAAGTTTGAGTGAATGAATAAAGTGCTTGTTTAGACTTTAAATCTGAAATGCTGACTATGCATTTTAACTTTAGTCACTAGAGCCTCAGTAACTGCTTTTAGATCTATGCTTTGAGAGTAGGGGAAAGAACACATTACACTGGTGCAACTGAATATCCCCATGACTCTGGGAACCAGAATCTCTTTCTGATCCAGGCAATTAACCAAAATTTCAAGACTTATCAGCTGTTTGTTTCCTGAAAGAAGGTTATTATATGACCACAGCAGCAGAATGGCAGTGCAGAGAGAATAGTAAACCTCTTTAATTCTAACTGTATTTTAATTGCAAGCCTGTACTTTTATGCATTGGTCTCTCAAGGAAAAGACAGAAAGAAAGATTACTCAGGACTATGATTGTGTATTTCCACAAAATTCCCACTAACTAGCTAGTAATAAACTACAGTTCTCTCACAGTGATTTTCTGGGGCTAAAATAATGCTACATATGATCCCAATTTTTCAATACCAAAAAGACAGCATTACCAGTAAAAACAAAGTAACTCATACATAAGCACACTCAAAAAGGCCAAACCTTGTCAAGCACTATTTTTTTGGCCTCTTATGGACCTCTCTCACTGTCTTTAGTTAAAAAAAAAAAGTAGTAGTATAATTAAGATAGATGTGAGACACATATTTCACAATAAAAGCCTTTCCTACTCTTTATCTTAGCATACTTAAAGATGTGGTAACTAATGTAGAAACATTATGTCTCAAGCTCTTACTCTTTCAGTCCTTGAATATCTCAGCCTATTACAAGTGTGGTTTGGTGGTGTTGGTTTTTTTTTTGTGTGTGTGTGGTTTTTGTTTGTTTGTTTTCACCTTTATACATATATGAACTGAGGGATTGCTTTGTGTTCATCCATCTCCAGCAGAGATTTCAATCATGGCAAGGTATGAACTGCAAATTACGAATAACTCTGGTCTTATATTAGAAGACCTACCATATATCCACCTGCCAAAGACCACTCAGTCATACAAAATCCTGACTTATGTTTTACAAGTAATTTCAGAAAGGTTATACAGCTGGAATAAAATTTAAAGTTAGTCAAGTATCAGTGACTTTTTAAGTTGCAACTTGTTTGGTATTTTTTTCAAGCATCTTAAGTGTCTCTTATTAGATGCAGAGCTAACATCCACAGTTGTTTGGGTTTTTTAAGCATCTTCCTGGCATTGAGTAACAGTGCCACAGAAGGATTTAGAGAACAGTTAGATTGCTAAATATTACTTTTCAGAAGGCAAACAACCTTCTTTCTAATGGTTTTCAAGTTTAAATGTGGCTTAGTTCAAAGGCTAATAAAGATTGTCATACAAATAGATCATATATTAACCCACATGGTAATTGCTCTTTAATGCATGTGTTGCAGAAGAGCTTTAGAGACTTAACAGTCATAAATAGGACTGCAGTACTCTAATAATATTCTATCTTCAAAAGCTACAAGAAGCAGATTGTTAAATATTAAGGAGCTAAGAATAATTGCTTGGTATTAGTGAGGCAAATACATTGTTTTTCTGTACATCCAATTTAACAGAAAAAGTAGTATTTGACTGGCTAAACTAAGTCAACAATTTGGTCTACAATACCGAACACATTTTAAAGGATATTTACAATGTTAGGTTAATCAAACAAGACCCTGACATTCACAGGAAAATTATGGGGTATGGGGCATTTTTTCCCAGCATCTCATGATCTATGAGAAGATGGGAATGGCAAAGTGCTTGTACTAGAAGAAGCGTTTCTGTGTGACAACCAGTAACAGGGTATCTTACAGCCAGTAATATTATTTTCCTCTGTATTGTTGGTATAAAAGGATTAAATAAATATATTCTTGCCCCTCTAGACAAATATTTTAAGATACCTCCTTTAAAATGTTTTCAGTGCTATTTTTATATACTTACTATAAAGACAGTATTACTATAATTTTGTGTTTTAGTTGTAAGACAACTAGTACAAAATTCTTCATATAACAACGCTTGCCTATTTTTTTTGAGTTCAAAATTGAAGATTTTTTTTTTCTGAGTTGAGCCACAATAAATACACCATATGTACATTGTCTCACTACTTACTGTGTTTATGTAAAAACAGATGTACCATATTTACTTTAAGATACAAAGATCCCAGGTAAGCTTCTTCACTGTTCCCATGCTTAAACAATGCAAAGAAAATGGCCTGGGATCTAATTTTCCCTCCTTACTGAATTCTGGGAATGACAGACATCTGTACAGGGATAAGCTTTTCAGTATTGTCTTGTTCAAGGGTATTATTTTAACATTACGGTAACACAACATTACGTTGTGTTATACAGTAAGGTAATGGAAAATAATACTGTTCAGCAGTTGGTGCTCTCATCTCCATACATATATATATATCTTACACTTTTTTTTGGGTGTATTTTAGTTTGCTCATTTAATATTTAAATAGTAATTGTGGCAAGGAACATATACAAATATAATATCAAGCCTTTACAATGTATGTTAATATTTGAGAGAAGGGCCACTGGCTAAGGGAAATACCATTCTTTCTGACTCTTCAAAATTATCTACCTCTACTAAGTATCAGGGAATTTACATTTTGAATATGGAAGTTATTTTTTCCTCTGCTTAGCCAGCAAAGCAAGATACAATTTAAAAAGCCAAGATTTTGCTTTTGCATGTTTTTATGACAAGAGCTTGCCTAAAGGACAAATATAAACAGAAATTAAGACAATGCCAGACCGTTATTCTTTAGCTCCTTTTTTTTTTTTTTTTTTTTTTTTTTTTTTTTTTTTTTAATGTGTTGGTAGTGAAACAATTTACATTAGAGAGGAGCGATTCTAATTTGAGAAGTTTTGATTCAGGTAATGGTAAGGATAAAGCAGGACAAAGTTGTTAAGACCTTCCAAGCATGACACTAAAAAATTAAGTTGTAAGGGAGCCAGTTATTGATGTTCAATCATGCTTATTCTGCCGACTACAAAGTTTGCTTTTTAACTTAGGTAAACACTGGTTTCGACACCACTGTTGTGAATGAAAAGTAGAAACTTGTACGCAGATGCATCTCAGATTCAGTGCGCTTTGTTTTCCCCTGCTGGTGACTTTTTGTCTTTAGCACAGGCATCACGTGACTGCTGTTCTCAGTACATGAAAATCTGTGAAGAGCAGCCAGGAGCACGTGTGTTGTGCAAACCTGTTTTAAGCAGAACATTCCAATTACCAAGCAGTGTCTAATTAATACATTCAGGGGAGAACTAGCCCCTAAAACTCATATTTAAAACTACTGTGAACAAGAGACTTCAGTAACAAAGACTGCTTTATTCTGATGTAACTAGGAGTTGGCCAGACTAAACTGTACTCTGGTGTTCTGCCCAGGCTTCCTTTTCTGTGCCCCTTCCTCGCATGGCAAATTGATCCATGTCTTGAGTGCCTTACCCGTGGAGGGAAGAAGCCATTTGAGAACTCAGGCTGTGTGAGCGGGGCAGAACAGGGAATTACAAATTTATTCTCCAGTCCATGAAATTAATCTGTTACCCCAGTGTGCATTACACTACTTGGCAAGATCCAATCCAGTATGCATTTCACCCTGGTGCAGAGGCCTGAGCAGCACCAACCAACTGTCCTCATGGGGTCAGGGCAAGTGTTGTAACCCTTACTATTAGGCAATTAACTGCATTTAGTTACGGGGACTGTAGAGCCTAGTTCAATGCTACAATCCAATAAACGAGTCACAACCCCAAGATGTTTCAACGACAATGAAAGACCTATTTTGCTTAGCTATGACAGCTACCGCTAAAATCAGAAACTGAAGTGTAGCTCGTCTCCTAGAATGGCAGTATTCCAATGTCTGTCAGTGCAGAGGTACACTGTTCAGCCTGCTGCCTGTACCCTCCGTACCAACGAATGCCCACCGCAGCCTCTGGTACCCTAAGCGGCTATGTACTGGGCCTTTCCCCGCCGGCCAACCGAGCATGAAGCCGGACTCCCCTCCTACTCTCCCTCCATCATTGCAGACCCTCATTACTGTCGGAAAGCTGCGCCGCAGCACCGAGCAGAGACGACGGCCACCCGGAGCCCACAGCTGAGGAGTGCGGTTGGACGAAGAGTCAGCCGTGCCAGCTCCCCACAGGTACGGCGCGGAACAATAACCAGCTGCTGGAGCGGCAGCCCGCACCCTTCAGCACTGCCGCAACGAGTCCCGGCTGGCCGGGCAGCAGCGATTCCTCCTTCGGTAAGGACGCCTAAAGTAGTGCGTCTTTGTTCACCATCGGCAAAGGTTCCAATCACCTATGTCCTTCCGCCGCAGCGCTGTTCCTCCCCGCCCCCTGGCCCAGGAGCTTCTAGTCGGTGCAGGCGGGGCTCGCCGGGGCGGGGCCGAGGCCCTTTGTGCTCCCAGAATGCACCAGCATCTCCTCCGCGGGAAACAAAAATGGCGAGGGGCTACGATGGAGCCGGGCTGTCTGTGAAGCGAGTTTGACCTCTCCCCCACTACCTTTCCTCTGCCGCGCCGCGGGGGTTCGTGCTCGGAGGGGTCCCGCTACACGCCGAGGGTTCGGCTGCACCGGTGCACCGCGGGGAGGCTCCAGAGCTCGCCGATTTCCCTTGTATAAGGCGGTTGGCACCACTGGAGAGACCGAATGAGGTGAGGGGTGGGGGGGCGGGTCAGGCCGCGGCGGCGGGGGAGGTGGAGGGAGGAGCGGATGTGTCCTGCGCGCGGAGGGGGGCGGGCGCAGCCCCGCAACTTGGGCCGCTGGTACCACATCCCGCTCCCCGCGGCGGCCGCGCCACCCCTTAGGGAAGGGGTGCGAGGGGCCTCGCTTCTCTGCGGGGGCCTTGGAGGCCTTTGTGGGAGGGGGAGGAAGCTCCTTCCGAGGCGGACGTTGGCAAACAACGAAGGGGTCAGTGGTGCTCTTCAGTGACCAAAACAAAGGGAACGGAGGCAGTAGGCCGTCTGACGGGGTCCGTGGAGGAGGTGCTCCAGCGGTGAGGTTGCGATTAGTCTTGTGCCAGCAGTATTTTTACCTTCTCGTTTAAGGACATTGTTCGAGTAGGCTGCATTCGCTCGAGTGCGAAGAGAACAGCACAAAAGAGGTGGTGGTGTTCGCTGGGAACTTTATTTTTGTTTTCTTTTTGTTTGCAACGCCTTGGCTATAAGTCTGTTAAGCTAGACAATTTGAGTATGCTTACAAGCTTTTATATTTGTTCCACTAAGATATGGTAACTGTTGCTGGCTGAAAAGATGGGAAATAACGTGTTTTCTTTGGTATTTGAGTTCTGTTGAGTGCATGGGTTGATACTTTTGTTAGCCAAAGAGAACAATATGGTACTATGCCAGATGCTCTGGACAGCGATACTGGTATTGAAATACCAGAGGTTATTATCCATCCATGACGTGTCTCGGTATTATTTTAAGTAAAGGCCCTGCATAATTAAATGAAAAGACCTGGCAGGAAACCTGTGTAGAATTATGCTTTTTTTCTTGAATGTCGAGTAGTTGGTCTCTGCTCATAGCTTTAAAAGGTCAGCATAGTAATGGGCTTAGTGTAAGTGAAAGTGTTTGGTGTTTTATGCTTAGAACGGTCAAAAGCATGGGATAATAAGGAAATAATTTCTCTGTTGGTTTTTCTTTTGGCAAAAATTAGCAGGTTAATGTTTGTCCTCTTTTGTGAACGCTCAAATTACAACTACTTTGAAAGCATTTGAGGTTAAAAGAAAAAGATCTTAGTTTCTGTGGTATTAGAACACAGGTAGGTTTATAATTTTTTATTGGAAGGAGAACAAGGGAAAACAAAGGTTGAAGCTATGAGAGAAGGGGTGTAATAATGAAAGTGAGAAGGGGTTTTGCAAGGAGCTACAAGGTAGTGAAATGTGTATCTCTATTGAGAACATAACGGATTCACGTTTCTCGCAGTTAATTCTTATTTTGTCAAATACAGATTTGTGGCTTCTCAACAACCTGTGTTTTCTACTCTGGTAGAAAGTTTGACTTCGATCAAAAGTTGTCTCGTTGCTAGTTATTAGTTACTGAGGTATACCTATTTTAAAAATAGGTGGAAGAGAGATGCGGTGGTAGTGTCACAGCTGGCCTCAGATACGGTTGTTTGCTTCCCTGCATTAGGAGAGCAGGTGAAGTTTGAGAAGAGCAGCTGTAAAACCTAAGGTGCAGTTCATTTCCTGCTAGAGAGTGGACTTCTGTAATCCATGAAGATAGATGTGAGTGAGTACATTACTGGAGGCACCTAAAATGGCTTAAAAACATTTTGATCTCCTTAGGCTAGTTGAAGAGGAAAAAGTGTAGAGGGAGGAAACGTGTAACTAGAAGCCACTATGAATCTTCTCTTAATTTGTGGATTAACAGTACTTTGTGACTGACCTCTGAGCTTGCTGCAGAGTTGTTTTCACGTTCTTCACAGGCCTTCCTTTCAGGAAATGGATGGGAAGTGTATCTTTGAGTAAAACACCAGAAGAAGGCTTATATACCCCAGGCATAATACCTGTTCCTGAAAGCACTGAAACTAGCTGAATTAACTTTTTGAACAATTTAGATTTGAAGATGATGGTTTCTTCCTAGAAAGCATAATCTATATGCAGTGGTGGAATCCAGAGACTATTTTCTCTGAGTGTGTGCTAATCATGAGAGCATTCCTGATGAGTCTGGACTTACTCTCCAAGATCCCTAGTAAATGAAAAAATACTGTCATATTTTAGATTATTTTTTAAAAAAAAATTCTTTCCATGGAGTGCATATAAAGTTGTTGTTCTTAAACACTAGCCTTAAAGAAGGAGATTTATCTTGATAGGATTTTGATCATCTCTGAAATCCTTTCTCTTCCCCTCCCTTGTCCCCAGTGCTAGTCAGCACGTTCTTTGTTATCTCTTTCACTTCTTGGGTTCGTGATCATACTATACTCCCTTAGATATAGAATCATAAAATAGTTTTGCTTTGAAAAGACCTCTAAGATTTGGTCCAACCATTGGCCTAACACCACCATGGCTGTTAAACCATGTCACAAAGTGCAATGTCTACATGTTCTTTGAACACCTCTGGAGAAAGTGATCCAACCACCTCTGTCTCAAAACAGTGTGACACATACCTGGTCTGAATAGACAAGGTGATGTTTTTGGTAGCACTTAATAGCTCTTGGAGAGCTGCTGGCCTTTCAGAATGACTTGACAATGGGAAGAGAATTTCTGTGGAGGCAGGAATTCCCTCTTTCAGTATTTTAAAACTACTGCAATAGCACTGTGGAAAGGCCATGCTCTTGTGATATTGCACTGGAGCACACATCTCGCTGTGCATACCTCCCTTTGTGATTTGGAGAGACACTGCCCACCACTACTGAAAGGGGACCACAAATTCTGGGGTCAACATGTTGCATTGAAGGCCCTGCTAGGATGGGGATGTACACCTGCTGCTGAAGGACTTGGACTATGCCTGTGAAAACATCATTGGATCCAAGGAGTGGTCATATCTTTATTTCTCTGTCTCTCACTCCTTGTAAGACGTTTTCTCCAGACCCTTCACCATTTTTATTGCTGTTCTCTGCACATGCTCCAGCAACTCTCTCTGTTTTAGTGAAGGGACCAAAACTCAGTACAGTATTTGAAGTGTGTACGGTACTGAGTACAGGAGCACAATCACTTCCCTACTCCTGCTGGCCATGCTATTCTTGGTGCAGGTCAGAATGCTGTTGGCCTTTTGCTGCCTCAGGTTCAGCTGGCTGTCAGCCAGTACCCCCAGATCCTTTTTGGCTCTTTGGCTTTTTGTCCACTCTGCCCCAAGCCTGTATCATTGTATAAGATGGTTGTGACCTGAGTGCAGGACCTGGCACTTATCCTTGTCAAACCTCGTACAACTGGCCTCAGCCCACTAATCCTGCCTCTGCAGAGCCTTCCTACTTTTAACAGATCAACATTCCCATTACCTGATGCCATTGTTGTCTCCCTGATAATAACTTCTGCCTCTTCCCTTTGTGTATCAATACACGATCAATCCCAAACAAATGGCTTGTACAGTGCAGGAGACTGATTTACCCTATTTCCCTGTTGGCAAAATATGTAGGGAAAAATGTTCCTTCTGTAATCATCTCTTAAAGGCTAATACTTCCACTTTGCATGTCGAATAGAATGAAAACATATATTAATTATTGAGGGAGAATTTGAAATAAAAAAAACAAAATTACAAGTGATATTGGTATTTTGGACTTGAGAATTCAGTTATCCTGGTGGCTTCTTTTTAATAGCATCAATTAACCTTAATAAGGACAGTGATACTTCACAGGATGGAAAGGTGGCTTGGGTTAAGAGAGATCTCAGGAGGTCTCTCATACTGCTTAGTGTGACATCATCCATGAACCGGGACCAGATGGCTTTATCCAGTTAGTCCTTGAAAACCTACACTAATGGAGGCTGTACAACTACCCTGGTCCCCTGTTGCATTGCTGAACTGTCTTCATACCCATCAGAATGTCTCTTATTTCACTCTTACTACCTCTTATTGCATCTTGTCCTTCTGCCACACACTATGTAGAGACTTGTTCCGTCTCATGAATTTTCTCATAGGAGCCAGAAAGCTATTGTTGGGGCCTCCCTAAAGCCTTTTATTCTCCAGGCTGAATAAGCTTGATTCCCTCAGCCTTCTCTCATAGTGCAGGATCTCTAGTCTGTGACTGTCTTGGCCCTCCTCCAACTCATCTAGTTGGATGTCTTTCTTGCATTGGAAGAATCAAAACAGTTTCCTAGATGCCATTGTGAGTTCTGTGTAGAAGGAAATAGTCACTTTCGCTCAATCTTCTGATGCTGTTCCTGCTAACATAGCCCAGGATACCATTTCTCTATGCTCACAGGACATACTGCTGGTTCATTTGTGCTTTCTGCCAAACTCCTAGCCAATCTTGCAAAACTAAATTCTAACCAGTCTTAGCCAGGAGGCTTTGCAGGACGTAGCTTTTGTCTCTGTATTTCATGAGATTCTGGAGAGCCATTTCCTTCAACCTTGTGAAGGTTGAGGTAATTAACACCCATTCCTCTCCTCGCATCCACAAATCCTGCTTTTTTAACACAACATAATCAGTTTTGTCAGGACATGGTTTATCCTTGGTAAATATATGTTGTCTGTTCCTAGTTACCAAGTTAGTGTATGCAGAAATGTCTTCCAGGAAGATGTACTCCATGGCTTTTCTAGCCACCAAAATGAGGCTAACCAACCTGTGGTTCCTTGAGTTGAACTTTTGGCTCCGTCTGAAGGTAGGTGTAACATTTGCTATTCTCTATTAATTACAGATTATCCCTGTTCTCCTTAACCTATGATAGTAAAGAACAGCCTTAGGAGGTCATCACGGTTACCTTGGTACTCTTGAAAGCCACCTATCTAGTCCTGTTTGCCCATTCGAGTCAAGTTAACATGTGTTTAAACCTGCAGCGGGCCAATTCACAGGTCACTTAAGCAAAACAATGCTTAACAAATCCATCATGTATAGAAGTTAGTGGTTTTTTTTTTGTTTGTTTTAAATAATACATTTTCTCCTATGAATGATTTCAGGGCATTAGCTGCTCTTGTCAGCAAGGTGAGAAATTGTAACTTTTTTACTGCTGAGATCTAACCAGTCAACCATAATGTTACCCATCACACTGGTATGTGATTCTTTCACACAAATACCATCCCAATGGGGTGGGTGGTTGCATTGTTTTTTTAATCAGTTGGAAGACCCTTACATTTTTGCCTTGAACTCATCTGTCTAGTTAGACACTTTAAAGACTGCTCTAGTAATGACAATATTTTCACTAGTGTGTGGGCTGGTTTGTGTGGGTTTGATGTTACGGTTTTTGGGGTTTGTTTTGGGGTCTTTGTTTAGTTGCCATATGCTTTCAAAAGTATATGCACCAAATTACTTGACAATTATAGTAAGTCTGAAAAGTGGTAATAAGAACTGAGTCCACGCAGCCCATTCTGCTGGTTGGAAGTTAAGGCTGTGAATCTTTTAGAAAGAAGTTTAGCCAGGAGATTAAAGGGGAAGTGAGTTGTGTGGCCTCCTCTGCTGAAGGTTTTCAAGGGCTGACTGGATAAAGCCACCTGGCCTGATCTCATGGCTTATGATACACTGAGCTTGAGAGACCTCCTGAGATCTCTTCTAACCTCAAATCGTTCTATTATCTTAAATATCTGTAGAAGTTGAAAATATTTTTGTGAATGTACTTTTTAACCCACAAACATTCTTTGCTTTTCTGGACTGCGAGATGACTACAATTGTAGTCCCTTTATCCTTCTTCTGTATAGTGATGTGGCTTAGATTTTTGTTGTATCAGAATATCTAATACTGTAAAGAGCTCAAAGTATATCTTGTAGACATTTTGTGATATGGCACGTTGTAGCATAAAAGGGTAGTCCATAATCTAGATTTGTACTGAACCCTCTGCTTGAAAGAAATTCATTATAATTTACTAATATAAGTAGCCTGTTCACATATATTTGGAATAGTCACTGCTGCAACAAAGTTGCCATTAGGAAAACCAAAGTGATTTTTTTTTTCATCAGACTGATCTGAAGTTTAGGTCTGGGTTAGGACAGATGAAGTATCTTGTTAAGTTTGTGTCTTCTTGACCCAGTAGAATCTTTATTTGGAGGAGTGACATATGGTTAACAGGTAATGTTTGGCAGGAGATCTCATAAATGGCCAAGCAGCTGCAATGACCATGGTAAGAACGATGTCGTTGGGATACAGCATCTCTCCAGCTGCTAACAGAGGGACTGGATCCCAGTCACAGGGTTAGCAGCTCTCTTGGAAGTATAGCTTGGCTTGATTATGCGGTGCGGGGTAAACCAGTTCAGAAGAGAGCGGATCTCTAAAAAAATTCATTTTCCTTTTCTGCTACCTTCTGACTGTGATTACTTGCTGCTTACTTGGCTTGTCTAATCATTAGACATTTCTGGTCTGATTAGAAAGCTTATGGAGAAGTCAGCTTGTAATTCTAGAGTGACAGGAGGGAGTCAAACTCCTGTATGATATGCTAAGCCAAAGCTGCCCTCAGTTCTGGGTGTTTTGAGCCCGTTCTAGACATTCAGTCTGACCTCTGTTCCCTGTGAGGCGTTTACTGTCCTGTTTTAAGGATAGCAGAACAGACTGCTGATATTTCACGAACCTTTTTCATAATTCAGTTTTCTTTTAAAGTTTAATAAAAGTGGAGTTTGCAATTCCAGGCACAACAGTGGTGATTAATCAGCAGTGATGTCATGCTTTCAATCTTAGACTATCTCTAGCCATCATAAATTCTTTGACTAGGTATTTGTCATGTATGTGATACCACGTTTTTCCAGTTTTGAGATGGATTTTCAACCTGTGTAAGTTGTCTTAGTAGGATGCTCTGTGTATGTGCGATTCCTAGTCTGAATTCCGTTCTCCTGAATCTGCTGGGCTTTTAAAATTCATCTTCCCGTCAGTGTGATTTGTTTACTGTGAATAAATGCCATAGGTCATGCTCTTATGAGTTGCCTCAGTGGATTAAAATTTTCCTGTGAAATATGCTTTGGGCACGTACTTACGAAAACTAGATTTTAGTAAGCTGATTTAAAAACACTGTTGGTAATCGTAGGGTAGCTATGCTCTGTTATTGTTGCAGTATTTGTGGATCAGGCAGTCCTGAAAGAAACTTCCTGAAATTGCATGCATTGTCAAAGAAACTTTCTATAGTTCTGTTGTGCAGTCTGGCAGTGCCAGCTGAGGGAGTTTGTGTCCCAAGTTGCTTGTTAGCATTTGTTTTGCTGTGCTTACAAACCCTTCTGTGAAAGAAATCAGTGAACTGAGATGGTTGAAAAAATAACTGTGCCAAAGGGAGTTTTTCTTTAACAGGAGCTATTTGGTAGCAGTTATGGAATGTGAATGACCTTAACCTCACAGGGCTACTGATTAAAAAAAGATACCTGTAAACAAGAGCAGGAGAGTGATCATTCTTTTTATTCCTCCATCCTCTTCACATTTTCCTTTACCTTTCCCAATTTTTGGTCTGTAAGATTGGTGATACAGGAGTCAGAGGCACCAAATATTCATTGACATTTTCCGTCCTTTAACAGATTAGGAAGCATTACAAACAAGTAAAAACTAAACTTAAAAAAAAATAAATCTAATTTTAACTTTGATAAAACAGTATTACCCACTGCAAGTTGTCCTGAATCATAACCCAGAGTGATTCAGGTAGCTTACTTTCATAATGAGTTAGATCTTTCTGACAAAGAGCTATCTCCTGCTGCTGCAGTGTATTAAAAAAACCCCAAACAAATAAATAAGGAGATAAGTTGAAGGTCCTCTGCCTGTCTTGCTTGAGAATAACTATGGTTATGATCTGGACACCAAGGTGAAACATCAGTGAGCACTTCCAGTACTTCAGAGAATCAGCTTCTCAGGAAATGGTCAAAGTGCACTTATATTTTGAAGCGTATCTCAACATGCAGACACGTTTTACTGCTTTCCCCCACTAACTTCAGAAAGATTGTATGGGCATGTAAGTACGTTCTTTGCATTTTAAGTGCTTGAGTAAGAACACAGCCAAAATGTAGTTAGTATTGAGTAAAGGATGTAAAGCCAGGGTAGACTGGACATGCTGTATGACATGCAGTGTGGCTTAGTTGTGCAATTTAAACGAAATAAAGTAAACCTTTATATCAATGTGGGGTTTGGTGTTGTTTGTTTGTTGGTTTTTTGTGTTTTTTTTTTCCCCTGGAAAATCAGATACCTGTTGGACATTTTGCAATGAGAAGTTCTTAAGATGATGGGGAAATTGGTACTTTAAAGTTACTAAATTTGATGGTAGTCATAAATTGCATCGTTGGAAGGTGTTACAGAGCTAACTGTAGGGAATACTTGAAAACAAGTTTCTGGAAAATGTGTAACCTTTAGTTTCCAAGTGGCAAGCTAGAAGTTACCATCAGTTTTTATTTTCACTTAACATGCACCAAATTTTATTTTAATTATAGGGGTGGCTTTTCAGTACTCCACTGCAGCAAGGAAGATAAGAAAATTAACTTTTTATGCATGTACTTTTTACATTGGTCTACATGGAATTTCTTGTTAGTTCTTGTGCAACATTTCCAGAAGGCACTTCAGAGACATCTAATTTAAGTAACCTATCCTAGTGCTTGCTAATTAAAGACAACTTGTTAGAACAGTTGTTCGTTGTGCTTAATTACTATCAAAAACATGGAGGGAGTACTTCCTTGAAAAGGAACTTCTTAACCATGTGGAAAGCAACTGTTAAAGTAGTGTCAGCCTATTGTGGTAACTACCCCTCTTTTCTGTCTGTGTGTTAGATAAACCATAAACTGCCACATCAGGAGCTACTTACGAACTGTTTAGTCATCACTTCAGCAGTGCTATCTCCCACAGAGAGTTATGTGGACAATGGAGAAGTGTCAGCTTTATTGGCTCAAACCTTTACTCTGTGTCAAGATCCTTCAGTGTCTCAAGTTGCTATTGTGAATTCAGGCTGTTGTGTAAGTCAATATATAAGAGTCATTTAAGTGCTTTGTGCCAGAAAAGGATGCACAAAACATTTTTGTTACAATTTGCATAAAGTTATGGGATAAACCTCTATAGCTGAGAGAATGTCATATGTTTGAATACTTTTTTTCCTAATGCAAAACTAATTTAAAACAAATCTGAACTACATTATGTGTAATAAATTTTATCTTTTTGTTTATTCTGTGCAAGATCTTTAAGTACTGGAAAAGAAGAGCCAACATTCCTGCTACTTTCTCTGTTATCTTAAACCAGATTAAAAAGTTAGAAAGAAAATCTTTTGAACCCTGAAGAGTAATTTTGGCCAAGGACTTAGTAAAATTTCAAGGTGCATTTTCTTTAGGTGCTTCAAACTACACATGGTAGCTTATTGACCTGTTTAATAGTTGAATCAAGTTTGTGAATGTTATTTGAAGTATCCAAATGCTTTAGTATTTTCTAATGATGAGTCCTCTCCAGGAAAAAAAAAAATTACTGGCTGACAGCTGGTTATAGTTTTACAGCCTGCTTTGATCAAGCCTGACAGGAGGGGAAAATGAGTTTACTTTTCAGAAACAATGATGAAGGCTGTGAGAAATCTAGAGAATGTTTGGGAGATGGAGTGCACTCACTAGAATCATAGAATTGTTAGGGTTGGAATGGACCTCACGGATGATCTAGTTCTGACAGCCCAGCCATGGGCCGAGATACCTCACAGTAGATCAGGTTGCTCAGAGCCACATCCAGCCTGGCCTCAAAAAAACTCCAGGGATGGGGCTTCCACCACCTCCCTCGGCAATGTGTTCCAGTGTCTCACCACCCTCATGGTGAAGAATTTCTTCCTGACATCTAACCTAAAACTACCCGTTTGTACTTTTGCTCCATTCTCCCATCTCTTATCACTACCTGACATCCTGGTTTTCTTTTGTTTTTAGTCACCTGTCAGAATTGTTTGTATTTGGGATCAGGAAGGACTTAAAATGGTGATTCAGTTATGCATGAGGATGCCAGGGTTACTAGGCTAGGGGAATACTTGTCTGGCCCATTAGGGTTGCTCTTACTGTCATGTCATTGTTTAGGCTCACTGATTACAGATATGCTTCAATAAAAAAAAAAATTTCTTGACTGCTCCAGAATAACTGGATTTTTATGTATTTTTGATGTTTTAAGCTATTATAATACCATTTTTTGTATTGAACATAAATAATAAACTTTCCGGGTGAGGAGATTCCTTTCCTTCCCTAAGCTAGATTGAGTGAGATGAAACTTTTCTCTTTCAATTGCTCTTCCCATTTAACTCCATGATCTGTCCTTCTTTGTGTCATAGTTATATATAGAATGGATTTAACTAGGTTGGAAAAGACCTTTGAGATCATCAAGTCCAACCCATCACCCAATACCATCTAATCAACTAAACCATGGCACCAACTGCCTCATCCAGTCTCTTCTTAAGCACCTCTGGTGATGGTGACTCCACCACCTCCCTGGGCAGCAAATCACTCTTTCTGTGAAGAACTTCTAACATCCAGCCTAAACCTCTCCTGGTGCAGCTTGAGTCTGTGTCCTCTTGTTCTGTTGGTGGTTGCCTGGGAGAAGAGCCAACCTCCACCTGGCTGCAGCCTCCTTTCAGGTAGATGTAGACAGCAGGAAGGTCTCCTCTGAGCCTCCTCTTCAGGCTAAGCAACCCCAGCTCCCTCAGCTTCTCCTCACAGGGCTTGTGCTCCAAATACCTCACCAGCTTTGCTGCCTTTCTCTGGTTTCTAAAGGGAAAATATGTTTGGACGTAAGAAAAATAACTTTGATTCATAGTCTCACATTCTGCTTATTTCTTTTGAAGATTCTCATTACCTGGTTCTAATTTATAATTTCTGTATTTTGCTTTTTTACTCAGAATGTAGTGTTTGATATCTAAATTGACAAAAAAGCATATTCATGCTGTATGTTCTGGAATTCCATGAGGAAAAAAATTATTCAAGCAATTAACAATTGAGTTTCACGTATGAAGAAAGATAGCACTATGTTTTGTTCTTTTCCTTCTTTATTCTTTTATCCTGTGATTCTAACAGACAAGAAAACTTATTTTGCATTAGAAATGTAACATGTAGAAATTCTTCCTGTGCTGGAATCCTCTGTAGCTATGCTTAGTGGTAAAGCCATGATGCTGTGTTTTTTTTTGTTTTGGTGGTGGTGATGTTCTGTTTGTGTGTGCAGGTGGTTGGTTTTTCATTTGTTTTTGATTTTTATTCTTTGTTTTGAGTAACTGGTGAGGACTACATTAATAGTTGGGTATTACTCTCCCCACAAAAGCAATGTAGTTGGAATTAACTGAGGACTTTTTAAACTTTTCGTAGCGTTTATTAACTCCAGTTGCTGACAGTTTTATGAATGTTTTGAAAATGAAATTCTGTATTGAATCTTTCTGATGCTTCTGGTGACTTCACAAAGAGCCTTTGAACTGGAAAATCTGTCTCCCCATCGTCATGTACAGCAGTTGATTTTTTTTTTGGAAGATTTTTCAAATTTTGTAGACTTTTAAAATTTTATGGACTCTTAGCAGAGGCAATTCTACTAATGGTGCATAACATCTGAAAATATGACCAATTACCTTTAAATTTTGGAGCTAGCTAAGAGAGTTCTAGCTGTGAATAATATTAATATTTCAAATATATCGTTTCTTACTTTAGCGTAGTTCTGATTACCTTTCTACAGAGACTCTACAGCAGTGGGTAATTCACTGGTCCATAAGCGGTCTCCTTTACGCCGAAGCCATAAAACCTCAGCATCTCTGACCAAGCTGTCATTACATGATGGACAGAAAACCAAAAAGCCACTGTGTAAATTTGAAGAAGGTCAGGATGTCCTAGCTAGATGGTCAGATGGCTTGTTTTATCTTGGAACTATCAAAAAGGTAAACAATTTTTAACTTTGCTAGAGTCTTGCAGTGTCATGTGTTGGTTAATCTTACAGTATTATTGTTTCTCTTAATATTAGGTATATTCACTTAATAGTAGGTATGTTCTTATATATTTTATTTTTTTCTACTCATGGCTTCCACTTTTTTTCAGATAAACAAACTAAAACAGAACTGCTTCATTATATTTGAAGACAGCTCCAAATCCTGGGTTCTCTGGAAGGACATACAAACAGGCAAGAAATTCAGTGAAGTAGTCATTGTTTGCTATTTTATTTGCTCAGATTATTGTATCTGATAAAATGACTGCATTATATTCTGGTATCCTGAACAGTAACCTAGGAATTACACAAATTAAAACAAGACAAAAACACCAAACCAACCAAAACCCATCTGCAAACAAAAACCCCCACCAAAAATCCCAGCAAGAAAACCAGGATTCTTTTCACACAACTCTATCACTGCAGTTAATTTTGCCATTTTGTTCTTTTCACATAGCTATGTGCAGGGAGGTGAGAACACTTCCCAAAAGTAATGACACTTGAGTTCATTTTAGTGGGGATAGACTATAATAGTCCCTCTTAACAGAAAACTGCAGGCCCCAATTTACAGCAAGTTTATGTTCTCCTGTTTTCAGTTGAAGCAACATGATGTGGAAAGAAACCAAGACTGGAAAATCCTAGGTTTGAATAGAGTTCTCCCATACAAAAGTAACGCCGTAACTATTGTACGTTAACCATTAAAGATTTAGGAATGTTCATGCAATATAAATCCAGCCAGGATTTGTTTTCATGTAACTTTTAGCTTGTATTCTTTAGTCAGCTACTTAATTATGATTGTTTATGTTAAGGAACTGTGTAGTAAGCAGGCAATATATGGCCTGGAAATATCCACTATCCTGATAGTTTTAGTTAAGAAGTTAGTCTCTGTAACTGTTTCTACAGTGCATGGATCCGTAACTAAAATTACAAAGAAAGCCATAGATGTGGTAACCATTCCAACTGCAGATACAAGCTAAAAAGAATTTAAAAATCACCCTTTCATCTTTTGTCTAGGAGCCTCTGAAGGTGGGGAAATGGTCTGTACAATATGTCAGGAAGAGTATTCAGAAGCACCAAATGAAATGGTTATATGTGATAAATGTGGTCAAGGTAACTAAATTTTTTTTTTTTTTCTCCTGTTACTGCATTTGAAAAGATGTTTTGATTTGTTTTATGAAGGACTATAGTTGCTGGCTGTGACTGACTGCTCAACTGATCTTAAATGTTATAGCACTTGATGGCTATTAAAACTCACTGAATAGTCACTTTAACATGGATGATCACTAACACCTGTTCTGTAAGTAACACTATTTTTTTCCACTAAGAAAATTTAAAAGACTATTTTGAATGTGTTCCATTTATTATTTTATCAAACTTTTGTCACTTCCTCATGGATAATGCTTTATAGTTATATGTATTAAAATAATGTATAGTTAATCCTGTGTAAGCTTCTTTCACCACTTTAATAAGTTTGCTTGATAATTTTTATGCAGGATATCATCAGCTGTGTCACACACCAAATATTGATTCCAGCGTGATCGATTCAGATGATAAATGGCTCTGTCGACAGTGTGTTTTTGCAACAACTACTAAGGTGTGTTTCTGGAAAAATGCTTCTTAAACTATGCATGGAAAATGGGATGTATTGTTCTTCAAATTGAAACAAGCAAAGCTGTTTTTTCCATGTTTTCTTTAGTTAGATTTGAGCTGAATGTTTTGTATAAATTCCCAGCATACTACTTTTAGAAACAGGTGAATTTTGGCTTTCAATTTATTTTTAAACATATATGCTACTATTAAATTGGGTGAAAGTGTTTTACTTGATTATAAACAAATCCTGGTAACTTGGAAATGAAAGAATTTTAAATTTTCAGAAATACTACTGTTTGTGTAAACTTGTGTATTTGTTTTGGTCCAGAGGGGTGGTGCGCTTAAGAAAGGACCAAATGCCAAAGCACTGCAAGTCATGAAACAAACATTACCATATAATGCAGCAGACCTTGAGTGGGATGCAGGGCATAAAACCAACGTCCAGCAGTGTTACTGCTATTGTGGAGGACCTGGAGAGTAAGTAAACAGATAATATAGAACAGCTTGTCTGTAATGCAGTTGCAGGTGTTAGCCTTGATCCTGCAGGCTTAATTCTGAACTTGCTAGTTTCTGTTTTCCTTGTATACAGGTATTAAAGCAGAATTTTAAATCTCATATATACACACACATTATTTTTAGTAACTCATAGGAAACATATTTTTCAGGACATCTCTTTTGGGTTTTTTTGATTTTTATCAGGTGACCATCACATAACCTCACAGTCCATTCTACAACAAATTAAATTTTTTTTCTGGTATTGCTGCTGTTTAATGTGTTGAGATTCAATGCAGTTGTTAGATCTTGTGGTTCTAAGCAGTGTTTTTCTGATGTGAACTCAGTTCTGTCACTAGTCACAAATAGAAATGTATGTGAAGTTTGCTTATTCTTGTTGGGATAGCTTTCTAGTTCTATCATAACATTGTACTCTGTACTCTGAAGTGCTACTGTTGATGAGGGGAAGACTTCCCACCCCTTATAACATTAGAATATTCTGCTGGTTTGTCCTTGCAAGAAAGGCAAGAAGAGGACTTTTTAAGCAGGTGGAGATAAATACTCTGGTATTTTCAGGAGCAAGTGAATGAACAAAACAGCATTGAAGATTTGAAGTCAAAGCAATTCGAGTTCCCCAAAACCATGAAGTTTGAGTTGATATTTAGAGGACAGAGGTTTGGACTGAGGATTTTGCAGACTTGAGCAAACATCGGTTTCTATTTTGCATGGTTCCTTCTCTGAAGAGAAAAACTGCAAAATAAAACTTAAGTGTAAACAGGTTCATTTTGGGGATTCAGGTATTTGAATTCTCAGAATAAATATTTGTGACAATACGTAAAGCTGTATTGTGCTTTGGGAAACAGCAAGGAAGTCTGTCTGGTATGTGAGAGCTTATGAGGTTAGAAAATTCTAATCACGGAGAATTAGACGGTGACTGTGAGAGGAAATAAAATTTTACTTTCTTCAATAATTTGTACCTTAATCCCTTTACTAGACTATCTTGTTGCTTTTCTAGCAAATCATTGTTGAACTAAATGTTATTGAAATATCCCTACAGATGATTTGTTTGATTTGTTTTATAAACAGTGGAAACCAGCTTGTGTCAGAAGATCCCTTGCTATTTAATTTAAGCATAATGAAGAACAATGTTCAGTCACTACTTTTTTTGGTTTTTTTCCCCCTCTCTAAAATACACCTTGTTTTTCTTTTTTTTTTTTGGTGAAGCTGGTATCTTAAGATGTTGCAGTGCTGCAAATGTAAGCAATGGTTTCATGAGGCGTGTGTGCAGTGCCTCCAAAAGCCAATGCTTTTTGGAGACAGGTAAGAAACTTAAGCTGTGCTGCTTGGTCGTCTTGTGTTTTAAATGTGGGGGGAATCTCACGTGTGGGCTTTTATCATGGCATCTGTAATGCAACAGCATTTTCCAAAAAGTGAGTGAATTTTGCATAGAAAACAATATGCAATAAAGCATGTGTTCAGGTGCCAGGAAAACAGCTTTTCACCTCAGTTTAATGAAAAAGGGGTGGGGTGATGTGTGATGGAGAGGTAACCAATGGGTAGTTGAAATCACACTGTTAGTGACGTCACTGTGTGCTAAAGCCTATAATACTGTATGTGCTGGTGACTGAGAGATTGGAAGCTTTCATAGGTCCTCTAAAGTGACTGGATAGGTGCTTTTGAGTTCTCATATAGGTGACTAATCTCTTGCATACGGACACCACGCTTCAGGGTAGTCTGTCAGTATACATGTGCAGTACTAGTTCCCTATACTAACACTACAGGGAACAGTACAGGAAAGCTGGAAGAAGAGTTAGACTGAGGGGAACTCTGCACATGCTGTGTTCATGTGTGATGAGTTGTGACAAAGGGAAATGAAAAAGCATATTAGTCTGTGCTTTCTTTTGTGAAGAACTTCTGGGACTTCAGGTGAGAGAGAACTGGAGGGAGGGAGTTGGAGTACTTGTTATTTATATTTTCTTTCAGCTGTTGTGCTGGAGTGCTTGTAGGAAGGAACTGAGTTAAGACCCAGGGATGCATGGGTCCTTTAAATGCATGTTTACACTGGGGCACAGATTTCTACATTCAAAAGAGTGGAACGGGGAGACAACAGAGCATTTTCACTGAGGTAGTCACATGCTGAGGGACTTTTTTCAGGGAATAGGTAACAGTGGTACCAGGAGAAAATTTAGGCCACTGTATCTGTCCCAGTAAGTACTAGTACAGATTGTGTAAGTCTGATAAAGGAGGATGCAGGATTCTCAGATGTCATCTGGCTGGTGTTCTAGCCTGCTTAGCTTTCCATTGTTTTCATAACTAGGGTGTCAAGAGTGTGTGTGTATACAGAGACCCAGCACCCAGAGACATGTACATGTATGTGTATCTTTTTAGGTTTTATACATTCATTTGCTCAGTTTGCAGTTCTGGACCAGAATACCTCAAACGTTTACCCTTGAGATGGTAAGTATGATTTCCACTTTTTTTTTTTTTTTTTAGGCAAAAAGGTGACAGTTGAATACACACTCTGCTTTTCTTGATACTTTGATTCTCCTTGCAACAAAGGAAATCCACTTGCTTATCTTGAGTGCTCTGAGTTCTTACTGTTTCTAGGAACAGGGACTTCAAAGGAAAGCTTATTCTTAAGTATAGAGATATATTGCAACTGTGTGGTCTTGCAGTTGTTCAGTGAAGTGACAATAAACCACCGGCTTGTATATGAGGAGACTGAGATACCCAAACAAAATCTTTTTGCAGGTTTAGGATCCTGCCATTAGATAAACCAATTGTGTCTTAGAGGACATAATTTGATATCTTATAATAGCTTTTGTTGAGACTTCAGTGGGTAATTGTGGTGTGAAATCTTAAAACTAACCCATGTTAGAAATTGTATCCGATTTTGTGGATATGTGTGCTGACAGGCAAGTGGTAGAAATTACCTTCTTAAGTATTCAAAATTGCGCAAATTCAAAATTGATACATAAAAGTATGAGTTCAGACTTAAATATCCCATGTCTTAGACTAGTTTTGGAGTGTAAAAGAACATCACAAAAATAAGCAGAGGCAGAAATGCGGAAGGAATTGCTGGAGGAGAAATAACAGTAGGCTGCATAATGTTTCCCGGAGCGAGTGCTTCAAATTGTGTTTTGTGTTCCTCCGTATTGTGCTGTTCTCTGCGGCATTATTTCAAAGAAAATCAACTGGAAGAAAACCACTTTTTTTCCTCTTTTAAAATTAAAATATTTCTGAATTCTAGGGTAGATATAGCACATCTATGCCTTTACAACCTAAGTGTTATTCATAAGAAGAAATACTTTGACTCGGAGCTTGAACTCATGGCCTACATTAATGAAAACTGGGATAGATTGCATCCTGGTGAGGTAAGTAATTGGACTAATCTTTGATTTTCTCACAGTGTGACTTAAGAATTGTTTTATTCTGGATATATCTGCTGCTCTCAAATAATGAGCTGATCTTTAATTTCCTTGTAAAAATAAAATGCTTTTTAAATGGCACGTGTCTTTCTGAGCTGTAAAATTTCTCTGGTGATCCATGTAACTACTTCATTATTTGCATGGCAGCTTATGTTTGATGTTCTTTGATATTTTCGTGTGCGCAGACCAGGAAATCTAAATGTAGAGCAAAATACACATTGTATTGTATGTAAAGATGTTTTCAAAGTCTTTAAAGTGTAACACAACGAATTACTGTACACAAACATTTTCTTTCATCCCTCCTCCAAGCATGGGGGTGATCAGTTTGTGTTTGTGTAAGGATTGCTTTGATCCTTTTGCAGTCTGATTTCTGTTACTTGTCAAGACATCTTGTCTTTTGTTCACTACTGTGGTAGCTGTTCTTCCAGCTCTTTGATTTACTGAGCATTTATCTTAGAATTTAAGGAAATCTGTTTCCCTAAGCAGACTGATTTGATAGTTAGATATGAAGATTGGTGTGGATATTTGTTTCTGAATGTAAGGTCAGATACACAATTCATGTGTAAATTCAGATTGGCATACCGCCATTAAAGTATGCACTTTGTGCGTGAAAATCATTTAGCCTTTTGTTTGGGTGATGTTTTGTTAATACAGGTGGCATTATAAAAGGTTTGACATTTTCATATGACTGCATCTTACTCTTTCCGGGAAACTACTTATTTTAAGGTTGAAGACTACATTTTTGAAGGATTAGATATTGAATCAATTCATAAAAGCTATATTGAGAAAATCTTCATGACTTTATTCTGAAAAGATTCTAAATGTCTCACTAAATTGGGAAAAATTATCTGCAAAATTTGAGGCACATATATTACTACTATGGTTAATGTTACTTCTTTATTAAACAGGATTTAGTCACAGAAAAAAAAAATCTGCCATATAATGGTTTCAGTTTTCTAATTTTTGACTTGCCACTGGTAGAAATAATGCTTTGTTTTCTTTCTCTCGCTGCTTATAATTGACTAAGAGGAAAAGCTTTTTAGCAATAGGTATGATGGGAGTAAATGGTGAAATTATCAGACCTCCTGAGCTGCTGATGTTTAGCATGTTGTTATTTAGGATTCAATAAATTATATGGCAATATTTCTATAGTTAAGTACTGAAGAGTTGCAAGACCTCTGGATAGCTATGGATTGTACTGATAAAGAATTGTTACTTCCTATGGTTAAAATGGGGTGAATACTTCTCTTAATGTCAATAGTCAGGTACATTGATTCTTGCCCAAAATCGTGTTCATAAGGTGGCTTTTTATGAGTATATTGACTCTTTTTAGCTATTTGCATACTTATTACTTTGAGCATTTGCATCTATCCTATTTGGTCAGAATTGTGTTCTGTACGAAATATTTGAAGGTTTGGTCTCCGGAGCTGCAAATTCTATATGGTTTACTTAGCAATACTCATACTAATAGTGAAACTTATACACTGTTTTTCAACTCTATAAAGATAAATTTGTTGCAGAGCCAATTGGATATAATTTCTGGAATATTTTGACATGGCTGCCAGAAATATGGTGGCTTCACTGGAGTTTTAAGTAGTTGGCTAAATAAAAATAATCATATTTTAAATTCTATTACATGAGTGTTGCATTCACTTCATGGTCACACCATGTTTATTCTGTGTCATGTCCCTAATTTATAAGTCTGAAATTTTTCAGAGTCAAGTTTCCATATTTTGGTAGCTTTATAGAGACCACCTGTTTCAGGCTTTGGTGCAAGAAGTGAGGTGGGACTAGGTCTTAGCAAAAGGGGCATGATTTCCCCCTCCCCCCCCAGTTCTCTTAACTCTTCTGGGCCCCTTTCATGTTTTGTATCATGTTGAGTAATATTGGCAGAAATGGTAGTTGTGTCCTGTGGCAGGATTTTAGTTAAAATTATCACCAATAAAACAATGAAGGTCTTGTCAATATAGTTATCAATTGAGACTGCAAGCAGAAGTTTTAGGAGTACATAAAGCTTTGAGTAGCTTTGGAAAAGCTTTGGTAGCTTTTCCTTGTATTCCTCACAACTAAAACTCAAATTCCTTGGCCTTTGCTTGATCCTGATGTGAATTCTGTGGATGTAAAGCACAGAATATATGAGATAATGTTTAATGTCCTTTGGGTCTAGACACTTTCCACAGCTAGTACTTAATAAGTGTATTTCATGTCCAAATCTGTAGTTAACAGTAACTCCAAGTAACTGGACTCTTCAGTAATAAAGAATTCAACAGGTTAAATGACTTCTTAATACTTCACAGCTGGCAGATACACCAAAATCTGAAAGATATGAGCATGTACTGGAGGCATTAAATGATTACAAGACCATGTAAGTTTTTGATACTACTTGTTTTTACATGTTGTTTACCTATTCAGTCTGCAGATTATAGTTCTTAGTCTCCTTTACTTAGTCCATCTGATAATTTCTTTGGCTGCAGATAACACTGAAATTTTAACTACTATTTCCATTTCAAACTGTAGCCATTACAGAGCTATTTCAGTGAAACCCAGACCATGAGGGAAAAAAATAAACACACACTTAAATTACATCCTCTTACCGCTTTGCATTCTGTATTTGAGTGAGGATTGCATTAGGGGAAAGTGGGAAGTAAAATAGCATTAGAATCAATATATGAATTTGCATAGTTTTGCATGTATAGTGTTACTTTAAAAGTTGTTTTCCCTGGGGTCAGAATGTTTACAGTTAATTTAAAATCATCTAGGTTTATGTCTGGAAAAGAAATAAAGAAAAAGAAGCATTTGTTTGGCTTGAGAATTCGTGTTCCTCCTGTGCCACCGAATGCTGCTTTAAAGGCTGAGAAAGAACCAGAAGGAACTTCTCATGAGTTCAAAATTAAAGGCAGAAAATCATCTAAGCCATCAATTCCTGATGTGAGGTAAAACAACCCAGTCATTCAACCCATGTTGTCTACTTAGAGTGTATTTTGGTGCCTACAAAAAAAAGGCCTTTTCATTATATTTTTTTTTATTACATTTTTTTTTTAATAGTTGGAAAGGTGGACTATTTGTGACAAGGCCTTTGAATGAATTTGAGGTTTCTGACAGGATCCTTAAAAAAAAAACCAAAAACAACCCACACCCTGAACCAAACAAAAAAATTTCCAAGTTGTGTTTTAGGGTTATCAGAGCAGTAGAAAATAACTTTGACATTTGGGAAACCATCTTTTGCCTTTTTGGAGCTCTTATGCAACAGCCTGATTAGAATTATGAATAGTAAATATGATGTGAAATTGTAACTTACATTAGTAAGCGTGTCATCCTTTTTATCAAGTGTGATCATACAAATGAAAAAACACTTGTTTGTTCCTCTTAAACATTAGGGAATCAGCGTCACTCGAAAGATCATGTGTCTGCTTATGTTATTCTGGAGACAAAATACATAGCTTCATACCTGGTAATTCCCATTTACCAGAGTAATCTTAAGTGCAGTGTTGTAGTAATAGACATCTAATTGTGTATTGATTGCCAAAGGAAAGCATATATTCAATGAAAATTCTCTTCGATAATACAGACCAAAATATAAATTTTCTTCTAGGGAATTAAGTAATGGTATAAAAAGAAAGGGGAAAAAAAATCAGTAGGTCGTCCACCTGGTCCCTATACAAGAAAAACGATTCACAAAACTCCAGAGTCGTCTCCTCTGGTAAGGTTTTGGATATATAGATTTGTTTGTTTATTGATGTATTTTAATGCACTTCCCACTCCCCCACTCCCACCCATTTCTCTCCAACTAGATTGCAATTTTTGCAGAAAAGCATAACTAGTTAATCTGAATCATGTTGTTCCCCCATTTACCCTCAAACAAAATTGATACAGCAATTAAAACTGAAGTACTTCTTTGTTTTGTGTTTCTTTTTCCTTTTAGGATAATGAACCACTTCCGGTAACGGAGAACCCAGTCTTGGAATTACCCTGCTGTGTTGGGTAAATTAAAAAAATGTTTTACAGGGTTGTTGGTTTCTGTTATAATACCATGTTGTTTATCTGTTTGCTTCTAAAATGTCAGCTCAGTTCTTAATATAAGATATTTTCATTACATGGCAACCCTGCTGTCTTGCATATCAGGAAATCTGATGGAACTGCACATTCTTCCAATACCTCAGATGTGGAATCCACAGGTGCTGCCAGTATGAAAGAAACTACCTCATCTAATATTTCCAGACATTATAGGTAACTATTCAATTGCTTTAACTGCTATGGAGATTAATAGTTTAATTAACTACATCAATTTTAATAAAACCTTCTAAAAGGAGGGATAGGAAATAGCTGGTTCAGCAGTAATTCACCTGTAATTAAGAGAAGTTGTGGGGATCCTGCAAGAGATCTCTTGCCAACGCATGATATGTCATGTTCCAAGTTTGTTTTTTTAAGATGTGCGGTACTGCTGTACTTCCACTCAGTTCTGAACTTTTTGGCTAATCTGGTCCAGGTAGTTCCAAAGAAATTCATCTTAACAAAATTTGTGAGGATACATACCTGGATGACAGACAGACTCAAATCAGCACCCAACACTTAGAAAAAGGAAGACAATTTTCTGATCATTTGTGGTGTAGTCAGTCACAGCTAGTGCTGTGGAGTTGTTTGGTTTGATTGGGGTGGTGTGCTTGTTTTGTTGGCTGTTATTTTTGTTGTGTGTTGGTTTGTGGTTTGTTTAGTGGGTTTTTTGTTGTTGTTGTTTGAATTTTTTGTTTGGTTTGTTTTGGGTTTTGCTGATTTTTTCCTTTAAGTTGAACCTTTGGCAAAACAAAGGTAGAAGATAAGGCAGAAGGTTGGTTTAAGATGAAGCAGGTGTAGTAGAAGTGAAATGCAATTGCCGTCTTCATAGTTATCTATTATTGGCTGCAAGTGCTTTTATCAGTGAAGAATAGAATGAAGATGTTATGAATTCTGTGGAAATAACTGATGATAAAGCGTACTTTAAAAAGGTTTCTTGGAGTTAATGCTGGTTGGGGTTTTTGTTTTTTTTTTTTTTTTTTTTTTTTTTTTTTTATAATAGTTTATCTGATTCGAGAAAAAGGACTCGTACAGGAAGAACTTGGCCTGCTGCAATACCACACTTGAGGAGAAGAGGTCGCTTTCCACGAAAAGCACTCCAGACTCAAAATTCAGAAATTGTAAAAGATGACGAGAATAAGGAAGATTACCAGTATGATGAACTCAATACAGAGATACTTAACAACTTAGCAGATCAGGAGTTACAGCTTAATCACCTGAAGAACTCGATTACTAGCTATTTCGGTGCAGCAGGTAGAATAGCTTGTGGGGAAAAATACCGTGTTTTGGCTCGTCGGGTGACACTTGATGGAAAGGTGCAGTATCTGGTGGAGTGGGAAGGAGCAACTGCATCCTGACTGTAGGACTGAACATTATGTTCACTGCACTGTCATATGTAAGTACTGTTCATAATGCAGAGCCACAAGAGAAACGTGTCTTTTAAATGTGTTTCTAAAAACAAAACCAGTTTAGCCTTAACATGTAATTGTTATCATTACAGCTCTTGTTATAAAGACGTATCTTTTTAAAATCTGATCTGAAACTTAAATTTTTAATCTGAACACTGTTAGACTGTTGTAGGTTGGGATATTTTGGGTTACAATTGCTTAAAAATGTGCATGGTGTTTTTTAAAAAAAGAAAGATACATTTTCTAGAGAACATTCCATGGATACAGTTATTGTGATTTAGAGAAAATACTATGTAGATAGCACAAATCTTTGGAAAATTTTTGTTTTGTTTTCTTACCCAAATGTTTGCAGAAATGTATTTCTATTTCAGTACCTTCTAGATTTCATAAGTGCAGTGTATATAATGCCTACTGAAGACTGTAAAATACTGAAGTTTTCTTTCAAAGTGTAAAAGGAAAAAAAAAAAAGACAAAATATATTGAGTCTGTAAATTGCTCTGTGACCAGACTTCATTGTCTTCTTAATATATTCTTTGTGTGTGTGTGTGCTCACATGTGTGCATATATACATGTGTATTTATGCACACATATACTTGTGCGTGTATATATGTGTGTGGTTGTGACCTATGCAATACAGATTATGGGATTGGGCAGTTTGAGAATACATCCCATAATTCTTTTTTTCAGGAATAGTTGCCAGTATTTACACAACAGCATTTCTTCTCAGGCTTATTGGGTGCTGTTGCTTTCTACATATACTAAAGAGAAGTGTCAAATCAGTGCAGCATGTTCTGGCAATGGGTGCAGTCATTGATGTTCATGAGCTCTAGGTAATATATTCTGTTATTATCCATGTGAATTAAAACTGTTGCAAAACGATGAAGAATCCAAACATTTGGAAATTAACTCTCTGATTGTAAATTCTGTCCCAGTTATAAACTAATCTGAACAGGATACACACATAAGATTCCTACAGAACTGTTTTAATAAGTATAGTATGAACAAAGTGTGTTATTGCACAGGGTCAACAAACAGTTTGTTGCCATTTGAAGTAACATTAATGATTTTATTGCAACATTACCTCTTTTGTTTTTATAAAATGTACTGAGTTCTAAGTTTCTAAGTTTATCTTACTTGTTTTAAAAACAAAAAAAAAAGTTGGGAAAAAAAAAAAGTATCTTGCCAGTATTAGATGGGGTTTTTTTGTCTGCTACTTTTTGAGGGAGTTTTAGCCAAAGAGTAAACAGAAGAATATTTTTACTTTGGTGGTTATTCACTGTACTGCATAAAGTTACTTTCCTTACATGCTTACACGTTACCACAGAATTTAAATTTATGTAACACTTGAAAATGACAGAGTGGTTTAAAGTGTACTGCCTGGGTTAGGGCTTCATTCCATTACATGATTATTTGACTTTTTCTGCTCATCATGAAAAGATGATGATCTTTATTTAATCCCCCCCCCCACCCCCCTCCTGTCACCTTATAGCCAAAGGAAGCAGAGAAAGCTTTCTAGCCTTGCTTGGCTTATGGCTAGCTGGGTAATTTTAGCTTTATAAAACTGCTTAATATAACTGCCACTTCTGTTTACCTTCACTAAAATGTGTGGGGTTTTTTCTCACACCCTCAGCTATTAATTTAATGTTGCCTTGCCTATAGCTGCAATATTTTGATAACACAGCAAATTCATGTTGTTTTTTGAATGTTTATATCTTGGGATAATGCAAAATGTAAAAAGCCTTTGTAACTTTACTCACACCGTCTGTATCTGTCTTTATTGTTTCACTTTATCCAAATCCTTTAATTCCAACTGAACACCAGCAGTATATTTCATATAAAGTTTCATTTTAATATAAATATTGGAATGTACTTGGGGACTCTAGTTGGGATGGAAATATTTGTCAAATTTAAGCTGTCCATAGACATAACTGTTGTGAATGTTGCTTCATTTTATTATGGTGGTTGACTTGACTCTGATGTTCAGTTTGTATTTTTGGAATTGCTTTTTTTCTTAGAATTAAAAGACCAACATTAAATGTGTGTATTTTTTGAGAGAGAAGAATGAGTTTTGATTCTGTGTTCTTGTGAAGTACCTACTTCATGGCATTCTCCTGCACATTGTTTCTCTGTAACTTTCCTGTTGACTGTCCTGTGCATAAGACACCAGCAAGTGCTCCAGCTATGCTTGAGGGGTGCTTTTATTTCAAGGTGTTGTGTACAGGAAAATAATGCAATAGAGCTGCTGAAAATACAGCTAGAGTAGTAATTAAAGCACACCTAAAAATGCCTTTCTCTCACTTTTTAATGGATTTCATTGTGTGTAGTAATGAAGCATCCAAAGGAAAAAATTCAGTTGTTGCTGTACCTAATGATTTGTTTTAGTTTGGTATGACTTGATCATTATATGTATGCATGTGTGTAAATACATGTAATTCGACTTTGTTGTGGTCACTGATTTAGAGCCATTTCTATATGTATCAGATCAAATATTTTTCCATTATATATTTGTGTTACAGTAGTATTTGGGTGGGTGAGGTCATCCTTGAGGTCATTCTAAAAACTAATGTTCATCACATGAGCAAGATAGCAAAGAAATAATGGCATGTGTGATCAGAATTGTGAAGTAATCTTCATGGCAAACTACTTGTCAAATCATTGTTTTCAACAAAAAGTGCAAGAGGAATTTTGAATAAAAACTACTTTTCCATGCATAACAGTGAGGCATTTTGAGTGAGATTGCAAAGAATTCCGCAAAAATTCAACGTGATGTGAAATGAAAGGCGATATTTTGGTTTAATATGAAGACAGAAATAGGTCAAAAAGGCCTTGAAGGTGAAGACATGCTCTCTTGTTTTCTGTTGGGGTGGGGAGAATAAGTGGATGAAGAGAAAAATGTTCATGTCTTTAGAACATCCTACTAAAGCAATCTTTAGTGTTATATTTCAAAAGGAAATTGGTGATGTGAGATGGAGCATCCCAAAACTGGAGACTGAGCAGTAGTCAGAAGACAGTGGTAAGGATGAACTGAACAGGAGCATCATCTGTGAACAGAGAAGAGAATGAATTCTGCAAATGAATGCAGGTAATACTTTCAGGCTTGAAATTGTGTTACTTCTCCGGTTTGTTTGCATCGGGTGAAGGAAAAGTAATGCTGTAGGTCGGGCACGATGGCAGAAAAATGTGTTTTCTAGAAATAGAAAGGGTTAGGATGGTGAGTTATGCATCAGTACAGAATTTAAGCTGATGGCTGAACATTGATGTGTGTGCCAGGTCCATTGAGATCCTAGTTTAGTGAGAATGTGAGGGGGGAAAAAAAAAAATCACCTGAGTTGTCAGCTTAAGGGTTGTAGAAAAGTTGATTTTTTTTTTTTTTTTTTTTTTTTTTTTTTTTTTTTAATGTATTTTATTCCCCCTTCGCCCAGGGTGAGGTATTAAGACTGCTTTGGAGTCCCTGAAGAAAGTTGAGATGGGAATGACCATATAGTTCAAGACAATAGGGGGAAAAAAAGTAGTGAGGGGCAAAAGCTAAATACATGCAGCAGCTGTGCATAGTCTGAGAATTCTGTGCTTTTGCTAGTCTTCCACTTCCCTGGTTCACCAACAACAAAATAAGATTTTGTGGTTTTATTATGTTTTCATTTGTTTTGCATTTCTGCATCCCTTAATGTGTCTCTCAGCTACCTCAGCATTGAGCTGTACGTACCATAAAGTCAGCAGTTGTTCTGGTGTTTATTGATAACAAAATGTTTTGTCTTGCAGATAACTTTACATGCTGTAGTTGGAAAAGCAGTTATTTTCTTAGTTTTTTCTCCTGAACTGTTCATTTAACTTCACCAGTGTGTATTTATTTTCCACTTTTTCTGTTTCCAGCTTATGAATTTGATAATACTTTGTTCTCTTCCCAGTTTTTATCTGTTTTGTTTTACATTGACTTCCACATGGATTTGGTTTCCCAGTCTTTTGTTCAGTTACTGTCCAGTGTGGTAACATTAACTTGCAATCTTGACATCTACAGCCTTATTCTTAATAAGCTCATTTGCTTCAAAACCTCCCTTTGTAGCAAGAAGGTAATTAATAGTTCCATCTTGATCTAAATTTTGTTCTAATGTAAGCACCATTTCCAAGTACTTCATTTGTGCTCTGCCACCTCACGCATACATGCAAAACTCTTGCTGTTATTTCATTCTCTTGCATCATCATCCAATGTGATAGTTCTTGCTTGAATATGTACACAATTCATTCATGAATGTTGCTGAGGTTGCCTGCTTAGTGTTTTTCACATACTTGCTCTCAGTTATTATTCACAAATAGATTGCATGATAGCAGAGATTGGAAAGTACTAACATAAAAATAATAAAGGAATTGCGATTACCAGTGGTGATTGGAAATTCAGGATAAATAATGCCTGAACAACTGGAAAGGTTTTCAGGCTGTAGAATGTTAAAATATATTTGTAGTGGTAGCAGGAGGAAAAGGTGAGCCTAAAAAGTAGACAACTATAAAGTAGACCTAAGAATTAATCAAAATAATGTGGAGTTCCTTGGTTCAGAAAAGCAATGCTTTTCCGATGAAATCCACATTCAGAACTCTGTTTTCTGACAAACCTGACTAGTGAAGCTAAAGGGCTTGTTGTAGAAAAGTAGGCATGTATGCATATATGGAATTGAGAAATTCAAGGAGACACAAACTTATTCAATTACAGTGAGACTTGTTCTATTTCAGAAAGTCTTCAAGTGGGATGTGAAAAGATTATTAAAAAGACAACCTTTGGACTGTTTTAAAAAAATAAATAAATTCTTAACTATGGCCTTGCTGCCTTTCATTCCATGCCTTTTCTTCTCTGCATGTGGTACTGAGTGCTAGTATTGTAGATGCTCAGCTCAGCTGCCCCACAGTCATTTAGAGGTAGATGCTGAAGCTTTAGAATGGGAATTCCTGTTTGGCCATTTGGCACTTGAGCCTGCTTTCTTCTTCCTAGTCCTATGGTGTCATCCTGTGGGAGAGAAGTGATTGGGAGGAATTATCAAACATTACAATACAATACATCAGGTTCAAAGAGACCTTCAAGATCATCATGTCCAACCCACCTAAACAACTAGACCATGGCACCAAGCACCCCATCAAGTCTCCTCCTGAACACCTCCAATGAAGGCGACTCCACCACCTCCACGGGTAGCCCATTCCAATGGGAAATCACTCTCTGTATAGAACTTCTTCCTAACATCCAGCCTAAACCTCCCCTGGCGCAGCCTGAGACTGTGTCCTCTTGTTCTGGGGCTGGCTGCCTGGGAGAAGAGACCAACCTCTGTCTGCCTACAACCTCCCTTCAGGTAGTTGCAGTGAGCAATAAGGTCACCCCTCAGTCTCCTTTTCTTCAGGCTAAGCAACCCCAGCTCCCTCAGCCTCTCCTCATAGGGCTTGTGTTCCAGACCCCTCACCAACTTTGTTGCCCTTCTCAGGACACATTCCAGCAAGACAACATCCTTCCTAAACTGAGTGGCACAGAACTGGACACAGGACTCGAGGTGCGGCCTAACCAGTGCAGCGTACAGGGGCAGAATGACCTCCCTGCTCTTGCTGGCCACACTGTTCCTGATGCAGGCCAGGATGCCATTGGCCTTCTTGGCTGCCTGGGTACACTGCAGGCTCATGTTCAGCCTACAATCAATCAGTACCCCCAGGTCCCTCTCTGCCTGGCCACTCTCCAGCCACTCTGACCCCAGCCTGTAGGACTGCATGGGGTTGTTGTGGCCAATGTGCAGAACCCGGCACTTGGATGTGTTAAACTTCATGCCATTGGATTCTGCCCATCTGTCCAGACGGCATAAGTGAATAACAGAAGCATACTCCTTGGGGCTTTGGAACTGGGATAGTGGGGTCTGGTTCTGCTCTTCAGAGATTGCAATCAAGAATCTTCTTATTAACTGCTTGGAACTAGGATTGATTGTACTGTCAGTAGCTTTTTGCGCTGACAGGCATGGCTATCTTTGACTTGGCTTTTTACCACTGCCTGAAATCCTCCAGCACAATAGAAAAATGACCTTAATTAGGTGGTTAACATCAGGTTCTCTAACATAACATTAAAATGAAGATACATACCATAGATACACTGTTTTAGAACTTTTCTCTTGGCAAGTGTCTTCCTTACATACCTGTGTTCCAACTTGGCAGGTAGCAGATGGAGAGTGGAGAAGCCTATTTTATTTCCAGAAACTTGGTACATAGGGAAGAAATAGATGTGTGAGCAGCATGGGTTCCGAGTCTCATTAACTGTCTTCAACTACAAAAAAACCTGATAGCATGAGAGAAGATGCAATTCAGATGCTTCTGGTGAAACTTAGCAGTGTAGGTAGGTGTATTTACTGATTATTTTTTTTTAACGACTTTTTTATTGCTTTTATTTTATTACCTTCTCCAGTGATAAGAATCAAGTTACTCTAAGTAAATTAATGGTTTTGAAAACAAAATTGTAGACTCAGGCATAAAGGTTTTGCTGTGTTTTGTAATAATCTACCAATATGGTGCTTGCTCATCTCTGTACTGGCATTCCTCCTGTATGAATAGTGAATTTTTGTGATAGGGTACTACTGGAGCAGGGTGAGGGCATGGAAAATGCTTAACAGAAGCCATTTCTCAGTGATAACTGACAGATGTAGGTCTCCTGTCAGTAACAAAAGTCCATTAAATGTTAAAATGGAAGTCTCAAAGAGAATTGTTACTTGAAATGAGGGAAGGGATGGGAACTGTTCAGTGTTTGGTTAAAGACATCAGAAAAAGTTCACTCTGAATTCCAGGCTGTCAATTAACTGTTGGGGATATGAGTCTTTAGGAAAGATTGCCATGTAAGTATTTAAAAAACACTCAGAAAAGAACAAAAAGAGCAACCTGTGGCTGGTTGAGTAAGTCTTGCCACTGTACCCCACATGGTCATGGACTCTCAGGGTAATCCTTCAGTCTGACAAATGAGCAGAGTTAGACAGGGAAGTGCTGCGCTGCCGAGTATATGAGATGCAGGAGACTTGTGTCAGTCTGGAAGATGCTCAGGCATAAAGTATCATTTCTCGCAGTGCGCTTCAGGAGACCAGGAAAGGGAACTTGTTTCTGATGTGTCTAAAATACGTTTTGATAGTTTTCACTGTTCATGTACTTTTCAAGTCAAACCACTGTTTCTTCTACCATTAGTTGCCTAATCTGGCAACCTGATGTTGTGCCTTAGTATTCCATACTATCTGCTGTATCAATTCAAAACACAGTACAAAAAGGAAGTTCCTGTTTCATTATTTGAACAGTGTGGTTAGCAGGCTTCTGGATAGGTCCAGGTTTCTTGTGAATTGGTGAACAAAATACATTATGCTGAAAAAAAAACAGGCTCCAAAATGGTGAGCTTTTAGTCTCAGGATCTTGCATATTCTGTTTTGAATGTGAAATTACTATATACTAGTAACTACTAGTAATTTATATTAAGGGATTAATTGTTACAGTTTTGTACTGTGACACTACTTTCCTATTCTCTGTTTCTTCCCTAAGTGTTTCTCTGTAATATGCTGACTATACCTAATAGAAATGAAAATATTTACTTTCTTTAGAGGAGGAAGCTACAAGAATTAATGGAAGCATTCAACAGGTCATCAGGTGTCACATTTGCTTCTGATGAATGTATTTTTTAAAATCCTTCTGTTTCATGTGACTAATGTTAATTGGAAATGCACAAACTGCACCCAAGTTAGAACCATGTATCAAGACAAAGTACCTCTGTAAAATCCTTTCTGAAAAGCTTTTTAAGGACAGATGACCATCAAGTTAGAGCAGTGTAGTGATTGTAGAGTACAGATGGCAATTTGCTGCTCTTTTTTTTTTTTTGTTTGTTTTTTTTTTTTGTTTCCAGGTGAAAACCTTTGGACAAGAGTTAGTTACTAAAAAGTACCATTCAAATGAACAAATAGTTTCCCAAAGTCACAGGTGCTGATTTAATACCAAGCAATCTTGACTTAGGCTGTTTGAAGGTCTTACTCTCTCTAGCTTTGAACACAGAACTTTACTAGTCTCAGTGGTATTACTGACCTCTACTATAATTTTGCACATGACAGTACTTCCCAGAATTGCCCCTAACCTTATTGCTTGCATAACTGGAAAATAGGCTGTTCTGTGTGTAATAAACAAGTACAATATGGAATATAAGAATTAAGGTGCAAATGCTGGGGGGAGGGAATTAAATATCTGATAATTTCAAAAGTAAATGTATTTTCTCTTAAAGATCAGAGGTTGGTGTAACTCTGATATGATCACTATGTAAATCTTATTTGCATTGGTAAAGCTGATTTTGGGTTACAGTGATTAAGAATGGACTTGAAAGCTGCATGAGAAGAAATGAAAAAGCTGCATCAGTAAAATCCAAGTTGGTTTTAGTGTAGTATACTTGATAATGTGCAACATTTATAGATAACATTCTTCCTTCACTAAAAAATAAAGAACACAAACATAGGTTTAAATTTCATTTATTGAAAATCTGTTATGTGTGATTTTATTCAACATCTGCAAGTCTTAAAACATTTAATTCTGAATAAAAAAGTTAATTAAGAAATTAGATTTATAATCTCCATTGTAAATTGTACACAATCAAAAGCAATCTACTTTTTGAAAGCTGAAATTTTATTTAGCTGTAAGGTTAGATGTGAAATCCTTCACCAATGATAAATGTATTCTAGCTGCCAATGTCAAAGCAGTTAGATTTATAGTTACTCCCTGTTTCATTTTCTATAATGAAGCTTGAATGGGGAGAATTAGTCACAGCTCCTAGTTAATGTAATTTCTTCAGATGAACTCTGCTGACATCTTGTTTTCCTTCTACCAGGAACTGTTAATTGTAATCTGAACTGCAGCAGTTGTGTGTTAGATCACACAAGCCTGCATTCATTAGCAGCTTTAGCTAATACACCCTACTATTTCACCACTGGATGTATAACCACTGTCAGAAAGGCACAGCAGTTGGGAATGTCATCCCTTAAGGTGCCCATGAAAAAGTTTGCAGAGCTCATCTGTGGGAGATCTAAGCTGAAATCTACAATCTAGTAGTTTTGATACAGGAGGTAGATGTCTTACTCACAGCTTTATGGAGCTGGTTTAGCATTTTGCAGATGGTTTGTAGCATTACACTTGTGGCAATGAAAGCAAACGTAGATATCTTCTGGTAAAAGGGATAGAGTCCTGTCCTGAAGGGACCAGTTCAAAACCTCGGAAGCTGACTTCAGCAAGCTTTGGCTTATGCCCTGATGTAGAGCATAGTATTATTAGTACTGGCAGATGTACAGGGAAATGGCAGAAAAATATTAATTGTCACACTAGCAAAAAGAATCCTTCCTGGATTTTGTTCTCGTCATAGAAATAAGCTTTATAATTCTAGGCAGTTCAGAATAGAAAGCATCATGTGGGGGAACAAAAAAAAAAAAAAAAAAAAAAAAAGCAGAATTCTTAATGGAAACAATCTTACTTTGGACACATGTACAGAAAGAAAACGTAGCTCATCAGCCTTCGGAGCCCTTTATAGCAAGTTCTTGCTTATAAAAACTGTTTAGAAAGATTATTGCTAGGTCCCATTTTCAGAAGCTGAATTGCTGTTTCTATGTACTGTAGCCCTTCGTATCATTTACTTCATTTGAACAAAGTGTTTCTTCATGTATCTATTGACCCTGTTCTATCTCCATAATAATAAATTTTAATCAGTCTTTAAGTTGTAATTCTGCTGTTTATACCCAGACAACCCAGCAACAGGCAGAACAATTCATAGAGATGCCTGTGTTTTTTAAATACCTTTTTATAAAGTGATTTTTTTAGAGAAGTGTTTCCTAAAAACACTTCTGTAATCTAGTTTAACACACTGGGGAACTTCAGTGACTTGGCACATTGTAAAAATAGCTAACTTTGAGCTACTACAAAAAGTAAATTCTCATGCGCCTAGGAGTTGTGGCAAAAATTGTCCATGCCCTCACTGAACCATGAAAAAGCCACTTCATTTAGAAATTACAGTTGGTGATTTGAGGATAGCTTTGCCTTAGGTTATACTGTGTGTTCAGTTGATCCTAACATTAGAACCTTGTAGTTCTTATGTAATTCATGCTGTACTCATAAATAGCTAGATATAGAAACACTGCTCACATGAACTGAGTATACTTAGCTAAAAGGCTTGTGAAGGTGAGCAAAAAGGGAAGTTTAGGCAAACAGCTTTGGTGTTTCACGCTTCGGTAAGTCACCCTACTAAGTGCTACATTAGTAATAGCTTCAATAGATTAATAAAAAATAGATTGGCAAATTCATTTTGGAGTTTCAGAATCCCTCTCTAAGGTAATTGTTTTCACACAGTTACATACTCCCCTTTATTAAAGGGAAAGAGTAATTTGAGAAATTATTTCTGGGAAATCTGTCAGAGTGACTAAGAGTTTATAAACCATACTGCAAGGTGTGTATGCATATGTTTGTATACCATATAGCCACTTGACTCTTGAATCTGATGTAACAGGGGAAAAAAAAAATTGTACAACAGCAGGACCAATTTAGAAACAGGAATTACACCTATTTTCTCCAATTCATTTTAACACTGACTTAATTCCACGCTGGTGCTTTGAAGTGCTGATGCTGGCCACCTGTAAATAAGGAGTTCTCATAATGTTACCCATACAACAAATTTGAAGATAGTTAAAACCACGTAACTTTTAACAAGTAATAACTACAGGCTACCCCTATAGCACCCAGTCTTGTAAACACTTAGACACATATGTAAATTCACTGTGTTTAACAGCAAAGAAACCGATGTTTACGTTGCCAAGTTTTATGCAAACGTGGAAAAAAACCCCAAGAGCATTAACATTCCTTTGCATATGCATCAGGCATCCTCTGTGCACTATGCATGTCAGTCATTAACAAATGCTACAAGCAGAAAAAAAATAGTTAGTAGCAGTTGCAAAAATGGAGGAGCTTGGGAAAAGGCATTCCATTTGTGTTTTAAAAAACAAAAACATAACCCTCAAAATAAACACCCTCCCCCCACCAATGAAACACCCAAAAATACCCCTACTGCCACCACCAAACCAGAAAGTCCTACAGGAACTGAAAATCTGATGTCTACTGTTCAAAAGGATCTGAAAGGTCATGTGGTGTTTTTTTTTTTAATTTACTGCAATAGTTTATTGCTCCCCCTCTCCCTGCATACCTGTTATAGTCTTATACTGAATATTAAGTTCTACTTTTCCTCTTATCTTCAAAGAGACTTTTCAACATATAAACTTGAACAGCTGATACCACTACCATAACTCCCAAGTTGACCATGGACCAGAAATTCACTCTGTCAAAGTTGCTTTCTTGAATATTTCGGTCACGAGCCTCAAATGCTCTGAGGAGGGTCTGGATTTGAACACTTTTGCTTAATCTTGCTTTCACACTGTTGATGGATTCCTGGTAAGTGACAAAGTAGTAACTTTAGAAGAAAAGCACCTGAATTAAATGTATAGCTTGCAACATATCCAAATATTAATGCAGTATTACCACCTGTCATTTAAGTTTGTGCTTAGTAGTTCTGTCATTAATTAGTCTTGTCTGTTTATTGTATATTATTACCTAAGAAAGCTTAATTAACACTGTATTAATGTTGTAATAATTTGATTTTTCCCTTTTACCAGCTAGGGAAGCAAGACAGAAGTCTGAAATAAAACACAATGTCATTTGCTACACCTGTGTATTCATAAGTGCTTGTGGACATTGAGTTTCTGGGGTTTTACCAAACTAAGGCAGAATGGCTAAATGTCATAGAGCTATGTTCCCTGCCCCCCTAGATATTCTTATATTGAAAAAAATAAACATCAAATACTAACCAGAATGTCTTCCAGTTTCATATCTAGGAGATCTGTGCCTGTAACATACTTCTTCCAGTCTTCCTGATCTTGTCCATCTTCTCCCATATTGTCCAGTATCAGTTCAAAGAAAATCACCTTTTCAGAAATGGTACTGAATGTGTTATCAAAGCAGAACATGTAATCTCCATCTTCTGTTTCAACCCTGTGTACATAAGTAAAATGTCAGTTAGTTGACAACGCTTTTTGTGCTGCTTCTCAAAAAGTGAGTTTTTGTAAGGAAATTTTCCTCTTCAAGACTGGCAATCATGCACTTGGAAATAACTGAATATGCTTTTAATATAAAAAAACCTCTGAAGACAATGACATTGCACAGTCACAGCAAAACAGTTCCACTGCCTCTAAAGACTTAAAATTAAGACAGTAACTTAAATTTAATTTTCTTTTACTGGAATTTTGAATAAGTGTTAATCTTTACAAAACTGCTATCATGAGTGGAGTTCTTATATAGTAAAATTACAATAATTGCACTGTATCTTGATAAGAGGACTGGAAAAATAAGATTAAAAATCCTGTATTTTTATGACTGATGACCTTTTGATATTAGTTGAGACCTTTTTCAACTCAAATTTTTATTAAGAGCCACCATTAAAATACATCCTTCACTGTATGGTAAAATCCATATTAAAACAACATTCAACTGCTTTTATTCTCAAACTGTCCTATTGGAAAGTCTTTTGTAACAGTAAGGAAAAGTACTTGACCTGACCTTTACTTCAGTTACATTTAATAAAGAAACTAGAAAAGTACTTTATATAACACTTGTAAGTTTGAAGATTCTAAACTTACGTATGAACTCCATCTGATTTTCTTTCATCAAAAACTAGAGTTTCACCTTTTGGAGACAGTAGATGAAAATCAACATCTAATCCTGCTCCATCTAGAACCTGTGAAACACAAAAAAGGTGCTCCAACCACTGGAATTCCCGTGTGGATTGCTGATGGCAACATTTTTATGGAAGACAAACATTTTTAGGTAAGGGAACAGACATTGAATCTGAAAGCTGAATCTGTCTGCATGACTTCACACGAAGTTATCTGGACATAGATTAAACTGGTTCAATCCACATCCATTTTAGCTGTTTCAAATCTTAAACTAAATATTATCTCATCATGCTAGCAAAGTCATTCCTAAGATCTTCTTGGGCTAATGACCAGCGTAGAAGGCAGAACAAGACTTCTGGTGCAAATCAAAGCTGCACCCACAGATTTTCTCACCTTTTCATGCACGTTTGAAATATGAATTTTCCCTAAGCTTTCTCTTTTACCAAAGGCAAAAGCAACTGAAGACATTTACTTTCCTAAGCTCATAGTAAGTCTACACAGTATTATAAAGCTGTGCTGCTTTTAACTGTATAACATGGGTACAGTGCCCTTGCGGCATCTGCTGTTGTAGAAATTCTCTAGGGGGAAGGTAGTAACTGTGTAAGGGAGCAGAGAAGGATTGTTTTTATGAGGTTACTTGGGTCCATGCTCAGGAGATTGTTTTGTTTGCTTCCACTTGAGTACAACAGTCTGCTTAAATTGAGGGTAAAGTTTACACTGACTCCGAAGTGACACTGGAGACTTACCCTAAAAAGACGACATCACAGAAAAGCAGTAGCTAACAGCTGATTACATTACAAGCCATACACAGAGCTATACCTTCAGGCCCATGCTGCAACCTTGACCCTTGAACTAAAAATTCATATATCTTTTACTGAATTATTTCTTAGGAGAATGACCTACCTCCTACATTGATTATTCCCATGCTTTAGCCAGGAAAATTAAGTACAAAGTAAATCTATTTCAATGACATACAGGGCAGAGATCTACCTCTTTCCCAGAAGAGTCTGACAACTCCTCCCAGACCTCAATGGTAGTCTAGTTAAGTAAGACTGGGTTTGAAAAACATACATTTGACATAAGTGTTTAATATGCATCAATGTGCATCAGCAGCAATTTTGTTTATACTGTAGAGCTACAACAGAAGGTCGCAGCCGTTAACTGTCACTATTTTTGCTGTTTTAAAGGCTGGCAACATGATCTTGTGAAGTAAAGCAAATAATCTGTTCAAATAATTACAAATAGCGTTTTAACGTAATTTGTGGCGCTACACGAGGCCTGCTCCAGGCAGGACGCGCATCCTGCCCTGCCCAGCCCAGGCTGTGCAGGTAGCAGGGCGAACTTCTGCCGTCTCACCTTACAGAGCAAGGCCGGCGGGACCACCCGGCCGTCGCCCCATGAAGGGCACCGGGCTCCCTCTACTTCCCCACGCATTGCCTGGTGGCAGGGCCCCTCTGGCGGACGGCCGCGAGGCGGCTACAGCCGTGGCCCCGGGCGAGGGGTGGGGAACCCCAGGATGACTGGAACGAACTCCCGGTAGCAAGGGCGGTCGGTACCGCTGCCACTGGCGAAGCCTGTGGAGAAGGGAACCGGTAGCCGAACCACCCAGCACCGCCCACGGCCCAGGACGGTACAAAGGCCGTCACGACAGGATGCGGGACCACCCGGCTCCCCTCGGGACTACCCTGCGGGCAGGCCCCTTGCGGCCCCGCAGCCCTGCTGTGCCCTACCCGACCTGGTACTCGAGCTCCAGTGAGGCCTCTTTACGCATGGGCTGGTAGAAACACTCCTTGCGGCCGGCGGGAAGCGTAAAGGTGAAGTCGCTGTCCAGAGAGGGGCTGAACTCCGCTACTCGGAGTGGCAGCAGGAGAAGCGCGAAGCACCCGAACAGGAGCAGCTGGGGCCACGGCGGTAGCCCCATTCCGGCGGCGTGCTGCGTTGTCTGTGCTTGGGGCCCACCCGCCGTCACGCAGCGAGGGAGGTGGGGGCGCGGCCTCCGTGGGGCGGGCTTAGGCGGGGCAGGCCCTGCCTCTCGCACAGGTCTTCCAATGGCAGCCACTGCAGCACCGCTCTCTGCCCGCCCACAGTGCACCGCGGCAGGAACGCGCTGGGTCGGGTTAACTTCTGCTCGGGGCGCGCTTCTGCCGTCCAGGTACACTAGCGGCAGTTGCGCGGAGTGCGGAAAGGGAAGGCGGGCCTTGCGCATGCGCTTTGCGGGCCCTGCGGAGAAGTGGCCCGCGATTTTGAAGTGGGGTGATGACCAAGCTTTGAGAGCTCCAGAAGAGGAAGAAGGCGGGTGTTCGGAGGGGGTTGTTATCATTATTTTTCTCAAAGCCAAGGGACAGCACCTTCACGTCTTTCTTTTTCTTTGAGGTTGATAGTCTTGGGTCGCAAGTCGGCGCACACTACAGCAGGCGAGCGTCAAATAGCGTCGGGTCTCGGCTAGTTTGTGCCCTGTTGCTCTGGGCACTTGGGGTGTAGCCTCTTAGCCACCGGGCGCCCCACAGGAACGGCGACTACCGTCGCTAAATCGCGCTGTTGGTAGTACTCGGCTGGGGCATGCAGGCTGGGGGCGGGCGAAGTGGCGCGAAGGCAGGAGGAATCGCAGCTGTGCCGGTTACTGTCTAGCTCCGGCCTACAGAGGTGGGCGGCGGAGGGACCACAGTGCTGCCGGAGAAGGACAGGTGGCGGCAGCATCACCTCCCCCGGCAGCGTTTGTTGCTCTGAATTGTCTGACCTGTTTTCGCGTTCAGGTATCTCAGACGCGGTGTGCAAAGGTTTGTTTGCTGTGGTGAGGGCTGCGGCCCCCTTAGCTTATTATCTCGTGTCTTCAGTGCTCTCGACTTCTCTTTGCTCTGATTTGTTTAATTCCGCTGGTCACTGGGCAGCGAGGCATAGTTTCTGTGTCGTGGATGCGCTGTTACCTTTTCAGGCACCTTGCTAGTTGCATGGGCTTTCTGGGGTAACTGGGATACTTCGTATAAACGTACGAATTTTTCCAGTTCTCGTAGTAGCTTCTCGTACTGCATGAACGCATAAAGAACTCTCTTACAAAGGATAACTTCTACAATTGTTTTTCTTCAGTGAATGTCAGAAAAGGCAGTGTGCAAAATGTATGTTTAACATTTGGGAATTTAGCTTGTGGGTTTTTTCCTAATTAAACAGATGGGCAGAGTCCAATGGCATGAGATTTAACACATCCAAGTGCCGGATTCTGCACATTGGCCACAACAACCCCAGGCAGTGCTACAGGCTGGGGTCAGAGTGGCTGGAGAGTGGCCAGGCAGAGAGGGACCTGGGGGTACTGGTTGATTGTAGGCTGAACATGAGCCTGCAGTGTACCCAGGCAGCCAAGAAGGCCAATGGCATCCTGGCTTGCATCAGGAACAGTGTGGCCAGCAGGAGCAGGGAGGTCATTCTGCCCCTGTACACTGCACTGGTTAGGCCACACCTTGAGTACTGTGTCCAGTTCTGGGCCACTCAGTTTAGGAAGGATGTTGACTTGCTGGAATGTGTCCAGAGAAGGGCAACAAAGCTGGTGAGGGGTTTGGAACACAAGCCCTATGAGGAAAGGCTGAGGGAGCTGGGGTTGCTTAGCCTGGAGAAGAGGAGACTGAGGGGTGACCTTATTGCTCTCTACAACTACCTGAAGGGAGGTTGTAGCCAGGCAGAGGTTGGCCTCTTCTCCCAGGCAGCCAGCCCCAGAACAAGAGGACACAGTCTCAGGCTGCGCCAGGGCAGGTTTAGGCTGGATGTTAGGAAGAAGTTCTACACGGAGAGAGTGATTGGCCATTGGAATGGGCTACCCGTGGAGGTGGTGGAGTCGCCTTCACTGGAGGTGTTCAGGAGAAGACTTGATGGGGTGCTTGGCTGTATGGTCTAGTTGTTGGGTGGGTTGGATTGTTTGATGGGTTGGACGCGATGATCTTGAAGGTCCCTTCCAACCTGATGTATTGTATTGTATTGTATTATTGTTTTGGGGTTTTATTTGTTCAGGGATTTTGTTTGTTTTGTTTTATTTGTATTTTTAAAAGTATCTCTGCAAATAGTATTCACGTATATTAATAGTGTTTTAATGCTAAACATTATTTTAACCACGTGTGGTTCCTATTAAATATAGTATGTGGACTTGCTCAGAAAGTGCTGCTGCTGAAGACCTGCTTGGAACTTTACAGTCATTACGGAAGCAGCTGAGGAGAACTGAACAAAGTCTCCAAACTGTAGAGGAAGAGCTTTCCAGGTAGAAGTGTGTCTGGAAATGAAAACAGCCTGTTTCTTGTCATGTAAAAATCTGTAATGGGTTGTTGCAAGTAGCTTATCCCGTGTTTTCCTTTTGTATACTTTTTATGATCAATTTAGGAAAGAAAAAATTATGTAGCAACTTTTTATTCTCCCTCCTAGCACTAGTGCAAGTGAACATTGTGGCCAGTGCTTCAATGAGGCTGTAGACTTCACTTTGGAGAACCTTGTTGAGCCCAGTTGCAACTATCAAGGCTTTTCCAACTTTAAGAATGGTAGTGAAACATCTTGCCAGGATTTTCCAAGAAAACCTGAAGTAAATATTGCGCTTTGTTACTTATTTTTGTTACTTTGTTTTTTTGCTCTTTGCTAGGCGTTTGAATATTTTGCTTTTAGTGTTTGGACTGTAGCATTAGGCAGCTATGTCAACAGTGTGCTCTCAAATGTAATACCATTTAAATACAGTTGTTCTACAGAGTTTCCACCGATGAATGTATTGCTTACATATGCACGTGTGTTTGTATATATATATATATTTATATAAAAACTCTTTTGTTTTTGTATGTCTAGTGTTACTTGGTGTCCACAGTTTCTGATAAAACTGTGGAAGAAAATGAACGTCTTAAGGAGAAGCTGGATGCCCTTCACGAGCAAAATGCAGCTTTGACTTCTCAGAACCAGTACCTAAAGAACAGAGTTGAAAAAATGAACTTTGAATTGATGCAGTCAAAGACAAGGGTATGTATCTCTAGTGTATTCATCTAAAAGAAAAACCCCACATAAAACTGAACACCCCAGTGACTGTGGCTTTTGAGAATGTAATTCTAAACTTAATATCTCTGAATTTAATATTTTAAAATTACTGTTTTCTTTTTATAATATTCAGCATTCAATTTGGAACAGAATGGCTTTCCTTGTTAGCAAAACAGCTATATTAATCACGAATTCTATCTGTTCATGTTCCAAAGTTTAATCTAAAGCTGGTAAGTTACGGAATGAGGAATACATGATGTAAGGAAGTAGTTTGTTATATTTAGTCCTAAATGTTTGTATATCTGAGCTACATTAAGCTTAATGTGAAGAATAACTATGGTACAATAGTAGTCCTTCATTTACAAAATCAAAAATAGTGATCTCTCAGATTGGATTAGTATTGCTGCCTTTAAAAAGTGAAGGTCAGTTAGAAAGAAATACTGTGTTTAAGAAATCATTGCACACTTGTATGTACATTTTTTTCCAAGACACTATTTTTATGTTTGGGTTATGTGTAACGTTTATGAAACATAGCTATGCTTAATGCTTTCTGTTAGAGGAATGTTATCTCCAAGACAGTACAAAAGTAAACAGACCATTTGACTGTGTGTTTGACAAATAGCAGAATATGAATTTTGGGGGAAAAGCAGGGAATGAGATCAGTATATGAAGAAATCATTCTGCTAGACAATATATTACACTGGAATGATGCTAGGGAACTGGAAGGGTGTTAATTGAGCAGAAAATTGGAAGACAACTTCTATAGATGAACAGGGACCTTCCTCACTATGGTATAAGACCACTGTGTCATTTGGTAAGCAGATTGTTCTTATGTGCCTCTCCTGAAAAGTATATATGCAGGTCTTAATGAAACCTCAAATATGTTTGTATTTCAGATTTCATATCTTGAATTAACTCTAGGTACACATTTAGTCAGCATTGCAAAGTTGAAAGAACAGATTGTAAACTTGGAAGCAGAGGTTTCAACTCAAGACAAAATTTTGAGGTAATAAGTGTACTTTTAAATCAGCATTTTATATTGGTCTGCTTGCTAGATCAGTCTCATTTGGAGTGACATAATTATTGTTACTGTGTGGCTCCCACTTTCATTGGGAGCCATATATAGGAGGAGGGAGGTGTTTTATTTTGTACCGAATGTACTTCAAGAAATGGGGGAAATCCCAACACACACCCCCACACCCCCTAAAACTGGTGAAAGAACTGAGTTTATAATGCATACTAAACATGACTGTGTCCTTTTAACAGGTTAGAGTGATTGTCTTGTGTAGTAAGCATAGGTATTTTCAAACTTGACTGCAACATGTAGTGCAAAAGATTATTTCATCGTGTATCAAGGTAGACAGCCAAATAAAGCTAAACAGTGTCTAGAGGCTGTCAGGAAGACACATGTGGCTGTCAGTTTATCTTGCAGTCTCATGCTGAATAATATTCAATCAGTATCTCAATACTCTGTCTTCACAAAAGAAGTAAAACCCCTTCTATTGAATTTCTGTTTTTGTGTTGTTTTCCATGTGTGTATCCTGACCGGTCATATGTGTTGCAGAAAAATGGTGATTTCTGTGTACATCTCGTAAAACAAAATTAGTCCTCTGGTTCCTCGGTAGTTGTGACACCTGACACCTACTGGTGTGATTTGGACAGCTCTCCAGACTACTCCTGGGAAGTCTGGAGACTGGATGTTCCAAAGCTGGTTTTGAGAGATGCAGTGTGTTTAACCAGTGCTTCTCAAACATTGTGTGCAGAAAAGAACAATAATATTTTCTTCTTTTTTTTTTTTCCCTCAAAAAAGCTCATCTGTTATAATCATATTTTGTTTATTTGCTAGGGATGCAGAAGATAAACTGGAGCAAAGCCAGAAAACAGGAATGGAAAGAGAAAACATGTTGCAAAGATATAAAAAGGACTATAAAAATCTGAAAACTGAGTTCATTGAACGAAGCAAGCAAGGAAAGAGGTAGCTAAGTAATTTTACTAAATTGAATACAGAATAATAGTGCATAAGTGTTTATTTGCATTGGCAGATGTTTACATTAGGGAATCAAATGGTTTCTTGGTTTTAAGGATGTGTTGGTTTTTGAAATGGGGAAATTTTGTGTTAAGATACTTATTTAAATAGGCACTTTTTAATCTTTAAAATCTACTGGTAGTTGCAGGCTGATACTGTACACTACTAACCAGTTTATCACCTTTTTTTCCCCCCTCTTCAGTACAGATGTGTTGTAGTGGAGAGCTGAAGTGTGTTCAGAATGTATTTTTCCTAATTTACTTTTAACTTTCTCTTGCACGAACCTACAGTGCATGCTCAGTATTCAGCAATACTCAGTGCTGTAATTTTGGGACTGATATGGGGAAACTGATTGATAGAAGCACAGTTTAACTAAGAGAATGTTTTCATGTTTTCTTCAGTCTCTCATGTCTGTATGATGCTATAATTCTGTGCCAATTCCCATTTCCCTTTCTTGTTGCCTCGTTTAGCCTAGTGGCTGTGTGGCTGCTGTGAGGGTTATGCAATTTCTTTCAGCTATTGCAACTTGCTATATACACACTAGATACAATCCTATCACCACAAAATGTAATTTTAAAGAAATGAGAGGAATATGTGAAAATATTCCTACCTGCCCATTTAATTTAAGTACTTTACTTGGGACAAAAATCGACTGAGTTAATGACTCTGGAAAGCATTTCTTGAGCCTTTTGAATGCAAAAATCTCTATCTACCCACGACATTAACCCTCCTACAGGTACAGTGGGACTTGCACTACTGGTGAAGAAATGTTGATTTATGTCCACACTTAATTCAGTGCATGTGGGGTTGGAACTAGCTGTACTTAGTTGCTAGCTGTGAATTTAAATATTTTGGTACTTCAGAAAAACTGAGCTTCTGCCAGGTGTTGAAGGCGACACACTGTGTGATGGTTAGTATTAGCAATTATTACTGTTTGCTTTTAATCAGTAGTTAAAACCACTTAGTATTCTTTGGCCAAGCAAACTGAAGTGTTTTAGACTAAGAATATTTTGTTTTTTAGTCTGAAATTCCTTTATCTCCTTCTCTGAACATTTTTGCCGTATCTATATTGGCAATGGTCCTCAGACTGAAAAACATTGATCTGAGGGTAGGCTGTAGTTAAATGAGGCACTTGCCCTCTACCCACAGACTCCCTTAGTAGAGGAGAAGCAAATGTTAATTGAGCAGTGGTGATTCTTGTGTGCCTGTGTTGGGTGTCCTGAAGTGACAGAATACCTGAGCTGTCTCAAGGTTACTGTTCCAACTTTTTCCCTAGTAAGTAACAGTAGGGGAAAGTAAGAAAGGGGCAGAGACATAGAGTAACGGAGCAAAATAGCAGGCTCTTTGGGTTGCTGCTTTGAACAGTGGCTCACCAGATAAAACCCTAGTCTCAGCTTCCTTTACTGTTACTGATGCTGTCTCTACAGTACCCTCCAAGCAGTTTATACTGTCAATCTCACAATAATTCTATCACAAGAAATTCTTTGAATAGTTCTCTTCAAGCAGTTTGAATTTTAAGGAGCACTGCTGCCTTCTGCTTATCAAGTGTGTTATCCCAGTCCCTGAAATGGGCTTTTACTATCAGGGACAGGAGGATGATGCAGATCAAACTTTTTGAAGTGGAATCAGAAGTGTCTTAATGAAATTTTGTTATTATGCAAAAAACTATATTTAAAGCTACTATATGCCACATGTAAAATGTTTTGTTACCTAGGATGCGGAAACCTGCAGGAAGATAGGAAGTTACTTGCAGCAGTGAATTGAGTGGTTGACTTTAACTGGAGGAGGTAGTTACATAATGACTGAAATGTGTGGTTTTAAAAATTGGTATGGTTCTTTGCAGAGCAGAACAGCAGAGAAATGAGGCTTTGTTGAATGTGGAGGAGCTGACAAAAGCGTTCAAAAAGTATAAAGAGAAAATGACTGAAACATTGGATAAGGTAAGAGTTATTTCTTCACTTGTTTTTGGCATGCTATTAGGATTTTGCTTCTTCCAGTAAGCTAGGAAGCAGACAGGCATGAGTTCACCATGTTTCTGCTTGTTGGTGGTAAAGACCTAAAAGAGGTGGGACAGGGTAAACAAGCGTTCATGCTGGTAACTTCAGTTATCCTTTGTAAACTCTTTGCATTGTGGACAGGCTGCTTCTTGGAGGTGTTCTGATACTGCTGCTGTTTCTTCTGTTTCCTGCTTGCCAGCTGCCAATTTTACATTTTAGAATTATATGATCCTTTCAAAAGGACTCTTTTGACCCCATCTTTATATCTCTGTTAATTAAACATGAGCTAGATGAAAATGAAGTAATCTCCCAAAGTTCTAATGGCCAATATTGTTAGTGCTTCCTGCCTTGAGGGAGGAAAAGATACAGGCCTGAGACAGCTGTTACAGAGCATTTTTATTTGATTACATTTCTTTCCTTATGGAAGGATATTGCCAGCCACAAATGTGCCTTAAAATAGTAAACCAAAATAACATTATTTTTTCTCCAATTACAGGAAAAAAAGAAAAGTTTTTTTGCCTCTCTTCTGCACAACAGAATTATCTATAGGTGTAGCAGAATGGAAAAAAAGCATCATGTTTTAAAAAGCCTGTTGGGCAAGGAAGCGAAGATTATTGTTGTACAGTAACAAAACCCAAATGTTGCTGTGTTAATTTTTATTTATTTATTTTACTTTTTTTTAGAAGATGGTAGACTTCATTTTGTGAGGGAAGATTGTTTTTATGAGTCACTGCTTTCAGTTAGATTATGGGGGGAAAAAAAACCAACCACCCAAGTCTTTTTTCTGAATACCACATGTGTTAGTTCAATGTGCTGTCATTAAATCATATTTTTCTTCTCTCTGGTGTGTGAGATTATTTGCTTGCTTTGTTGTACAGTAACAAAACCCAAAATTGCTTTTTAAGGTTAAAGCTGAAGAAGTAGTCTTGGGAAAACGTTTAATTAGTTGTGAAAAAGAAAAAGAGAAGTTGAATGAAACCTGTGTCAGCTACAGAAAGAATCTATACATCTTAGAAGAGCAATTAAGGTAATGCAAAGGCTTTGAAAGATCTCTGTGCTGTTACTTAAGAAGAAAATGCCTGTTCTAATGCTGCATGCTGCCACATTCATACTAATTCCATGCCTTCCTGGAGTGTAGGTTCAATTGCTCACCCATTGCTTCTGTGGGAGATGCAGGTACTCTGGCTTTGTGCATACCTGTTCTGCTGCCTGCAGCCTGCTCATGTGTGTGCTCCTGAGAAAGTATCAGTGAGTTCATTTACGCTGCCAGGTGTGAGTCCCAACTTGCTGCCCAGTCTTGTTGGTCTCTAGCTAGAATGAAGGCTACTCTTGGCATCCAATGAGGAGGCTGCACTTGGGCCTGAACAGAGGTTTTGATTCTGGCTGCAACTTCTGGAAATGTCGAATCACTTTTTTGCTGCCACTCTGTTCCCACACCAAGGTCTTTTCCCACAGTTGAAAACTTTTATGCTCCTTGTATGTTTCTTCAAGCTGAACCTTTCTTGGTTTCAGAAGTCTTTTAGTAATTCATTAGTGAAGGAAGACAGCTATTGGTAGTCTTTAGGATTATTAGGTTTGGACAAACAACACAGACAATTTCCTTTATTCCCTTCACGTGCTGTCTGCATTCACATTCCTGTCTTAATTACTTAGTGCATTTTGGTAGGGTTGGGCAGTGTGTGAGTACTTCTGTACTAGCTTGAGCCTGCTTTAATAGTTCTCTGCTACTTATGGGAGCTTTTCCTCTAGACTGCCTTTTTTCTCTGTGAACTTGGCACTGGGTTCAGCGCTCATCAGGACCTTTGAGCTAATTCAGTTTGCTAAATCAGCAGGTACCTAATAAATAATTTGTGATGGGCTAAAAATACAGTTTGCTCACTCTAGAGTCAGATAAAATGGGAGAAAATAAACAGGATCTCTACTCTTTTAGTAGCAGAATGCTAGACTAGCTTGGTCTTAGTACGTTATCTTGGTCCTTAGGAATGGTGAAAACCTAGTAAAGCAGTGAAAAATCTTCTGTCTTTTGTATAGAGTTAATCCTGTATTTTGAGAAGAGGGAAACTAGTAAAAGAGTATAGTTGTGGCATGTTCTTTTAATGAAAATCCACTATACTGAGCTATAACTTCTAAATGGGTATACTTTTTTTTAGGCAATTAAGAGAAGAAAATCATACCACAAAAGAAGAAGTTAAGACTCTAGAGGCAAAAAACGCTGAAATGTTATCAATGTTGACTCAGTCTGATCAGAAGATCATTGAGCTTGAGAGTGGAGTTTGTGAAAAAGAAGTAGTGCTGAAAGAGAAAAATGCTTTAATAAGTGAAAATGCAGAGCTAAGAGCTCTTACTGCACAACAAAATAACCGATTGAAATTATGCCATCAAGAAATTGAAGACTTGAGAAAAGAGCTCAACATCCTAGAAACCATTATTTCCCAGTTGTGTCTAAATACATCTGAAGAGGTACAGTAAGGGATACATCCTTAAAAATAGTATTATGTGTTTTAAAAAATTGATACTGTGTGGAAATCCTGTGATGTCCTTGAGAAACAGTTGGAGTAAAAGACTTTTGCTATTCAAGATACGTGAATGACATGTTTTATTTAATTTAAGTAGTTTACTTTTGCCTTCTTATTCAAGAACAAGAAGTATGTCTGTTGGAATAGATTAATCAGCAAGCATTTAAAATGGCTCTTCCCATTCCTCTATGTATTGATTCCTCAGATGCATGTGTATTCTCTAACACCTGATGATGTCCTGTTATATGAAGCAGAGCAGAACAGTAAGAAGTCACACTGTGTCGCACAGCCAGAGTTGATGTCAGCCTCAGCAATGGAGAAATCAGGGCAGGAGAGATTTTTCAAGGAATTCTAAAATATTCTTTGCTGGGAAAGAGAAGGCACATTTTCCCTGGCTGCAAATAAACTTTTTTTTTTTTTCTGTTACCAATATGGTCCTTGTTTTATGAGTCTGAAGCTTGTATTGGTGAAGTTTAGGGATACGCTGACTGTGATTGCGAGAGGCATGTGAAAACGAAGTTGTGAACTGCCTGAGGTTACTGGAGGAACTGCTTAGGAAGTCAGGAGTACAAATTGCATTAGATATCTTTGTTTTTTAACTATAAACATGAGTAGCTGTAATGAAACCAAGAGAGTATGCTTTCTGTACGATTTTGTATTATTTTGTTTTGGGCTGTTGTGACCACAGAAAATTACTTTGAAGAGCCTTAAAAATTGTAGTAGGACCCTTTTTGGAAAATACATGTATATTTTTCTGGTGGGAAAAAAAAAAAGGGATTATTCTAGCAACTGAAGGAAATAGTCATCTGTAACGAGAAAAGTGGGTATCAGATGCAGTCATCAAACTGAAAGGAAGCATGATGTGAGAAGTTCAAAACATGGAATTACTGGCAGTATCTCCATTTATTTTATTTTTCACAGCAAAAATGTTCATGCTTCAGTACCCATACAAAGGTATATAAAGGAATGGTCACAGTTTCAGGTGGCCTTAATGCCTGTAATTTCTACTGGCATGAGACATATCTGCAGTGCTTTGCACACACCTACTTAGAATAATGTTAGCAATCAAGTTACCCAGTTTTAATATCCTGCTTATGTGTCTTAACTTGTATTGTATTGTATTAATTAATCACACTGTGAGGCAATGATAAATTGATGGGGTTTTTCCCCTTTAACTTCTAGTTTAAATGGCAGCACTTGAAACACCAGCTATCCAGTTCCTCAACGAAAGAAGCCCTCTCTGAATCGTGTTGTCAATTGAATAAACCTTTGATTGCTGACCTAAGGTATAACTTTCTGGTTCCTGAATTATGGAAAGAATAATCAGATAACAAGTTGGTATTAGGATAGGCATGTAGAAAGAATGTTAAATAATTGTCTCCTCTTTTATAGTAGCATTAAACCAGCAGCAAAAGAAACAGAAATTCAAAAGCTTTCTGCAAACTTAACGAACTGTGGTGGAGCTGAACATCTTTCCAATGATAATGAAAGACAAGAAAGCCACAGATTATGTGGCCTGGAAACAGAGCCTGTAAAATTGGTCAGAAGTCAAGAAGGTAAACTTACTGAAATAGCTTGTGCAGTTCTGACTAATCCACAGAATAGAAATTTTTGAGAGCTTTTGAATTGTTTCTGTAGCATTTCTTAAATATAGCTGCATTAACAGATATGCTTTGAACAGGGAACGCTTTAACACGTTGAAATTCTGGGAGTTGTCATGGTCTCCTAGCACAGTATGCTTCCTTTTGCAAGTTAGTTACTTGTTCTCCAATATCATAGTATCAGTCAGGGTTGGAAGAGACCACAAGGATCATCTAGTTCCAACCCCCCTGCCATGGGCAAGGACACCCCACACTAGATCAGGCCAGCCAGAGCCTCATCTGGCCTGGTCTTAAACACCTCCAGGGATGGGGCCTCAACCACCTCCCTGGACAACCCATTCCAGGGCTTCACCACTCTCATGGTGAATAACTTCCTCCTCATGTCCAGCTTCATTCCATTCCCCCTAGTCCTATCATTACCTGATATCCTGAGAAGTCCCTCCCCAGCCTTCTTGTAGGCCCCCTTCAGGTACTGGAAGGCGACAATTAGCTACATTTTGTGTTGAAATAGAGCCATGTGGTGGTTTGCTTTCTTTTTGATGTGGAAGTCTCCGTATTATCTTTGATTTTTCCTTGTCCTGCTCTTGCAGAATTTCTGCAATTTCTTTTGCAATAACTATTAAGACTGTTCCATGAAATGACTTTGGGGCATCTATATAGTGTTGCTTAATGTTGCTGTGTTAATTTTTTTTTTTTTTTTTTTTTTTTTTTTTTTTTTTTTTTTTTTTTTTGAAGATGGTAGACTTCCTTTTGTGAGGGAAGATTGTTTTTATGAGTCACTGCTTTCAGTTAGATTAGGGGGGGGGGGGGGCGGAAACAACCACCCAAGTCTTTTTTCTGAATACCACATGTGTTAGTTCAATGTGCTGTCATTAAATCATATTTTTCCTCCCTCTGGTGTGTGAGATTATTTGCTTGCTTGCTGGTTTGTATGTTCTTTTACAAATTAAGCTGCCTTTTTTTTTTTTTTTTTACTTTGAGAGAGGAGAAAATGTGAACAGTTGGAACTTATCAGCAAAAAATTTGAAAAGGAGAGGCAAAGATTCCAGAGAGAGTTAAGAGAATTACACGCCAAACTGACAAAAGCAGAGGATGAGAAATCTTCTTTGAAGACCAGCATGGCTCAGAGAGCAAGTCAGCTTCAAATCATACAGGAAGACCTAATGAAGAAAGCTTCTAAAACTGGTAGCTTAGAGAAAGAAGTACGTTTTTAGCAGCACTGGAAAAATACTTCTCTTTTGCTTAATTCAGTAATCAAAGGTAGTTTAGGCAGTAGTTACAGGAAAACTGCACTTGCTGTGTTAATTTTAAAATCTGTCTGGCTTAAGAAAAATTGGAAAATAATTTTTTCTTCTTGCTCAACAAGCTATTGCCTTAGCCTGTTTGTTGCCAGAAATCTTGTTTTAAAGCTGTTGTAGTTACTGGGCTTTACTGCTACTATTATGAATTACGTGGAAAATATGCACAGTACACAGTCTTATTGTGGTGGTATAGCTGAATTAATGTATAATCTTAAATGTTGATGAAACACCTTTATTTTTCTTTACTAAATGTTAGTACTATTGCCAGAGACGAACATCCTAATCCAGTAGTCTCAAAAGACAGAAATTAAGCTTCAGATAGCTCTTACCTGGTTTGAATAAGTTAAAATTATTATGCTTACATTCTGGTGCTAATGTGTTTATAGAATTCCAGCAGAATGGGATTTGCAGTATTTCCTAATGACCATAAGAGTTATAAATGCATAATAGCTAATGCACTCATGGCCCTGATAGAATTGGATGAATTTGAGGTAAATTGTCCTGAATTCTTCTGTGTAAGCAGTAAAGTTTTATAGATCATACCAAAATTTTTTTAAAAGTCATTAAAAATACTGAAATGGAATTGGTGATACTTGAAAAAACCTGAGCTGATTCTTTGTGCTGTTTTGTGACATTGAATTTCAGATAACAAAGAAATCTTCTCAAATTTCTGCACTTGAGAAACAATTGGAAGAAAAGACTCTTGCTTATTCCGCTGCTGCAGCAAGAAATTCTGCGCTGGAACAGGAACTCATGGTAAAATGTTCTCAGTGAGAAACTACATTTCTGTGAAAACATAAATGAAGATTGAAGTCTCAGTTAAAGCAGTATTTTTCCATGTATTCAAAATGGATAGACTTTCAGATCCCCAGGTTTTAAACTGTATCATGTGTTACATATAACTTCTCCCCCCCCCACTTTTGAACATGGTGAGTTGTTAGTGGACATGTTACTTTTTCCTTTTGACCCTAGGTGCAGTGAAACTCTGGTCCTATTGAGATCAGTGGTAGCATTGCCATTTGTTTCAGTGAAATATATACAGATCTATGAATAAGGGTCTTCTAAATGGTCGTAAGTCAAGAAAGGTTTTTAACACTTGGAGCACTGTGAATTCCAGCCTGAATATCATTAGATAGTTTTGGGAAGGAGTCTAAGGGTGCTAGAAAAGGAAACTATTGATATGGTCCCTTTCAAATGGAACTCTGTGTTTTAAGGATTCCATCTATCCATGTGAATATAGAATTTGTCTTTGTCAGAAGTTCCTTGCTTCATTTAATGTAATCTGTGCAAGCAGACAACCTCAGCAGATACCTCATCTCTGTAGTGTGGTTGCATTTAGTGGCATCCTATACCTGTGTTACAGGTGTGGCATTCTTTGAGATGACCCATAAATTCAGTATTTTCTGTGGTGTCCTTTTATGAAATCTAGGAACTCGATCATCAAATAAGCCGCTATTTGGTACCACACATAAATGTTTCTATTAAGTCTATTCTGTTGTTGCTGCTTCCCAGGGCAAAAACAGACATATTCATGAGCTGGAAACAACTATTAGTGAAGAATATGGGCAAATAACTTCTGCTTTTGAAAAAGCAAAGTTGGTTCACCTTCAGCAGCACAAAGAGATGGAGAAACAGATTGAACTAGTAAGATCTTCCTTGTGTGTATGACTGATATACTTGTTAACTTTTTTTACCATGCCAATTTGTCTCTTTAGTATTTCTGAAGTAGATGTCCAACTAAAAATTTATAGTCAAGGTTGTATCTTCTCCCTGCACTTCCTGTTTGTAGTTCATTTTCCATCTAACATTACACAATCTCACAATATGCTATTTTCTGCTCAATTGAAGAGAAATGGGGACTTGGGAAGAACACTGTTACTCTAGGGTTAAACCATGTCGGCTTCTAACAATATTTTTTTGTTTGCTGAACCTCTGCCAGCCTGAGCCTTATGAGTGTCTGTGCTGAGGTTGAACTGTCAGTTGGGTTTTCAGTCTTTAGAGAAGAATTCTGTTGCTTCACATGATTAGAAATATAACCATGGCTATGTTTAGCTGCTCAGGGAGCTTGCCTCCTTTTACTGAAGAACACATCTGTGTCTTAATGGCTTGGCTGATGACAGCCAATTACCATCTGCCTGCCTTCATTCTTTTGATTCTCCTGCCACTTTAAAAGATTAAGCATTTGGGGTTTCTCAGTATTTTTAGAAATGTGCAATACTGCTGATGGTAGGAATGCATTTACATTTTAATCTTAAAATGATGGGTGAATAGAACTGTGTATTTAGACGTCCAAATTCTCTGAAAAATCTTACTAAAACTAAACCATTAATTACCTGCAAACAGCTTCAGACAGAGCTGGAGGAGCAACATCAACAATTCCTTGAACGAGAGAAAATAATATCTGTTTTGCAACAAGATATTATACGCAAGCAGCATCACATTGACTCATTGGATGGACTTCTGATTGAGAGCAGAGAGGTAGGGTGGTCTTATTCTTTAAGTGCAGATCAAACAAGTGACTACTAATGATGAAAAACATCTCTGTAAACACATGGAAAAAACAAAATATACCTATGTTTTACATTTTTGTTTCTTAATTCCTGTTTGAGTAATTGATTGAATCATGTGTAGTCCCCAGCTACTACTACATATTGTACAAACTTAGATGACCATTATTTTCTATCTTGGCATTCTTTGTATGCTTCGGCCTTGTCCTTTAGCAAATGTTAAAGAATAATTGCATCTATTTGGCACTAGGTGAAAACCCAAGAATGTTCTATTATGGCAACCTTTTATTCCTTTTAATAATTCCTACCATTGCAGAGTATGAAGGTACACTTACCAGGAATGAAATCCAATTTAAAGCATGCTGCACACAAATACAGTACACAAGCAATTGTGTTCTAAATACATATATATATGTATTTTTGTTTTCCCTACTTTTAATGTGAGTTTTTATTAGTTAGATTACTGTTACCATGTTTACATTTTGTTTTCTTGACTAAAAATGTGTACAAACAGGAAATGAAAAATCAAAATGTCAAGAAAGATCAAGGATTGAAGATGCTGAAAAATCAGCTAACAGAAGAAACAATCAAAGTTAGTAAGATCTCTGTAATTTTCAATTAATAGTTTAAAAACTTGCAGTAATGGTGTATTTCCTTTTATCTTCTATAGAAAAACTGTATTAAGGCTGCTTTGTGAAACATTTATGGAGGACAGATTTCTACAAGTCATTAGTCTGGAGTTTTTCAACTTTTTTTTTTTTTTTTTTAATTAAGAGAAGTATGATGAAACCTGCAGTAAGAGATTATGCAATGCATAATTGTGTTATTAAATTATTGCAGTTACAAACAGGGCAGAATTGTGCTTGTTGTATTCTTGAAGTGAAACACTGTCTAACAAAGATAACGTTATGTAGGTGTTTGCCCTAGATATGACATACAGTATCACAAAGGTTTAAAATATAATACTGGTTATGTTTTTTAGCCATCTATACCACTTCCTATTATTTACCTGAGAAATATTTTCTATGCAGCACTTGCAACACTATTTCAATAAACCATTGCCATGTGGTCATGTACTACAATCAGGTTTCAAATGGTATTAAATCTTCAGGTTATCACTTGGAGAGAACACTGGGGTCTTAACTGGTAGCATACTTATTCCAACTTGTGTTGGACCAGTTTTCTGTCTAAGTGACTTCACAGTATTTGGGATGTTCTCCAGAATCAAGACCCATTATAAATTAGCCCTAAAGAAAGAGGTGGGGGGAGAGGTATATGATCCAATATAGTTCAGAGAACTGGTAGCATCGAAAACGTTAGCCAATCTGCAGCGAAATGCAGCACAATTCCAGTTGATGATAAAAGTCCTCTTAAAATTGAAACCAAGTAATTAAGGACTCTAATTACCATGGCTTAAGATCTCTGGGGGTTTGCTCACTGCAGTTGTTATCCATTTGAGGTTATATTTGTTAGAGATTACTCAAATCCAAATTAATAGTAAAAGGGTGAAATAGCTAAACCATGTTGATATTGCTAAAAGCTTTACCCTTTACCTTTTTGGTAGACCTCGGGCAATGTATCTCAGTACAGAAAGGAAGAAAAAAGCAAACAGCTGTTTCATAGCTTTCTGAGAGGAATTGTATTAAGATCTGAATGTTATTTTTGAAGAAAGACTTGTTGCAACCCATGATGATCACTCCAAATTTCTTGATGCAGTTCCCTGTGTAATAAAATATGGTGGATTAAGTTTGGTATTGATATTTCAGTTTTAAAACTTATCATAATCTTCTATGCTTGTTTTTAATTACTCTTTACATAAAAATACAGTTTTCCAGACATTTAACATAAACAAGATAGTTTTTTAATGCCTTTTTTGTTTAGACTGGTTAAAAAAAACCCCATTGCATACAATTATAAGTAATTGGTTAAATCTGTTACATTTAACTAGGTGAGACAACTTGAGTCAGCACTTAATGTGTGTAAGGAAGAAGTTGCACTGTATTTGAGGCAGTCACAAGAAAATAAGGAGATATTTGAAAATCAGCTCAAAAAAAAGTCTGAAGAGGTAACAGCTTGTTTTAATGATTCTTATGTATTACTGAGAACACTTGTTGTGAGTTATTAAATCTGAGTTTATGAATTAAGAGACAAAAAATTTGCAGCACAAGCTGTGAATAGAAAGTAAGCGTTGGGGAAAAACTACCTTTTGTGAGGGTGAAGAGGAAAATCGTAACCAAGAAATACTGCATAAGCTTAGGGGAAAGAAGTAAGTGAATTGTTGAAAGAAGTAACAAAATCAGAAGGAAGTGAAAGAAAGCATTATCTTGAGAAAAAGAGAGCACTGTTGCAATATAAACTCGGATATACATAATTGACTTGTGATGCGTTAGGCACTAGGGATTCCTGATTTTTATTGTCTTACAGGCAGGAAGAAATTAGTGGGGTGGACTGAGAACAAAATCTGAAGGGGAAAACAAGGACTTTCTGAGAAATAAAGTAGCAAGAAAGACAGAAAAGTCATTCAGTAATTTAGAAATGAAAAATCTTTGTTATACATGTTTTTAAAATACTGACTTGTTTAGGTCTATTTAGAAAGCAAGAAGACAAAAACTGAGCATGATAAGTTACTACTTTCCTCACTTTAAAATGCACAATTCAGTGATGAGTTGAGATGTGTTTATGTAGTGTTGAAACTGCAATGCAACAAAATTCAGAGCCAGAAGTGTTACTGAATCTTAAGTGATTCTGTGCTCATTAAGAACAAAGAGAATAGCTGGTGCGAGTGCAAATAAAAATGTTTTATTGTAATGGGAAAATGTGTTTTCAGGTTTGTTATTTACAGCAAGAAATACAAATAAAAGATCAGAATATTCAGGATACAAGTGAACAAAACGTTCTCCTACAACAGACTTTGCATCATCAGCAGCAAATGTTGCAGCAAGAAACTATTAGAAATGAGGAGCTGGAAGATAATCAAATTAAACTTGAAAAACAGGTACAGTATGGTGAGAAAACAGGTGATTAAATGCTTTTATATATGTCTTTGTAATACTTGTAAAAACTGAACATTTCTTTGATAACTGGGTTGATAACTTACTGTTTTAGATATATCTAAAACAAAGACTTTAGTGTCTTGTCTTAAACCAGGTTCTGTATTGTCAGAAACTCTAGCTACCTTTAGAGAGGCTAAATACTTAGAAAATCAAACACAGAAAGCTGAATCACCGAATCACCAAGGTTGGAAGAGACCTCAAAGATCATCAAGTCCAACCTGTCACCACAGACCTCATGACTAAACCATGGCACCAAGTGCCATGTCCAGTCCCCTCTTGAACACCTCCAGGGATGGTGACTCCACCACCTCCCTGGGCAGCCCATTCCAGTGGCTAACGACTCTCTCAGTGAAGAACTTTCTCCTCACCCTGAGCCTAAACTTCCCCTGGCACAGCTTGAGACTGTGTCCTCTTGTTCTGGTGCTGGTTGCCTGGGAGAAGAGACCAGACCCCTCCTGGCTACAACCACCCTTCAGGTAGTTGTAGCGAGCAATAAGGTCTACCCTGAGCCTCCTCTTCTCCAGGCCAAGCAACCCCAGCTCCTCACAGGGCTTCTGCTCGAGGCCTCTCCCCAGCCTCGTTGCTGGACATGTTCAAGTGTCTCAGTGTCCTTCTTAATCTTGATGTGCTTACTAGCAACTGTCTTTCAAATGTGACTGCAAAATTCTGGTCTTGGACTATGTAAAACCTGTGTTAAAACTCTTACTACATGAGTTGCAAGACAAGGATGTATAATTCTCTGGTATGTAATTTGAAAGTGCCAACACATTTTAAATATCCATTTAAACAGGTATCCTATTTGGAGCAAGAGCTTCAGAAGCAGAAAACACATGCCGAAGCTGAGTTGAGAAAAGTAGAGGTGAAACTTGCTCTAGCTGCTCAGGAGGCAGATTTAAACAGACAGAAAGTGGATGAACTTAATAGTACAATCAGGTAGGTTAAGAATAACTGAGAGGTATGTTCTGCAGAGAGACTTATCAATAAGAAAGTTTGCTGTCTTGAAATGGTATTCAGCTATGTAGTCAATGAATTCAGAATCCATGTGAGCCAAGATTGGAAGTTTCTAACTAGCAGAGGCATGAGTTCCTGAAAGAGTCTTTGACAGAATTAATGGAATTAATGTGTTTCCTGGCAACCTATTTAGCCTTACTGCCTGAATAGGCACTTCATAATGCAGTTTAATTCACAATTATGTTGCTTGTAATTCTAGATGGTAGGTTTTAGGAAAGCAAGAAAACCCTAATTAGAATGACTTTTTTTCATTCCTGTTTTATTCACAAATGCTTGTCTTGGAGCATTTAAGCATATGTGTCACATTTGTTATTACAAGCTTTGGTTTTTTTTTCTGGTTGCTGCTTCTATTTAGACAAATTAAACTGGAGATGGAACAGTGCAAGAATGAATTTACTGGTATGGAAAAAGAAGTAGTGCAGTTAAAAGAAGACGGTGAACACAAAACAATGCAGATAAATCAATTGAATGTTTCTTTGCAAGAAGCACAATCAAAGCTCAATGAAAAGGCAAATGAGGGTAATTTGCAATTTTATTTCTTAGGCTTCCTTTCATGTACTATTTCTCTGTATGTATTTATATTTTGCCTTTTTCTTCTATCATCAAGTCTATAAAAAGACGAATTTGTATGGAGGGCTTACTCTTTTAATGTATTGATAATTCCATAGTTTTTAAGATAAAAACTAAAAAAAAACCCACAACAACAAAGCAAACAAACCCCACTGCACTCCCCCAAAAACTCTAACCCCACCTTCCCCAAGCATTTTTTAACATACTTTTTCAAATTCTCACTTGTGTAGGATGTACCTTTACCCCAAGTGAAATGAATGTCATTTTCCCTGTAAGTTGACAATGCACATTCAAGCGAGACACTTGGATTTAATGAAGGCATATGCCCACCACACCTATTTACAAGAATTTAGCTCTTTAAAACAAGCAGAAAACTCCACAAGAGTGTCTATGGAAATTACAAGCTTTTCAACCTCTCGTCCTCCACTTAATTTTCCAATTCTTTTAAACTGGGGGCTTGCTAGCGTTCTGCTTGCATCCTCCATAGCACTACATGGTCACACGTCCTCCATAGCACTACATGGTCAGTTCCTGTGTTGTCTCTGTACTTTCTTCTTGGTCAAAGAGAGAACCTCCTAATACTTCAAGTTAGTTGTATAGTATGAGCTGAATAAAGCCAACAAAGTCTTGTGTGTCATGTAAAGGTTGTTGCATAACATCAGAAATCACTGTTTTTGCAGATTTTCCTGAAACTACTTAAAATTGGTTATGACCACAAGTACTAGTAGGCAGCAGTATTGCATAAAGACTCTGACTTACCAATTAAACATCTTGTGTTTTGTGGTGTGTGTAAAATAGCAAATAATTTAGAAGATAAGCTGCTTCACAGTGAGACTTACCACAAAGAAGCCTTACAGAAAATAGAAGAACTAGAATCTGCATTACAGAATGCCCAGGGAGAATTAAAAATTGCTTCGACGCAGCTTCAGGCATTGCAAGATGCATTACAGGATGCACAGTCCTCTCTGGAGGAGAAGCGTGTTGTTATCATGGATCTAACAACTGAGCTCAGGTAAACTAGGTGTCTGTTCCATCACAGAAACTTAGTTATGTTAGTTTCTCATTAGGAATTGCAAGTGGTTTGGTCTTTTTTTTTTTTTTTTCCATTTTAGCAGCTCTCCATAATATTTAAAGTGTTTCTGGCTGTAAGATAAGTTGATGCTGTATCTCCTCAGCTTGCTTTTTATTTCTAGACAATATACTGAATTTTGGGGGGAATTCTGTTTTAAAATTTGTTGAGATTATTTCATGAATCCTGAAGTTGTGAAATAATTTTATCAGAAGTTCATGTATAGCAAAACTGTGCCATTTCCTGACCATAAATTAACGTTACTTGCTTCTATATTAGTCTAAAAACCATATTTTCCTGATAATCAATTAAATGACATGAGTAATGAAGTTACTGGTAAATCTCCGCCTAGAATACAGCTAACACAATTATTTTGTTTGGGTTTGTTTCTTTGCATTCAGTTTGCTGGTTCACATTTTAAAGTAATTTTAAGTAATCTCATGATTTTCAAGCCGGATACTTGAAGCTAAGCAACTGTATGTGCATTAAGCAGTTAAACATATGAGATTTTCAGGTATTGCAAGGGAGAAATTGAAGGCAAAACCCAAGAACTCCTTGACATGGACCAAGCATTGAAAGAACGGAATTGGGAATTGAAACAGAGAGTGGCTCAGGTCAGATAATTGTAATTATGTTACTGACAATTATTCTTGTTATGCAGTAGATAACTTGTAAAAAGTCTGCTAGGTTTAACTGCCTTCACACATCATTCCAAACTGTACTGTTCCTATAGCCACAGTGTCACCCTCAAAAGTAGCTGTATGCTACTGAAGTCTTAGGGTCCCAGGAAAACCAGACTATGCTCCTCTATGGGTCCACAGACTACTGTTTAGATAGACCTGAAGCCTCCTGCAAACTTGTCCCATAATTCTTTCTTACCAACACAGTTAGTGGACAACTGTTGTAATACTGATGGTTGATAAAGCAAGTATCTGCACTGAAGTTTGCTTGGAGGTGATAGATTGCTTTCCAGGTTTGCATTTGAGCTAGCCTCTAAATATGAAATAGTAAATTGGTTGTGAAAAATTTTTGTAGCTCACTTGAAATATTTTCAGTCTATGAGTTTCAGGAGGCCACACTTTCTGGTATATTCTTGCTGCAGTGTCCTCCTAGCTGCTCTGGGAATTTATCAAAGCAATAGGACTTTATTGTGGCTCTACAGTACCTTAAGGAAACCTACAAAAATGCTGGAGGGGATCTTTTCTGACAAGGGCATGCAGTGATGGCTTTGAACTGAAAGAGGGTAGATTCAGATTGGATGTAAGGATGAAGTTCTTCACTGTGCAAATGGTGAGGCACTAGAACAGGTTGCCCAGAAAGACTAGGTCAAGGCTAGGTCAGATGGGCCTTTGATCAACCTGGTCTAGTGGAAGGTGTCCCTGCTCATGGCAGGGATGTTGGAACTACATGATCCTTTTCAGTCCAAACTATTCCCTCTGACTTTTTTTTTGTCTTTTGACACTTTCTAGCAAGATATATTAGTGTACTAAGGTACTCATTACATTCTGTTTAAAATGATAACTGGGTTTGTATTCTGTTGTATTTGGGGACCAAACACGTGCAGTTTCTCCCCTTTTCCACTTTTCTCTTTGTCTATGGCTCCAATTTTTTTAAAACATAGCTAGGGTGTATTTTTAGATTGACTGCTTGAGAGAATATTCTTGATGCTACAAAGGATTAGTTTCTTTTTGCTGTCATGTTTTGTAACGTTTCTTAAAATGTGTATACTAGTTGAAAATAAAAGAATTCCTTTTCTTCCTTCTTTGTCTGCAGATTACACAGTTGGATATGACAGTTCGTGAACATAGGGGAGAAATGGAACAACAGATAATTCGATTAGAGTGCAATTTAGAGAAGTCAGAGTTAGAAATTAAGGAATGCAACAAACAGGTAATTTTTACTTTATTAAAAAAACCCAACTTTTTTCTTAACAAAATGCAGACAGTTCTATGAGAAAGTCGTGTCCTAGGACACAACAGCTGGCCAGGTTTAATCTCAGAGTGAAACATTTCTTATTGGGAAGGAGTACCTCAATGTACCAGTAAAAATATTTTCTATGTCTACTACACCTAAAAAAACGTGCAGGGAAATAGCAGTCTGAAAATGAAATTAATTTTTTTCACTTGATAAGACACAGCTCCCAAACTGTCCTTTCAATAAAGGAAATAATTGACAAAATAAGGTATTGACAGGGGAAGCCAAAGTCAGGGGTAATAGTGAGTTATGAGTTTTCGTTGGGGTGTTGCTTTTTTAAAGTTGTTCTGAATTCACTAGAATATCTGTTCTGATTTAATTGCATTTTCTGCTCAGATTGAGATCTTGGAGAAGAAACTCCAGAATTCTAAAGATGAGCTCCGTGAAAAAGAGTTTGAATTGCTCCAGAAAGATCAAGAAATAAATCAGCTGAAGAAAAAGATTGAAAGAAAACAACCATGCCTAGAAGCTCTTGAAAAGGTAAAGTGTTCCCTGGACAAACAAAAAATCATCAATTTTTAATGCCATTATCACAGCTGATGAGGAGTGATGTGGTGTCTCTTTAAGGTGCTATTATGTCTTCCCTGGTAATTGTATATCCTGGTGTTTGCTGAATCTTGATGCCCTAAAGGTAAACCAGTTTAATGATTTAAAAATTAGAACTGTAATGGCACAATCTTAGTTGTCTGTTTTGAGGAGAAATTTGAATAGATAATAACACATTGCAGACTGACCAATATTCTGCAGAAAGTTCTGTCCTGGTCCTAAAATCTTGGTTATTTTATCTACTGGGAAAAAAGGGATGCTGTGTTTGTATGTGCATGGTTTTACCTGGGGCTATAGTCTGTGTCATTCTTTTTTCCCTTTGATACACTAACTTTCTTGCATGTTAAAGGAAATACTTTTGCTCAGGGAAGGAGTTGTTAACTAGGGTTGATTTCTGTCCTGCCCCATTCTGCTCTTTGGGGACTCTTGAAATAGCTTAACCACAGATTTTCCAGTGGAATTGTTCTTTGTTCTTACTCTGTTTTAATCTGCAGTGAAGATCTTGTAACAATACAGCACTCTACTGCCTTTAGAAGTTGAAAATATTCCATATAAAGGAACTGAAAACATCTTACCGAACATTCAGAAGGGCTGCTTAGTTTTTCTGGGAAATTGAAGTAATTCCCCTTTATTTAGAAAACAAAACCCAAAAAGAGAGACAGAGACAGATTTGACTTAACAGCAAATACATCTTTTTGTGGCCACAATTCCTTACTGAAATGAGAAACAAAATTGTGTTACAAATGGTAAGTGAAATAAGAAGAAATTAGTGCTTAAATTAGTGCTTACACTGATTAATAATAGTACATGTAGTATGAAAGTAACTAGAAGTTACTGTAATAATCTTTCATTAGCTGTAAGCTTATTACACACTCCTTACAGATACCTGTGTACTCTATTTATAGCATTCCTCATAATGAATAAGCATCTAGCTAAGCAAAGCATGAATAGATACAACATAATCACTTATATAATTAATAGGAGCCACGTTATGAAATACTGGCTCATATGGCCTCTTTTGTGCCATAGTACTGGTTAATGTAAACATAGCTGCTGTGGATCATACACTAGAGAGACTACTTTGTTGGTCATCTAATGCTCCTGCTTGTTTTCTTTATGTAACTGAGCTGTCAGCCTTTAACTTTGTTCTTTAAAGCTGGGAAAGGGAAGCTAAATCTGCAGACATTAACCAAAAATACCCAACCCCAAACATAGTGTATTTGCCTTTATTTCTGTATACTGTAGAAAATCCAGGATATTTACGTTAGTGTTGGTAAGATTTTCCTCACTTTGCATTGGTAGAAATCACAGTTGTCTTTCCTCTTGATACTCTGATATGGTTGATAGGGCTTTGACAAACACTTTGTGAGTTGCTAGAAATGGTGGGGAACTGTGTAAGCTGTGAGGAAGTTAAACACAATCATGCAGTTCAATGTGAAACCTTAGGCCTTACACAGAGGAGTGTTTCAAAAGACAATGCTCCTTTAAACTCTTACAAAATTTTTACCAGGATTTGTATATGAATTCTTTTTTCTCAGCACACTCTGCCTAATGTTTTCCTGTTTATCTGATAGAACTTGGCATGTGTTAAAAAATGGGAGATGATGCTCATTTTGAAAGCAAATACACTTCAATTACAAGACCAATGAACAAATAAATTTGTGACTTCATTGTAGGGGGTGGAATTTGAGAAATAAGACATGGACTTGAGACCTGCAGCTAGTTTTCTTGAATTTGTAGAGTAAACCTCAGTAATGAAAAGTAATGTCTTGGTACAGGCTATGGTAAATTGGGTGCAGATGGTTAAAGTAAGGTTCTGATGGTAAATATTTTATTTCAGGGGCAAGAATTGTGACGGAAGGAATGTTGCCTATTGGACAAACAGCAACACAGAAATGCTACAGGAATGTTGTAGCTTGCAATGTAATTATGCATTCAAAGAGGGAATTTTAACTCTCTGTTTAAAAATAATAGATGTTGTTATTTCTGCTGGGACAAGTAAAAATCTTTATTTTTCCAACTGTTTTTGAGACTCGTGCCTTGATATAACATCTTAATTTATTCTGGAGAAATAAATTTTATCTTTTAAGTATCTTGAGTTGCAGGAGTTAATTTCAGCTGTCATTTTATCCAAGGATTTTATACCATCTACTTGTTACACATCTGACTTCTTATTAGGAACACAATGGTATTACCTATTAGTTGTTTGGTTTGTTTTTTTACACATAAAATGTGTAAGGACACAATATGTTACTGAATTTAACCAGTTTGTAGGATGTTTTAGGGTACTAATTGGTTCATACACACTGGTAAAGCCTTCTTGCTTTACTTGAAGCAGCATGTTTTAGATGCTGGGGCATGTGAGACAGTGCCTTGAAGCTTGAGCTTTTTTACTTTTATTTCCCCAAACATTTTTATTTTTCCAAAATACATACAACATACTGTTGATTAAAATGTTATCATCACTATGCCCTCTAAACATATTTACTTCCAGTTTCCTAAAAATACTGTGCCATTTTTCCAGTACAAATGACTAGTAGCCCCATTTTATAAAACATTTACACACGTGTCAGAAACTGCAAATGGGCTCAAGGCCTAAATCTGAGTGGTTAATGCAAGCATGATTTGTGTGCATTAAGACATGATTCATACTTCAGAAAATCAAGTTAGTAAAGTTTGACATAAAGCAGAGGAAAAGAATGGATTATATTGCTATTTAAAGATTAGACCTATGTTAAGTGTTTTGCATTTTAAAAGTGTATCTCAGCCAGCAAACCTATCTGTTGTATTTCAGCAGCTCTGCAGGTGGAATTGTGCTAAACTTGGGTAGTAGGTAGATCTTTCACTGTTTATGCAAATATATTCCACAAATGCAGCCTTTCTATTTTAAGTGTTTGTACAAAACCAAGCATGCATTTTGCTGCCATTTACAAGGTCAACATACACTCATCTAAAGAGTTTCTGCAATTCTAGGCTATTAATTTTGCTATTATGACAACTATAATATAGCGAAAAAACCTGTTTACTTAGGGAAATAAGTAAATAAGAGGAAAATTACAGTTGCATCACAACACTAGTGGAATTCCACCAACATAGTATTGCATAAAGCCTTGCTTGCTCCTCTTGCATGCACTAAAGATAAATGTGCATGAGCAGCAAAACAGTTTGCCTAGTATGTGGATCAGCTAAATAGTGTTTGCACTAAGATTGTGTGTATCTGGGTATTAAATTCTCTGGTGAAACTTTGGGTCAAACCTGATAAACAAGTAGAATCATCATTTCATTTTCACATTAACAGCTATTGTGCTGTTTTGCTTTCCTGAGAAGGTAATGATAATGATTTGATTCCTTACACTGTTCAGATTAATTTATTTGCTTTGAAAAGGAGGGACTGGGTTTGGTTTATGTTGGTTGTTTTCCCCTTCTTTTCCTGATGTCATCATTTCAGTTAAATATTTTTGCAGAATACTGCTTCTCTGTAGTTACTAACCAATTTACAGCTGTGCAAATCCTGGAACACTTAAATTCATTCTTATGGACAGCATTTCTTAGTAAATATTTGTATATATATATAATGGCGTAATAAGTAGCTGAATGCTATTCAGAAAACAAATTGCTTCTTAAGGTGTTTGTTTTTGTTTGGGTTTGTTGGTTTGGGTTTTTTTGTTTGTTTGTTTTTTGTTGTTGTTGGTCAGGATGGGTTATAAATTTCTCAGGAGACTTCTTTCTGAATGTAATCTGTCTATAGTTACTGTAGGTTAAATGCACACTGCACCAGATTAACAGTCCAAGTGTCCCTCTATTTAATTCAGAGTTAATATGCAAAGTTTGTGGACTATTTTCTCCAAAAGCTAAAAATGAGTCACACATCATGCTAGTTCTGATGTATTTCTAAACATACTCTGAAGTTGTCAGTTGGAGAATAGAAAGTGCTTAAAAATATTTCAGTGTTAGAAAGAAAGTAGTGAAGCTAATCTGTTCAGTGTCTTCCTGACTGTTCTCCACTGCTGATGTGTTTGCTTGCTTTCTGTATTCTTGGCTGGGAAAAGCATCAAAAAGAAATGTGAAGAATCTCTTGCTATTATAAATACCCCAGAGTATCTTATTCCACAGGCAAGGCAGAGACTGAGCAAGCAGGTGAGAAAAAATCCCAATAGTTTACTAAGTAATAGTAATAAGTAATAACTAAGTAATAGTAATAGTTTACTAAGAAATCACCACACAGATTAAATTTGTGATTATGTATTAATTTGCTGCTATTAATTCCTGAATTTATTAGCTGTCCACTGTGAGAGAACAGGTCTTCCTTAGAGGTCAAACATGTGCCACATCTCTCTTCACAAATCCACATCCCTTTTTTTAATTTGCTTTTTCTGTAAAGCCAATTAGGACTGTTAGAATAGTAAGGCACCTGGGAAGAAATCCATCTGTCATTCCGTTGTAAAGCAATGAGGAGGATGCTGTATGTGGAGGAAGACTGAACACCTTTAGCAAAGGGATCCCATTCTGGCTGCAGTTAACTTTCTGTAGATAGGAGTGCAGGACTTGACACTACAAACTGCTTGTTGTTGTAGTTGTGGCAGTGCTTTTCCTGACAATAGTATGCAAATTGGTTACTCCACTATCTTAAAAAAAAAGTTGCTTACAAATGTCTCATTTTAAAGATTAGTTAAACTTTATATTAAATATAGTTGATGATGCAGATTATAAGCTCATGCATGAACATCTGCTTCTATGTTTGTCTAGTTGGAGATTATCCCTTAATCATGCAGGGTCCAGGTGTGCATTTTCAGATTTGTTGACTCAGGAAAGCTTGGAGATAGCATTAAAGGCCAACGACATTATACTGTAGGTACACTTAGGTGGTTGTTCCTCTGAGCAAGAACTCTTGCTTGATCTACCCAGTGAAAAGAATGGCAAGAAGAAATGTCCTCATTACAGGTTGCTCCTCAGGAATTGGACTGGCCTTAGCTCTAAAGATGGCAAAAGATGAACAGAAAAGATTTAAAGGTAACTATGTGTCTGTTATTGTCTTTGTGAGAAGATGTTCTTCAAGGCAGTATTTTAACTCTGTGATTTTACAAGTGCTTGTATTCAGTTTGGTGATTTCATGTTATTTTCCCTTTTCCTACTGTCATGAAAATACAATGCAGTGACAATATACTGCTTTCCATAAACATGCTGTTTCTGTATCTGTGTTGGAGCTGAACAGCTACTTGAATAGTTTACCCCAAAAGGGGGAAAAAAAAAGTAATCTTAAAAACAAGTAGTTGGAAGTTTCTGCAGTATACTGCTGTGGGTGTACGTTCACACTTGTAGTTAGCTCTGCTTTTGCCTACCAAACCCTTTGTTGAATGAAACCTACATGCCCATTTGAGGACCAAAGAAATTAATGCAGGAAACCAGTTCTTAAATTTGCAGTTTTTTCTTTAAAGCATGCTTTGCTATTTGAACCCTATGTAAGCATAAGGGGGCGAACAAAGGGGCTGGGATTTGTTTCTCTGCTGCAAAGCAGGATATTTGCTATGACACACAATAGATGGCAAGGTTGATATAGCCATTGCTAATTGCATTTCTTACACCCTCATAGTATTTTTAGTGCTGACTGGAGGCAGATTCATAGTTTTCTGGGTAAGTACACCACAATGATGATAAAACTAATTTATATGTTGAGAACTAGCTTGCTTCTTATTGCTGTCCTAAGGAAGCATCTGCCTTCCAGATTTTAATAAAATTATAGTAGTTTTGCTAGACATGTTGACAGTGACTAAAAAAAATAAAATTAATATCCCAAATTAGGTTTTAGGTACCCAAAAATTATTCAGTGGCAGAACTTGATACCATTATTGAAGTTTTGATGATAATATAGTCTTTGTGCCCTGCATGCTCTTCATGTAGTGGTGTAGTTGTCCTTTGGAATGTCTTGATTTCAGAACCAGACTGGGAAATCAGTGGCACTGTATGTTGAAAATAGATTATTTCTACTTTAAGTTTTTATCAGCATGCCATTACTTATTTCAAGATACAGGTGTGAAAGCAATATTGTTTAATATTTCTCACATAGAAAAATTTTCACTTCTAATAACTGTGGCTTCTGGTGTGTTGCAGTGTATGCCACAATGCGGAATCTGGCCAAGAAGGAGCCACTTGAGGAGGCTGCAGGTGGCAGGCTGGGCAAAACCCTTGAAATTAAACAACTGGATGTTTGTGATGAACAGTCTATTAAAACTTGTGTGAATAGCATCCCTGATAGAAGGATTGATGTCCTAGGCAAGTACCAGATATGTATGCTATGAATAGATAGCAGTTTTCTATTTAAGATCTTAAATACCCTGCAGAAGTTTCATTAGTGTTTTACTTTATCAAGGTAGTAACAATTATATAGTATGTTGTGTTCAAGATTCTTAAGGTATCATGCAGGTATGAGTGGATAAAATCTCACTATGAAGTAGGAAGGCTTGATTTTCCCTGATTACAAAGGGGAAATTTTATCGCTGAGAAGCAACTTAGTTACTCCCTATCTTTCCTGTAGGCCCCCTTTCAATACTGTAAGGTTTCAATAAGGTCTCCCTGCAGCTCTCTTCTCCAGGCTGAACTCTCAGCCTGTACTCACAGGAGAGGTGCCTTATTCCTCTGATCATTTCCATGGTCCTCATCTAGACTCACTCCAACAAGTCTGGGGGCCCCAGTGCTGAATACAGTACTACAGATGGAGTCTCATAACAGACCACCTAAATCATCTTTTAACCCTTTAGGGATTATTTAATGACCATATAATCCTTAATCCTCATTTTACTTTCAAATGCTTTCCAGTAAAGATTACAACTGAATATTTACAGATGTTATTGCTCACTGTTGTCTTCCATTTTGTGCAGTTAGCAATGCTGGAATGGGGCTCATTGGACCTATTGAATGTCAGACCATAGATGAAATGAAAACTGTGATGGATACCAACTTCTTTGGACTGGTTCGACTCCTGAAGGAGATTTTGCCTGATATGAAGAGGAGAAAGAGCGGGCATATAGTTATAATAAGCAGTGTTATGGGAATACAAGGCAAAGTGGTTTTTGTTTTGTTTGTTCTTTGTGTGAACTTTGAGTTTAGTATTCAAAATCTGAAACTTCTTTTTATGTGGGAAAGAAAAAATGCTGAAGTTCAAGTTCTAAAAAGCACAGCACTTAGACCTGATGGTTTTTATGCATCGAGGTAGTATGTTACTATACAGCTATTCCTAAGACATTTAAACAACAAAACCTGCAGAGGGAATTATTTAATTCTATTTTTAAGAGTTTTAGTTAACATGAACTAGTTTTTTTTAAATTGTATTATTTTTATTATCTGAAAAACATGGCTTAATAGCATTACTTTTAAACTTTTCCTATTGGAAAAGTTGATGGGGACAGGCAAACGTGCTTACCACACTGCACTGATTTTATTCCTCACAGTGGAATAAAATCCAGTCATGTCCTGGACAAATGCACCATCTTTTTGTATGGTTTCTCCCCTTGTAAAACTCTACAGAGCCTAGTTTCAGCTACAGATGATGATGATCCTACTGGTGTGTTCCATCTGGTCTAGCTGTATTGCTTTCAATTATTACAACAGCAGCATCAGTCTTACCTGGATTATCCTGGCAAGTGAGGGTCCCATTTCAAACAGCAAGAACTGTTATTGTTTAATACAGTATTTCCCATCCACCTAAATGTAGTGCTTTTTCTAAATCACTTGGATGCAAGCATTTCCTGCACTGCATTCAGCTTCCACATTCATCTATAGCCTATTATAGGCTTGCTGATAAATAATGCAGGTAGTGTTGCATGTACAGACACACCTTCATACCTTAAAGTACAAAATATTTAATAGCATCCAAAGAGATCACAGCTAAGAGGGAGGGAAAACATTATTCAAGCTTCCTTTTCTGAAATAAGCAATTTGAGAATATAGGCAAAACCTTGGTACTTAGATTCAGTGTACACATGGATTTTGCTAATGTTTTCCCAGCAAGACTAGAAATTTTTGGAAAGTACAAGAGTTTTTTTAAAACTAAATTATTACTATGTTGACTACAATCAGGGTGTTCTGTTTGTACCATCAGGTATCTTATTTAATGACGTATATGCTGCATCTAAGTTTGCTGTGGAAGGATTCTGTGAAAGTTTAGCTATACAAGCACTCAAGTTCAAACTGCAGTAAGTATTGATGTGCTGGTGTAAATTGTATTTTGAATAGTTGTAAACATATACAGGGCTAGCAAACACTTTTTTAGAGCTTGTTAGTATCTAAGAGAAACAGATTTGAGGAACCCAGGGAAACTGTACATCACAAAAGGGATAGAAATGTCAACCTGTAATATTTTACTTTAGAAAGGATAACAGACTTCTCAGGCAGCTTACAGATTTAAAAAATTCAAGAGGTCATCACAGGAAGAGAACAAGTGGATTCTCATCAGAGTGGAATGGGGGTGAGATACCCCCTGCAGCCAAAATCTGTCCACCCACATAAAAATTCTCTAGACTGTATTTTATCATGTTGTGGATGGACCTTTAATTATGTAACACAGCTTGACAAGGAAAATCTGTTTGGGCAATTCTGCCCTTTCTTTCAGCTACATCTACTGTTATCATGGGATGATATAACAAGTCTATGTAGGATTTTGTCCAGCAAGTAATGAATTTTGTTATCCTTTATTTTTTTTTAATATTTGATAAGCTTCTGTGAAGACCTTTCCCTTAGATTCTACAGCTGTGAGACAACAGGTAACAACTGCACTCCCTGAATTAAGTTGCAGCACTTTGCTGAAATGACTCATGTTTTTCCTACTACATGTAGAAGCATGACAGCAGTAATGAGCCTTTCCAGAATATAATGTTTAATATGTTTGCTAATGTGTAGTCACAGTGCAACTCTTTGATATTCTGAGGAGAGACATGTCTTTCCCACAGAGCATACTGAATATCTTTGCTTTTTGAGCAGGTTAAGTCTGATTGAACCAGGCCCAGTGGTGACAGAGTTTGAAAGAAAAGTGTTTGAAGATGGAATGAAAATGGATCTTTCAGCTGCAGATGAGGAAACGGCTGAGATGTTTACTAATATTTACCTTAAAAATTACAAACAAATTTTCCAGAGCCTGGGACAAAGTGCTGAAGATGTTGCAGAGGTAACTCATCGATAATTATTAATCTTTGATCTTGATTATATATAATTTTTTTTTCTCTGTAATTTAGGAATGTTGGTAGGTCTGGGTATTTTGATAGAAACATTAGATTTAATTGAGTGTATTTTACATAATGTAATATAATGTAAAAAAAAACAAGAGACACTCAAGAGTTTTCTGAACCCATTTAGAATATTTTAGAATGTTCATTTTGAAATATTGAAGACAATTATAGAGTCATGGAACAGCTTGGTTTGGAAGGGACTTTAAAGATCATCTAGTTCAAACACCTCTGCCATGGGGGGAACACTTCCCACTAGACCAGGGTGCTCAAGGCACCATTGAAACCTACAGTTATGAATTGTAATTTAATACTGGTGTATTAGATGCACTTACAAATCATCTTGTGAAATCTGGACATTCTGTGGTGTTACCATACATCTTAGGCAAGGTACTTAGCACTGGTTAAAGATGGCCTGCTCTCCTCCTTGCAAGCAATCTCTACTGACATGAAGTTCATTCAGCTACCCTAGACCAAGGCACAAAAGAAGATACGTGGATATAGTTTCTGGTGCCTGGAGGTTCCTGAAAGAAGACAAGTTTACACAACCTGTGGAAGTGGGCAATGTTTTCACGTGCTTGCAGATAAGAAATAGCTTTGGTGTCTGCTGAAGGTTTCCAGTCTTGCTGCAAAGTGCTTTGTTCCAATAATATCTCAGTGAACTGTGAAAGAAAGGATCTACCTGTTATGAGCATATAAGCATAACTTTGGAGGACTACTCAGGATACTTAGGTGTGAGGTGCTAGCACCATGGTACAGATAAACAGGTCTAAGAAAGAAGTGCTTATGGCCTTAAAAATATTAGATTTTCATTAGAAACTTTAAATAAAATTACGTACATAGTTTTACATTATTTTACCACTTCAGTTGTCTTTTCCTCTGCTGAAAACTAGGTTTTTACTTTATTAGTTTGGTGAAGATTCTTTAACAATTTTATTTCTCATTCTTGGCAGCATACAGTAAAGATAATTCTTTCAGAAAATCCACCTTTTCGCCATCAGACCAACACCTTGTATACTCCGATGACAACTCTAAAATATGCAGATCCAAATGGAGATCTACCCATTGATATATTCTACAAAATGGTTTTTCATCATGACAAAATCTTCAGTGCAAGTCTTAACTTCATCAAATTGCTAAGATGGAGAAGTAGAAAGAGCTTTGACCTGGGAAAACCCTCACAATAAGCATGAGATTATATAGTGCAAATTGGAATGACTTGTCGCTACCAGTAACGCAGTGTGTTTTTTAATGCTTTTGCTCTGTAGTTGTGAAAAGGCATTCAGGATTTTTATTTGATCTTAGCTAAGATCCTCAGCTCAATGTGTTTATCTTGAACTTCACAATTTTCAGAACCTTGAAATTAAAATCCTTTAACTATAGGTTTATTCTGCTTAGTGTTTGCTTTTTAGAGATGTTTTCAAGGGAACAAGAACATTGACTTATGCTTGTGCATTCAGTATTAACCCAGTCTCTTCCATTTATTAGATGATAGAGCACACATCTCAGTATGTATTATGTGACTTATTTAGATTCTTAATATAGAATTTTTTTATTTAATACAACTGGTCTAGTAATATCTTAATCATGATAGCATTCTCATTTTCAGAAATCAGGTCTATTTACCAGTAACATAAAAGAAAGCCTCATCAATCTTAGAATGTTGCAACTAGAATATTTGTTATTCATATACATATGCTAAAGTCTGAATGTTTTTTGTTTATATGCAGTGGTTACTGGCATATTACACATAGTGGACAATAAAATGTTTTCTAAAAGCTATTCAAAATAAAATATCTACTTCCTGCCAAGGTATTATTTTTTGCAAAAACAACAAAGTATCAGCAAGAAGCAATTTAATTCCATTAAATGCTTTCAGTGCCTTGAGTGGCTGAAGCTGAGCCACAGGCTCTCCTTTCCTAAGCCATCCTAATAACTACATGCTAAACCAAAGTTCTACCATGGAGATACGGTGTTTTCCCTGTTTTTTTCTCTCACCATATTCATACAAGTCAGCTGAGGCTAGGCTCAGGGCCTGGGTTTAAGTGCTGTTCCTGCATGACCTTCTTGTTTTCTAAACTCCAGCCTTGCCTCAGTGCTGCCTCGGGGCAGAGACAAAGGCCCAGAGCCTCAGCCCTCCTCGTTGCAGTTTCTTACCAGGCTCCAGCAGCAGTCCTGGGTTCACTTGGGAGAGCCCAGCTGGAGCTCACTGAGGAATTTGCTTTCTCTTTCCTTTAGTACTTTTTCATTATACCTAAATCTAGCTCTTTGTTGGAACTTGCAGTGCCCCTACCCTCTCTCTCCCCCAAGGCTAGCTAAGCAGGTGTAGAAAGTGAGAAACTCTCTTAGCCTCCTTTTCTCGTGACTAAGCACCCCCCCTTCCTTCAGCCATTCTTCGTAAGACCTGTTCTCCAGACCCATCACCAGCTTCACTGCCCCTGTGTGGAGCTGCTCTAGCACCTCACTCTGTCTTGTAGTGAGGGCACCAAAACGGACCATGGTACTCAAGGTGTGGCCTCACCAGCAGAGGAGCACAATCACTTCCCTCCTTCTGTTAGCCACACTGTTTTTGATACAGGCCAGCAGCCTGTTTGCTTTCTTGGCCACCTAGGCACCCCAGGCCCCTTTCTGCCAGGCTCCTTTCCAGCCACTCTAATCCAAGTCCATACTGTTGTATGGGGTTGTTATGACCAAAGTGAAGGACCCAGCACTTGGCCTTAATTGAATCTCATACAGTTGGCCTTGGCCCACTGATAGAGTCTGTTGAGGTCCCTATGCAGAGTCTTCCTCTCCTCAAGCAGACCAACACTTCCTCACTTTATTGTCATCTGGAAATTTACAAAGGCTGCACTCAATCTCCACATCCGTGTCACAGGTTAAGATAGTAAGAACTGGCCCCAAAACTGAGCCCTGGGGAACACCACTTGTGGCCAGCTGCCAACTGGATTTAACTCCATATACTGCTATTCCTTAGGCCTGGCCATCCATCGAGGTTTTAGTTCAGTGAAGTGCTGGGTCTTGCTCTCAGTTTTGTTTTGTGTGGTTGGCTCTAGCCTGTAGCCTAGGGCTGGGCTGTTTTACTGCTTTTTTTTTCATTGGAGGACAAAGATGCAGGCAGGTACCTGGATAGCAGGTTTTAATGACCCTTCCATAAATGCCATTGCAGTTCGTTTAAATTTGCTTCATACAACATAGATGCTGTTTATGGAGTAGACAAAAGCAGAAAGCACAGCTTCATAAACAGTTCTGACTAAACTCATTAACAAATCTCAGATGAAGAGCGGAGCCCTGACCACTGCCTCAGGAATGAGCTTGCCGAGTGTGTCAACTTCCCTGCTCCTATAGCAGTTCAAGGGCAGCGTGGCGGAGTCTGGGGAGCCCAGGTGGGGACAGGGAACACCTCTCGAAGGAGCCGCCCCGCCCGCCGAGGCCCCCGCGCAGAATCCCCCCGCAACCGGCCTGACGGCGAAGAGTGCCCAGCCACCGCCTCGTCCTGCATGAGGCAGGGCCTCAGCGGCAGCCCGCCACCACCCTTTCCGGCGCTCCCCGGGCGGGCGGTGCCAGACAGCGGAAGTGTGTCCCTGTTTCCGGCGGAATCGACGTTGTTCGCAGGTCGAGCCCGTAGTCAGACCGTTTCCGCCTCGCGGCCGCCCTCACTTTCAAGCCAGACGCCGCCGCTGCCGGAGGAGGAAGGTGCCGAGCCGTGTTGCGCGGGGGTGATTTGGTGGTTCGATTTCTCTCACGGCGCTCATAAGGTAGCGCCGCTAGCGTCCGAAGGATGTGGCGGAGACGGCAGTTGCAGGCGCCGCGGCCGAGGGAGCCCTGAACCCGAGAAGTGTTTCCCGGCCCCGCGTACCGGCGGTCCCCGGCCCCGGCCCCGGCCCCGACCCTCTTCTCCAGCAGCAGCACCGGCGTCGGTGTCGCCGCCGCCGCCACCCCGCAGCGTCGCCTGCCGCGGCACCGCCCGCCCCTCGCCGGCTCCCCGCGCGCTGGAGCCCCGCGGGGGAGCTGAGGGGGAGCCCGTGAGCGCGGGAGCCGAGCGCCTCTTCAGGAGCCAGTGGCAGCTAGGATGGCTTCGTCTTCGGGTAACGACGACGACCTCACCATTCCCAGGGCTGCCATCAACAAGATGATCAAAGAAACGCTCCCCAACGTCCGCGTCGCAAATGATGCCCGGGAGCTGGTGGTAAACTGCTGCACTGAATTCATCCATCTCATCTCCTCCGAAGCCAACGAGATCTGCAACAAATCGGAGAAGAAAACCATTTCTCCGGAGCATGTCATACAAGGTAAGCTTCCGGAGGCGGTGTGCTGCTGCCCGCTGCGCCACGGGTCATTCAAGCTTTGCTACTCCTGTCCCCCTGCAACTTTTCCTCAGTGGCTTCTTGTAGCTGTATGAAAGAGAAAAGGCAGGGGGTTTTTAAGAATATGGAGCAAAAATATGTGTTATTTGGCTTGTCAGCCCTATTGCAAGGGAAGGTTGTCTTTGTGTGGTTCGAGAGACTCTTGATTGTGATCAAGATAGCTCTTACTTCGCAGTTCAGCGAGGTCTGGAATGCTTTAATTGACGTTACTGAAACTGTTTGTCTTTTTTGTCCGTGTGAAATGAAGTCTGCTTTTTAAATGGTTATGCATATTTCTTTTACTATATTTGTTAAGATCTTGACTTTAATAAGTGTCTTTTGGAAACTAGCAAACACGTGTATGGTTGAGTATGTGGGGCCCGGGTTTTAATCCAGAGTCGTCTTGTCTGGATCCTATAAACAGTGAAATATTCTTCTAGGGCTGTCGTTGGAAGTTAATTGTTTAACATCAAGTATTTGTGTCTGTTGTAGGAGACATAAATTTGATCTATGCTTCTGCATCTTTTCCTGCTGTTAAATTTCACTTCTTTTCACATAACAAAAGGAGAGTTCTCTTTCTGTGTTTCATTTGCTTTTGAGATCTGCCACAAATAAGGAGTTTCCTTGCCTCATCCCTAAATCTGCAACTGGCGTTCTTTGTCAGGAATCATTCACTTTGCTGATTAAGCAAAGGTTGCATTATCTGCTGCAATCAAATTTTTAGCAGTAGCAGTGAGTAACAGAGGAGTTTGGTGTTTGGTTAGAGATATGAACGGTAGCATTTGCACTAGAGCTGTTTTCAGGATTCTGATGGAGTCAAGTTAAAAAATGTTGTGGGCTTTTGCAAATGATTCTGTCTCTGAAACAACAACCGAAAAAAAGAGAGATTCCTGTAGAGTATGTCAGCTTGCTCACCAGAAGTACTTGACTGGGTTATTAATAGCAAAAGAAAATACATAGCATGTATGAACTTCAATATTTAATAAAATACATGTAAACATGGAAGTAAAATGTGTGTAAACGTGGAAGTTTGGCAAGAGAACTCATTGCAGAAGCTCAGGATGTAAAGAGTAAAACTTCTGCCTACACTCAAAGCATAATTTGAGTCTGATGCTTCTTAGTATATGTATAGTTTCCTTAGCTGGCTGCTGAAACGTTTGAGCTCTGTTCTTAACACCAGAATAGATGTGATCGTTAATGTTGAGGACGGTAAAGAATTCAGGTGTGAAAGTAATTTTTGTGTAGTAGTGGTGGTCTTTAGAAGAGATTTCACCCGTTTTGTTTCTGCCCTAGCGTTCCTCTGAGTGTTTTTTGGAAAAATAAATGGAAACTAAAATGCCTTCGTTTGTCTATACACACACAGAGCTGTGTGCATATCATCAGCAGGTGGTCCCAAGTATTTTGCTGAGTTCTGTGTCTTTGTGTTACCAGATTTTAGAGTTGGAAAAAATAATTTTCAACTTGTATCTCTACTGACTTCAGAGGTTTATCCATTTTTGTTTTGCTCTGGAGACTGAAGGAGCTGTTCTTGCATTTTCTGCTGCTCTCTTTAGAGAGTGGTGTATATGCTGTTAGCTTCTTCGAGATGCTGCCCAGTTGGCAGATGATCCATCTATCTGTCTGTGAGGCATGAGAGTTTAGATTGCTAATTTTGGAAACAGTGATTATGTGTATAAAGGCATAGTATTCTTTTTCATCCGTCTTCATACATTCTAGATACTTGCTGTTTTGACTGCCTCTTGACATAGTTCCATGATAATTATGCTAACAAATAATTAAAATAAATTTGTTGTGGTCATCTAGATGTCTTTTTCCATTTGAATACTTAAACTAGTTCATTTAGGGTGAAAAATGAGGCTAATGGCTGTTGCATCTTGTCTGGTCCAGTGTAAACACATGGTGCTGCCAAGAGGAATCTTTTTGTACCTCCCCTAGAGCTGGATCTAGCAGTTGCTGATGCAACTGACCCTGTGGCTTTTTGAGACTCTAGAGGGGAACACAGTTTTCTGTCAGGTGAGTTTGCTGATCTGACTGTGCCTGTAAACATGAAGTTACTAGATTGGAAGCAAGGAGCAGGAAGCCTATTTCCCTGGGAAGGAGGGAGAAATACACAGAAAGACATCCTCTTATTGTAGTGTATTAGAGGTGATGTGAGGCTGCAGTTCATCACTGCCCTTTGCTGGCCTGTTTAAATGATTGTGTGGCAATGTACTGAGCTGGAGCTCTTTCCTGCTACTACTGGGTTATACTTCAGCTAGATGAAGACCTAGTGTTTAATTGTGTAGTAGCACAGTTGGCTGGCACAGTGGTCTTAACACCATGGGCAAAGGAAATCAGAGGCTTCTTACATCCCGTAAGAGATCTGATTTGCTTCATAGATTCACTGAGTCCATTGGGTTGGAAGGGACCCTCAAAGAAAACATACCCACACTGAAGAGTGAGAGCAGTGAGTGAGTAACCACAGATGAGCAGAAGGCTGAGAGCCTCAACAACTTTTTTTCCCTCAGTCTTCACTGGTAACCTCTCTCCCAACACCTCCAAGTCACAAGGTGGGGACCAGGGTGGTGAAGTCCCTTTCATTGTATGTGAAAATCAGGTTTGTGACCTCCTGAGGAACCTGAACATGTGTAGGTCTACGGGGGCTGATGAGATACATCCTGGAGTCCTGAGAGAATTGACTAATGCAGTTGACAAGCCACTGTCTATCATATTTGAGAAGTCCTGGCAGTCAGGTTAAGTCCCTGGTGACTGGAAGAAGGGACACATTACACCCATTTTTAAAAAGGGCAGAAAGGAGGACCCTGGGAAGTACTGACTTGGCAGCTTCACCTCTGTGCCTGGCAAGATCATGGAGCAGCTTCTCCTAGAAGGTCTGATAAAGCACATGGAGAACAAGGAGGTGATTAAAGACAGCCAGCATGGCTCCCCTAAGGGAAAATCCTGCCTGACCAACCTAGTGGCTTTCTATGACAGCAGCTGCATCAGTGTACAAGGGTTGACCAATGGATGTGACCTATCTGGAGTTCTGCAAGGCCTTTGACATGGTCTTCCACAAAATCTTACCAGGATGGAGAGGTACAGGTTTGATGGGTGGACTGTTCAGTGGATAAGGAATTGGCTGGATGGTTGTGTCCAGAGGATAGTAGTCAATGTCTTGAAGTCCAGCTGGAGAGCAGTGACAAGTTGTGTCCCTCAGGGATCTGTACTGGGACCTGTATCGTTTAATATTTTTATCAATGGTATAGACAGTGGGATCAAGGCACCATCAGCATGTTTGCAGATGACCCCAAGCTGTATGGTGCTGTTGATAAGCCAGAAGGATGGGATGTCATCCAGAAGGACCTGGACACTCTGGAGAAGTGGGCCCAGGTGAACCTCATGAGGTTCAACCAACACAATAAGACCAAATGCAGGGTCTTGCACCTGATTTGGAACAACCCTCACTATTGATACAGGCTGGGGAGAGAAGTGATAGAAAGCAGCCCTGTGGAAAAGGACTTGGGGGTGCTGATGGACAAGAAGCTGGACATGAGCCAACAATGTGCACTTGCAGCCCAGGAGGCCAATGGCTGCATCAAAAGAAGCGTGGCCAGCAGATTGAGAGGTGATTCTACCACTCTGCTCTGGTGAGACTTCACCAGGAGTACTGCATCCACCTCTGGAGCCCTCTATACAGAAAGGGCATGGACCTCACAGAGTGGGTCCAGAGGAGGGCCACAAAAATCATCAGGGGGCTGGAGCACCTCCACTACAAGGACAGGCTGAGGGAGCTGAGGTCATTGATTGTGGAGAAGAGATGGCTTCAGGGTGACCTACTTGCCACCTTCTAGTACCTGAAGGGGGTCTGCAAGAAGGCTGGAGAGCAACTGTTTATCAAGGCCTGCAGTTGTAGGATAAGGGGCAATGGTTTGGAATTAGAGAAGAGTAGATTTAGATTGGATATTAAGAAAAAGTTCTTTACAGTGAGGGTGGCTGAGCACTGGAACAGATTGCCTACATTGGGGCCTCATCCCTGGAGATATTCAAGGTGAGGCTTGACAGCACTCTGGGCAACCTAATCTAGTTGAGGACGCCCCTGCTCATTGCAGGGGGTTGAACTAGACAACCTTTGGAGGCCCCTTCCAGGGGATTCTATAATTCTGTGAGAGACTCTAAGCTTTCATGGAACTGTAGCTCTGCTGAAGTACTGATCGCTTGCCACACATTTTAGCACCATGCTGGTATAAAGGGATTCATATCCTTTCCATGTATGTGTTCTGTAAGGTCTTGCTATGTTTCAGGGTAGTAAATATCTGAAGTTGTTTGACAGCCAGAAGATTTTTGATGCACTAGACCTATGGTGTACATAAGGTTCTTCATAGCTTTAGTATGTTGAACAGTTGTATAAATCTATCTTGTTAATATCACATACTTTCTTTTGGATATATATGTATTTGTGTACTATATTCAGCAAATAACTGCCAGTTCCTCACAGTATTTTCTTTGACAGTCCATTTGAAATGTCTGTAAAAACCACATGTTGCTGTTGATTTCAGGTTGGGGAGCTGTTTGTGTAGGCTGAGGCTGAACTGGTATACTGTCTCTAATTTGATTATCTCTAAATCACTTTGGTTTTTAACTTGATTTTTTTTGTTTGTTTAAGAAATAGGTATTATGTAAATTAATTTATCAAGTGTTATCTGTTACAGGAATAGTAGTCCTGCATGACTAGACAGGTGCACTGTACTGCCCTATTGAAGACAGTGGAAGCTGAAAACTTAGAGAATGCCTTTGGGTTACTGTTCAGGTGTATGATACAATGGTATGCTCATGTAATTATGAGTAAGAAAATGTTGCTTACAGAGTTAATGTTAGAATATAGTCTGAGGTAGTGTAACTCAGCATGTTTATAACGAGTTGTTGATTGCTGTTTTGCAGTTTTAGTGCTGTTTCTTGAATAACTTGTGACATAAGGTTGAAGTAAAGTAAGGCAAATATTAAAACAACTACCATTCTGTAAAGAAAACTTTGATTTGTATAAGTACCAGAAGGGGACTGTGTGTTTTATTAAACTGAGATATGTTTCTAATATAATTGTTGCTTCTGTAATATTTCTGGCATGTTCTGTAATAATTCCACTTGTGAGGTATGTTTCTGTGAAGGCATAATTTTGTGTAGCTCTACATGTATGAACTATGCATTTTTTTAGCGCCTTAGGACTTGAAATGTGAATTTCAATATTAAAAGACAGAAGCTTAATTTCATAGAGCTAAGGTAGTATTAGTTATTTCTGCCTTCATGAAGAATCTGTGATCATGTTACATGCTCTGTTAGAGGTGGCTAATTTACTTGCCACTGATGCCTTTTTGCAACAAAACTGGGAAGATAAACTCCCTGAAAGATAAGGTTAATAATTCAGATAGGAAGGACTTTTTAATTTTATAAATTCTGCTTGATTCTGATGTGTGGAAGATGGGAGAAAGATGTGTTTTGAATTATCACAGCTATGTTTGGCAAAATGTATCTGAAACCTCTGAATCCTCTGCAAGTGTAGGTTCTTTGGTTGTACATGACTAACCTTAATTTTCTTAGCCTGAAAACATGCACTCTTAAATGGCATAGGAGAAGAGACTGGGAAAATAGATGTCAAAAGTTATAATGATCAGAGGTTTTCACCAGGAGGTGCTAAAAAAGTGATAGACCTTCTGAAAAAAAATCTTTTAAACAAAAAGTTATCTATTATTGAAAGCTTTGTGAAAGATAACATGTATGTTTTCTTTCTTTCTTTCTAGCACTAGAAAGTTTGGGATTTGGTTCCTATATCAGTGAAGTAAAAGAAGTCTTACAAGAATGCAAAACAGTAGCACTAAAGAGAAGAAAGGCTAGTTCACGCTTGGAGAACCTTGGCATTCCAGAAGAAGAGCTTCTAAGGCAGCAACAGGAATTATTTGCAAAAGTAAGTGAAGCAGTACTTATGAGATTGGGATAATTAATGCTGCAAATCTAGTGCCACAAAAGCATGTGCACACCTCAAGAAGTATGTCCTTCCTCGTGAATTGCTGTGGCATCTAAGATGCTGTTGACCTTATCCCGTTTGAATTGGAGAAAGTCAACTAGCAAGATGCTTGTTACTTCTGTGATTTGATATGTAAGACTACTCAGGTTTAAAAAGCATGGGGTTTGCTCTTGCTTAGGTATTTCCATTCTACGCTAGAGGATACATTTAAGAATTACTTGGCTGAGGAAATAAAACAATGACAGCCAGTGTTCTAGGAAATTACCAGTTTTGAGGCATTAAAAAGTGAAAAATTTTGTTCTGGCCATCAGTGCACAGATGTTATTTCTTAGGCCTTGAAAGAAACATTTAATTGTTGAAAATGTCTGATTTGCCCTTTCTTACCTTCATTTACTCTTGCCAAGATTCTAATTGAGTGAATTCACACATGAATTTTTAGAAAGGCAATCCAGGCATAGGAAAAGTATTTGCACGCACACATTCTTCATTCCCCTTCAAGAGAAAGTTTGAATCGCTCTTTTTTCTCTTACTCATGGCATGACTCTCATTTTTTCATTTGTCTGTCTTTAATTTCTTCCGGTGAAAATGCTTTTTCAGGTATCTTGTCATGTCTGATTACTGTAACCTTCTCTCCCCTTTGGCTGTACCCATGTTTTGCTGAAACAATAACTGTTGTTTTTCATATTACAGCATGCCAACTAATTTAATCTTGACTGCTTGGTGAATTTTAAGGCATTTAAAAATTCAGCACACCAAGTAGCTGCTATTATCATACAGTGAACTAGTTAAGATAAATCTATGCACACCTGACTTGTTTGGTTGTACTAACATTAGAAAGACCAGTATGGCTGCTTCTGGGTTAAGGGTAAGATTTATATATCAGTTTGATACCTGTTTTTTACTTACTATTTTGCTCAAAAACCTTAGCATGGTATACAAAATAAAGCAGCAAAAATAAAATGTACTTAGGGAGTATTAGCTCCTGAGTAAACAAAACAGCTGAAACTATGGCCACCTTGTGTAAGCACACACTATCTAAGGAATGACTCATTGAGCTATATTCTTACTAAATTCTGTAATACTGTGCCTTAATGTCTAGATTAGGCTTGACAAGATTGTATGAATGATTTTTTTATTTTTAATCTTCTTTGGTGATACAGAAAGTCATGCTTAGACTCAAGAATGGCAGCCTTACTTTTCAAACATACTAGTTGTACTATGCTCTTGGAGGTACTGTAATTATTCTTAATAGCAGTTAAACAAGTGTATGTTTGTTTATTTGTGCTGATCTTGTTAATAGAGCATGACATGCTGATTTCTTGCTCTGGTTTTAAAATACTTGTCTGTTAACGTATCAGCTTTTTATGCCTATAGCTTTGTAGATATTTGAAGTCAGGGCAATGGCTTATCCTGATGTCCATCCACGTCTGTAAGTGCAAGACATGGATGTCTCTAAGTGCAAACACCTTTGACATTTCCACACTGAAGATCATTGGTGTAATAAATGAGTTAGGTTTACCAGATGATTATAAAGTTTCTTTGTCAATACAACTTAATGGAATTTTTATTTTTCCTTTGTTTTTGAAATGGCTAAGGATTATTGTTATAAATACAGCAGTGAACTTAGGTGCTGACAAAATGATCCTTCCAGAGTGAAGTGCTGAGCCTGTGATTCCTGGTGCATGAATGTGTATCACCTCATTAAGTGTACAGTAAACTTAATTGTAGCAGGGTTGGTGAGGAGCCCCATTGCTTTATTGTGTGAGAAATATTTTTGCCTCTTTTATGTGCATAGGTGCTGCTGTCTTTCTTTGTTTAAAACTTTACAATGTCTTTTAATTGTTTTCCAGTCCTTATAACTTCACTACCACTCGAAGTTTGAAATACTGTAAAGTCTTCATCGAAAAGAGGTTTCTGTCTCTAAAAGCACTTTCTGTTAAAGCTAGAGTAGACTGAGGAAATTCGATGCTTCTTACAGTAAGGGAGGACTTATCTTTTTTTTTTTTTTTTTTTCATCATTTGGCTATGCAGACAAACTTCTATTATATTCCAAGGTGTCATGTTTTGGTACCATATTTTTTTGTTGCTTCTTTGGAGAGGAAAAAACCCCAGTAAATAAAAATTCAGTGAATGCAATGGGATTAGAAAATAAATGGACATTGTTACAGTTGCAGTGACAACTGGTAAATGTAGAAAAGTAAAGAAAACAAGATTTTTAATGTTAAGAACTTTTTCCTAATGTTCACTGAAAACAGAAATTAAAGTTTTAACTTTAATAGAATTGACTGGTATACTGTTGAAATCAACAGTAGCTGCTGAAGAGCCAGTAAAAACCCTGATAGAAAAATAAGAGGTCACTAGCTGAACCACAGAAATGTTTTGTTAGAAGGTCTTACACTTTTCAGTGAAGGACTATACCTTTCTGTAGCAAAGACATTCTCAATCTGCGTGCCTGAATTGCTCTGTTTTCCAAAGGCTGTCTAGTAAATTAAGATAATGGCTTTCATTATGATTTCGTAATAGTATGTGCCTTCGTGCTACAACTGGATGATTTCATAATTGCAAGTTTTAGTATTTGTAATCAAGAAAGTAGGGCTCTGATTAAAGGTTAAGATCTCTGGAAACTGAAGCCTAAAATTTCCATTGCTTTGCCTCACTTAATTTTTCCATTAGGAAGTGGTTCAGTACAATCTTTACAGTGGATTATAAGTTTGCTAGCTCCTGCCTCTTGTTTTTGTAACTGTAAATGTTCCAAATGGTGGCCTGTTTAGACAGAGAATGTAGCTAAACATCTTGGTATAAATAATTAAGGCACTTCTAGATATGTTCTTATATGTATAGTTAATAAAAATTATGCAAATGGCATCTACTGGTGCAGATAAAACTACTTTTAAAGATCAAGTGCTGTAGAGATTCTTCATGAGCTATGTATAGCCTTAACAATTAAATTCATGTCTTTAGGCTAGACAACAGCAAGCAGAACTGGCACAGCAGGAATGGCTACAGATGCAACAAGCAGCTCAACAGGCACAGCTTGCTGCCGCCTCAGCCAGTGCATCCAATCAGGCAGGATCCTCTCAGGATGAAGATGATGAAGATGATATCTGATATTCACCAGCTGAGTTTGTCTTTATTAAGAAATATTTTTCCTGCACAATGAAAACAGTGAAACAAATGCTTACCTGTAAGTTTGTATGCATAATGGACTGGCAATTGGTATTCTAGGGGTGTCTGCTGTTGTGTGCTGTACATGTATAAACTGTCTTTTTTTGAATTCTTGAAGATTTAAGGTTCAGTATCATATCAAGTTTGGATTTTTAATGGTGTATATGGAAATTTTAGATAGCAGTGCGTCATTTATTTGATCAATAAACAGTATTACAATAAACAACGAATTTATAAAATATAAAGAGCTTTATACAAAAGGCTCTAAATCCACATTCGCATTTCTTCCCTTTTAACTAAGCTATTAAATCTTACTTAGAATTTTTAATTGGTTGGGGGGGGAGTGGTACAGTAGACATAATCTGTTAATGGGAAAAAGCAGAGTTCAGCATAGTAGAGTCTGAATTCTTAGCTCTTTTTAAAATGAGGATGTGTATGGCAATAAATACTCTGTATGCTCAAATACCACACTTGTTAAAATTTGAAAATCATACATTTTTGCCAAGCTAGGAGAAGTATATTTAATAGTTGTACAAAATCTGTCTCTTTTTTTTTTTTTTTTTTTTGTATAGGGGTGATAAAAATTAAACCCATGGTTTTATTATGACACCTTTGACAGTCCTAACTGAGTATTTCACTTCAGAGACTACCTGGTTTGAAGAACTAACTCTTCTATTTCACTCCAGTTTAATGTTAACTGTTATTGATGGTATTACGTAGTCCAGGTCTATTCATATTGTTGAAACATAAAGCTGGAATGTGATGAAAGAAAATCGTTTTAGTCCCACTGACGTAACTGATAATGATTAAGTATTCAAGCCTGGGAAAGCTAAAGTTGAGAGCATGCTTACTATAAAAGAGGGAATTTATATAGTCATTGTTGTAAGCATAGTGGTAACTATTCTCTAGACTAGATTGCCACTGGATTACTAAAATACCTTGTTGAAAGATAACATTTTGTTCATTCCAATTGTTTCATGGGCAAGTCCAAGTTTTTGATAAAACTGTTCCCTAAGAGTGATCAGCAATACATGGAACAGAAATGATGTTGTAGTCCTTTTGATAGTTGATTTGAAAATTCTGTTGATTAATGGATGAACAGCTGTTCTTTGTGTTGAAATAAAGCACAGTAGTGACCATTGCTGAGTTTTAATGTGTTACTTGAAGTAATACTGGCATATCTTCTGGTACACTAATCTGAGCAGACTAGAAAAGCCACTTGCATGCTGCTGTAGATGATCTTATAGCTCTCCAACAAGGTGGATTGTTTTATGTCCTCAGTAAGTTGCTCTAGTTGGAATTCTTGAGGGAGGCTACAGCAGTCTGTTTACATAAGGATACAAACAAAATGGTGTGCCCATTTTTACTTAAGGATCTAAACAAGGTACAATTGGCATACATTCAGGTCTCAGTCACATGGTGACTTTTGATTTAAATTTGACATTAAGTTTGATATTGAATAAAGGTGAATGCTTCCTTAAATGCATTAATACAGTGAAAATTCAGAAAAGCATTTGAATATTTACATTAAAAAAAAAAAAAGGAAAAACAAACCCAAAAAAACAAACCTAACACCCCCCCCCCCCCAAAAAAAAAACATACCAAACAACCAAGACCCCAAAACTTAACTTTTCCATGGATACTATAAAACATATTGGGTGAGGTTTGAGCAAGGAAGTGGTTTTTGGTAAAGGTGTAAGTACCAAAGGTAGGAAATCTAGTCTAGTGATACAATGTTAATGTGCAGTGTTGGCTTTTCTAATTTGTACTGTAACACCTTCACACCTTCTATTTTAAACGAGTCTTTTCCTTTTAAATAATATTAGGTATATTTTCACACCTTTCTTTTCTGATGCAGAATTCAGGTTAACATTTTACTGCATCTGGTATGTATGGTGTAATATGTTTGGATCCTTGTGACCTTTCTTTTGGACATTCTTGTGCTTTTTCATATGCTGTATTCTTCAAGCAATAAAATTCTGATGTGTTTTTATAAAATTGCTTTTATATTTAATGATTAGTCTGTCTTCTTCATTGCATTTATGTAGGAAAAACCCAAAAGGCTACTAAAACTCTGCTATTATTGACCCACTGAACACTTCTTGCGACCAAAATCTTTACAACCTGCATTGCTGTTCACTGGAGTAGTTAATGCTTACAAAGAGTATTTCTGGGTTTGACCTGCACTCTCTTATCTTAGGAATTGCATTTTTGGTATGTGCATGTTTAATAACCTGATCTTCTTAACTTAAAAAGTTGGAGAAAACCCCTATAGATGAGGTATAACCTCCTGAAAGAATTTGAGTTTAACAAAGTGAAAGATCACAAGCAGAGGATGGGAAATAAAAATATGTGTTACTCTCCCTGTTGAACTAATTTCATGTAGATAGTCTTGTTTACAGACTACTGTGTCAGCTGTTCCACCTCAAGTATGAAAAGTATATTCTGGCAGTCACAAGAAATCTTCACTGATCTTTAAACAAACGTGAGAATTTTGTATTACTTTATTATTGTGCTTCCATATACTACCTGTTCACTGAAGAAGAGGTTCCTGAAGTTGTGGTACCACTGATTTTTTTTGGTACATCAGGTACATAGAGTTTGGTTAGTAAACTGTATTGTTACTTTGTCTCAGAAGAAACATGTATAAGGATGTTTCTTAAGAGGTTGTTCCTGGGTTTTCCATAATTATTCTAACAGACTTGTTTCATAATGCTCTAAGTGACTTTCTTGCAAAATCTTTCTTCTTTGTTATTTTAATAAAGTCTGCGTGTAGTTGTGGGTAATGAATATAGTTGCATTTACTGCACTCAGTTACTTTTAAAGGAATTATCTTAAGGATTCTAAACACAAAATACTTTAAATGGTATTTGGGTTTCACTGCCTAAATGTGGCTAGTTGCGTTTGGCATTGAAATGTTGGAAAGGAATTTTTGGAATGGAGAAAGTCTCTCAAAGCCACAAGTATACATAGTACTCTTCAGGTTATGTAAAAGTAATCTCCATTAAGGAGGACTTTACAAGATAATGTCTGTGTTGATCTTTTCATAATTTTCAAACAGTGCCCAGTCAAGGACATGAACTGACTTCATAATCATTGTGGAACAGCCAGCCCCTGGCTCTGATGGGTACACTTCATTTAGTTTCCCAGACATAGGTTGTGGTTTTGTACAAGTCATGGGCAAACAATGTGGAAGGAGGAGTGTAATATGAAAGGTTAAGAATGCTATGGTTAAAATTACTTTCAGCATTACACCCTTAATCTGTTTAAGATGGAAAAGTTTTAATTTGCAGCTTACATCAGTGGGATACTGGTCAGTGTTAGGATAGATTTTGCTTACAGGTAAATTAGACAGTTGAGATCTCCGATTCCTTGGACTTGATAAAAGTCAACTCGAAGAATATGTAGTCTGTGACTAGAGCATATCTAGGATATAACTCAGTGATGAAAAGGAGTGTCAGTGTGACTTGGTGTAGGCCAAATGAAGTTTTCTGGCAATTGGGAATGATAGGTTCCCTTTCAAAAGATGTTTGTGCTTAGTTTATGTTTGCATTTAATTTGAAGTTAGTGATTTTTGTTCCCATGCAAACATAGGTACAGATGCTAGTGATTGTGAGAATTTAATAATGGCATTGGAAGTAATTATCCCAGTTCTTGGGTACATGGAGCAACAAGTATGCTCAAGCTGTGCATTCTTGGAAGCAAATCTGGTGAAAGTGTGAATTGGAGGCTGTTCTTTTTGTGGTACTGTGCTAAAAAGCAGCTGAGCCAATAATTGGAGAGTGGGGGTTTTGCAGCAAAATGATTTAGACAGTGAATCCAATCAGATATGCCAGATCCTATACATCAATTATTCTTAAATCCAGTAAGCATGGGTTTTGCTGTGTGTATGAGTCCAGCATAATCAAGGGTAGAAATACATAGCAGGTGATGATCCTGCATATGTTAGGGAAGGGGACATACGACTTCAATTCATCATGGCAGTGATGTATTGTCACATCAACTAGAGGAATACAACATAAAGAGTTCTGCTCCACAGCCTGAGCCAAATGCTGAGCTAGGGACTGACAGTACTTGCTGTAGCCTGTTTTCATGAGTTTTAAATGTGAAGAGCTACCTGTACATATCTGGGGTGAAGGCTTGTAAGAGGCATATTAAATTATATAAAGATTACCTTTAATGCAGATTTGATCTGTCCTTTTAAGTCCAAAGAGCAGGGCTCAATTTTAAAGCTCCAGAAATGTAATGTCACAAAAATAAAATTATCTCCTAGACAAGCCATTTCTTTATCTTCAGTTATGTTTTTTTTGGGATGACCTGGAAAATTTCTGCAGTTAGTCTGTGATCAGAATCTCCTTGAAACAAATAAGAATGGCAAACAGTAGTATCTGTCTTTATTAATGCAAGAGGGAGACATGGGTAACTGGCTTGCTTAGTGGAGTATCTATTCTATGTACAGCACACTGTGGTCTCATTCCTGTTACGTATTTACTAATTGTTCTTGTAAAGTGATAAATAGTGGAAGGAAGAGAGTTTTGGATATATGAATTTTCTTGAGTTTCTTTCCAGACTGTAATCTGCTGACAGTTTTTTCACACACCCATTATATCTGGTATAGTGCAACACAGACATCAACCTCCTCGTGAGAAAAGGAGGAACCACCACAGATTTAAAATTACAAGGGAAGGACACCTGAAATTAAAGCAGTGACCACTGAAGTGAGATCCTTTAAAGGAGGGAAGACTTGCAGTTGTATGGAAGATTGGACAATCAAGGGACCGTTGGCTTTCTCAGTTTCAGAATAATGTAACTCGTACATTATTCAATGCAATAGGATCTGATGATTACAGCAGAAACAGGTTGGTATTATGTTATACTGCTTGTCCTTTCATTTGCCAGCAGGCGGCGGTCAAGTTCTGCATGTAAGTTACAACTGGATGTGTTGAACCTATTAACTGAGTCTTACACTCTCTTGACGAGAAGTCATTTACCTGTTTTAAATTAAAACTCCTTTAATGAGATTAACTATTAACCCAGGATGCTGATTAGGTTCAAGTGTTATGGCAGATTTTGTACAACTACATATATATTTGTATTTCTGATCATAATTCAAAGTCAGGTGATAATAAAATATTTAGCAAGTCTGGAAACAGGTGTTGCTGACCCTTAGTTACACATGCATCCATTATTCATTTTTCTGCAGCTTAAACTAGTACCATGACAGACTCCATTCTTCAATCTTGATACATACACTACAAATCTATGCTAGCTAATTGATGCAGAGAGCAGTTACTATTCAGGTCTTTGGTTATTTCAAATCTAATAATGTTTATTCTTGTAGATAATATAATGAAAAATGTTTGCTATTGGAATTCACTATAGCTATATGTAGCTCTGAATATTTGATACAGCTCAATGTTCTTTTAATATAAAGAAATGTGCATGTGTGGGGTTGGTGGGATAGTGGAGATGACATGGCTTAGGTGAACAGGAGATACCAGATATTAAGGTAGCAAAGCTCTAGCATTTATAGTTGTGTTTTGATATAATTCCAAGAGTATGTGCAATGAAAGCAAGTGGCTTTATAATATTCAAGCAGATAATGCAAGCATTAAAGACTTGAAAATTGTCTTTTTACACAATCATTTATGGATAGTCCCTTAAATTTTGTAATTGTCCAGCTTCCAGCTTGGGATGCAGTTGGGTACTATCAAAAGAAAACGCTGTGTTGTCCTGTGATAGTCTTGCTTCACTGGAAAAAAGGGCAAATTCCTATAAATTAAGAGGCTGTTTGTACTCAGGGTATGGCTAGTTGATGCAGATTGACACTGCATTTCATCTGCTACATATGGCATGGAAAGATGTGCTCTTGGCTATAATGCAGGCAAAACAAGTGAACACAGGATATATCATAAAAGCAACGCAAGTTCTCATTTTCTCCTCTTTATAACTGGTCTAAGTAGTGTCCTTTCAGTTCTGTTATCCAGTCACTGGTGATGTCTTTCTGTTTTGCTTGGTGAGACAAGGGAAAAAGAAGAAACATACCTTTCCTCTGTAATATAAAATGCACTTCAGTACAGAGTGGAAAAGATAGGGGGAGTACAGCTTTTCCCACAAAAAATCTGAGAGAGAAATAAAATCAGAATTAGGTCACCCTAAGTGGTGCCTGAGGATGGTCTAGTAAGTTCAGTTTTCCTTCTGCCCTGAAGCAGGGTGGATATGGTCTAACTAATGTATCTTCCTGTAAATTTCTTGGTTTACAGAAAAACACTCATAACAGTAATTATAACAGAAGCTAAAACAAAATTAATACTCAGAGTAGAGCTAAGCTTAATTATGCTTAGTAGTTGAAATAAAAGAACGGTGAAAGTAATTCATAGCTATGATCTCTGACCGTTCCTGGTTATTGTTAAATAACCTTTGGGACACAGAGGAAGTCTGTGGAGAACTCCTGAGCTGTGAAGTAATTATTACTCACTCATCACATGGTGGCATTGTGAACATCAATATTTTCAAAATCAGAGCACTCAAGAGTGCTGGCAGTAGGGGGAATACATGTGTAAAGAAGGGAGAGAGCTAAATTATTTTGGTCTTGAACCAAAAGGAGATAATACTTACGGGGTTTGCAACAGTTAATTTTCTTTGTGAAGTAAAAATCCAATTTTAATATGACAAAGAAATTGCTGGCCAGCAGAGAGAAGAACTTACAGCACTTCACGCTGAGAAACGGATATTTGGAAGTCATTTGTTTGGTCCTGCTGATATTTGTGGCAATGGAAAGCTAAGCTGCTTCTCTCTTTAGAAAGCATGCCATGCCCACAGGGAGTGCCAGACAGCTTTTCTGCCACTCCAAATTAATCATGCAAATTGTTGTTCTGCCAAAATAATATCCTTAGGTACACTTGTAAACTCAAGTAGATTTTGTTGAGAAGCTAGCAGAATTAACAAAGTATATAACTAGTAACCGCAATGATGTGGATTTGGTCTAAAAAATAAAATCAGGCCTTCCTTTAAAGCCTGCAGCAATTAGTCAGTGCTGGGGAAAGCAGCGAAATATAAAGGTAAGTTTTCTAAGCAGAAAAAACAAGTTGTCATCTTCCAGAAAAAGCTAATGGTTTACAAGGATACTAGAACAATGCAATTTATCACAAAGCTTTGCTGCATGGAAAAGTGCTTAAGTATGTCTTTAATGTATTCTTGAGTTCTTTTAGTAAGACTAGTTTTTCTCCAGGACTAATGTTTGCAAAGATGTAACTAGAAGAATAAAAAATGGTAGGGTAATACTTGTTTAATTGCTTCTAGGTCTAGGGCCAGTTGCAATCCCTGGTGTGGTAGTTTAATACTGGGGGGAAACTTCAACCCACCACACCTGGTAACAAAAACAATCTCAAAATTCTGAATTATTAATTATAACATTTCTGGCAATATCCTGCTGGAGATGCAGTAGACTTTTCCCTTCATCTTACATTCTTACTAAGTTCAAATTGGATTTGATCACATGGTCTTAACATATTAGTTACAAACTCCAGGTTCTATGATAACTTCTAAGTGCTTTTTGTCTAAGACTTACCTTTGTAGTTTGTTATAATGAGCTGTGACCTTGTCTTTACGGACAAAGAGGTGACTCCTAGTTAAAGTGAAATGCACATCTCAATATATGTCTTTGATAGGTATGCACTCCTGGTTTTGGAAGAATTACAAGTTGAAAGCAAACTAAAGGCAATCTTAGAAACAGCTGTGTCCATATTTCAATTCAAACATGAATAAATAAAGCCACCAAAATCTGTTGGCAAGAAATAGGCTTTGCACTTGAAGTATTTTTGAATCTTCTAGATCCTGTAGTATGAACACTCTGTAAGTGACATTATGAAGATTTTCAATCTATATCACATAGTCTTTAAAAAGCTTATTGAAGTTTTTGAGTGTTTTAAAATACATTCAGCTTAGATTAAAAAATACTGCCTTCCCAGAAATACTGGAAGGAAATATACCTTCCTTTCCCTATAATGTGTATATGTTGTGTAACTCTCCCCCATCTGTTTTATTTACTTTACCTGGAGAAGCAGTGGCTATCAGTATCTCAGATAATGGTGAATTGTAGCCTTTGAATCAGATTTCGTGCTAATTCTCTAGAGCTGTTTTACAGGTCCAAGTTGTGAGCTAATTGTGAATAAACTGATACAGCTAAATGAGTCATGCTTCCATGCAGAAAAACTAGATTGGGCTCCAGAAACATTATACTCATTCTGTGCTAATCAGCCTTAACTTCCCAAGTCTAATTGTTAACTTCTGTACATGAATAATTAGCCAGACTGCAGTTGTGCTCTAATGCAGTCTTGGTTTCCTATTCCAGGGCTACCTTGTTCAAAGCCTGCTTGGTGGTGTGGGTTGTTGGTTTTTTTTTTCATTATTATTGCTTCTCTTTATAGAGTACATATGCTCTTAAAAGGTAGGCATAGCCCAGAGGCTGCTTTGATAACACCTCTCTTATTCCACATCCTATTGCAGAGGAGCTTCTCAGCCTGTTCTGGAGGTTGTGTAGTTGTCCAAAATGTCTGCAATGTCAACCACCTCCTCATGCTTGCTTTACCTTAGGGCTTTAAAAGTTTGTTGGTTTTTTTTGAGGAGAGCTGCCTGGGAAAGAAGGAATCCTGTTTGTCCTATGAAAATCTGTCATTTGGTAGAAATAGGTTTTTAAAGCATTACTGAGAAGCTAAGTTTTGTGATACAGGCTGCAGTTGCCTTCTAAAATGGCTAGAAATCATAAAACATTAAATTCTGTTATATTGCTCTGATTTGAAAACAAATCTTAACGTGCTGAGAATGTTGGCTTTGCACATTTCGCAGAAATAGGAGTAATTAATTAATTCTTAAATTACAGGTAAGTAAAAGAACCTGAGGGTTCAGGTATCAACCAAACACGCACCAAAAAATAGTACTTAAAAAAATACATATGACATAATCAAACTGTTTATGTAGGTTTTGTGCAGTGAAAGGCCAGTATTTCAAATCTGACTGCCAAAAGCCTGACTTTCAAAGCTTCTGGATCCATAGATCTAGAATTTAGGATCTATTTGCCAGTAAATTCCTTTTTGATACTCTAATGGGGCCTCTAAGGTTCAAAATTTTAACTTGAATCCTTAGGGTTAATTTCTACATTTCTAAGATGAAGCAATTTGAGAGCTGAATTTTCTTGGAAGAATGATCAGAAAGTGAAAAGTCCTGGCTCTTCTGAAGCCAGCAGCAAATTTCTAGATGTGTGTAGATGTGGTGCTGAAGGACGTGGTTTAGTGGTGACCTTGCAGAGCTTGGTTAGTAGTTGGACATAATGATTTTAAACATCTTTTCTAATGGAAACGAGTCTATGATTCTAAATAACTTAAATGGTCAGGACTCTTGCCTCCAAGTGTGTGTAGGTTCAAGTTTTGTTTCTCAGAATTGTGATTATTTTTAAATTTTTTTTTTTAATTAATAAATGTGTTAAATCAGGCATCCAAACACAAAGGTACCCAGGTAATTGGATGCATTTAGAAACCTTGATTAATACATAGTAGAATATGGATTAAGATATAATTAAAGATTTCAAAATCTTTCTAGAATTATTACAGTCAGTGAGAGCTTATTAAGATATATATTTAAAAGGCATTTAAATGCACAAATTAATTTTTACTTAATTATATTTTGCACCAGGTTATATAAATCTAATTATGCATTTTTAAAAAGAATTGTGTAAATGTGTGGCAGACTGGTAGCTATGCAAAATGTTGACTGCAGTTTACAGCATTTAATGGAAACAATTTTTCCCCAATCCAGAAAGTCATGTAAGATGGGTAAATTCAAATATACATTTGTTCATTGTTTTTATCACTTATTTCTGCTTGAGTACTTGAATCCTCAACATGTATTCTACTTGGTGATTCCAGTAATGCTTGCAATCTACAGAGTGGGTTTGTGTCAGAGTTCACCTGGAGTGTGCCCAAGCGTGGAATTTCTTCTTTAGAGTCTAAAATTTGGGGCTTGCTAAAGCATACACGTAGGCCACAACAGCATGTGGCACATTTATTAATTTATGGATCCGCACAAGAACCAAATACATTTCTCACGCAAAGTGACTGGCTTCAATGTGTTGCTCCAGAAATTGATTTGTGATCTCATATGATTATTTTGATAGCGTAGTATTAACATCCGAATTTAATACAATAATTTCATATCCATCTAGAACAACTTGACTTTTGGTATGGAAAATACAATTAAACCTAAACTTTGATGCAAAGGAACACTACCTGACAGGTAACCTGGAAATGAAAAAACAAACAAACAAACAAACATGGATTTAAGTAAGTTTTGTTTCATGATGTAGAGACATAACACAGCAGTTATTTTTACTGAGTTGTTATTTCAGTCTAAAAAATTATTCTAGGTGAATATTAGAGGAAAATTAAGAAATTGATGCCTTGTTCGGGGAATTTTGGTGGCTTTCAAAGCCTTTGCTTTCTGTTAGTAGCATCGTAGAAGACACTTTGGTGGCAAAAAATAATCTCTGATAAAGTTTTAACAACCCTTCTTTTCAAGAGGGGGAGGAAACGCCCTCTTGTCATCATTCGACGACATGATTTACTCAACTACTCCATCAACAATAAGGTGATTTTCCTCAGAAGCCAGCCTCACATTTCCTGGATTCTGTGATTTACTTGCGCACCTATGGGCTTAAAAAAACCCCCACAAACAACAATAAAAAAAGAAGGCCTTGTTTGTTTGTTTCTTTTTCGCACCATTGTAGCAGGCGAGGAGGGTGCGAGACCCCGCCAGCTCGGGGCCAGGTAGGCACGACTCTCGCCTGTCCTTGGAGCGTGAGTCAGCGCTTTCCCGGGGGAGGGAAGAAGGCCTCGCCGGGATACAAAGACCCGCGGCCGTGTTGCAGCCTCCTACCTTAATCTTCCCTGCCCCCCTACCCCACGTTAATGAGTAACGACGCACCCGACAGCGGCAGCCGCTTGACACGGCGACACTCTGCCGCCCCGCGGCCGTTACGGGTTCCCAGGTGCCCCTGGCGCCGCGTGAGCGCCGGCCTCACCCTCTCCCGTCCCCCGCCGCCTCAGCCGGGCACGCCCCTCTCCCAGTCTCCTTCGCGGCTGCCCCCTCCCCGAGTCAGGCGGAGCTGGAGCTGGCAGCGACGTTGTTTCTTGCTGCCGCCTCTCCCCAGTGACCGAGGGCACCGGAGCTGACCGGCGGGACTCTTTTTCCGGCCGCCGCCCGACGGCTCGTCGCCGCCGTCCCCTCTTCCAGAGCCAGCACTGCTCGCGAAGCAGCCATGAGCTGGGGTACAGAGCTGTGGGTGAGTCCTGGCTCGCCTCTCATTGTGTCTGGGATTCGCCGCCTTCCCTTGTCTGCTGAGGCGGTTTCCCTGGGGAGGCGCGGGGCGGCGAGAGCTGAGGCGGCCGCCGAGGCGCTTTGTTCGACACTGACGCCGTGGGCATAGGGCAGGGGTGGCCTGGGGCTGAGTGCGGACGGACGAGGCGCTGGAAGCAGCGGAGGGAGGCGGTGTACACGTTGGGAAGGGGGAGCTGAGGGAGGGCGGGCGCTCGGTGGGGTGGTGGGTCGGGAGCGCCTCGTCCGGGGTGTGGGAGAGCGCGCGGCGCCTGCAGCAGCCATGGCGCTTGCCGTGGCGGAGGGGCCGCCCCGCCGCTTCGCCTCCGCCTTTTGCCCGGTAACGGTCACAGCAGGTCGAGCTTCTTTGTGTGCGCTCCTTGCCATTCTCTGAAGCAGAGGGAGGGGAGGGCTCTCGGTGCGAGGCGGCTGGGGCCGGCGGCGTGCCTAGGGTGGCGTGGGGCGGGGTCCCGGCGCGGCTCCGGCAGCGGCCGCGGCCCTCACCGGGCACTCTGGGCGGCGGTGCCGGGCGGTCGTAGGGCTGCGCCTCTTGAAAACCACCGGACTGCTCTGACGAGTAAAGCGATTTTAGCTGTCGCCCCTAATTGGAAGCAGCTATTATATAGTTATGTCTCTGAAAGCATCCCAGAACGTTGGCTAATACTGTGGTGTTTTATTTTTTTTTAAATGCGAAGACTTGGCAGCAAGGAGACAGACAGTGTCTGCGCCTGTCTGCGTTGCATTGGATCTTTCCTTAAACCTCCACCTCCGAAGGGCAGTAAAGAAGGGACTTCTGGGGGGATTTAACAGAGAGAAGTATGGCGATGTCTGCTCACAGGCAGTTGCGGGATGTTTTGTTTTGTTTTGTTTCTTTCTTTTCTGTTGTCAGCTTTCCTACTGTTGCTGTAACAGGAGCTGACACTTATCGTGGGAAATGTTAAGCAACGAAATAATGGTATCAAGAGGGGTTTTGTCCCCATTTTAAATGCTGCCGGCTTTTAAGGAGTGTAAAGCAGAAACCTTTGAAGTCAGAAAAAATCAAAACCAAAACAAAACAGAAAGCTACTCATTGCAGTTTGAAATCTGTTCAGGATGTGTTAAGTTTGACTTAGCATTACACTTTTCTTTTTTCTTTATTTTTTTGTAATTTGAAGTTGAATTAAATTCCTTTATCAGTAATTTCAAGTACAAGGCTATTGACTTTTAGAGGAGCTATGATCTGCTCAGCACCAAGACAACTAGGTGCCAGAGTGAGCTGGGAAGTCAAAGGCAGGCTGTGGCAATGCAGCCCGATTATGTGGGTGAGGTACAGGAGTTGAGGCCAGTGAAGGTCCTGAAGCCATCTGAATAGGTCATTACTGTCTATGCAAAATGAAGATGAAATAGCATCCTGTCAGCTATTCTATGTTGGCAAAGCCTGATTTAAAGGTACTTAGGGGTTACTTCAGTGTTTTGTACGGTACCCTGTACTTAACAGTGGCATGATGTTCTCATGAGAAATTACACTTAGTGACAGTAATACTATCACAAAACTGAAATAGGAAACTGCTGTAATATTCACACTAAGAAGTAAGTAAAAGCCATGATTTATATTAGCAGTGCAAGTGTGTCTTGGTAGTTCACGCTTGTGTATACTTCAGAGGAAAGGGTTTTGCTCAGTGTTTTGGAAGAGTGGGATTTTGCATTTTCAGAGAGCACTGAGTTTATGAACACTTCAGCATGCATCACTTTAGAGAACAGTTTTAGGTTACTCATCCCAGCAGCCTCTATTTTTTTTGGTTCAGCTTGTATATGACAGGGTTTCGTAGTTTTGTCAACTCTTGTATTCAGTTTTGTAAGCAAGTGTTCATCTTTATGTGCTTAAGAAATACATACAAAAAAGGTGGATTTTGACCTCAGGCTTCCTTTTAATGGCAGGAATTTCATTCACAGCGTCATGAAACTGAGCTTAATTTTCTGTAGATGTACCTTTTTTCCTTCTTGTGAAGTTATTGCTTCTTAACTGCTAATTCGAAGAAGTAGTATCAGAAAGTTAAGCTTATTGTTTTATTACAACACTGTTATTTCTGCAAAATTTAATACGTTTTTGCTTGTGTCAAGAGATACCTGCAGCTGTACGCTAATGAGGGAACTTTATGCATAAAATGGTTGTTTTGTAACTACACAACTAGACTGACAATACAGGTTTTTACATTAAAGTGTGCTGTTTAAATGGGTTAGCTTTTTTTCCTGTTGAATCTAATACTTGTAAAAATTTTTTGTTAGTTATGAAGCATAGTGTTTTATTATCAGGAAAAACATTCAGTGCTTCTTAATGATTGAAAAGATAATTGGACAGCTACTTGTTTTAACAACTAGTGTTGGACAAATAAATATTCTTTTTTTTTTTTTTTTTTTCCTTTAATCTGGCACAAAATTAATTAAAAGTTATCTTAAATCTAGGTTGAAAACACAAGGAAAACCAGTATTTCTGGAGCGTCTGTGGCATTAGTAAAGCTTCAGAAGGCGCCCAAGCTGTGCTAGATTTGCCAATGGTAGCAGGGTACTAGCAACTTGGTGGTCTTAGGGTCTCCAGCTGCAGAGACCTGTTCTGTACAGGTTTTCTGGAGACTTTGTTGCTTACACCTGTGGTCATAAAGTGGAATTTTTCAGAATTTAAACTAGATGATGGTTTTCTAGATATGTTTTCAGAACTTCTGCAAATATGTATGCTTGTTTTGCTGATTCATTGAGGCAAACTTGATGATTCCACACCACGTGTTTTAATATCTCCTTAATTCTGCTTTCTGAGATTATATCTCTTCAAGCAGATTATTGGTGTTCTAGGCTGGGTTCTGACTTAGTAATTTTATTTTTTTTCCCTGGAGTCTTATGGTTTATGCTATTTCTAACAAAGTAAAGAAGTGCATGTGAATGAATTCAGAGACAAATAAGGAGCCAGTAGAAAAATTACAGGGCTACTCATACCTGATATTTATGTGGTACTTGTTTGTTATGGTATTGAAGTTATGCATATGCTAATTAAATGGTTATATCAGGGACATGATGAGGGAAAGATTCTTATTGATAGGCCAGTGTTTTCTAATTCTTTACATTCTGTAGCTGTTATTTCTGTTTGTCTGTTATGTTTAGGTTTTTATTTTGCTTTCAGGCAACTATTTTTACAAGTTCAACTCCATTTTCTGAAGTGGCTGTGCCTTGACCAAGACATATGACTTTAGCGGGCACTTAGTGCTTTCCAGTGTGTCATGCATAAACATCATAGTCCCTGTAGTGTCTCATTTGATAGCATTTTATGTAATAATGTGAATAATAGTTAAATAACTGTTAATTCATGTAAGCCATCCTGGCAAATAGTTTTATTCTCATCAGTGCATTTATCTTTGTGGCCACTCTCCAGCATATTCCTTAAGGTATGTCCAAACAAAAACTAAGATTCTTCAGTGAACTGCCTTCTTGAGAATATTAATGGTTAGAATAGAATAGTGAGAACTGGGAAATTTTATCTGTAATCCTGTTGAAATTATATTTTCTGAGAATTTGGTTGTTCTGTGCTAAATTTTCCTATGTACAATACTTATTTTGTAGGTAATAACTGTAAAGCGATACTCATTTGTCGACAGCGGGAACATGGTTGCAAAGTAGTGTTGCTCCGCACCCTTAGTAATGGAAAATTAATACTGTTTGTGTACATATATTTTTCAGAGGTTTTTCAACTTTTGTTTTTAAAGGGTGGTGTGGTGGGGTTTTTTTGTTTGTTTGTTTTTAAGGGAGCACTTTTATTTCACTACATGAGCAGCAAAAGGGTTTACATGTTGAGTCTTGGGCAGACTTGCATACTTGCTTTATAAGATGCCCCTGTTTGACTTCTATCAGACTGCTGCAATAGCCAAGGCAAGAATATTGGTGGATGGAACTGAAATTGCTTTTTTAAGTAGCTTTAATATTTGGAAACAAAAGTGATGGATTCTGGTATGTTAAAGAATCTACTCAGGATGAGCATCTATTCAATGTGTATGTTTCTGTACATGTGGTGTTCTTTTTGTGATGGGTATGAACTGTATAAATGACATAAACAGAATATTTAAGAAAATATGTCTGGTTATGGTTGTTGTGGGGTTAAGTGTAGCTAAACTGAATATATAATGCATTTGCTTTGACTCTGAAGGCTTAGTGAGCTTTGGAGGCTGGAGGCTGGTTGATAATGAAGTTCTTTGCTTAATGAGTGGAGGCTAGTGAAGCTCTGTATGATTGGCACTCTGAAGTGGCTTCCTTGAAAATTAATTAAAGAGTTTGCACTGTCTCGTTAAAAAAACATCCTTCCTGATTTTTTTCCTGTATTTTGATGCACATTCTGTCTTTTGAACTTCTGTAAACCCCTTAAAAGCAATTGGCAGAAGAGTTTGAATACCATGTCAGAGCATTTTCAGTCTACCCATCTGTTTCTTACCTCTTGATACATATTTAAAGCAAAAATTTTGCTGAGAGCTTTTGTGCTAAAATTTCATGGTTAAAAAAAAAAAAAAAAAAAGAGGCTATAGAGAAGATTTAATGATACGATGTTGTGAGCTCCTTGGGGCTAGAAGCACACTGTCTTTTCTAGCTAAGAAACTACTGTCACTGTAGAATACTGTTTTAGAAATTAGTTATGCTGGACCAAAGAAAGATCAAAGTGTACTTGGTTATGTGTTCTTTTTGATCTTTCCTTAAACAAAATTTGTTCTGTGCCTTAAACCAAGTTTTATTTACAGAAAAAGAAAAAAAAAATCCATTGCATTGGTAGTTTTTCAAAAGCTATTAAAATTTTTTTTAATGCTTTCAGTGTCTGTTTTAGACATTGTTTCCTTCGTGGTTTAAAATCATGTGTTGTCTTTTTGTGGAAGAAGATAAATTGTGTGGTGTCTAATCTTAAAAATTTCCAAGCTTAATTGTATGGAAAACATCCATAGAATGTAAATGCAAAAAAGATTACTTCAAAAAGTAGCTAAATACTATGTAGCATATTTCTGTTGTGATAATTTCTTGTATTTTTGTTTACTAGACAAACCTTTCTATATAGTTAGTGGCTGTGGTTATGCAGACACTAGCATTGTTAATGCTAGTGAAATTGGTGGGGGATTTTAGAATGCTTAAAAAACATTGAAAGTCATTCTGAATATGAAACTATAGCTTATGTGGAAATTCTTCTGTGATTTTGAATCTTAATTTTGTATGAACTTTTTTACATTTGTGCTAACATATGCGGTCTTAAAGACTATGTTCTATTTAGTACATACATCTTTGTGAGTTGAAACTTTAATGTTTTTTTTTCCAGATTTCTCCTTCAACTTAACCCAAAGATTGCAAGCGGTATTCTGTATACATTCTCTTTTAAATTCAGTTTTCTTGCTGTTGTGGTCTGCAAATGTGTGGAAGGAATGTGTCTTGTGGCTAAAGTATGAAATTACAGAGTTTTCCAGATGCATGGGATGGCCATATGTTTCCTCTGTCAGGGTAAGATAGTGGATATAAAATGCTTAACCTCTGTGAGGTTACAGTCTTCCATAAGGGGTGTTGTGCATCTTATTTCACTCTTGTGAACACCTCTGAGATTTCTGAGTTATGTAAGGATCAAGTACTTGACTCTTTAATGTGTACTTACTTCAGGCTCAGGAATGAAAACAATTGTATCGAGTTTTAGTTAGTTTGTCCCTATTTTTCCAGCAATTGTCTGGTTCATAAACATCTGACCTTTATACTGACTTTTCCAGGAAGGAATGAGTCATTGTTTTGAGACTTTATCAGTTTGGGTTTGATGTTGAATATAATTTCATTTAAGAATGCGTATGAGCTTATGCCCTTCAGAATTTCTGTAGAAAATACTCTTTTCAGTTTAAAAACTGTTTATCACTTGATATTTATCAAAATGTCATCTGTTTTCATTTATGGTCCCACTTGTGCATGTAGTTAGAAGTGTATGTGTATGTGTTTCATGACAGTTTGTACAGACACGAGACTTTACTAATCTGGAAATGCTGAATGCTAGAAAAATACATTGTTTTCAAAATGTATGTAGTTATCCCTATTGATAATACAATATTAAGAGTTGCCTGTGTCAAAATTCTGAATGCCACAGCAGGCAGTTTGATTTTCTGGGTGAGGATAGCAAGAAGTTGAGATTACAAGGTCTTTTATCTCAGCCAACCAGAGGATTTCTGTAAGAATGTATCTGTCAAAATACTGATCCTGTGGAATGGCAGATCCGTCAGAAACTGGAATAGAAAAACACATGAGAATAGTCTTCCATCCCTATGTTTGGCTTTTTGCTCATGGTGAGGGGTGCTCAAGAAGGTAGGATTTGTGCTTTGCACAGTTTGTAAGTAAATACTGAAAGATGGAAGGCTTGTGTTAAAGCTTGTGTAGAGTTGTCACTGATGCTGTAGACCTACTGAAATGAGCCTGGAATGTCTAAAAGTTCATTCATATATTTAAATTAGTTCTTGTGCTGGACTGATTTGGGTAAGGCCCTCTGTTATGAATACAGTAGTGGAATAATTCAGTCCATATATTTGCAGAGCAATAATTGAGTAATGCAGGAGGGGGTTTTTGGTCTTTCTTTTTTAATTGGAGGGGAAGTTATTTAACACATTTCAGATTAAATTTTCATTGTTCATAGCATCCATGTGCATACTTTTTCAGCAGCTTGAATTATTTTTGCTAGAAAAAGAATTCCCTGAAGTCCAAATATGTTCAGCTTTTTCCTTGTGTTGGTGAACAAATTGTTCAGTGAAAGCTGAAATTCCAATCGGCTTGTTTCATTTTGCCCCTAGTGAGTTTACGTACCTCAGTTCCAGTGCTTTCTTGGCAGAAAGTTGAGAGTTTAGTCTTCTGATGCATGTCAGTGCTACAGCTGAATGGGAGGAGAAGGAAAAATGAAGTATTACGCTAATGAAAGTCTTCTGGTTTTCATTACAATGTGGACCCTCTACACTGACTTTATGGAATTACCTGCAATAGTAGTCAGAGTCTCTGTTTTTCCTCAATTACAAGTTCTATTCTGAGGAGAGTGGCAGTAGTATTGTGTTTCCTGCTGGGTGCCAAGAATAAGGAAGAGCTTAATTTCAGGCATACATATTTTTCTGTTAGTTTCTATTGTATTGAAATCTGAAATAGTTAGATGTGAGATTCATGATTATCTTTATTTTTTTCCCTAGTCAGAACTCTGCTTCTACTTTGTCATTTAAGGTAAAAAGGGTATTAGGCTGCTAAATCTGCTTTCTGGCCTTGTGCCACGTATATAGTTCTGTTACTTTTTACATCTTTCAAAGGGTAGGTGCAGTCTTTGCGTGAGGTAAAAAGCATTGCAAGACATGATTTTTTCTTGGGTTTTACTGTGGAACGCTCCTGTGGTTTTGGGCAAATAAATTTACTTTATGTCTCTGTTAGTTGTGTAGTAAAATATACGTGAATTTAGGGGTTTTAAAAAGAAAATTGATGTTGTAGTAATCCTTGCATTTGTCGAATACTTCAGCATTCTTTAACGTGTAAGTGCTAAGTAGTAAAATGCTGTAAAATATTAGAAGCAACACACAAAAAGCAACAAATTCTAATAACTTGTCCTGATTCCTTTTGATCAGACTATTTGAAATAACCATTTAAAACTTCACTTGAAAGGGTAAAATCAACTGTACTAAAAAGTAAATTCACCATTTTATCATAATATCTGTTAACATAATGATTATGCTTAGCTTGTAAGGAGGCAAGTACCATACAAATAATTTCTCATTGATACACAAAAAAGAAGTGCAACATGCCTTTTTTTTCTCTTTAGTTCTATCTTAAGTAAGCAGTTTTTTCCCCCAGTATTGTACAATGACATAATTGACATCTACTTGAGTATGAGGCATTATTTAAGTACTGAAGAACTTCTGAAATATGACAGTGACTGTACTGGGGAGTTGAGAGGCTGTCTTACTCCTGCATACTTGAGGGGGGAACCCCAGATATAAATGAAGGTGTGTGCCTTTGGAACTTCATCAGATTTGTACATTCTTTGGTAAGACAATGTTTGATTGCTGGTTTCTTTCTCGTGATTGTGCTCAACTCAAGTGGATGCAGAGACTTCACTTTGTAAATTCTGTGTGGCCAGAGTAATTGAGGTGATTTTCTTTGAATGTGGATGTGCTTCTTGCATGCTTTGTTTTTCCTTCAGGTGCTTTATTGCTTTGAAAGAGTAAATAATATTTTGTCTTCCTAATAAAATTTTCAAATAAGCATTTCCTCTAGGTGGTATAAGGTTTTCCTATGATGATGAGTAGCAAAATGATTGGTATCTGTGAACAATACATGTGCTGTGATGTAGCTGGCTTTCTCTGCAGCAGAGGAATGCTCTGGTGAAGGAAACCATAACGTATCTAATGCCCAATGCTTCCCCCTTCCCCCTCCACCCCTCCGCAATAAGTCGATAAATGTTCCTGTTCTAGCTATCTGTTACGAATTGAATTGTCCTGCACTTGTTTCCCCTGTTTGTATGAATTCAGTTACAATCAGAGGAATATTTAGAGTATTTCACACCTGTGATCAGTAGTTAGAATGCATTTTGTGTACAGTGCCTGGAATCATGAGTCATGCACAGAGGACTTGTGTTGTGCCATGTACACAAACACAGAAGTATGAAGACCATATCCAGTTCAGTTAACTTCCAATGCTAGTCAAAGGTGTTTTTTTTTTAACTGGTCATGACAAATGATAGAGTTGTGCAAAGCCCAGTGTTTTTCAGCATGATGATTAGTGATCTCAACTGCAGCCAGCACCTTAAATATTAGTTTTGGTAAGCCTGGGAAATGAAGGATGCTGATAGGGTGGATCTTTATTATGCTAACTGGGGGTTGGCACATAAATAGCCTAAGAGAATGCAGGAAATACTTGTTGAAAAGTACAAGGGAGTGTTGTAGTCTCATGAAAAACAAACAGCAATCCTTTGGTATAATGAGGTAATGGAGCTGGAATCAGCCACTAGTACCCTTGAAAACTAGTGTTTGATGTGGTAGAGAAAGATGCAGAGAGACAGGAAGAGATGGCCAAATGAAAGAAAAAAAAAAAAAGTTAAAAGGTTAAGACCCTAGTTTATAAAGCACTTAAGTGCAGTGTATGATAAGAGACAGTGAAACATATTTTGTTGTATTTTTTTTTCTCTGAAAATAAGTTCAAATTCATGATTAGAAGGTACATTAATGGAAATTGATAAAACAATTCTGTTCTGAAGAGTCAAATCTGGATTTCCTTATCCCCCTTAGGCTCTACTTTTATTTAGACCCCAATAGTGTATATACTTAGTTATTTAATTTTACCAATATTTGTTTTATGAGTGAGGTTTCACAGGATCAGTGAAGCTCATTAATGTGCTTGAGAGTAAGTATTTTATACCAGGAACTCTTCAGAGCAGATTTTTAAAGAGAGGATGTAATTGCAAAGCTGATTAAGTCTGCAGGTACTCTGGTGATAACTGCAGTACAGATGCGTTTTTCAAGATAATCTTACAGGACAGTCTTCTACTTTCCACCATGCCCAGCCCCTCCAATGTATTTCTGTTGTAATGTGAAGTACATCCTGGGTTACTACTTTGCATCTAAGCTTCCTGGCTCAACTTGTAGATCATAGGTGCTGCGCTGCATTATTTAAATCAGAAAAGGTTACTGATGGTATGTTATTTTCTCTAATTATTTAATGGGATTTCTTCTTGGTCTTATGAGCTTTGACTGCTGTAAACTGGAATTTAGTAGAACAAGGAAATAGGTTAGTACCTGGAATTATGAATGGTGAAAATCTTACTCTTGAATGATTTGGAAGTAATCTAATTACAAGTTTTATCTTAATAACTATTAATTTTTAATTTTTTAAATTATTTGGCAGATTTGCTAACCAGTATATGCATTTGAAATCTCTGCAGTATGCTCAAGGTGTTACAAATTTGTTTGGAGTAGGGGGAGAAAAGAATGAAGTTGTGTTGAAAATTTCTTCAGCATGTCATTATAAAATGGGAAAAAGACTGGAAGAGCTGGCTAGGTCTGAGATATAAGATGGTGGTGTATTTAAAAGAGGAAAATTAGTTTATTGAAAACAATAGCAACCTATCAGGAAAATCAAATGCCTGGGATTTTTGTGCTTTATAAGTGATGTGAAGGGAATTTAGGCTGTACAGTTGCTTGGAACTTAAATAGAAATGTCACCATGTGATGCAATCCACACAATTTTGTGAAGTATCCTGACTCCTTGGCATGATACTCAAATATTTACTCCTGGAGCAAGAGGTGTGGTGATCTGATTAAGTTTTTAGTTTGAGACTCAAGGAAATAGGGGTTGTGGGTTGTTTGGTGTTGTTTATTATTCATTAAGTAGTTTTTTTCCTGACTGATCTTCATAAATACAAGAGCACCTGTTTCTAAAGCAGCTTTTTAAGAAACATTTTTGGTTTAGTGTTGGTTCTAGGGAGCATAATGATTATCTGTTCTGGGAACAATATTTCAGGTCCTCAGGCTCTAGCCTGTGCTTGAGAGAAATTAGTGTAATTCCATGAGTTTCAGCATTACCATCTGCGTTTCTGAGAGGGAACTATTGAGGTAGGAGTCCTTGTGTGTAACCAAGAAGTTTTTGCTGAAAGAAGCATCCAATCAGTGGACTGAAACTGGAGTCTGGTAAAACCAGGAATTTGCTCTGTATGTTAAAACCATAGTAGGTGCAAACAAAATCTATGACAGGCAGAGTGTGCTAGCAGCTCTTTGTGCTTGGATGCCTTAGCTATCACTCAGTGGTTTTCAGTTATTTTGGTTCTGAGAGGCATGCCATTTAGTTTCATTGAAATTTCAATACTTGAACTGAAGTAATTTTCTTAGCGGTTTAAAATGAAGTGTTAAAGGTAAAATGCTAGTGGTATTTATGGTTAGTAATTCTTAGGTAAAACATTTTTCCATATTTTGTCTGGTCTGTACTGCAAGGCTATGGGCTGTGTAATGAATACATCTTGACATCATTTGTATAAAATGCCTTGCAATTTTTGTGATACTATATTATCAGTTGATGATACCGCATGGCCAGTATTCGTGGTTTTGTTCAGTAATCAGAGTGGGATGTCATTGCTTCAAAAATAAGTTTCAACCTTGAGTTTTTATTCTGAAGGTGTAGCTGTTGTCCCTTCAGACAACTGAGAACAGTGAATTTATAACAAAAACCTTACATACAATTTTATTGTATGATCTTAATAGGCTACTTGTAATACTTTTTACTCAGCATTTCAAACTTCTGTCATGCAGACAGTGTCCTACGAAGTCTAATCTGAGGCTTGTGGCTTTCATGACTGTTTTTCTTCACTAGGTCATTGGAAAAGAGGCTTAATTTTGTTCATTTGTGGGATGAGGATTGTACTTCTCCTATATCTCCAAGTTAATGTGACAGTTGTTTGGATGTTGTCTGTGATGCTTTCAGGACTAGTTCTAGTTACTCTGTTAGGAAGATAGTGTAGCTTTTTACAATGTCATTCTGTCCTTTTTAGGTGTTGTCTTTTTTTTTTACTCGATACAAGGTATTTTCAAACTTGTTAATAATTTCAGGTGGTTTATTTTTTTTACTCAATACAAGGTATTTTCAAACTTTTTAATAATTTCATTTATGGGTGACACTTCAGTAATTAATTTCACTGTACAGAATGCAGAATGCACTGTACAGAAAGCAGAATGCTTTCTCTTCCATTCTGGTTGTATACTTTGTTTGTTAGACATTGAGGAATAAATGATGCATATGTTAAAACTTCTAACTTTTTGTTTGTTACTGATAACAATGAAGTACAAAGGAAAGACACCACTTGCAAGGTTCATCCATCCTAACACAGTCCATATAGTTTTGTAGAGTACAAAGGTGTTTTTTTCTTGAAGGTGGTGAGTTATAAAATATTTCTTCAAGAGCACTTTGCAGATTTTTAATTTATTTCCAGTTGATTTCAGTTATATCAAAGTAGTAGAGTATGCAGTTTATCCTTGTTACATGAAGGCTTTGTTTGTGGTTTGTGTCTGTCTTTTTGGTGTTTTTTTTTGAGCTGTTATATTTTGTTGAGAGCTAGTGTGGGCACTTGAAAATCTAAATAAAAATATGTATATTATCTTCAGAAGTGCTTGAGTCTTTGTTTGAAGTTGGTCCCTTTATCTTGCCATATTCTCTGGCATTAAAAATAATGCAATGGGAAGTTTATACCAGGAAATGGTATCCAAGCACATTAAGCATTATTCTGCCATGAGATGCTATTTTTGTGAGAAAATTTGAAGAATAAAGAGTTATGAGTGACGAAGTATTAGGTAAAATACAGGAAGTTATTTGTAAGAAGGTACAGCATGCTTTTTGATGTGTGTAGTTTTCTTCTGGGCTTTGTACGAGCTGTGGTTTAGCATCTCTATTATATGATTTAAAACACCTGCATCATCTTAAAAAGGTGTTACCAAAGACTTCCATGTTAATATTTCAGCAGGCTTTCATAATCAGTATTGCCATACCAAGAATGCTTTGCAGTAGCCGTCATTGCTTTAAGTTTTTTGAGTGGAAACAATGGTAGATATATGCTATGTAGTGCTTAAGTGCCTTGTTTATGGGTTTCCCTTTTGGCTGTAAACCTTAAGGACAATATACAAAAAGGCATTTCCAGTAAAGCTTTACTTAATAGCAGCTGACACAGATGGTTGTACAGCTCATCCAATTACGTTCATCTGGCTGGAAACCGTTTCCTGTTTCAGCTGCAAGTAGTTAATTTGAATTACATTTCGTATGTTGTTACCCTACATTAATATTAGGAATCCTAAGTTACATCTTGAGAAAACCACCTTTTTTTTTTTTTTTTTTACTTTTCAATATTTTCCTCATGTTTTTATATGCCTGATTTTTACCTCAGTGTTTGTGTACTAGTTGTGCATTTATTGACGTAATGGCCCTGTTAAATTGTTATTCAGTATTCTGATGTAGTCACTGGGGATCTACTTGTTTCCATTTGAGTTCTTTACCTATTTGTTTCATTGACAAAAAGCTATTTAACCATTTCAGTTGTAAAAATTACTAGAACTTTCTAAGATATGTAGATTCAGAAATTGGAGGTGACTCTGCAGATGTGGTGATAAAGGTACCGTGTAATCTCTCCAGTTTTCTGTTAAAATGGGGAAAAGTGTTTTGCAGCATGGTGAGAAACATTTTCATTAACATTTTAGTTTATTGTTGAGTTTGGAATCTGTGATGCGAGAGGTTTGTGATGCTCATGAGCAGCAAAGTTCCCTATTAGTCAAAACACTTCATATAGGCTTAGTTAAAAGTATGATTATTAAGATACTAGTATATTGTATCTCAGCATGGGTTTAAAATGCAAGTAGAGCAAATTGATGATGGTGATAACCACGAAGATAGATAACTGTAGCAGTTTAGAGAGGGATAAATTATTTTTAAATTGTGCTCAGTTACTAAGGATTGCTTCTGTGAATGGGATGATAGATTTGATGTGTGCATGATCCAGTTTGTGCAATGCTAGAGATACAAGTATTTAGTATGGGTTGTGCTCCTTGAGGGGCATAAAAATTTCAGATTATGTGTAACACAACAAGTCCCCACACTTAAATTTTGCTTTCAGAAGTGCTTTTTAAATGGTAACAGGTGTATTATCATGAGTATCTCCAGCTTAATGGAATATTGGTAAATGTGTTGATATATATATATATCTATCTTTATATATATATGTATCTTTATATATATATAAATAAAATCTAATTTGAAAAAAACCCAAGTTTTTAACAATTACAATGAAACCAAATCCAATATAAGAGATACTTTGGGAAAAGACAGTTCTTTTGCACTTTTTTCTACCACAAAATCCTGATGCGTTTTAATTACATGTTGTCATGATTTGAAAATGTTTCTGCTAGGATACAAAGTGTTAAGGCTCCCCACTTACAAAATGACAATTTTCAGTGCATTTTTATTCAAGCTCATAGTCTTAAAACCAAAGGTTGGAACTCCCAAATGCAATCAGATGGTTTCAGTTTTACAGTCAATGTAATAAGAAAAGACATAACAATTTTATTCAGTATAAAAGAAACAGTTTTGTGGTTTGTCATTATTTCATGGTTTATTCAATATTTGAGGCTGTTTTTCAGAATTTACTTAACATTTTATGACAGTTCCTAGGATATGGATTATTTACTGAGATTTTATCACTAACTGTTTAAAGTTTTGCTTTTTTAATTCCATCAGGACAATGAGAATATAGTAAAGACGTGAGTAGAACTTAATGTTGGAGAATAAAGTTACAAATAGTTGCATTTTCCATACAGTATGTGAAGTGATGTGGCAATGATAAAGTACAGGAGAGGTTCCACATTTTTAGGTGATAAAGAGACTGCAGCACTTCCCTCTACAAACAGGTTGATGTGTAATGAGGAGTAGTAGTTTTGTAGGGATCTTTGTTTTGAACTGGATTTTGAAAGGGAAGTACTAGGATTTGTAAAGAGTTACTGTGCTGATCTGCAACTGAATTTTGAACTACATCTCACTATGCTGTTGAGCACTTTTTTGCTCTTTATTATTTTTAATTTGGTAATACTGCAAATTCATTATGAAAGAAACCTATTTACTACAGCAGCAGTATTTCAGTGTCTGTCATCAATGGAATAAGATGCTTTATGTGGAGTATAAAGTTAACATAGTGCTTAAAATGTTGGTACTAAATTGGTTTTGTGGAGTACTTCTTTATTAGGGCAGAGAGAAGGTTCTCAGTTAAAACAGTTTATCAGAATTATGCTAAACAAGGGGATTCTGTTTGGATTTCTATTTGTGTTTAAAGATAAAAGATTAATGTTTATAAGAAATTCCAATATGTATTATTTCAGTACTTGTAGGCTTACTGGGTATTTTAATTACACTTATTGTGAGATGGATCTCAAAATTAAAACCAGGGTATGTTTGTTTTGTCCCAGTGCTATCAATGAGTTCATTGTTGACTCCATTTACTGTTGCGAAATAGTGCCATAAAATATATTTTAAGTAACTTGTTGACATGAATTTAATTTTCTAAATAATGTGCGCCTTTATTAAATACATATAAGAAAAGTTATGAGGGATATACCTTGCTCTGTGTGTTGAACTGGTTAACTTCTGATGATGATACTCAATGCTTGGATTCTGTATAGATACTTCTATACTACGATACCGTAATTGTCAGAGTGATTAACGGTATGATTCAACCCATGCCAAGCAGGAGTTTTTTCTTTCTACTTACTCCATTGAGATAAGGCTTGAATACGCATCTTTAAATGTGAAACACGTCAAACTGACTCATCTGGACAGAGTTTGTGCACCTACTTGTTTAACACTTTGTTTTTAAAGTAATTTTAAAATGGTATCATTACAACAGTCTACTTAATAGCTGAGCAAATAAATACAAGGAAGTGATATTTAGATGACAGGAAAGGGGATACTCTCCTTTCTCCCCGGTTCCACCCCCCCGGGCAGAAAGTACTTCCTTGTTTTAAATTGGTGTCACTTGCTATCATAGTCATCTTGGCTTTTTTCCTTGCATTTAGAGCTATGACTACTATAGATCTGAATTGTAGTATAGACTCTTGACAAACTTATACCAACTTAATATTTACATTTCAGTTCTGTAAAACTCACTAAATAGTGCATTGTAAGCTAGGTTTCATAGATGTACTGTAATACAGAGTTTTGCATGTACATGTAAGGGATGGAGATGCACCCTGATAAGCAATGGCTGTGAGCTGAGAAGCAGGGAATGAAGGCTCATTGAAACAGAATAAGCAACAAATCTGGTGGAACCTGTTTTCTTCTGAATTTGTGATGCAGGGCATCTAACTGTTCCATCATATTCCACTTGCAAAACCTTTAGCGTTCCTCTCTTGTCTCCTCTGTACCTTTCTCTTTGTCGTTATGCCTTGAAGGTAAACACTTCTTACTTTCAGGGAACCATTTTGCTTTGCAACATCAATACCACTCCTTTTTCTTGAGCACACAGTTCTAAGTTCACTCCCATAGTGTATGGAGAGGGAAAAACAATGCATACTCTGCTTCTTAGATGCTATGCCAGACTGACCAGAGCAGGAACTCTGAAACTGGCAGTAGTCAAGATCTATTTCCTCTTTCTACCAGTTTTTAGAAAACAGATCCTTTAGAATGCAAAAAACAGATTAAGTCACATATGCAGGAACTGGAGAGTGTCAGGGCTGCTTGCTCATTCCATCTCCTGTGGTTGCATTTTTAATAATACTGTGGAAGTTTCTTTAATTTGTAGAGGGGCATTTAAGTTTGAAAAGTTTTCAATAGTTTCACCAAGGGATTGTTTAGTCATACACTAAAATATTCACCTTGTACACTGAGTATCAAACCATGTAATTATCCTCCATAGCTGAAGACTGAATGATTCTTTACACAACTTTTCAAAACCAGAAATCTTGCAGTATTATTTTCCAAGCCAGATACTTTGTTCTTGCTGATCTTATAGAGGCTAGTGTTAGTAATGCGGTAAATGCACTTGCTTTGCACAGAACCTCTGCTTCATGTGAGGCCTTCCATGGCTATTGATCATACAGTGAGCTCAGTATCCAGCTGCTTCATTGATGTGTAGCCCCACTGCTTTATGGGATGTTCTCCAGGTGTTTCTTATAATGATCAACAGCATTGCTAAGCATTGTACAGTAGTATTTTTCGATTGTGATGCATCATATAATATTTAATTTATGGTTAGAGTCTTCCTGCTTGCTTTTGCAAGTGAAGTACCTAGGACTGAAATATATGTATGCTTCTATTAACTGCATTCAATCACTCTCAGATGACTTGGGAAGTACTGGTGTTCTGGCTTGGCTGGTATGAAAATAAGATTTCATTGGTCTTTAGGGGAATGGACATAATCATATCTTTTGCATATACAAGATGTGTAGTGTTGTCCCTGTGTTAAAAGGGCAACTGTTTTAATCCAGTAATGCTTGAAAACATATGATTTCTGGATTCTGATGCAGTTTTCAAAGTAGGGTTTCCTGGTATATATTTTATGTTTACTTGTATTCTGGTTAATGATACATGCTTTGTGTTTGTGTGTATGTGCTCATATTTTTCTGAAGTGGTGGTAAAGAAGTCCAGAGTATCTTGCCTCCTTACTAACGTGTAGGTAAAGATGTTAAAGCTCAACCACAACAAACAACCCTGTTCACTGACAAGCATGATGTAAGGTGGCTGTGATAGGTAGCAGCGAGGAAAGACCTGCAACCGTATTCTGAGTGCTATAGACTATGTTCATAGAACTTCCTGAGGAGAACAAGGTGTTAGTGCGCTTATGAATCTGCTTTCCCTGTGGAATGAGGCAGGCAGTGAGCATAACATGGGAGACTGGGGCAGGAGTCCTTGAGAGAAATGGAAAGCAGACCCATAGGTAATTTACAATAGGTAACTTGGGAAGAACTGACATTCTTGTTATATCCTGATACAGTGAGGTAAATATGCTGTTTAAGTTCATATGAACATGCCCATCCAGTAATTGAAGAATCGTGGACTTACAGGAGTTGAGATGGCATTCCTTTCTTCTCTTGTGTCCTAGCTGTGAACTTTCAGTTTGTTCTGCTGGTAGCAGTAGTGTGTGTGAGACAGAGTGCACCATTGTAGTCTCTAATGTCTTTCAGATGATGTGCTGATCTTCAGATGCAGAACTTGATTCTTTTGTGGTTCTGCCTACTAATTCCAAAGTAGTCACAAATGTTCCTACTTCTGTCTGTGGTAGATTTTTGCACTTTCTTGGAAAACAAATCTGTCACACCTGTGAAGTTGTTAGCTGCCAAACAAAACATCCTCTCCTGGTAGACCTGCTTTTCCATCAAAACTTTCTAAAGGAGTTCCTTTCCTGCTGGTCTGAGGTGATCTTTAAAGAGAAAAGCATAGACTTTGAATTTCTCTTCCTCAATTAAAATTTTCCATGGTTTGCTTAACTTTAGAAACTTGAGTTGATATGTATGTTATCTTACAGCATAGCTAGATCTCCAGTAGTCCAGTACTACTTTTGAGTTGTTTGCTCACTTTGTCATGCAAAAGTTTCTCTGATGGTAGAAACTGACTTTCAAAAATCAAAATTGACAGTGAGGGCTTGGTTTGTTGTTGGGTTTTTTTTTGGTTTTTTTTTTTTTTTTTTTTAAGAAAATATACAAAAGTTTAACCGGCAAATGGATTTTTCACTCATGCTATGAAGTTATGAATTCTTTATTCCTTTGAGGAGACTAGTCTTTCATCCAGCTATAAAGAATTTTTACATTTCATTCATTTTCATTTTGCATATTAAGCATTTCAAGTCACACTGTGACATACAGTTTACTGTGAATACCAGTCTCTCTTTGCAGTCTCTTATTTTCGCAAGCAAAATAGCTTTGTGTCCAGAAGGTCAGCCTGCAAAATGTTTTGAGACGTTCTTTTTATGCGTTATTTTTCCTTTCCATGTCTCTAAAAGACTAGTAGATTTTCTTCATACTATCCTGAGTGTATTTTCTATACCTTTTGGTTTAATATGAATTTAAAACACAAAGTATTGTTCAGTTGATGCACATGCATTTGTAATTTTTTTTAAAAATCTGAGTACTTCTGCTTTATTTCCAGTGTAGCTTTGGCTTTTGATGTTACCAGCTTTCATCAACTTTGGAGGCTGAGATTTTTAAAGGATTGATATTTCCAGCTTTCATCAACTTCGGAGACAATCGTATCAAACTGTAAAAACATTTCTGTTTTACTGAATGATTCATTAGAATAAACTCCCGTTCACTGTATCATCAAATTACTAATTAGGTCTCCATTTCACTGACCTCTACTTTGATCATCTCAGGACAACACAGCTGAAAGCCTTAAGAATCATATTAAACGTCAGTCTAAATTAATTACTGTAATTAAATGTAACAGCAATATCTTTATAATATTTTATAAAACATTTTGTTTGAAGTGGTGGTATTTTGCATAAATTATGCTGCTGTCACTATATTCTCTTTTGACTCAACTGACTGCAGTTGCCCAAGTGGTTTTTGCCATTTGAAGTGCTGGCACAAGATTCTACAAAAGCAGCACTCAGATAACAGAAAAGCAAGAATAGGGTCTTGCTCAGGGAAAATCCAAAAAACAGTTGGCATCAAAAAAAACTCAGTGCATCTGTGGATGGAAAAGCTGTGTTTTATTATTACTCTAGGAAAAGCAACAAATCATTTAACCACACAACTGCAAGTCCATGGCAATTCAACTTAGAAAATGCATCTGATTATATAACTGCACACTGGACACCAGCAGTTTTTCTTTACTCAGTTAAAGCCTGAAATCTGAATTCCAGATAAATTTAAACAATAGGTTACATTCTGCATAATGTCCTTCCTTCCTGCATCAGCACTCCTGCAGAAGACAAACTCTGTTATAGAAGTTAAAATATTTTAAGTTATTAAACATTATAAAGCCACTACTTCACATTAAGATTTTATCAAACTCTTCTTGTGAAATATCCAGAGTGTTTCTATGAAACATTATGCAGCTTGAATTTTTACTTCTTTTTTTAAAATGAAGACCAAGACCTTGAATTAAGTTCCAGTGTTTCAATGTTTTACAGGAATGCAATGACTCTAGTCTGTGGCAAAGAACTACTTGATGTGCTACATTAAAAATTATGGGAACCATAATCAGACCTAAATATATTAACAACAAGCTACCTTGTTTGTCTCCAGGAAAAATTAAGATTATAAAGTCATGCTAGAATTGTAGTATGTTACACTAATCTACTTCTGACAATGCATTCCAGTTTTTCTCATCTTTGAAATCTCTTGAACACCTCATTGTTTTTCTGTCTTCATGCATTCCTGCTTCATTTTCTATCCTGGGATAATAGCTCTTCTATTTTACTGTCTGAACTAATTATCACTTCTCTCTTCTTGCTTGCTTGTTTTTATAATTATCAGTTTGGTCTTACAGTCTCTTTTTCCCAAAGTGTCTCCAAAGTTGATGAAAGCTGGAAACATCAATCCTTTAAAAATCTCAGTCTGGTTTAATGCCTTGCTTCAGGCAGACTAAAGATTTGGTATTCATACTGTAAGCATTCCCTCTATGCTCATCCCTCTAAAGAGAGCCTCTGTTTTTATTGGTTCTGGAGGCTTGTTTGGGGGAAAAACAGGTATCTGTAAGAGGGGTAGAGTAAATCCTGAATCCAGGAAGAGCTGTTGTTGATACAGATTTGATTCAGCTTGGCTTTTTGCTTTGATGCTTGAGCTGCCCTTATCCTAAAGCTTTCTGGTATCTGCAAGAGCCCATTAAGTTTAGAACTGCATACCTGAAGTATTTGTAACATTGGTTACAGTAAATAGTCTGGAAGTAGAATTTAGGGAGGTAACATTTATTTTGGTCTACAAACATTTTGTGAGGTGTCAATTTTGTTTATAATGTAGAGACTTTGGACTACATTTCAGCTTTTGAGTGGGCAGTTTCTACCGGCAGCCACATTCAATTAGTTCATGTTAATGATTTAATGATATTCAGCTGCAGCTTTAATAAATTGTTTTATTTTGTTGTTCGGGTTTTGGTTTGTTGGGGTTTTTTTGTTTGTTTTTAGAAAGCCTGCTCAGCTGCTAGGGAGTTACTAAACAAACACCAATACATATTTGGCTTGGAATATGGCTGAGAACATACTTGGCTATCAAGATAGTAGTTAGCCAAATATTGTAGAATGCACTATTAAAAAACAAAACCAACTGCCTTTTGCTGATTTTTAGTCATTGCAGTGTTCACATTTCTTAAAGGCCCCAGCCAAATTAATACACTTAAATACTTATTTTGGAATTTCAGGCTTAAATTTTATCCAGATATCACTTGACTTGAATTACTAATACTAAAGGTTACCATAACTCATTAGGTTCAGGCAAGCTACTGAATCTGCACAGTTTTTTTGAAAACACCCTTCACAGGTTTGGGTTTTTTGTTTGTTTTTCGGTGAATTTTGGTAGTGGGTTTTTTGTTTGTTGTTGTTTGGGTTTTTTTTGTGGTGAGAGTTAAATAAATTTTGCTTTTAAATTCTTCTTTTTAAAAAATTTTACTGTGAAGTGTATTTGGATTCAGCATACAGGGAACATAAACTTTGCAGTTTCTTGTCTGTTTGGATTACTAAGTAAGTGTTAAGACAAATGTAAATGCTGTTCTAAACTGAAAATTCTTGATTTTTCTGCTATGGCAGACTTTAAACATAAAATACAAATACATGTTAGGCTAAAATATTTTCTAGGCTGTGTTTTCCACCTTTTCATTCTTGGCCAATTTTGAATTCCTCTCTTTCCATTTATTTAGTTCTAATTAGTATGTCTTCAGCCTGTGGTTTCGTTACAGACTACAGTCAAAGATTTAACATATTAAGAATTTCCCAGCTCTTGAAAGTGTGGTACTGTTGACTGTTTGTCTTTATTTTGTGCCTTTGCTTTGCTGGAACTTTCGTAACGGCTAAGGACAGGTTTACTTTCTTTGGAATCTTTTGCTAGAGCTGGTTATGAACTGTGTGTATAGATTTGCTTTATTAAGTGCTTTTCATATGCAGACTACACCCAACTTAATCATGCAGCTATAGTTTACATTATTTTTCTTTCAGTGGGTAATCATAAGAGTAGAAGTAACTTTTTGGAGTCAATGAAATGACAAGATACCTGTTTGGTGGAACAGTCTCTTAGTTACCTAATACTGATCATTGGCTATATATTCATTATCATAGTGGAAAAGCTCCACTTTGGAAAGAAAGTATTTTTAGGGGAAAAATAAATAAGCTTGCATTGTTAAAGTGATCAAAGATTGCATACAACATAAAATGCAAGTATTGTTTTTTACAGAATGAGGTAGTTGTAGTGACTGCACATATGGCTTACTGTTCTGGTTATACGGCTGTTCTGGTTATATACTGTTCTGGTATATGGCTGGTGTGTAACTGATTTATAACTTGAATTCAAGTAGCAAGCATTATCGCACAGCTCAAATAAATTATATGTTTTTTCCAGTGCTGATGTGATTCTTAACTAATTCTGAGTATTTTTGTTTCTAAAGGATCAGTTTGATAATTTGGACAAGCATACGCAGTGGGGCATTGACTTCCTGGAGAAATATGCAAAATTTGTAAAAGAAAGGATAGAAATTGAGCAAAACTATGCAAAACAACTGAGGTAAGGATTTTTTTCTTCTTGAAAGATTCTGAGCAATTACTTGAAAATACTGTATCAGATGATGGGCAACTATGTGATGTTGTTAATGGCCATTTTTCATTTACAGAGTGAGTAAGATCACTAGTTTTTTTTCATGATAGAGAAGCTTTTCTTTACCAGTCCAAACCAGAAAATTATATTTGGGGGTGTACTTGCTTGCTCTTTTGCCTTCTTACATCCTTCTCTTCCCTCCTACCCTTCAAATTTTTGAACTCAAAAGAATTAGGGCTTAAATTTTAAGATTCAGAACAAAACAATTGTGTATTTTTCCACTGACTATGAGCATGTTTGTTGCAAAGTGTATTATCCATATCTACATTTTTTTATGTGTGTGTTTGTCTTCAAGCCTCTGCTGCTAATTGATTTCTCAGGCTGAACTGGCAAGAGCTACACTACATTGTGTTAAGAAATCTGAATATAGTTGAGTAGAACTTGAGAAAGCAGATCTTCCTGTCCTTAAAGCACACCCTTTCCATAGCTGGTCTTGTCCCTTTGGGTGAGACTGCAATCTAACCACCCTTTTGTCTTACCTCTCCAGTTTACTTGGTGTTGTTGCCAAGCATAAGATCTTTTAGGTCCAGTAGGAATTTCCTCTCAGGGATTGTACAAGGATCATACAAGAGAAGGAGTAGTAGTAATGAAATGGCACAGAAGCACATCCTTCAGAATAAAGTAGGATTGATTTACAAGGTGCACAATGTAGTGCTTGAGAAACAAGATTTGAAGTAGGACACGCTTCTGAACTTGGCTTTTACCATAATCTTTGCTGTTCTGAATTTGTTTGGGGATTTGGCTGGAGCTGCTGCCTGTTGCCTTGTCAGACTGAAACTGATAGCAGGTTCTCTCTGGTGTCTTCCATCGTCTCATCACTGGCAAACTAGGTTGTCACCAGATACAGAGTTGAGAAATCCTTCCTCATAAATGCAGTAGTGAGGTTTACAGCTGAGGGAATGGGTGTTCTCTGTCTAGGCTGCTCATTTCCTTTGTGACTTCTTCATCAGTTTCTTCTGATTCAGTTGTCTATATTCATCTAACATAAACCCACACTACTTTGCTGAACAATTTTTTTCTTAAAAGAAAAGAAAGAAATACCACTTTTCCAAAGCTGGTGTGGAAGAACTTTATGAGGTAAAGTTTGAAGCATGCACTGTACCAGTTTGCAGCCCAGTTTTGATTTGATTTCACTTGTCTGTTTAAAAATGGAAGTGCGTTTTATTTGCACAGATCTATCCAGATCTTTTCCTTCGATAGTATGAACAAATGCCATTTTGCTTAATTATGTATTTAAAGGTTCATTCCACAGCTAGAAGGTTGAAATGCTGTGTTTTTACTGCAGGATTTGCCTAAAACTAGGAAATTTTCTCTATTCATCTGTTTACTCTTTTGGGTGAAATTGTTGATTTTTCTCAGTGTCTTTCAAAACTGAAAAAGTTATGTCGAGTACCCCTTCTGTCAGATGTCTGGACTGACTGTCCATGTGCAGTAAGTATGACAGTTTTGGGGAGCACAGGTCTTGCTGCTCACATGTTGTACAGTGTATGCATGCGCTTCCTGCCTGCTGCCAAGGAGGGTCTGGACAGCACACTCACAAGAGGTTGACTGATTTTCTGCCAGTAGACCAGTTCCTGAAGTTACTCTTTGATATTCTTACTTGCATAGTGCTTGGGAGAGAACTGATTATTAGCAGTGAACCATCTTGAGATTTCAACTTGATTTCAGCCATCGTTGGTCTTGAGGACACTCACTGTTTTTAACTATGTAAAACATCTGTTAGGTCTCAGGGGAGACTGAGATTAAGGAAAACTTTCACCTCCAGAAGTTAGTCATCCTGCTGCTTGCTCCTGAGATGTTCTGAGATAGGATCTTGGGGATGGACTATGTTTATGGTGAATTTTAATAATTGTAGCATATGGCCTGTGAGGTAGATGTTAATATGTCTGATTGAAATTTCTAGTTTATAGTATTTTTTCCCCCTTTCATAATGAATAGGATTTCAGAAATAGTGTTGAACATCTCTTCATAATGACCTTTATAACTGAGATTTATTGTGCCCTTGTTCAGTAGATGTATAAACTGTATAGTGAGAGGTTACCTCTTGGAAGTTCTATGGCTCTCTTAGTGCTTGGATGGGAGATGAAGAGGAAAAACAAGTTTAGTGAGGGAGATAATGCCATTGATGTATGGTGGTATTTCTTTTCTGTCATGGTTTCAGTCTGGGCCAAGAACATGGTTGAGATTGTTGATGGATCGTATTCTCATAAACCAAGAGATGAAAATGTGAGTGAATTTTTCATAGCAGTTGTTATAAATTAGAGTCAGTGTCCTGGCAGAAACTCACATTCACTTGGTGTATACCCTTGCATTTTGATAACCTATCTGTATATTTATTTTTTTTTTTGTACTGTCACAACTTAATGATGAGACTTTCCAAGTGCAGCAGTGCTTCTGATTCTTCTTGGAGGTGACAAGTGATGCATGTACTGCATATGAGGAACTGTTTGATTGAACTGACTGTATTCTTACTGTACACAGTTATTGTAGTTTATGGTTGCTGAGTAGATCCAGAAACTATAGCCTGTGGGAATCCTGTCCCGATGCTGGATTTAGGTTGTTAGTCATTCCTTGCTGTTCTTTGATACTGAGGAAAAATATAAGAAAAGTTGAAACTATTGAAACCTCAAATGTCTGCAGAGGAAAAAAAACCAAACAACCCTGTCTGTAAAGCTTGCCTTGTCTTTGTCTGCAGTATATTTTGTCATAACAAAATGGAACTACAATTTTATATTTTGGGGGCATTTTTATGTAATATAAAGGAAAACCATGTTTTGTGTAGTTTAGGTATCAGCTACAGTATTGTAGTACCCCCAATAATTGTGAAATTTATTATAAGCTGTTACTGAGTTGTGGGAATGTGAATCGGAACATGTGTATTGCAATATGGATTGCAGATGAAGACATTTCATTTTTGTATGATTCTTTAATTTGTTCTTATTTTATAATTGTCAAGAAATGGATTTAGTATGTGCCAAATTACTGGGTTCTTGGCTGAACTTTGTAATTCAATTCTCAGAGCTTGTTCTTTTGTCAGCATTGTTGCTTAAAAGGGGTAAGGTGAAGGTGTGTTTTGTTTAATTCCACATTGCATTCAATAATTCTGGAGATTCACTCCCTTTTTATTCTGTCTGAATCATTATTATACTTGACAAGACAGAGGAGTTCCACTTCTGTGATGGTTAGGCAGTAATAAAAGTTATACCTGCGGTTACAGATGAATCTGCTACCCTGCAGAACGAGATTTCTGAATTTGATCGGCTTCTCTATTATCAGCTTAAAGAAAATAGCAATGATTTCTCATGAAGTGTTTGAGTGTTTCATTTTAAAGCTGTATGTTGTGATCTCTGGAGATGTCTAGTTAATCTAAGCACATATAATTTTCACGTTCCTTCTGCATACCACTGTATGTAAGTGGTTTTTATTTCTCCTAGCTATAATATTAGTATCTGTGTAGTGACCACATTTTTATATCCAGAATCTTGGAAATGTTATTTAAAATGAGTGTAAGCTCAAATGTAAAGTTGTGGACACAAATTATCACCATATGTGTTCATTTATCAAATCTGTGTTTGGCCTTGAGAGTTTCAAGAGTTATTACCCATACATGGTTATAGCAGGTGTGTTATATAGTGATTTTTTGTGAACTAAACCATGCAATTTCGTGGTGATTCCAAGGCTATTCCACTCAAATTTGACGTTAAAATTTTCAATGATTCATCTCTGATGATGTTAGTAAATAGAGCTCATTATTACTGTTTTCACTCAGATCATAATATTTATATGCAATCACTGAAGCCTTCAGAACCCCACTGAAAGTATTGCTTGATATATAAATATGAAATGCCTTTAAGTACTGCATTTTTAAAGTAAGTTATGAAAACACACTTCCAAGTTTGTTCCCAACCCCTACTTGACTGGGGTAGTACTTCTCTTCAAAATCAGTAATGTAGTCCACGCTGCCATCTCTGATGTTGACCTGAGACCAATTTATAGTGAGAAGAGAGGTTGATAAAAATTACGTGAGCAGCACATGAAGCACAAAGGTTGAGGATAAGCACTTTGATTAAAATTGTATGTCTTGCCTGATTTTGTTTTGTGTGAAAAAGGATTTGTTACTTGCTGTGAAATGACAAAATCTCCCAGGGAAAGGAAAAGAGCTGTAGTAGAGTTAACAGTTTCAGTTTTTCTGTTTTATGAAAAAAACCCAGCAATTTTAAAAACAATAAAAATTGCAACCAATTGAAGGCAGGAACATTTGTCTGCTGTTTTTCAAGTCTGACAACATGTATCCTGTTGAATTTCAAGAATTTTCTAAGACCTCACCGTCAGAAAACCAATATTGTAAGTCAAGACACAATTCTGTGCTGGAAAAAAAGGTCTGCGTGGAAGCATAAAGCAAAGGTTGACGTAGAGGAAGATAAGAATTTTTAAATTCACTGGATGTTTTATCCTCTCCCCTGTCTAAATTCATGTGGCTCATTCATCACAGGATTTGGGACATTTGTAGCAATCTATGTAACTGCAAATACTCTGCAGTTGTTTGAGCAGTGTATTTCTGTGTCATTTATGCTCTGGAGTAGAATAGGTGATGCAATTTGTATGTTTTTCTTTAGTGCTGTTCTTGCATTGTATGATAAGCAAATTATTTCCTAAAAGTGTTCTCAGAAGTTAGACTCTGCTGTGTGAAGTGCTGGTCCCATGTATCATCTTTCAGATATTTTCTTTGTTCCTAAAACCCTGATAGTTACAATGATGTTAGTAGGGCAAAAGGTAATATGTTTTCTGGAAAGAGATACTTCTTCTGCTCTGGAAATATCATTATTGAGGATTTGGAGATTCTGTGGTTAAAACCTTCAACATGAATGTATACCCAAAGCTTAATCCAGACATGGAATTCTGCATTCAGGGCTATGGCATACAGTGTATGCTATCTAGATGTTTCTTTTTTCTTGTCTGCTTGCTGTTGCATGTGTGAAAAGGATGTTAAATAAAAAACTCATTTTTTTGTGTCTAGTCACTAGACCTTTGGTTTAGGTCAAAGTGACTTGAAGATGACAGATTTCTGCCTTGTGTTATCTAAAGGACCCTTATAAGATGACAGATGGAATAGTTTCTTCCTTGAAAGTAATTAAAAAGAAATAATCTTTTCAGGCAGTTTTCTATATGTATGTCTTCTCAAAAGAGACTCTAAATTCCATCTTTTTTTTTTTTTCATTCTTCCTTAATAGGAATTTGGTTAAGAAGTACTGTCCTAAGCGTTCACCCAAAGATGAGGAACCCAGGTAAAAATGTGCATTTCAACTTCATATATGAGAAATGAGGACTACAGTACACTTGTACACTCTCCCCTTTTATAGGTTTTGGTTGGGTTTGTTTGGTTTTTTCTATCACTATGGTTTTTGTTTGGTTTTCTGGTGTTTTGTGGTTTTATTGCTGGGTGTGTGTGTTGGTAATTTTGTTCAGGGTTTTTGGTGGGTTTTTTTGTGGTTAGTGTTTTTTTCTAAGATAAAGGATTAAATTGGCTAACACAACAAAAGAATTGTGCTTGGCTTCTTAGAGTTCTGTTTCACTTAAGCATAAAACCTGAGTTTACTTCTATTAGTATTTTAAAGTAGTAAACATGGCAGGTTGTATGTGCTCCATTCCAAGTTAATCTATAGCTAACAGAAACTTTGAAAGCAGAAGTTTTGTATGCTATGTACAGTCTAGGATTAATTTTTTGTAATATAAAAAACACTGATTATTTTTCTAATAGAAAAGCAATGATGTCCTTAGGCTATGGAGTTTTTTTGCTTAGTTCAGTAGAGCTTTTCAGTGCATTTGTACAGCAATACAAATGTCGCTATACGTTTCTATACTGGGGCTTGAGTGTACACAAAATGGTTATGTTTTTGGCAAGAAGAGCTCTTAAAACCACTGACTTTGACTCGAGAGAGTAAGTGAATGTCTTAACTGTGGAGGTGCAATTTGTGCTAAGCAACTTTATGATTATTTAGCAGAGAGGTGCTCGTTTTGCTGTCCATAGTAATTTTTTAATTAGAAAATTAATTCCTTTTTTTCTTTAGTGATAACTCCTAGAAAGAAAAGAACGTGAGCAAGTTTCAGATTGCAGCCCAGAGCACATGCTGTGCATAGAGTGCCTGGGATTTTCTTTAGCTCTTTTAACTAAAGATCCTGTACCACAGGGAATGGGATTTCTGGTGTAGGATGGCATTTGAATTCCCCAGAGCCAAGCCTATGGAGATGGCAGTATTTCACAGTTAAGAGAGAAAGATGTATTTTTTTTAATGTGGTGCTTGTTTGTGTTTTTTCCTTTCTTCCCTTCCACACACACTTTTCTACCCTTTGCCCCTCCTCTTCCCCCCTTTTTAGTGCCAGCCATAGTGGCACCTTACTTCCAGCCAAGAGGTGGGCAGGCAAAGAGGCAGCTGACTCCAGAGCTGATAGCAAACTTGTTCTGAGTGGTATGATTGGCATGTTCCAAGTCCTCAAGACTTCCAAGCACATCATCTCTGCAGCAAGTTCAGCCTCCAAGCCTAGGGATGTATGTATCCATTCCCAAGCTCAGGCCTCTCAGTTGACAGCTTAGGAGATACCACTATACTACAGGGCTTTCCAGGTAGTATTCTTCTTTCTTTTCCATCCACAAAAATCCATATTCTTATAAAATGTGTTTGAAGAGACATTGCAACATGCAGTACACGCTAGGCTTAATATAGGCTTTCCCAACTTGCATTTCTCCTATAATTCAGTAAGCATTAAGATAAGGTTTATTGTAACAAATTTATGATTTTTTTTTAAAAAATTGATTCAGGAGTACAGACTATGCAAAAAAACCACAACTGTCTCACTTTTTGTACTCGTGTGTTTGTGTGCTTTCTGTCAGGTTCACTTCGTGTATTGCCTTTTTTAACATCCTTAATGAATTGAATGACTATGCAGGACAACGAGAAGTAGTTGCAGAAGAAATGGGACACAGAGTCTATGGAGAATTGATGAGATATTCTCATGATCTAAAAACTGAGAGAAAAATGGTAATTTCTGTGGTTTTATGTGATAACAGTTAGCAAAATGGGTATGTCTTCTCATGAATTGATGTATTTATTTACCCAATTCCAGGAATTTGGCAATCAGTAGGTTTTGTAATACCTGCATAAAACGAAAGTTATTCTGTGTTTTTTGTACTGATTTACAACAGTTATTAAAACTAAGCTCTTGGGCAATAGTGGTTACTAGTAACTTTTTTGCCAGTGTAATTTTCTCTTTGATACTGTTCTAACATCATCAGTAATGTATTCCAAAAGTACTGGTAATTTCTGGGCGAACCTGCACACCGAAGCCTTGTCAGTTAGGGCAGGGACTAATGGTAGTAGTGCTAAAATATGTAAATTAAACTTACCTGTGATGTTTTTAGCATCTTCAGGAAGGGCGAAAGGCTCAACAGTATCTGGACATGTGCTGGAAACAGATGGATAACGTGAGTTTGTGTTTCGATTTGGTCCATTTTTTTCTCCTGTCAAATGTACAGACTAATGGAACTGTTGTCATCTGTCTTGCTTAGGCTTTAACATTTAGCTGTATTAATGAATGTCCAGATCAGACCTACTAACATCCAAAATACAGTTCAATGGATTTATGGTTCCCTGTTGAAAAAAAAAAACCAACATCTCGTGTGTAGGTTTGAATGAAGCCTTGTTTTTTATCCAGCATACAGGAATCTGTTTTGAATCACAATATCACAGTATCACCAAGGTTGGAAGAGACCTCAAAGATCATCAAGTCCAACCTGTCATCACAGACCTCATGACCACAGCACCAAGTGCCACGACCACGTCCATGTGGTTATATACACTTCTTTGGTTGCTTTTCCGTGGATTTTTTTGTTTAGAGAGTACTTAATAATGATAATTTATTAATATGAATGTGAAATCTTAAATCACTGTATTTAACTTGAGTTTGTAGGTTTGTTACATGAGGTCTATTCAAGAGTACCACTTTGGACCTATTATAGTTTCAGGAGGTAGAATTACTTTTTAACAGAGAAATGCAGGAATCAAATGTCTCTGGAAAAAAAGATTATAAGATCCTTTTTCTTGAGAGAATTTGATTTATGGATGAGAAAATGTAAAATTCAACCAGGTGTTCTCAAGATGCATTCTAATATGCTCGCTGGTCTTAGAAATCTATTATATATCATTGGTCCAGATTATCATGAAGCAATACTGAAGAGCTGAATTTCTATTTTCTTGTTGTGGACCCAGATAATCAGTGTCTTGCTTCAGTATCATATGAAACAGTTTAAGTCATCGTGAGAAGATCAGTGTGGTAGTTTTTACATGCTATCACCCTTCACCAAGATAATTCCCACACTTCATCTAAAACAGTTGCGATGCAGTGTACTGTATTTACTTGAATGCAAAGTGAATCTTTTAAATGCATATAGGCATTAATGGACGTTTACCTCAACTACCTTCAATTCCACTGAAGCAGGAGAGCAGTACTCACACACACAATCTCCTTTAACTAGTTTATTTCTAGAGATACTAACTTTTTGAGATGCAGATTTTCCTACAGCTCTTGTCTTGACAACAGCTGGATAATTTGAAGATCAAGTAGATTGAATCCTGCTGTCTGAGCTGCTAACATCTAGGCTAGTTTATATGAATGCTGATGATACTGGATGGATGTGTTAAGATCTTATAATGTAGACAAGTCCTTCAGATTACCTTAAAAATAAGGTAGTTGAATTTATCCAATTAATTGATAGGAGGGAACTTGAAAATTTTGTTCATACAAGTCCAGATTTAAGTTTTCTGGCCCCCTAGCTTTTATTTAGGTTATTGTAGTCAGGCTAGAAAGTGGGCTTGTTTCTATATAATTAGCTGTGGATCTTTAATTCTTTTGGGTTTTGTAGCAAAACTGCAGTTGTTTCCTTGCTAGTGCTTCAAGGTGAGACTTGGTTGCTGTGTGAACAATGCCTTAAAGGTGCCTAGTTAATGTAAGATAGTTAAATGGAGCTTTGATATTTAGAATTCAGAAATACTGTATTGTATCCCCAAAATGGGGTAGTGGTCACAGTAAGTTGTGGCTTTTGTAGAGCAAAAAGAAATTTGAGAGAGAATGCAGAGAAGCAGAGAAGGCACAGCAAAGCTACGAAAGACTGGACAACGACACTAATGCGACAAAGGCTGACGTCGAGAAGGTGAGAGTGGCGCCATTTATTTCTTTACTCTCCATTATAAAACATATTTTATTTCCATGTTTATTGTCACTACTGGAACACAGATATTTGAGTGTATAAATTGTGAATAAAATGCACTTTTCTATTATGTGCAAAATCAAAGTTGCCGTAAAATATATGACAGCACAGAGAGGGAGTATATTTTCATTAGTGTTAAAATGATGCTCTTGAGATGATGACTGTCTTCCTTAGACTGGCAGGCTTGCTACTGAGTATCATATGTATGTGTTCATATCATATGTGTGTATCATATGTATGTGTTCAGTCACTTCCATGATTTTTACAATACACATTTAAGCAATGTGGCAAAGGGACCTCTCTCTGTGTCTGTAGACCATTGGTATGTATCAAGTCTCACATTCATTGTATTTCAGTTATAAGACTGTCAGTTTTGATTAGTTGTGATTAGTTGGGGGTTTTTGCCTGGCTGGTAAAATAAATCAAAATAGTGCTGTATGTCATTGAAAAGAACAAGACATGTTTGAACTAGTGAGTCTTTCCTACTAGGCTAAGCAACAGTTAAACCTGCGCACACATATGGCTGATGAAAACAAAAACGAGTATGCTGCACAACTACAGAATTTTAATGGAGAACAGCACAAACACTACTACATTGTCATTCCTCAGATTTATAAGGTAAAATAATTAACAGAGAAAATACATCTGATCTTCTAGGGCAGTTTTTAAAGATATTTTAAAGACTAAGATTTTAAAACTTGAAACTTAAATTTATTTTAGTGGATAATTTTATCAAGAGGTCAGCATAATCTTGATACCATCTGCGTTTTATCGTGAGACTTACTGCTTACAGTAATTATGCTCAGACTTTTAATGAAAATAATCTCTTACATTTTCTGTGGGGAAAATATTTACACAGTCTGTATTTTATAAACTAAGTACTGATGAAGAGTTGTGGCAAAATAAGCATTTTAGACATCTGGGTGAGAGCAAACTAGAACAATCATTCTAACAAGGTTTGATCACTAGTTCTGACACTTAAGTGTATAAATGCTCTGGCAGATGAAGCAAAGCATATAGCTCATTGTGACTGTGGTTTAATGTATCTCATGTACAGGTATGAACTAGGTGAATTGAAGGCAGAAGTACTTCCCCACCACCACCACTTGGCTTATTGAAGAATGTTGTAATATTTAAACTGTTAAACAGCACTGCAGTAGATCTGGCATTAGCACACTAATGGAAGAATTGCAGTCAACTCTCGGGAGAAACAGTTTGATCGTCTTTGTAGCTTGGACCAGGGTTTTGGTTTACTGCCTTTATTTCTCTAGGGCAAAAATCTCTTATTATGGTAAAATATTACTTACGGTTTTTTGAAATCTCCAGTAAGTGTGGAGAGGCCTAGTCCTGCTTTCTCTTGGGAGTACATTTTTATCATTTCCGTGATATTTATTGGAAAGTATAAAAGTAAAAGCAAGATAGAGATCTTTATCGCCAAAGAAATTATTTGGAACTAGGAGAGGAGAGATGTAGAAATGAGTATGATTTCTTTACTGCAGTTTTCATTTCTGCATAAAATAAATATTTTAAACTAAGTAGGTGGCTGTAGACACTGTACACATGCTTTAAAAAAGAACAAGGAAAAGAAAATCCAGTCCTTTTATTTTAAAAAAATGATGTAAAGCATATCAACTTCATGATTCCTTTTCTGGGCATCTTAAGACTGTATCGGAAAAGGCTTGATTATTTAAATTTGCTTTATTAAGCAAATAAAAGCACTGGGAAAGCACAGCAATTCTGCACTGTGCTTGTGACCACACTTTTGAAATAGATCAGGATTGGGGGACAAAAAACCTGCAGACAAAAACTTTATTTTATCTTGCTTTGTGCTTGCAGCAACTTCAAGAAATGGATGAAAGGAGGACTATCAAACTCAGCGAATGTTACAAAGGCTTTGCTGACTCCGAGCGCAAGGTTATTCCGATAATCTCTAAATGTTTAGAAGGGATGATCCTAGCAGCAAAATCTGTTGATGAACACAGAGTAAGTAGAGTTGAGTGACTTGTTAAATGTGCCTGAGCAATTTAACTGATATGGAAGCTGTGGAAAGGAGAAAGGCAGACTTAGCCCAGACGTCTATCTTTCTGTTGTCAAATGTTTATCTGCTTGAGAGGTGTTGTGACTTCAGTTTTAGCCTAAATGGTCACTTCCACTTTCAGTCTCTGTTCTGTTCCTGGTTTATTGCTTTCTTGTGATCTGAAGGTCTTTGACAGTTTCTCACTGTATGTGACTTGGGACATACTGTTTTGTTTGTCCTGAAACATCCTAGAATAGCAGTGTGGTTGGTATTTTCTGCAGTGCGTAGCATTAATCTCAGTGTGTTCCATTAACAAAGTATTGGTTTGTGTCTTGTTTGATTGCAGCTCCTGGCACTTACTCCTTCTAATACAGGTTATTGTCTGTAACATCATACTACATCTAGTTTGTAAAAGTTATTGTCATTTCAGTGCTGATGTTGAAGGATTAGAAGGTGGAGTAGTTGGCCCTATAGCATGTCCTGTTTTATTCTACAAGGGTTATCACAAGTTTATTTGCCGGATTCTGAATAGTGGGGTGTGCTTTGGTTTATACTCATGGTAATACTGCTGAGAAAAAAGGAACCTATCTTTAACTTGATCTATCCAGAAGCATGAATTCTGAGCTCTCTTTTCTATCTGTGCATCTCTTCAAATAAAGGGAAAATGTATGTCTCTGTTTATTTCTGTCTCTGGTTCTTGATGGATTTGCTTGGTTTGTTTTTTAAACTCCTTAATGTCCTATGTTTAGGACTCTCAACTAGTGATAGACTGCTTCAAATCCGGTTTTGAACCTCCTGGAGATTTTCCATTTGAAGATTACAGCCAGAATATTTACAGAACTATCTCTGATGGAACCATCAGTACACCAAAGCAGGAAGGAATGAGAAATGATTCAAAAACTACAGTGGGAAAGGCTAAAGGAAAGCTGTGGCTATTTGGAAAGAAGCCAAAGGTAACAATTAAGAAATTACTATTTGTAAAATGAAAATGTGAAGGCCTAGAGTGCATGGAAGCAGTAATTTTTTTTACATTAAAATAACTCTCCCCTTGCCTACCACTGCCTTTTAAAATCTTTATAAGTAGAAGTAGATCTGAAGGTTTGATTATGGATACTACCATACTACAAATCAGGTTCTCAGTGGGGGGAAGATTTGTGTCTGGGAATGTTTCAAATAATTATTTGATAGCAGTAGCTTCCCATGTCAGAGTTTCCGTAAAGACTCTCTGCAGTTGCATAGAAAAAGTGATAGATAATTTTGCATGTAAAAATAAGGGGAGGGAAGAATATGCTTTGGAATTGGGCAGAATTCAGAACCCCTTCCTAAACGCTGCGTTTTATTGCTGTCTGTATATGGAGATGCTACATAGTTTTATGTCTGCTGCTAATTTTGTAAACTTTTGAGGTTTATCTACCTCAGGACTAAAGCATATGTTTGAAGATCCACACAGGTATTGGCCCAGAAGAAATACTACTATGAAATAAGGAAAAATATTCCTTATTCAAAAACAATGTAAAGCAGAGAAATGACTTGAGTTTCAGTTAACAGTTCCTGTGCCCTGTGCACGGCACAATGCATGCATTAGCTATATAAGTGAATGATGAAGCATATATATATTTAAATGTTATGCTAGGTCTTCATTTAATATTGGAGTGTATCTGTGAGTAATTTTAGTTATTCCTACAAGTTTCTATGAGGTTATTTTAATGCTCCAAGTTAGTTTCTGCCATTTATTATAGGAAACTATTCTTAGAGCTTGTCAGTGGTAGGATTTATTTTCCACTTAATAGGATTCCAAGAAAACAGATCTTTACAGAAAGGATATACCTCATTCTTCTTCAGTGTATTACTTATCTGCAGCTGTGTTACAAAGTGAAAATGGATTGTATAATTAATGATTGATGATAGTTCAAATGCATTCATGCATTAGTGTATTTGTTGCATTTGGCTGCAGAGGTGAGTGAGATTCAGTCTGTTCTGCAATTGGATCATGATTGCCAGTTTGACCACAAAACATCTTTCCAAGGATTTTGGAGAGGGAAGCTATGAAAATCTGTATTGGTTTAGTCTGGACCTTGGCATTTACTGTAGTTATAAGAAGTAACTTGATAAGATGAGGGCTGAAGAAAGCTGACGGCACTTTCCCTACTCTTTATTCTCCCCAGTTTGTTCAATTTGTATGTAGCATTTAGGGAGTCAGCCTTACTGTTGCCTGTACAGAATCACAGATATACACATGTGTACATACTGCATGCATTTCTTCCTTGAGGACCTGGAGGAAATGGAAGATTATGTCCCTTTGTTTTTTCAGCTGTTTTGGGAAAGGATGGAGGGGCCATCTACAGCACCTGGGAGCAGAATTCTTACCAGGAAATACAAATTTAATTCCAGATACTATTTATGAGTTTTAAAATATATTCTTAAATTAGCTAATATAAAAAACGTGCTAATTATTGTACCCGGAGAATTCATGGTAGCCTTTGATCATTCATTTAGCTGAAACTACGTCTGGTCTTGACTTCCAGATATGCATTTACCCAATTTGGATGTAGTTAAAGACACAAAATTTTTAAAAAAAAAACCCATGAGTTGTGCTGCAGAGCAAATTGTACACAAAAGTTGAATTGAGAAAAAGTACCAGAGGTCTGAGAGAGAAAAAAATGAGAAGAAATTTGAAAAAAGGAAAAGGGAGAAAGTAGAGGAAGTTCTGGTGATATTAAGAATGCCATGAAGCCATCATGTCAGCCCAGCTTGACTACAGAGCTGGAGCATAAGTTTTGTATGTCATTCTTCATAGATGTACCCAATAGTTCTGGTTTTGTTTACTGGGTAGGGTACATCAAAATGTACAATGAGCAGGAATGCAGAAGCTTCGAGAATGGCTGTAACTAAAGTTGGGCAAAGCAGAACTTCCTGTTTAAGACAAAAATCAGGCATCTGTTGGAAGTGTTGAGTCTGGAGCTTTTTCATATGTTCCTTCATTCTCTGCACCAACCTTTAACTGAAGAACAATTCATGTCAGAAACCTTTAAAAATCAATGCAGTTGTAGTGTAAATGTGTCTGGAATGTTACAAGCTGTTTCTGTGTTGGATGGAAATTCTATTTTTGTAAGACAGAATTTTCATTTTAAAGTCACTTTGAACATTTGGCTTATTTATTGCTTTCTTTATTTCCACATTAGCCACAATCCCCACCCCTAACCCCTGCTAGTTTATATACATCCAGTACTCCTAATGGGTCCCAGTATCCCATATTCTCCATTGAACCAGTGCATTATTGCATGAGTGACATAAAAACAGGGAAGCCCAGAATTCCTTCTTTCAGAAGCCTCAAAAGAGGGGTAAGTTTGATAACAAGTTCAAATGCATGATGGGCTATGAACAGTGTGTTTGTGATGTGGCTTTTGTAATGCTCTTCACCCTCATTATAAGGCTTACTTTGTTCAAAGCAACACTTCAGCAATAGGTCACTGTTAGGATACTTTGTTTCGTGTTATACAGAACTTACCAACAGGTTAAAAGTAAAACAAAATGGAAATGGTCTTCACCGCATTCCAAATACTTGTGCCTGAAAGGAAGGTGTTATAAAGAGGGTGCTCAGCATGCGTTTGATACTTTTCTTCATTGTTGTTCACATTCACAAATGTTTTCCTACCATCATGTAATGTATTTTTGCAGTAATTTATCATTGGGTATATCACCACAGAAAATAGTCAACAGGTCAGATGTCTTACTTGCTTTTAATTGAAATAACAGTACTTGATTATGTCACTGAACCAGGAAGGGAGACAGTAATTTCTTTTGTGTGCTAATGCTACAGCACATGGTGCTCGCAGATTCCAAAAACGCTGATTTTTGAAAGATTACATTTTGATGCATTTGCTGATTAATAAATGGTTCTTGTTTGTCCAAGGTTCCTTTCAGTAAAAATAGTGAAAAATTGCTACAGAATACATTGTTCTGAGAGTTACCAGTTTATAGTGCCTCTAATTTGTAGTGCTTATTCTGTAAACAGAATTTGTTTGGAAGTCAACAACAGGAAAACCTTAAGTGGTTTCCTCATAACGTTTATGGTGCTAGTGATAAATGTACTGGCACTTTATTGTTAAATGTCAGCAAAGCATAGGCTGCCCACTGTATGTATATTTTTGTGATACCTGCTGATCCAAGTAATGACAGAATATGATGCATTTGATTACATAGTCATGATTTTGTGATACTTGAAAGCAATATTGTCTTCATGTCTTAAGTGCTTCAAGGATGGTTGACTGCTACTGACATAATGTGGAGACAATGCTGCATCACAGTAAAGTTAGGGTTTGGAAGCTCCATTACTGTCATTTTGAAATACAGTGAGTTACACACTGAAGATGTCACAGCATGAGTTAAAGTTTTATTTCAGGCCCCAAGATATTTTGGAAATACTGTTTCTGGTTAGGTTTCTCCGATTTTATGGTTAGAAAATCGTGGTGGTCCTCTAAGTATTTTGTGAAAGACAGTTTCTCCTTTGCCCATCTGAGTCACTTACACCATACTTAGTTCTGGTCAAGAAATTCGTGTTCCTTCTTCAGTACTTGGTGAGGAACTAACTGGATTAGATAGCTGTTGAAATGGCAATGTCTTGGTTACACATCCTTTCAATTATCATTACATGCATTGGCTCCTGGTCTACAAATGAACATCTCATAATATTGGTAGTTCTAGAACCTTACTGAAGCAACAACAACACAGAATGCTGATGTAAAATGGTACCCTTTTCCTTAATTCTTACATTAAATGTGTTGTTCTTGTAAAAGTGAGCAAATTTAACATAGAATAGTATTCCATAAAAATTAGCAAGGGCCACTCCTATCCTACAAATCTGGATTAATACCACACAGTATTAAATAATTAATCTGTGTAAATCTTTGGAATTTATCTATTTTGATACTCCTGGCAAGCATTTTAGCAGACATCCCATTCTCATGTATTAAGTGCCTATTCAACTTAAATGTAAATTGTAATTCTAATAGATTTTTCTTTTTTTAAAATCTCATTGATCAGTATTGTGTTTATAATAGATCTTGATTCAGTGCTTAATAACTGTTAGTTGTTTTCCACATTTTGTCTCTGCTAAATGTTGTCCAGTGGTACTGACATGCAGAACTACTGAATACTACTTAATTTGCTTCTGCTTCTACCGAGATGTATCCATGAGCTGGCGTACACCAGACAGGAAGCACACTGGTGATTTTGTTTTAACGTGTCCTCTACAAGATTTCCCTCAAGGCACTGGAGATCACAAAACCAGACTGCCCTCGTTTTGTGCTTCATGCATTAGATTTGCCTGTTGTGATGTATAGCAAAAGAAGCAAACAGTAGCTGCATAAAAGGTTATTGGACAAAGTCTTTTAAGTGTAAGCAAGTGCAACTTGCTTTATCAGTGCTGCTATTGTGTGCTGCTTGTTATCCTTGGAAAGCTTAACACTTCCAGATAGTGCTTATGAGAGGTCTTTGCTTAGTGCCACTTAATACATGTACATGTTCCAGTGTTTAAAGGGTGGGTACAAAAAAGGTGGAGACTCCCTTTTCACAAGGAATACCATGGAAAAGATGAGGAGTAATGGGTACAAGTTACTCCTGGGGGAGATTCCAATTAGACACGAGAGGAAAATTTTTCACAGTGAGGACAATCAGACATTGGAATAATGTCCCCAAGGAAGGTGGTGGACTCCACAACATTGGAGACTTAAGGTGTAGCTGGACAGGGTGCTGGGCCATCCTTTCTGGGCTGTGTTTCTGCCAAAAAAGGTTGGATCAGATGATCCTTGAGGTTCCTTCTAACCTGACTTTCTATGATAGATGCACTCTCAACAGTGATATGTAGATCTTACATGTATGTGTTTTTGTAGAAGACTCTGTCTAATGTTGAACAAGGAGTTTAGTTTGCAGCCGTGTTGTCTTTGGAGCTCATTGAGGTTTCTGTCAAACATCTCATTTGTGCAGGTGTTTTACTTGCCTCATGCTAGAGATTCTGATTTCGTATGTGTACCCCAGTTGACAGCCTTAACAATTGCTCAGGGTCATAAATGGTCAGGTATAGATGTTCTAAGTTGTTTGGCCCTTCTCTGGAAAGGATTGTCCAAAGTCACGGAAAGAATGGTAGATCTTCAAAATGCTGTGGCATCCCATGTTTTGTTTGCTTCCTTAAGGATAAGCTCTTAACTCTTCAAACATCTTTATTTTTATCTGGACTGAAACGTTTCTAGGATAGCAGCAATTACTCAAGTTTTCAGAAAGTAAAATTACTAACTTCTGAACATGGAAAAGATCTTTGTGTATTGTAGTTCTACTGTGATAATAAAGCAAAAACAGTCTAAAAAGTACACTTGTAAAAGTAATGGTAGTGGATTGTTAGCTATAATTAAATGATTTGCATATGGCTGGCCAGTCCTTCATCATCATCAAGTTCTGCTATTTTGTGCAGTGTTGGCTGTGTGTGTGTTTCTTCTCCTACAACAGAAGTTCTTCAGCATATTAGTCAAAAACCTTCATTACACTACTTTTGAATTTTAGTGATGTTTAGAACTTTGTAAGTTAAACTACCCATTATCGCTTTGTAAACTTTTTAATGCAGAATTCTTAAAGCAGAAGTGCATCTCTGATTATTGCATTTTGCTTTAGTTGTGCTCATAGAAAAAGGGGGGGGTGGGTTCTAAATTAAAATTATAATCCTCAAGTAATATATTGAAGATATCTTTTTAGGCATTAATAATTTTTGTAAGTGGTCATTGCATGTGAATAATTTCCCGTTTCTTTCTGCTTTCAACTGAACTGAGCAGTGGTCGGTGAAGATGGTAAGCCCGTGTGCTGATCTGTCTGCTGTACTTCTGCTAGACAGCATGGAAGTAATCTCTGAAAGTGTTTCCATATCATAAGTGCTTTAAGTCAGGTGCTGAATTACATCTTCAGCTTTCCCACTCATATGCACAGTCTTCTCAATCATCCCTGCTTAATGTCAGATAATTAGATAGTAATCTGGCTGCAACCAAAACTGATTTTTGAATTTTAGGGTTCATCAGTGTTCATGAGTTGGTGATTGAAATACTGGTGGTTTCTCTTTGTCAGGAAAATTGTTAAAGCCACATTAATATAGATACACAAAAATATTGTAAACCTTGTGTAAAGGAGAAACACTGAATACTGCAAAATCCACTCCTTTGAACAGAGAAATTGCAGGAAAGGTGATCTTTTATGCTTAATATTACAAAAGCTGTTATTAACTGAAAACCACACCTTAATATCGTTGTTCTGCAGAATAAATCAGTTGAAGTCCACAAAAATATTTCTGTTTTGATTATTGCTGCAGGATACTCTGGTTTAAACTGACCTCTAAATAAGAATGGTACAGAGAATGTGATTGTCGTCTTCTTTCTTTACAGTGTGTAAAAGCACCTGAAAGACTTTAATTCCTTTTTTCCCTTCTAGAAAGAGACGTATCATATCTTGGTTTAGTCTCCTTCCTTTTATGGTGTCTTGTATTCCCTTTTTAAAAAACAGACAAAAATTTTACAAGTGCAAAAGAAGCAAGAAGTTGAGGGACAAGATCTTAAGAGAGGGTGCTAAAAGCTAGGCACCTGACCCTAACATTGCTTGTGTCAACAGTCAAGTTTCTTCTTGACAGAAGAAGTGTTTTCCAGTCTGACTGGCCTCTATGGAGAGTTACTGTTATGACAAGTGGGTTTCTTGTGCTAAACCCAACTATTTTAGGCAACCAGGACGCAATGTAACTTAACTTTATGTTAACATTGTCAGTGTCTGTCACCCTTAGGGGAGAGTTTACACAACAAACTCACAAGATCTGTAAAACTATCTTGCCTTGCTTTGCAGACCCAAGTCCTTCAATCCTGTTGGTAATCTTAGCACAAGTTTGCAAACAAATCTTGCAGGTTTGGATTCATAACAATAGGTAGTCTCAAGCTTTAGTAAATGAATGTTTGGAAAGAGGAGCTTTTCCCTCCCTGAAACATAACTTACTTTTTTTTTAGTGACTTGGACTAATTGAACTTTTGATCCCGATTAAGAAATTTAAGTTGAATTTTTGATATGCAAAAGGCTTTCTACATACATGCTCTATGAACTAGTCTTGCTTGAGGTAAAAATGCATCAATACTTTTTGTTTTGATGTTTTCTAGCAAGATTGCTGAATTTCCAGAAGAAAATTATAATAGTACTTTGGAATGAAGATCCAAAATACAGCATTGATAGCATCCTGATTGCCATAAAACACAAACACTCGAAGGAACGAATCAACTCTATACATACTAGTACCCATTTTATATTTTTGTTCTGACTGAAATTACTCTGTAGTAATTAATTCTGTCCTTTTAAAATCTGCTTTAAATGCAGTGGATATACTAGGAGGTACATGCCTTGGCTTTTCAGAAAAATAATTAAGTTATCATTTGAAATTACCTCTGTGAGCCAACTGTTAGAGAAGGCAGAAAGAACCTTGAATGAGGGACTAGGATCTGTCAGCAAAAACATGTTGATATGTTAAGAAGGGCCATCCTGCTTCCAGTGAGCACTGTCCATGTGTGTCAGTGCAGCTCTCCAGATAAGTGCCTGTTACTTGTTTAATAGTAATTCTGCTTGCAGGGCCCTGCACTAGAAGACTTCAGCCATCTCCCTCCAGAACAAAGACGCAAGAAACTGCAACAGAGAATTGATGAACTTAACAGAGAACTACAGAAGGAAACAGACCAAAAGTGAATGCAATTTTTTAGTTTTGTAATGGTTCTCTCTATCTTTCAAAGTCCTCTACCACAGTCAAGAGTGCTCAGAAGCTAGGAGGGAATATACTAGTCTGGGCTACTACAAAACATAGTGTAGTTCATGGTTTATTGCATGTAGGTTCTTTTAGTGTTGCTTCCTTCTTTGCTGTAATACATATCTTGATCCTAACGTTGCATAGGAAACGCACACATAAATAAACCAATGCCTATCTCTGTTGAGCCACAGAGCTGCAACTTGGTGCGTTAAGAAAATGTTCATGTTTAGGAAATGGTGCATACAAACAATATGGGAAACAGCATGGAGACTGGATAGAGAAGAGTTGGCAGTTGAAATCCTGGTGTGCTTGTGCAGAACACAAGGAGAGGCTGGAAAGTGATAGGATGACAGAATGAGAAAAAGATATACATCATGGGGTATGGGGTCCAGTAGTTCCTCATGTCTGCGCTTAGTATTGCATTGTGAGTCAGGGTCTCTGCACACAAACACTATTTTAGCTTTAATGGGGATCAGTACTGATACATGTCATTTTTATAATTACTGTTGGGTTTTGTATGTTTTTAGAGATGCCCTCATCAAGATGAAGGATGTTTATGAAAAAAATCCCCAGATGGGTGATCCAGGCAGTTTGCAACCCAAGCTAACTGAGACTATGAGCAACATGGACCGTCTTCGGATGGAAATACACAAGAATGAGGTTAGACTCTAAAACAGTTCCTTGGAAATACAAATGAATGGTAAAATTGTGTTTGCAGAATACAGAATTAATCAGGTTAGAAAAGACCTTTGAGATCATCAAGTCCAACCAATCACCCAACATCATCTAATCAGATGAACCATGGTTTAGTTCCTGTATTTGGTATTCTGAAATTCATGTGGTTAAAGATTTATTTTTTTTCCCCTTTAAGACTGTTACAGACTATAAGTTAAGCATGGACTCAGTCTTAGAGGTCTTTTTTCAAACCTTGGTGCTTCTGTGAGGAATAGGTTCATGCTTCGTGTGAAGTAATCATTCACATGTGAAGGCCATCTTTTGGTGGCTGTGTACTGGCAAGTAAACTGTTTGCAGTTAAGTGCCTGTTTTAAATAGTATTTGCTGATTTGGCATCAGGTTTTCTTTGACACAACTATTTGTCGTTCTTTTTTTCCCCAAGGCCTGGCTTTCTGAAGTTGAAGGTAAAGTAGCAGCCAGAAGCTTACGACAGGCGGCACAGCAGCGACATCAACCACCTTGTAACACAAGGCAGAGAGAGGTCACTATTCTATCTCTACTGCTTTTCTGTCTTATGCTAGAATCAGTACTTCTGTTTGATAGTTAAACGGTAGGCAATGATTGTCACTTATCCTCTGAAAGTTTATGTCTTTCTGAAGGAAAATCTTGGGCTCTGAATCCTAGAGGGCGCTTCATGGCATTATGGTACCATAAAAAACAGTCTCTCTAATCAAAACACTCACTCATTAAATAGCAGTGCCTTTTAAAGCTATCTGACTCCACTGAATAAGGCTCACCAGTTTTCCATGTTCCATAGAGACATGTATGTCACATTTGTTTGGTTTTGTAGCAGAATTCAGTCCCAGCCTTCGTGAAATCAGTATTTTCAGAAAAATCACCTCCAGCAGTAAATATAAAACATGCTAACAGGGACTCCCAGAGCGATTCCCGTGGTCTGGCCTGTCTGTGATGCATGTATGTTGCGAGTTCTAGAGCTAAAAATTCTTGAGTCCTCACACTCCAGTCATTGCATTACAGCCCCGAAGGGAGTTACACGGATGATGCAAATCAGGAAGTTCGAGGCCCAGCACAGCAGCATGCACATCCAAATGAGTTTGATGATGAGTTTGAAGATGATGATCCATTACCGGCTATAGGACATTGCAAGGCAATATATCCATTTGATGGTAAGGTTAACAACGTGCACTATGATTCCTTGACCATAAGGCATGGATTATTTGTCAATAGAGATGACAGGTAAAGTAACTGAGCAAGTAGTTGCTCACAGGGTCAGTGGAAATATTTTATAAATTTCTTTAATTCATGAGGAGTCATTCTGTACTGTTTTAAGATAAATGTTAGCACAGCTATTGGCAAATAGTCAGCTTCAGAAATTGGTCTGGGGTTTTGTGTCTGTAAGCCTGTTTGACCATATGTTCTCTTGTGCAGATTTTTGGTTCCTCCTGGTTATATCATCTGGAAGATATGCCCTGGGCAAATTACTTGAAATTCTGCCTGAACATTGAAAAACTTCTTTGCCCCTCTTGTTCTTCCCAGGTCACAATGAAGGCACTCTAGCAATGAAAGAAGGGGAAATTTTGTACATTATTGAGGAGGACAAAGGAGATGGATGGACAAGAGCTCGAAGACATAATGGAGAGGAAGGCTATGTGCCAACATCATATATAGATGTAACGCTAGAGAAAAACAGCAAAGGTGCAGTAACCTATATCTAACAATAAACTGGCAGCTTTCAGTTGTACATTCCCTAGGGAGAATAGTGGAAAATAGTAGGTTCTACACAGTTTCATGGAAAGCAGAATACCAGAAATCAGCAATGATCTGTTGTTTGCAATGAGAGTTTGCTATAGGTTTTTGAGAGATGACCAAATTAAATAAAGCATCTTACTCTGGTCTGTAATTTTGACCAATGTCTTTTGCTTTAACTGATCTACTGTTCCTGGTCTACGAAGTACTAAATCCAATTCACCTATTGAACCAAGAAAGATTGGGATTCCTGTTTGCTCCCTGGAATATTCTGTTTTCATAGAGAACTATAAAGTTACTTGGTTTTAAAATTCTCTTAAGATTTACTGTTCCCACTTTTATGACTTACACTATATGTTTAAAACAGAGGGCTTTTCCTGTAATAACTAACCATTCAATTACTGAAAATTATTAATTTCCTTCCTTAGCAAATATTTGGCAGCTTTCACTTCTTAAACAGGAAAATGTTTTCTCATTCTGAAAGCACAACAAAAATACTCGGGGGAAAAAAAAACCCACGATTAAGGACAGAAAGTCCACTGACCTGCCTCTTGCCTTCCTTTTCAGTACTTGTGATGTAGAACATTGCGTATTGGACACAGCTTTTTTCTTTTAACCCTAGATACCTTGAACAAACAAACGGAGACTACACATAATGCTTGATGCCTTACTGAAATTTCTCCTGAAAAGGGAATGATTTTGTTCTTGATCTGTGCTGGTCTTTGAATTGAATCATGTTTAGATTGAAATCAAGGTCTTAAATGTACAGTAATTCCCCTCACCGTTATATCACTGAGGACTGGAAACAGCATTGCACTACTTGATTACTAGAAGGAAAAAAGCTTACATAAAAGCTGTGGCTTGTATTTCTACTAAGAGTTCATGGAATTAAGTACAAGGCTGATGTATAGCCACTGAGAACGGCCTGTTAGAACTGAGCACGCTTCTCTGTCTTCTAAAGGCCTTCAGTAACTTTGTTCTTTTCTTTTTCCTCTTGGACTGCAGGTTCCTGAAGCGGGTTTCTGAGAAAATGGGCGAGATCTTGAAGGAGGTTACATGCAGCTGCTGGGGGGTGGGGGGTGGGGTACTAGACTGGGAAGCCCAAGGGGAAAAGCTAGTTGCATGAATGCATGCAGACATACATTTAGTCACTAACATCTTAGCATCTCCATACATAGAGGTAAGGATGTATTACAAATTCTTTCATTTGTGCAGAAAAAGAGTTCCATTATCGGAGTAAAAAGGCTACTGCTCCTAAAATTGCTTTCTCTTCACTGTCCTAGGTTTTCCTGAGCACAAACTATACTTTAGCTTACACTTTAGCTTGTGCCATGTTTTGGTTATCTCAATTATGCTCTTTGTCAACCCATTCTAATTGGCGATCATCTAGATATGTCAGTTACCAGTCTGCCTGTGCCACCTCCATGCTCATCATTAACCTCCTCCTGCATGCCTAGGGACAGTCAGGCATGTTAGCATAACACTTTGCCATCATTGCTTGTCTTACTTTGTAACAAATAATTTTATTTAAATATCTTCAGTGCTAGAGTTTCATTCCAGTATCCATGTGTGCTGCTATAACTATACCACTGCAACCATCATTACATTCCAGTTTTTGGCATAACTGATAAGAGACCACAATGTATTTCTGTTGATTTGGGAGATGACACATCTCAGCTCTAGCCTACAATGCAATCAAGAGAAACTCCTAGAAGTGTGGTCCATCTTCAGCACTTCAGTAACCTGTTGTGAGCACTGAAAACCTGGAACACCACCAGAGAGATTCACCACTGCAAGCTAATGACTGTTTTCTGAGAAGTCAACCACTTGCCATTCAAATGCTGCCTTAAACTAGAGTGCCTAAATCTGTTGTTTGCCAACACTACCACTGACAGTATCCCATAAAGGGCTTTGTGTCTCAGCTCTTTCCACAGTGCTGCAGCTGCTGAGGTAGCCACGGTAGGTGTTTTCTAGAGCTCTACTTTACTGGATACATGGTGCATCATGAATTTTATACATTGAAATGTCTATCTCTTCATTTGACTTTAATATTTTTTTAAAAGATTTTTATGGAAACTGTCTTTTAGTTTTTCACTATGAAGTTCCAGTCCTAATTACTGCAGTGCTAGTCCATTTCCAGGTGATGCTTCATTGTATGGACCAGTTGAAATTTGAGTGATACTTCATAATGATCTATGTGCACTTTTACTTGTAAACAATTGAAATTTGGATATGTTTATATGTGTAAATATAGTTGTCTGCAGTGCCCCTATTGCTTTGTTGTCTTGCCTCCCATTTGTGGTTCTATTAATAGATCATACCTGATTTGTTAGGGTGATAGGAATTAGACTAGAGATGTTGGGGGAAGGGATACTTGTATCAAAGCAAGCTTGTCAACCCAGCTGCCTGCTGTTTGGGGAAATGACATCATAATTGAAACATCCTGTTTTTCTGGGTCTGAAGCAATATTTGGATGCAGCAGTGCTGGATTCTTTTTAATTTCAGTGTTATTAGGAACTGTACTACCAGTAAGACCGAATCTGAGTGACTTGTGTAGAGGTTTATTCCTTTTGTTATGTATACCACTATTACACAGCTTGACCTAGTGTATTATGGGGGCTATTAAACTCTGAAGTTTAGATTTTTGGAGCTTGTATACAGGGTTATTTATATAATAATGTGACATTACTCGATACTGACAAAACTACTTAGGTAGTTTTTTGGGTTTGGGGGTTTTGGGTGGTTTGTTGGGGGTTTTGGGTTGTTTTTTGTTTTTCTTTTTTAAATCTAGTGGGGTTTTGGGTTTTTTAATTTTAAAGTTAGAGAAAAGAAGGAAATGTGATTTGTGTAGTTTCTGCTAAAGGGTCTGTGGTTTGCCTGGCTAATAGCCTTGCAGGTCAGTAATAACACTTCCTGGTAAAGGACTAAATGTTCTTTTCACGCTACTGTTTGTTTTTCTAAAACCAGGATTTGCTTCCTTTGGAGGCAGGTTGTTTTCATGAGGGATAGTGCAACTTGTATGAGGGTTATTAAACATAGCAAAAAACCATTTGTACTTGCACAGCTAGTTATAAATCACTTATTCTAAAATTCCAAACGTGAGTTGTCTTAAAGAATCTTACCTTTTCCAGTAATTTTTAATCCTTTCTTGTGCACATGTTGATTTCCTAAATGTTAAATGCTTTGTTTAAAAATAGTGTTCTCTGTTGAGAATATTTTCATGGAATAAAAAAATGTTTTCATGGTCTAAGTAATTAGCTTCCCTATTTTTCTTCTGTTAAGATTGACAGGGATACTTTCAGCATAAGGTTTGTAACCTCATATGGTGGTGGTAGAGCCTCTGCTCGGACTGTACAAGGGGGTGGGAACAGTTCATACTGTGTTGGGGTTGATTTCGTTGTTAGCATATTCAGGTACTTGCAAATGCTGTAAATAATATTTCACTCCAGAAATAAGCTTACTGGCAATGAGCACATGCAGCCCTGACTATATTTTTGATAACAAACTGATACAGTTTCAGAAAGCTTATACACCAGTTCTCTATGTGACAAAGTGGAAGCTGCTGCAAAAGCACTCTACAAAATGTCATTCACCCAAATTCTCTGTGAAAAGTTCTAACAGCTTGTGCTTTGCCTTCATCCCAGAAGGAAAACAAAACCAAACTACTTACCAAAGTGATTCACCTCAGTAAATGAAGCGAGTTTAATGTATACATACACCCACATTTACTCATAGCTGAAAGCATTTTAATTATCTGGATTGTTTGTTCTTGCCAGTTCATCATTCATTCCTGGCTGCGTTGCTGTTGTGCAGGCTCCAGCAAAAGCCGAAGTGCTACAGTTGCTGTCTTACACAAAAAAAGAAAACACACAAAAGAAGTTGTCCCAAGACACACACAATTAATTTCCTACTTTCATAGGTGCAGTGATATTTGAGCCTTTCTGGTAATTTCTGTTATCTGGAAATAAGCAAATTATTTTGCATAAAGATATACTTTAATTCACAATTCTATGTACAATAGTTTAATATTCATTAAAGGAATATTATACAACAACTTCTCTGCAATGTCACATACTTGATCTATCCTTTTATTTACACTGTTTGCTTCAATTTAATATCGAGATGCCAGCGCCCTTACTCCTAGGCATTAGAAAGCATCACAACTCGGGGGAAATGCAAAAAGCTGCAAGACTATCTTACAGAGATAACCTAACTGCTTACAGGGATCATTAAATGACTTGGTGATACAACAAATAAATAATTTGTTTAGAAATCAGTAGTTTCAAAACAAGTGTGCAGTTAAAAGTTCTAAACTTCCTGTGAAATGCAGGAAGTTTGTGCAGTATCAAGTTGCCAAAAACCCGTTAAGGTTATTTCAAGTATATAATTTAAACAGTGTTTACAGACTCTTAGATACTTAATTGTTCCACCAGCTTCAGTGCAGGAGGTTCCAGTTTTCGTGAAAGTGCAGTTAAAATCTGGCTGAATTTCTCGTATCTTTCGTTTTGATTAACTTGTGCTCCTTTGCTGCCCCAGAGCAATCTCATTTGAAACTCTGTCTTGAAGATTTCACTCATCTCTTCATCTGGTTGGAAACCTAGGAAATAAAAAAGAATCCCACAGTATCACCATCAGGCAAGTTACTCAGAAGACATGGCTTTTAAACTGTATTCCCTCTAAATAAGACAAGCTTTAGTCTGTTGGGTTCTAGCTGCACAATGAATTTAACAAACTAGTAAAACAGTGAAAATCCTTTCAAGTCCGTGACATTTTCACAGCGCACAAATGACTCTCGAGGTAGCTAGCCTTTGCTCAGTTCTAATGGTCTAGAATTGTCATAGTCTGACCTTAAACATAGTTACTGATGTATACTTGCTGCCCCCAGGAATAGTTCTGTTTCTCCCCGCTCCCTCAGCTTTTTTTACTGCGCATTTAAGATGCGAAGTCACATTGTTAACGTGTTGCTGCTTTCTGGATGCGAAGAATCCTGATCTCAGTGCTTACCCTTGTGCTGCTGTAAAGAATGTTGTGGTGGGTCATGTTTTGTTTGGGAAAAAGAAATCAGAGTAGGAATTTTAAACTACAGAAGACAGGAAGTTGTCCTCAGTCCTCACTATACTTCAGTTCCTGGGAGCGTCAGTGTATTATGTCATGAGAACTTTTGAGTATGTTTAGCAAAAAATGTATGCTCTGCTCTTCTGCTTACTGGAGAACTACCCCAGAGCTTCTAAACGGTATTGATGTTGCCCCCAAAATGAGTTTCTTGCAGGACATTAGCTAGTGTCCCAGCTCCCACGAAAATTTCTTGCACTGACTTTGTAGTGCACGTAGGCAAGAGCCCTCATCTCTCAGGTTTTGCTGATGTGCAGCATTTCTCCCACCAGCGCTGCCTACCTTCCAGCATCCGTTCTGCAGTCAAGCTGTACATTTCTGCGTTCTGTGCTATCTGACGAGCTGCAGCCAAGTGCCTGAGCATTATTTCACAGCTTTGGTCAGTGCTTTCCCACAGGTCCATGCCTTCGAAAACAACAGCTTGCCGCTCCATCAAGGTAATGAGAGGCATTAGCAGTGGCACTGTTACATTGTTCTGTAGAGTCTCTGGGATAGAGAGTAACAAACAAATCACATGGTCAGATCTGCTGTAGCAGGTAATACCTTCCTCCTGTAGCAGGTCAGGTTTTGTAACTGCAATATTCTTTTCAGTTTCTGCTCCACGAAGAGGGAGAGAGTGGGTTTGGGCAGAAATGTTAAGTCCTGCATGGTTACGTACACACAAGCGTCCACCAGTGTTTGTTTGGCAGATTGTTGCCTCTTATTTCATTGTCTTTATATGTATTATACAAGTCTACAGAGTCATCTAAACACTGGATGCACAGCTATCACAACAGCAGCTGCCTCAATCCCTGTTGCAGGAAATCAGTAGTGAGAGAGTTAAAGGACAAAGTAGAAACCAGTGTCCCTTGTACTCACTGTTCCACTCATCTTGTCCTTCATGCAAAGCTTTCCTAAATGGCTTCAGCTGTTTTTCATACATAATGGCAGTCTGGGTATAATGATGTCTTAGAGAGGTCCAGGTTTGTTCCAGCCTAGTGACCTGTTCATACAAAAATAGAGAATGCCCATTATTGACTCCATAGGCATTTGCAGGAAGGTGGTAACAAACTCTGTTCTGATGAGTTCTTTAGTCTTAAAAGCATTGCATACATTTAATTACATAAACATTAAGCAACCCCATGTTTTGGAACAGAGAGAAACAGAATTTTACCTGTGGCATTTCCAGTGCTTTCATTATGGCAGAAAATGCATACAGATCCCCTAGTGAGTCCTTCAGCTCCACTGCAACTTGGATGATCCTGTTTAATGTTGCTGCTCTATCTTGTAGATTTCCTGTGCAACCCAAGATATCCACAGCTATTCCTATTGCCATGGTATTATGCCTGTAAGTGAAACAATTTATACTACTACCACAAATTACTAAAGAATAATACATCATGCTGTACATGTTTAGAGAGGACAGTTCAAAGTATTTTTCAGTATGTTGGTGTACCCAGCAAACAGCCTTACCAACATCTTTGTATCAAGAGCAGTAACTCTGTTATGTGTCACACATATGCACACGTACATAAATACACATTGGCTTTGCACCTAAGAGACTGCTAGGACAAAATTCTGCTCAAGCAATGAATGGATCAACAATTTTTGAAGAATTGCCACAATCCCCTTTGTCCTCTACACTCAAATCCTGGGAGCTTCCCCAGAAATTTCAGCAACCAAACTACTGAAATGTGTAACACAGATGCAGAAAAACTAGATCAGAGATGGAAGGTCCTAATTTCCCTCCCTTATGCAGAGGTTTCACAGAAAGCTTCTCTGATAATTTTTTACTTTGCTACATCCTGAAAAAGCTACTACCTTCAATCTTTTCACAAACACATCCTCAGATAGATTGTGAGTCCCCTGAACTTTCATTACCTTTCATATCTTAAAGGAGAGCTGTGAGTGTTCAGCAGCTGAGACCTCTGCTTTCAATACAATTCCCTGTTCCCATTATTACAAAGAAGGGAGTTGCCCCATGACCTCAAAGAACTTCTTCTATGCAAACAAGTTACAGGCCATCTCCCTAAATTATCTTCTCTACCCAGGAATTCCTTCTATAAATACATCAAAAAAAGTCCTTCTATAAATACATCAATAGCAAGAAGAAGGGCAAGGACAACCTCTACTCCTTGGTTGACACGGAGGGGAACGTTGTAACAAAGGATGAGGAAAAGGCAGAGGTACTTAACACCTTCTTTGCCTCAATTTATACTAGCATGGCAGAACATCTTCCAGACAGCTGGCCTGTGGAGCTGGCAGAAGGAGCCAGGGAGCTGCATAGTTTCCCGCTGCTCCAGGAGGGAGGTAGAGATCTTCTGAGACCCCCACAAGGCCATGAGACCAGATGGGATCCATCCTAGGGTGCTGAGAGAGCTGACAGATGAGCTGTCCAAGCCACTCTCCTTTTTTCAACAGTCCTGGCTCACTGGAGAGGTCCCAGAAGACTGGAAGCTGGCCAACGTGGTGCCCATCCACAAGCAGGGCCGGTTGGATGAGCCAGGGAATTCCAGGCCTGTCAGCCTGACCTCAGTGCCAGGCAAGATTATGGAGCAGGTCATCTTGAGTGCGATCACACAGCACTTACAGGATGGCCAAGGGATCAGGCCCAGCCAGCATGGATTTAGGAAGGGCAGGTCCTGCCTGACCAACCTGATCTCCTTCTATGATCAGGTGACCCGCCTGGTGGATGTGGGGAGGCCTGTGGATGTGGTCTACCTGGACCTCAGCAAGGCCTTTGACACTTTCCCCCACAGCAAACTCCTGGCCAAGCTATCAACCCATGGCTTGGACAGGATCACACTGCATTGGGTTAGGAACTGGCTGGAGGGCCGAGCCCAGAGAGTGGTGGTGAATGGTGCCACATCCAGCTGGCGGCCTGTCACTAGTGGTGTGCCCCAAGGATCAGTGCTGGGCCCCATGCTCTTCAACACCTTTATTGATGATCTGGATGAGGGCATTGAGTCCATCATCAGTAAATTTGCAGGCAACACCAAGCTGGGGGCAGTAGTTGATCTGCTGGAGGGAAGAGAGGCTTTGCAGAGGGACCTCGACAGGCTGGACAGATGGGCAGAGTCCAATGGCATGAGATTTAACACATCCAAGTGCCGGGTTCTGCACATTGGCCAGAACAACCCCATGCAGTGCTACAGGCTGGGATCGGAGTGGCTGGAGAGCGGCCAGGCAGAGAGGGACCTGGGGGTACTGGTTGATTGTAGGCTGAACATGAGCCTGCAGTGTGCCCAGGCAGCCAAGAAGGCCAATGGCATCCTGGCCTGCATCAGGAACAGTGTGGCCAGCAGGAGCAGGGAGGTCATTCTGCCCCTGTACACTGCACTGGTTAGGCCACACCTTGACATCCACAACCTCGTCTTGCTAGAGCGTGTCCAGAGAAGGGCAACAAAGTTGGTGAGGGGTTTGGAACACAAGCCCTACGAGGAAAGGCTGAGGGAGCTGGGGTTGCTTAGCCTGGAGAAGAGGAGACTGAGGGGTGACCTTATTGCTCTCTACAACTACCTGAAGGGAGGTTGTAGACAGGCAGAGGTTGGTCTCTTGGTCTCTTCTCCCAGGCAGCCAGTACCAGAACAAGAGGACACAGCCTCAGGCTGCGCCAGGGGAGGTTTAGGCTGGATGTTAGGAAGAAGTTCTATACAGAGAGAGTGATTGCCCATTGGAATGGGCTGCCTGGGGAGGTGGTGGAGTCACCATCACTGGAGGTGTTCAGGAGGAGACTTGATGGGGTGCTTGGTGCCATGGTTTAGTTGTTTAGGTGGGTTGGATTGGTTGATGGGTTGGACACAATGATCTTGAAGGTCTCTTTCAACCTGGTGTATTGTATTGAATTCAGAAAAGAGGCAGAAGGGCATTCTTTGAGAAAACGTGGAGTACAATGTATCAATGCTCTGATCTTGCTATCTGCCCTGCTAATGAGCAATAGGATCATTTACCTTTCAATTAGGTCAAGGCGCAGTTGATGTCCGTAAGGCAAGGTAATCAGTTCAAGTCCAGAGTTCACTCCCATAACCCTCCTCATCTCCTCAGAGACTTCTAGTATCCTCGCCACCTGTCAAGGACAAAAATGGGTGCATGAGGTTTGAAAGTAGCTTCAAACAAAACCCTTGGCCACACACAAGTCCACACAGGGTTAGTGCAGGGCACACAGAGCTGAGTGCACAGCCTGCAACATTATAATACAGTCATCTAAGGAAAATTGTTAACTTGAGCACATCTGATGCACAAAAAAGACCTGTGAATTTCAGCCTTATCACATATCTCAGTACAAGGCATTTATGGTGGCCCAGCTGACATGCCAAGTTCACTGTATCATGCAGTTCTTAGCAGCACCGTAGTATGCAACAAATTACAAATGAATGGCAGCCATTGGCTCTCTGCATTGTCAGATGAAGGTTAAAATAGGTTTCTCTGCCTGTCCTAGCTAGATACCATTCCTGCTCCAAAATCCAAAACTCTTTCTATTAAACACTCCAGTGACTTAATTATTTGGACAGACTCGCACACTTCCAGCAGGCCAGTTTCCTTGGCCCCATTCCAAAATCTATAGAATTGAAAGTGAGACCAGTAAGGAACAAATTAAATACTACATGAACATACATATATATAACAAACCATACTACTTCTCTAAGGTGTGCATATCCTATGCCTTCAAACAACACACTCTAACAAGAAAAGGTTATTTTTACTAGGTTGAAGGTGAACTTGTTAGAGGATGCTGTTACTACTCTTGGAACTATAGTAAGGAAGCCACAATCTATCACTTCTGAAAAGACCAAGCAGCTGTCCAGCTGAGTTTTTCGGAGTCACCATGTCTCCAAAGTCTCTGATAGCAGTAGCCAGCACCGCTACTGGAGAGAGAAGCTGTGTTTGCTGTTGGCAGGAACTCGGCAGCTGGCAGGCACTCATCCACTCATCCAGTGAACTGCCCCCTTCCCAGTGCTATGCTGTGATTCTGTAGCAGTACTATCAGAGTGCTACAGATATGTTTTTTTTCTGGGGCACCACCCTTCCCACTTCCTTTCTTGTCTGCAATGGAGTTGCCCAGTAAGAAGCACTATGTGTTGCTTCTCAGGCTGCTCTTAACAACCAACCAACCAGAGCCCAATAAAGACCACAACACTTGATTCCTGTAGCTGCTCTGTGGCAGGTACAGCACTTAATTAATTGCCCAAGCAAAGTGGTGCAGATTCAGGTGTAGTTACATTTCTTCTATTACACAGTCATCACCTCGTAAGGAGATGACTTCTCCTATCTTTCCGTATTTCTGATCCAACAGCTGATCTCCAAGCCTTGAAAGCCGAAACAAAAAATCAATATTGTAAAAAATAGTTCTTTGTGGGTTTGCATCTTTCTAAACAGTTCTACTAGCATTCTCCAACAGGAGAGAAATGCAGGTCTTGATAGCTGTTTTCCAACACCACCTATCCCACTCTATGGCAAAGATCAGAAGAGCAGCTAGATTTAGAAGTCTGACTATATTTAGAATCATAGAATTAATAAGGTTGGAAAAGGCCTCAGGGATCATCAAGTCCAACCTATCACCCAACACCTCATGACTACTAAACCATGGCACCAAGTCCCACGTCCAATCCCCTCTTGAACACCTCCAGGGATAGTGACTCCACCACCTCCCTGGGCAGCACATTCCAATAGCTAACAACTCTCTGTGAAGAATTTTCTCCTCACCTTGAGCCTAAACTTCCCCTGGTGCAGTTTGAGACTGTGTCTTCTTGTTCTGGTGCTAATTGCCTGTGAGAAGAGACCAACCCCTCCTGGCTACAGCCTTCCTTCAGGTAGTTGTAGACAGCAATAAGGTCTCCCTGAGCCTCCTCTTCTCCAGGCTAAACAATCCCAGCTCCCTCAGCCTCTCCTCATATGGCTTGTGCTCAAGGCCTCTGACCAGCCTTGCTGCCCTTCTCTGGACACCTTCAAGAGTCTCAATGTCCTTCTTAAATTGAGGGGCCCAGAACTGGACACAGGACTCAAGGTGTGGCCTAACCAGTGCCAAGTACAGGGGCAGAATGACTTCCCTGCTCCTGCTGGTCACACTATATCTGAGGCAGGCCGTTTAGTTCCATTTAATGTCCTGTATTATTGCCAACAGGAGGCAACCTGTCTCCTGTTTGCCCTTGCAATCTAACTAGCTATTTCCTGTCACAGGTAGCTTCTTCTACATGGTTTACAGCAGAGAGAGCTATTCTTCCAGTATAGAAGAAAGGCTGAATCACAGATACACAGCATCTGATAGGAGATTGAAAAGATGTATGGAACACTGAGAAGCTGAGTCTAAAGTCAAGGATGGTGGGTTACCATGAATCCAAAGGGTTTGTTAACATTCTTGTTCTTCAAAAGGGGAAAAAAAAATGCCTGTGGGCAAGTCAATACTTTTGTTCCATGAGCTGCAAGTTTAACCATTAATCTCTTCAAATCAGTTCTTTTAGAAAGTATAAACTGGCACAACATAAAGCAAATGATTTATTCTTTTTACCTTGCAGTCCATTCTGAGAATATGCTGGGCAATAATCTTTGGATTGTTGTTGTTGAAAAGCTCCTTGACTCTTCTTAACATTGATGTTTCCAGGGGCTTGTTTTCAGGAGGAAGTAGTTTGGATTCAAAATCATTTGGTTTAAAACTAGACACTGTCTCAAAAACCGGTGCAGAAAACATGCTGTCATCTTCTGCCACCTCAGCTGAAGCTTCTAAAGGATCTGCTGAGTTCCCTGCAAGGTCATCTTCCAGGATCAAATAGTTTGTTTCAGAGTTCCTGAATGAGTGCATTCCTCCCTCCTTTCGTGTCAGATGTTCCACATAGCTATTTTTCTGACAAAAATGTTGTTTTGTTGATGCAGAATCTCTGGTAGGGCTCAGTTTACAATAGTGACCTTCTGCACTGTATGAAGCCAAAGGACAATCTAGAGGTTTCATCAGGAGAGCTTTGCTGGGTTTAGCTGGAGGCTTCGGACAGAGCTGACTGTCTGATCCTCTTAGAGCTTCCCCTACTTGTGACTCTGATGTGACTCTTTGAACAACTGTGGGGCTTAGAGATGGCTCACTGCCTGTTCGAAATGCAGGAGAGCTTGGACAGGAGTCTGTCTCTGCTTCAGGTAATCGAGATGGATGTCCTAAACCTGCAAAGGAGAATGATATTTTAGGTCAAAACAGTTCCTGATGCTTGTCCCAGGTTTCAACTCTTAATGCTATTTCCTGAGGAAAAGATTGTCATATGTCAGTCATTTGTTAACAAAAACATATGTTAAATTATATTGAGGAATTAGCTAGCCAGCAAATTCTGTTCACTGGCTGATCCTCCCAAAATCCCAAACAGAACAGCTGCACCATAACATTATTCTGTGGTAATGCTGACAGTAACTCCAGTCCCTGCTGTATACATAGGCTATACTGTCAGAGCTGGAGAGTCTCCATGGCTTGAAATAGGAGGTTTCTTTGTAACCTGATCTAGCCTATAAAAACGGGAACTTTCAGCCACACCACATGAAAGATGAGTCATTTCTGAGAATGACAAGTTTGAGATGAAAGGAAAGCTTCCCAAATTCAAGCCAGAACCTGCAAATAAGGTATGGAAGGAATACATTTCAGGGATGTTAACAATCCTTTTAGATAAACAGTGGCTTCTTTGAAGAGCTCAAGAAACACATCTACGTTCTGTGTATTTATGCCTCATCCTGTACTCACTGCATATGCAAACTTCAGCATCCAGTACAGGACTGAACGCTGTATCAGAAATTCCACATCTGCAGCTCTCAGAGTATTTGCTGCTATCTACAGCAAAGTGGCCAACTGCATCATGTGGGCTTTACCGCTTGTTTCCAGCTGACCAGACAATGAAATTTGCAAATCACAGCCTGCCACTACTCATAAGCAGTTTGCTACCAGAATCTGCTCAGAGGAGCTCAGGAAAATTACACAGCAGTACTCTTCAGATTAACTGTTATAGTACCAAAAGAAAACTTTGGCAGCTGTGGAATGGAATAACATGATACATTCAACAGGGCTTGTTTTATGAATGTCTGTCAATCCCAGTGTCACAGGAGCACGCCCTCTCTATCCACATACAGTCGCAGGCCTTAATAAATACAAGTATTTAAAATGGTCTCTGACTCAATAAGTCTTCCCAGAACAGGCACTATAAATTGTATCAGCTACTGTATTAAAAACTACTAGCAACCTTGGAAGTCAAACACTAGAGTTTGTCCACGTGGCAATAGATGCATCATTTCAAGTTTCCTTACACGTTGCATTAGTATGGAAACAATTGCTCAAACCTGAAGAATTTAAGAAAGAAAAAGGCACAGTCAAGAAGGGATCCAGTGTTGGGACACCTTGTATCACTGCAGGAAGACAAGAGCAATGGCCATGGAACCAGAGAGCAGCAAAAGGGGTGCATGAGGGAAGAGAGATTGAGAGACAGAAGGACAAAACTGGGTACAGAAGCCATAGTAGTGTTTTTTCCCGGTGAGGAACGCTACCACATCTGCATCCTTTACCCCAAGAAAAAGCTGTTACTAGGATTTCTAATTGACTAACAGACTTATGTCAAGTCAGCTCTTGTAAAGCACAAGTGAGGCAAGGTAGCACTGCCAAAAGGAGATGAATGGCAACGTTAGCTGTCGTTATTTTGGTGTGGAAGCCTGCAAAGTTGTGTGCTCCACTAGCAGGTGCGTTGTAAATAAAAAACCTGTTCCAGTGGCTTAAAACCAAGCAGTATGCTAGCTCAGCTTACACTGGCCATTAAATCTAATGAACAGTCCAGCAGTCTTGTAAGAGACCACCTGGGCACACACAGATTCCACATGTGAAACATTTAATTACAAAACATACCTATTAACAGATAGCTCTCCGACTGATGAGCCTTCAAAGGGAATCTTTTCTCCAGAACATGATCCAAACTAGCTGGCTGGCTACCACTTTTTTCTTTGTTTCTAGGGTAAACAAAAATGCAAACAAAAATACATCAACATTTGCAACACTCTTAACATGCACACCTCATTGCCAGAACGTATCATAACCCGTGCAAGGTTAGCTTTTCATTTGGGCAGCTTACCAGAATAGAAGGTACTTCATTCTGTTGTGGTAGCAATGAAATGGGCTATGAAAGGAGTGAAACTGCAGCATTCACAAGGGCATTTCTTTGAATGTTAAAGAGTTTTTAATGGAACATTTGATTTGGACACAGAAGTGGTGATCTACTATCTATCCATGGGTCAAATCAAATATCAGTATCAAATATGGGAAGACTGCCTTCTCTGGAGCAGCAGTAAGGTTTTATCTTAATAGTCTGTCATACTAGTCAAGATTTGCCAAGGCACTGAAGAACACGTTGCACTGCTGCTGTGCTTCCAGAGTCTACATTTGCTTTCATTCTCTGGGTCTGCTGATGTTTCTAGGCCCTTAAAAAAAATCCTTTTCTGAAAGTCAGCAAGCCCTCATGCCTAGTCTTCCACCTAAAATCAGAGTGAAAATTCACAGCACCTGCTGAAAGAGACAGCAAAATTCAAGTACCTCAGAAGTTTTCCTCTGGTTATGCTCTGCTCTGGGAACTGCATGCTTGATAGACCAAGACTCAGCCTTTTGGCAGCTTCTGTTTTTCCTTCAGGGATATTTGGGTCTTTTTGTCGGACTGGAGTTACACCATACTTTTCTTCTAGACACCTGAGAGGCACAGTCCTGTTGATAGGCTGAAAAATAATTGCTCCACTCTGCTTTGATATTGGTGCGCGATTCCCAACGTAGTATCTAACTAAACCAGGAATGCTGTCAAAACTTTCAAGTTCAAACTGATACTGAACACGGCAGTAGGCTTCGTTCAGTCTTAGAACTGTTCTGTTGATTTTAAAATGCTGAGAGGTATTTTTCCACTGACAGGTAAGAACAAAGTTCCCCGGACTGGAGAGAGAATCTCTGATCAGAAAATCTCCATCTCTCTGAACCAGGCCCTCTGCCACCTTTGAGGAAAAAGAATCACACAAAAAAATACTTTCAGAATCTGAAAACAAGCAGTCAAACAACACATAGCAGCAAAGCGTTCTTAAACACGGCAGTTAATTTGGCTGCTCTGGGAGGACAAAGACAGAAATAGAAAGCAAAGCACTAAGAATGATGCCTCCAATTCTAAAATTCATCCCACAGCAGAGAGCTGGAGGGGCTTCTCGAAAAATGCCCAGCAGTCAAAAGCACTTTGGCAAATGTACTTCTTTTAGTTTGCCAACAGAAAATAAGGCATGAAGGGAAAGCTATGACTCTGGATTTTAGAGTTTAAGGCATCTGAACAGACAGGCTGAATTAGAAGCCATTATTCTAGGACACCTGAAAATGTAATTTCATTATTACCCAAAGTGACAAAAGCTTTCCTTTTTCATTCTTTGTGGAACCTGCACAGCACTAGGAAGATTCAGAGACATCTTGTTTTGAGCTAGTCCTTGCATGCGATTGGCTATGGTTAAGTGTGGCGCATATGGCTCCTGTTGCCTGCTCTCCTTGTGTGAGGAAAGGGCAGCGGGGCCTGCAGCTGGGGTGAGAGCAGGGCATGCGGAGCAGGGAGGCCTGCAGAGGGAGCTCCAGGAGCTCTGGGAACTTCAGCTCCTCAATAAGAGTTCTAGTGTATTTTTTACTGCGTTTGTAAGGATCAAATTTGAGTTATTGAATAGATTTTGTTGTGGTTTTTTTCCACCCTTCTCACAAATTCCATGTGCAAGGGGAAAAAGAAAAGAAAAAGGCACATTTTTGCTTTGGTTAAGAATACTGAACCAAATTAATGTTAACAAATATGGAGATAGTGTTCTCACATAAAGCTTAAATTCCGTTTTGCTTTTATCCAGTGTACTCAAATCCTGAAATATCTGTACTTTCCACTAGTGCCTGCCCAGAATCTTTCCTCAGCCTCACTTTATGCCAAGCTGTGATAAAATACCATCCCTTTCCCATGAATAGGCATTATGTTTCTACTAAAGCAATGCAGACACCAGTACTTTAGTGCAATTCTGCTTGCCTATAAAAGCTCAAAGCACATTTGGCAATGCAAAGACCACATACCTGCCGAGGAATACGTCCATGGTACCAGGCATGGCTACGCAAGTCTTCACTATTTAGCTGCAGTTCTTCCTCTAACTCCTTCTTTAATTTTTCTGGGCTGTTGTCCATAACCTGCCGCTCCCTAGAAAACTGCAATAAAAGATTAAAAGCTTCAACCGTGCCAAGTTTAGTGATTAACATTTTACCTGGGTTATAACTTCCATCACATGATCTGCACTAGCCACTGGAATGCAGGTACTGCTTTGAGCAGGCTGGCCTGGCTTCACTCTCTAGATGGTGTTTGCAAAATCCAGCGTCCGGTGAGATAACCTGGGATTGTTACACGCCGCACGGAACAGAGCGCAGCATTCCCTCCGCACACCATGCTAATAATGACACACCTACAAAGTCACTTCTCTTACTTCCTCTTCCCAAAAACAATACCCCCAAAAAATGGAGCTGGCCGCACATGCCCTGCTTCAATATTCTTCCTCCTGTTTAAACTTCCATTTCAAATTTGGATTCTTTCCCCCACACTCTCCTTTTGAACCCATCCGGGTAAGAACATTCCAAATGCATCAAGACAGGCTAACCTGGACATACATGGTTGGTCACTATTACTGTTGCACTAAAAAAGTTTGCCAAAGTCAATTTTCAACCTTAAAGGGCTTCTAATAGTCAGTAAATCTGCATGTCCAAGATGCTAAGAGACATGTTTTAGCACCTGACTTGGTAGAGTTAGATAATGGTTGGACTTGATCTTAGAAGTCTTTTCCAACCAAAATTATCTTCCTTTCTTAATGGAAACAAAGCTCTTGTTGCCCCTTGGCACAGAAAGTGAGAGATCTGCTTGGAGAGATCTTCACCACCACTGTATAGCCACTGTAAGACATCCTGGAAAATTTCTATCTTCATCTCTTCTTGGAGTACAGCTTTCTTGCTGGACCACATTATTCCTTCCTGTGGATGCAGTGTTGCTGTCTTCTCTAGAGGGTGGTCATGTACTCTTTCATAAGCACTCAGTGGAGGGAATTTCACTGGTCTTCCCCCAACATTCTCCAAGGGCAGGGGATTTTACTGTTGCTGAAGAGTTTCAACGGTTTACCATAGCCAAGAGAAATGGGGTCACGCAGGGAACATGTTCTGCGTTGATCGGTATACTCACTCCAAAGCACATTTTAAACCAGCAGAAGGTGACAGGGGCCCGGAGAGCACACTAACATTCAGTGTTTTGCCCCAATGCATTATGGCTTTATCTCTTAGCTCTGGATATGAGCCAAAGCTCACTGACAGGATCATGTGAACGGGCAACATGTGCATTATTTACAAGGATCTGGGTGTGCCTGCCCACCAGCACCGTTCTGGGAATCAGCTCTCTACAGCAGGTTTTTTTCTACACACCAAATACTCACAGCACCTCACTGTGAGAGCAGGTGGCACACATTTAGCACGTCTTTCAACAATCCTCCCTGCAATTTCAAGCACAATGAATTACAACAGATTACTAGACAGCAGGTTTTTGGTGGAATACTGCCAGAAGAGGCATCCAATTGCCAAGACTATTTAAACATGCTGGGAGCCCAGAGAAATTCTAAGATAAAGTCTCCTTCTCTCTCAGCTTTTCTCAGAGAAACACTAAGGCTCCTCTCAGTCACATACATAGTAGCTTGTACAGAAAGGCAAAAGATAAAACCAATCTGGTAAAGAATCACTTTTCACCTCAGTTTTGCTCCTGTGAATCATAACAAGATGGTATTTATCCATACAAATGTGACTCAAAATGGACAATCATTTTCAACAAGGAGGAAATTCCTTTGTGCTTTTGTACCATCAAGGTATTTCATTAGCTCCTCCCCAGCTCTATGAGAAGAGACCATGGCCAGAAAGACCTTCACTGCAAGGGCTTTTTCACAAGACTATGTACAATGTGAAGAGATTAAGTTATTGGGTGTAGAAAGAGTCACAGAGGAAGCTTGTTAAGGAATAAGTCCAAAAGGTAATCAAGTTAGGCCAAAAATCCCCTCTTCCCTCCAAATCTCTGTGACTTATCAGACTAATGTAGCTAAAATAGTGGCACATGCCTGTCACCTTTATTTCCCAACTCAAATGGGTGGACACCTATTTAAAGCTGGCTGGCACCGATTCCAGAATTAAGAGCTAGCCATTCCACTGCTGCGTCTCACAGAACGATAGCAAGCATGAACTGACAGGAGAGTGAAGAGCACATGAATTGGAAGGAGACTTCTCAAGAGCACCTCTCTCCTGACCACACAAGGAATTGGCTGGAAAGCCTTTAAAATACCCCCTTCAATCTAAGCAACAATATTCAGTGGTAATGGTCTCAAACATCTTATGTTCATAGTTTTCTATCTTGCTGATCTTCTGAAAGGAGCTTCTACTTTAGTGTGAACTGTATTTAAGTTTTTGAAAGAGCTTTGGATTGAATTACAGATCACAAAAGAAATCCAGAGCTACTGTACAAACTGCTACCATCGTTCCAAAAGCATCTTGCTTTATCTCACTGTTAGGCAAAGCAATTCCCAATATGGGAAGGACATGGACCTGATGGGGAGGGTCCAGAGGAGGGCCACAAGAATGATCAGGGGTTGGAGCAGCTCTGCTATAAGGACAGGCCGAAGGAGCTGGGGCTGTTCATTCTGGAGAAGAGGAGGCTCTAGGGAGACCTGACAGCAACCTTCCAGTACCTGAAGGGGGCCAACAAGAAGGATGGGAAGAGACTGTTTACTAGAGCCTGCAGTGACAGGACAAGGGGCAATGGCTTCAAAGTAGAGAAGGGCAGATTTAGATTGGATATCAGGAAGAAGTTCTTCACTATGAGGGTGGTGGAACACTGGAACAGGTTGCCCAGGGAGGTAGGTTGAGGCTCCTTCCCTGGAGGTATTCAAGGTGAGGCTTGACAAGACCCTGGGCAGCCTAATCTAGTTGGGGATGTCCCTGCTGACTGCAGGGAGTTCTGACTAGATGACCTTTGGAGGTTCCTTCTGGCCTGGACCATTCCGATTCTATGATTCCATTGTAAACAGAACAGACTGTAGCATTCAAGGGCAATAACTGAATTTGCTGTAGGGGAGAGAGATTCTTAGCCAACAAAAAAGAGCTATAGGTCTTTGCATATGGAGTAATTTCATCCATTGTACTGACAAATGATCTTAAACAAACAGGATGATCAAGTTACAGATACTCATGAGTTACAAACAGAGCACAGAAACCTAGAATTTCTTCTGGTGGTTTAAGGGATTTTTCACTACTTGAATGTAATGAGACACATACTGCCCTTGAATTGCATCTAGCAACATAAGAAGAAAAACATTTAAGGAATCCAAACCAACTAAATTGTTAACATTCATGATTATTAGTTTGTTAAAAATCCTCTCCACCATGGTCTACCACACCAAGATTCTCTGATTGCCAGAGGTAAGACATCTCCTGAGATGAAGTAAACATGCTTAAATAACCCCTGTGCGACTCTGAACTTGATGGAAGAACTCCTGTGGCTAGCACAAATCCCAACACACACAAGGGGGAATCTGCTAAGGCAAGCAAATTTAGTGATAGCCGAGGCTGATTTCTTACAAAGCCTATGTGCATCAAAAGAGAAGTGTGACTGCTTAACTGTCTGTAATCATACCAGTCTGTACCTCTGTATGCTAAACGCTATAGCTAAGGCCTCTGGTATGTAAGAGCATCTACATACACTGAACTTCATGCAAATAAGGGCTCAAAAGTCACTCCAAGCCCAGCCTGCACAAGCACGTCAGGCTGTAAGCTTGGAATGGCAGTCAGCTTTCTTTTAAAGGAAATGGTGATGCATTCCACACAATGTGACACAGCTATTTCAGCCTCATTTCCCAATAGCACCCAAAAGTTAATGGGCAGTAATGGTACACTGCAAATCTGCACTAACTTCCCAGTGACAAGCCTTCATTTTGTAGTATGTTCTCATTTTAGTTCTTTGGCTAAGATGCTTTGTTTGCTCCTACCCATCAAGAAAAAGAAACCTGAATTTACATTTACAACTAGTGAGTTGGATGGTAAAAAGAAATGTCACAAAAGGGCAAAAATCAATGACTCGGTATATCCTGTAACTACTAGAGAACTTGGTCATACAGGTAATACATATTTCACTGTCAAAGTTCCAATTATGGACTCTTAACTATGGGCTGGTCTCTTCTCAGTGATGGGACAAGAGGCAACAAATACAAACCAGAACACAGGAGGTTTCACTTGAACTTCAGAAAAAAAGTATTCTTTGCCTTGAGGATGCCAGAGCACTGGAAAAGACTGCCCAGAAAAGCTGTGGAGCCTCCTTCTCTGGAGGCTTTCCAAACCCACCTGGATGCATTCCTGGGCAACCTAATCCAGGTGTACCTGTATTAGCAGGGGGATTGGACTAGATGATCTCCAGAGGTACCTTCCAACCCCTACCATTCCACAATTCCATACACTTCACTGGTTGCAGAGATCCCTTAAATCTGTACCCTGTGCTCTTGTGATCCTGACCAAACTGGCTGTGTGGCACTATGAGTACAAACACTTACAAATACACAGTTGCATCCGTCTATAGTATGTTTCAAATTTATTTATGACATTGTATTTAATTCCCTTACAACTCTACTAGTCAGCCACCAAAATCAACATGCACCAGGCATTTCAAGGAATACTCCTGTAGAACCAGTATCTCATCTGTCTGTTCAAAAACATTCTTGTCTCTCCTTATTTTCTCCTGTACAGAAAAGTAGTACCATTGGCCAAGAACATTGGACAAGCACATGTGGACAGAGTTATTTGTGAAATAGCTTTTTTTTGTGTGGTGGTGGTGGGAGGAGAAAGGAAATTTCTGAATTCAAGAGGTCATTTTCTGGCTGGCTTGGGCATTTTGAATGACAGCTGTGGCAAAGTTCTCCGCAAGGGCAGTTTTCCTTCATCTTCCAGAGTGCACAAAGTTCACACAGGACTGTAACAAGTGCTATGTTAAGTAACAGGATGCACAAAATGGGTACAAACTTCTATAGATACAAACTTTGCCACGCCCAAGACCTCAGAGAGATTAATCAATACAGGAGAATGGCAATTTTTGAAGGCATAAATTTTCTGTCTGCTTGTTCAGGTAACAGGTGATACCTTTTAAGGGTACTGATGAAAAGATAACAAATCACCATGAAAACTTCCATCATGACTGATGGCTCTTTAAATTCAAGTAAACACCATCATGTGCATATTTTCAAGTCTGCCACTATGAACAACACAACATGCTTGACAGTCACAGAAAAGTAGTCTTTTTTCATTAGCTAGTGAGTGAGATAATTGTTTGAAAGCAGGAAAATAAAACAGGCTTTTAGTACCAACTTCCACCCAATGTTAACTTGGAGGTAATGGAAAGACATAATTCTAATGGACTCTGCATCCACCTTCCACAACACCACCAATAACAATTCCTTAATTTTTCAGGTGACCACATACAGAGCTAGGAGGACAGTCACATTTCTACAATACAGATCCTGAGAAATCCTGAGTTTAGTCAAATCCCAAGCTCAGTGACTCTGAAATTACCATATTAAAAGGATTTCAGAAGTTGTGTATGGGTTTTTGTCTTACTCTGAGAAGTACCTAAATGAAAGGTGTTACAAAGAAGCTAAATGCATAGATATCTACTGGAGAATATTCTCATTGCTATCAGACAGGAACTGTTTACAGGGCACCAGTGGTCCCTGTGCTATGTCTATATTTATGATTGAGGTTATACTGCAGTGAAAATTCAATAAACTGTAAAATTACCATGGGAAATTGAGAAAAGTTATATAGTAAAAGACTCTTTAAAACTCCAACTCAGCAGCAGACAATGGGGAATTGGTGTGCTATACAAAATTTCCCATCATTCTGAAAAGTCAGTCTTTTCCCATCTGGCCCTCTCTAACAACAACAAAACTAACAACAAAAAGGCAAACTCGTAACACTGGGTGTTGATGACTTGTACATTCATGTTATCAAATTCAACTGCCTCCGCATACACACTGAAACTGAACACGTGAAGCCCGAGGGTGCCAGTGAAACAGATTTGGATCATCACATACTAAAGAAATATTAATTAAGATCTACTCTCTATGAAAACTGCTTGCAATTCATCCAAGATAAGAGAGAGCACTTGCAATAAGTGCTTCTTATAAAAGGCTTCTTACTCATGTCACACATTCATTGCATTAGTACATTACCCAGTAATGAGATAGATCAACATGCGGGAAGTCTCAAACCTTGGCAATCCTGATTATTTGAGTGGCTTTCCCCTTTTGCACAGCTTCAGCTGAGAGTGAATCATAGCTGAGAATTAAGAACAAAAATACCTGGGGAGGTCTTCCCCTCCCATCACGGTAACTATACCAGCTAGAATTTTAAAAAAGAGTCTTGTGACAAAGTTTACTATTAATTTAGACAGCCTCATTTTTTAAGTTACTGTTTATCACTGATTTAGTCCTAATGATTCTTAACTTCCACAAAAATTGCAAAACTTAAAGAACAATATTTTGGCTTGGAAGTGGCATAAGTCATAACGTAGAATTTTCTCTCCACTTTCTTTTTTTCAGACTCCAACAGGAACCCCTTGCCTTGGAGTTTCCTTTCATTTTCCTCAAATGCAGAAGCTGACCTGAACCATAAAGAGCTATTAAAACCAAATGGAATTGTAAAATGTCAATACGTACCACGACTAAAGAATGAGTTGATCCAAGTTCAGATCTTCTGCTCCGGTCATTACATTTATGTTAATGTACAGGAAAATAAACCACGCAATTGCTATTGGGATCCTATTTTCATCCACTAACATTAAACACAGCAAAACCTGAGAGGTCAAGTGCTGTTCTGTTTCCTGTGCTTCCCAGGGACACAATGAGTCATCTCTCAGCTTGGCCACATATTGTTTTCAGTTAAATCAAACAACATAACCACAATTAATTTAGCCTGATGTATCAAAAAATCTTCACCTCTCAGAGGCAGCCGTGGTCTTTCAGCATGCTTACCGATGAATCAATTTAGTATTTCATTACAATTGTAATTACTATGAAATGAAGAATCAATCTAATCTCATTACACAGATCGATTTTGCTCAAAGGGGCACGTTTACACAGATAAAGACAATGACTCGGGCTCATTCCATCCTAGGCACTTTGGCCTTTCACAGAATGTACATCATTTGGCCCAAGGTGCACAGCTTACTTGAACTGACCCCCAGCTGTTTCTATACCTACAACCACCTTCTCTTCAGCAAATAGACCCCGAGTTCTTACTAATAGAACTTCTTAAAATAGCAGCTCATCAGATTCAACTAATGCCAAATCTGCATGCTGGAACACATGCATTCAAATCTATTTTGAATGCTACAAATCTCTTTAAATAGAATCTTATTTTTGAAAGAGCCCAGCTGTAATTTGTTTCTACATAAAAGGTTTTACTTTTTTACCCTCCATATAGCAAACACTATTAATGATTCCATTTCTCTAGAGACTATATCCATTAGACTAAATGGAAAGTTGCCATGGCAACATCACTGTTATTTTAGGTATTAGAAATTCATGCCAAGTTAAAGGGTATACATGTCAAGAACAATGGTTTTGTAACTGTTCTGATAGCCAACAATAAAATCCAATGTCATTTTTAAAGTTTAGAACAGAAGAGTTAAGCCTTATGCTTAAAATTGGAATGAAAATTAATTACAGTAACAGGAGAGCATCTTCTGCTGTCTATTCTGATAATAGCTTCTGACATTTGTCCCAGTGTGAAAGACAAGACAGTCTGAGCAGAGTCACTTCTTCAGTGTGCCCAAAAGATTGAGCTCCACCCTCCACTTTCAGAAATGGACAGTTAAAAGGTTGAATCACTGGGGGAGAGAGAATGGCAGCAGCTGTTCCCAACTTTTAAGTGCCTCCACCAAAGTTTGAAAGCCAACCAGCCAGAAGATAGCAACCTTCACATCATCTTCATTGCAAGGACTCCAGAAAATTTACATACATTACATTACAGAGCTGACACTTTGTTACTCAAAGAACAATTAAACCATAAATCTTAGAAGATTTAAAAGCTTAGGTGAAGCTCACAGATCCTCAAAAGTAATTAGATAACCCACTTGATGACATTTCAATTCCCAAGTCACTTAGATGCTTTCCTAAGCGTGGCTCAAGACGTTTATAAAAGCTTTTTCTCTGCATATAGTGCACATGGTGCATTTTTGCATAAAGTGAAAGATGTCCCTGCCCATGGTAAAAGGATTGGACTAGGTAATATTTAAAGGTTCTTTCCAACCCAAGCCACTCCATGACCATATAATTGTATATTCTGTAATTTGAAAAGTTCTAAAATATAAGGTTATCTGAAGTGTTTAAAAAAAAAACCCAAACCAACAAACTCCTGAGCACAATTGCCTATGCTTTCAGGATGTAGATGAAAAAGCTAGGGAACCAAGTGGTCTGATCAGTTAAGGTTCTGAAAGCTTGAAGCTTTGCTAAAATTCTGTTCAGCAACTTCCAATCCAGAGCATTTTTAACTTGGTCCCCAAACATAAAGATTGTCAGCTTCAGGCTCATAAAACTGAAAGTCTGAGGTTCTGAGCCAACAGTCAATTCTGAAGACAGAGAAACACACTGTACCCAACCACTGTATAAAAAACAAACACTTCAAGCAAAAACTAGAAGCACTACTGACTAGCACACTGTATATATTGGAAAAGGTCACCTACCTTGACTCTGATAATAGACTTACGATGATAAAAGCAGCAAAGTGCTGCAATCAGCATTTGAAAAGCATTGTAACCCTTCGGCATTTTCAGTTTGCTGCTTGGGGCTCCTCAGGACCGAAGACAACTGTCACTACTAGCAGTGTTCGAGGTTTAGCAAGCTCCCTTCGTAACGCCACTGCCTGACAGATCTGCTACAGCCCCCTACTCACATATCAGCCCAGGACACTTCCCACAGCTGAAGCTGATACTACCAATTCAGTGGCTGCTGGCATGCTTACTTCCAGCATGCCATACAGAGAGTGCCAGAATCCTCATGTGATCTGTTTCACTCACCAGTGAAATCCTAGCTCCTCTATCTTGGGATTCCCCAGTTCAGAGAGGTATTTAAGCAACCAGCTCAAGGCAAACTTCTCTTATTTATGTGATACAATACCCAACTGTCTCCCTGTGCTGATAAAAGCTTTATTAGTTGCTCTAGCTGAATCATGCTGCATCTCTATCTGTATCATTATATCATCAATAATATGCACTTAAAACACATAAAAGAAAAAAAAAACTAAGAGGAAAACCAGGTGATTACTATTCTCTTCATACTCAATTACGAATGACATCCTTAGAGCTTAGGTAACCAAGGAAAACAATAAATCTGTTTATTTTTAATTAAGAGGCTTCTGGCAAGCAGCCCTTCGAATACACAGCAAGAAACCAACACTGTCACCACGGTCAGTATTAGTGGTGCAACCAAACTACCTTTAATATTTTAAGCTGTAAGTGGACAGCTTTGTTTTGGTAATAGTCCCAAGGGATTGTACTAACTGCTACAAAAAGAACTGAATTCAAGAACATCTCTGTTTTGGCAAAATAAACACTAAGACGAAATTAAAAGCAGTACTTCCATTTATTCCTGCAATTCTATTCACTGGGAAAGCATGCTCCATGGCTTACTGACCAGTAAACCACTCATCAGTAAAGAATCTGTCCTACATACCTCAAGGCCCTTTCAAGAGCAGAGGCAGAAAAAGGCAAATAACTTGTGTAATTATAATAGGTGTTAGAGACAAGACCTCACCTCCCTAGCAGCCCAGTTAACAGACTTGGTGAAAGGAAACAAAAAGCACTGGATCAAGGTATGGAAGAAAACCTGCAACACTTAAAAAGATAAACACTGATGAGACCAGTCATTTATAACTTGGATGGTACCAACAAGTCCAGAAGTCACAGGTATAGAATTAATTAGTCCTAAGAAATGGTTAAAAGGAAGAGTTACTTTTTCATCAGCAACAAATGCATTCCATAATTAGGAGGGTACACATATTAAATGCGTACTGATATCCTCATTACTTGCAAGGCACAACTTCTCATCTAATCAAAACTTCTGATCATAATCATAACTTCCATACCACACTGACTGCCCCTTGAGCAGCCTCAGTGCCTACATCAAGCAGTGGGACTTGGTGCATAAACTAAGAAGCAACACTGAGCACAGAAAAGACATAAAATGAGCAATGCAAGTGGGATGGAGGGGAAATGGGGTGTGTGGAAATTACAAAAAGGTAAATGAAATTCACTAATTCATCAGTAGAGGTATTTCTCCTTTGTAATGGTGACAGGAAAGTGTCGGTATCATTGCACAACACACTAAGGTTTCATTTGGAATGTCAAGAACAGAAACTACCTAGACAACTCAAAACTAAGGCAGGTGAAAAGAAGGGCTACTAGTACTACTGACGTACTTCAGCAGCAGAAACCAACTGGGTTTTGCAATACAAGATAAGATGGGCAACTTTTGCTCTGACAAGAATTAGAAGCAAGTTCCAAAAGAGAAGAGGGGTTCTTCATGGAGGTGTGGGGGTTGGTTTGTGTTTTTTTTTGTTTGTTTTTAAATCATTATGACCTAACAATGAGTAAAACTCTACTGGAATTTAGACAGAAGTTCTCAATCATCACCAAGAACAAAACCCCCCAACTTAAAAAAAAAAAAAAAAAAAAAAAAAACAAGATGTTGAGAATTGGAGTGGCAACTCTAGTGGAGTTCAAAATTAGGCCCTCAAATAGAAAGAAAATACCAATACCCAACCCCCCCAGTAGCATGATAAGGTACCTGTGACAATACAGAATCCTTTAAGTACTCATATTGTCCTACTTTGTTAGGTTCTAGATTGCAAATCCATCCACTACTGTCATTCACTAGCTTACATCAGCATATTTCCCATGCCTGGATAACTTCATACATACACTAATGTATTACAGAAAGACCTATTACTTTTGCAGCTTCTCACATGACATGTTTGCCCAGGGATACTTACTGGTATTTGGGTTCCCCAATTCAAGAGACAGGGATCTGCTGGAGGGAGTCCAACAAAGAGCTACAACAATGTGTAAGGGCCTTGAACATCTCTGTTATGAAGAATGATTGAGAGACCTGGAGCTGTTTAATCTTGAGAAAAGAAGGCTGTCTATAAGTATCAGCGGGGTGGGTGTCAAGATGAAGGCGACAGTCTCTTTTTGGTGGTACACCTAGTTATAGGACAAGGAACAATGGGCATAAGCTGGAACACAGGAAGCTCCATCTCAACTCAAGGAGAAACTTTACTGTGAGAGTGATGGAGCACTGGAACAGGCTATCCAGACAGGCTGTGGAGTCTCCATTTCTGGAGACTTTCAAGACCCATCTGGATGCATTTCTGTGCAACATGTACTAGATTGCGTAGTCCTACTCTAGCAGGAGGGCTGGACTCGATCTCCTGAGGTCCCTTCCAACCCCTAACATCCTGTGATCTCTAGAGATCCTTTCCAACCCCTAACATCCTGTGATCCTGTGATTCTGTTGGTCTAGTTTGTATGATATAATTCTCAGTAGGGTTCCTTCCCCTTAAACAAGTAGTAAAAAGCACAAGGGAGGCAAAGAATAAAGCTTTTGCATGTGGATCAACTTCCCAACACTTTTCAACAGGACCTAGATTCCCCCTCCAGACTTTTCCCCACTAAGAACATAGGAACATAGAATCATTTTGGTTGGAAAAGACCTTTAAGACCACTGAGTCCATCAAATCCAGCCATTATCTACCTCTATCAAGTCTTATCTTCAGCAGATTCCCTGGATTGTAGGCACAATCTGCCACTTCAGTGGGAACAGTGCAGCTCCATCTGGAAAGTAAATTTTGCCTAATATGTATTCAGTGTGGCTGAGTCTACTTTTCATTTGAAAGCCTTGTTACTAGGCAGCAGTGAAAAAGCTTTGCTAGATCCACAGCTCAACATGAACAGCAGGGCATAAATTACAAATGGGGATTCCTAGTTCCTTACTTCCTGTCTGTAATGGAGTAAAGAATCATGTATGCTGTGAGGAAGCCAGAAATAAGGAACTGCAAGAAATACTACTAATACAATTTTATACAGCAGCTGCTAAGACTTTTTATCAACAGTATAAGTGGTAGGAAGGAGTATGCTTTATTTAGATAGTGAATGTAATTAAACTAAACTAATGGGATTTTTGTTTTTATTGAAGTTTAACATGACTTCTGCACATACAGTTCCACAAATGGATGACATTCTTAAGAGCCAGAACCTTTGCATGACACTACGTTACAGCAGTCTGAAAACTAAGACTACTGGAAGGAATCCCAATGTGTAAGAAACCTCTGGGTGACAGTATGACAGCTGCTGCACTGCTGGCTATCATGGAGCTGTTTTCAGTCAGCATGGCTGAGAACAGCTTTCAGGCTGCTTCAAATTACAGTTTACATGTAGATAAGACTTACACTTGTGAGTACTGACTCACAGAACCAAATCATGGTTTAGCCACGCTTACACTCTCCTGTCCTGCAATTTTTTGCTTCTACTTTGGGTTCTTAAGAGTCTGCACATGAAAAATAAACTATGGTTTTTGCACCTTAGAAACATCAAATACATATTTTCTGCCAAGTTAATCTATTATGTATTTCTAATGCTTTCCAGCATCAAAGGATCAACCATCAGCTTTATTTATTTGATTTAAAAGATTCTTGCCAGGAATCTGGAAATATCTGATAATCCCCTAATCTGTTTCTAAGAATGAATGATTATGATAAGGAAGTTTATTAATATAAGATCCCTAAGTAAGCAGAATTCAAGGTCATGTGATCTTAAGGCCACATGATCATATATTCTGTGTTAGGTTCGTAAAGTGCCATTAGTAAGACAAATTAAGGTGTCTCTGCTGACCCCATCTGTGCTGTTACAAAGTCTCTAGAGTTACTCGGGGTGTTTTCGTGGCTTGATTGAAATTACACTTACTAGCATTGCATGTTGGGACTGTTCCCATGACACACCTAAACTGTGTCCAGCTCCACTCACAGTACAATGCACATACAGGAGTTTGAAGCCTTCACACCGGGGCATACAAACCTGGTCTGGAGAAATCCTCTTCGTCTGCTTTAATTGTGCAGATTAAACAAGACAGCATATAGGGATAATTTCTTGGGGTAAATGTTTGTGTGCGATTTAATTTCTTTTAATCTCATCATCAAAAAAGGGGAAAAAAACCCACCACCACCAACAAAACCAAAACACTACAGTCTCAAAGTTGTAAATGGCTGGAGTAAAGCAACCAAACTCTGTAACAATATAAACACTTCAAAAAATCACAAGCAGTCTGAAGTTATCAAACAGTCTACAGATGTACAAGAAGCTCTCTATTATATTCCAGAAGTCATGGCAGAGTGGGGAAGTCCCCACAGACTGGAAAAGGGGAAACATTACTCCCATTTTCAAAAAGGGCAAGAAGGAGGAACCGGGGAACTACAGGCCAGTCAGTCTCACCTCTGTGCCCGGAAAGATCATGGAGCAGATCCTCCTGGAGGCACTAATGACTCAGAAGAATAGTGAAGAGGTGATTGGGAATAGTCAGCATGGCTTTGCCAAGGGCAAATCCTGCCTGACAAACCTGGTGGCCTTCTATGATCAGGTGACAGCATTAATAGATGAGGGGCGAGCAACTGATGTCATTTACCTGGATTTGAGCAAAGCCTTCGACACTGTCCCACACCACCTCCTGGTCTCCAAGCTGGCGACACATGGGTTTGATGGATGGACCACTAGATGGATAAAGAATTGGCTTGATGGCCGCACCCAAAGAGTGGCTGTCAACGGGTCCATGTCCCAGTGGAGGCCAGTGACAAGCGGAGTCCCTCAGGGATCAGTCCTGGGACCTGTCTTGTTCAACATCTTTGTGGGTGACATGGACAGTGGCATCGAGTGCACCCTCAGCAAGTTTGCTGATGACACCAAGCTGTGTGGTGCAGTGGACACGCTGGAGGAAAGGGATGCCATCCAGAGGGACCTGGACAGGCTGGAGAGGTGGGCACAAGCCAACCTCATGAGCTTCAACAAGACCAAGTGCAGGGTCCTGCATCTGGGTCGAGGCAATCCCAGGCACAAATACAGGCTGGGCAGTGACTGGCTGGAGAGCAGCCCCGAGGAGAGAGACTTGGGGGTGCTGGTGGACGAGAAGCTCGACATGAGCTCTCAATGTGCGCTTGCAGCCCGGAAAGCCAATCAGATCCTGGGCTGCATCAGGAGAAGTGTGACCAGCAGGTCAAGGGAGGTGCTTCTCCCCTCTACTCAGCTCTGGTGAGACCCCACCTGGAGTACTGCGTCCAGTTCTGGAGCCCATATTACAGGAGAGATGTGGACGTGCTGGAGCGTGTCCAGAGAAGGGCCACGAGGATGATCAGAGGGCTGGAGCACCTCTCCTATGAGGACAGACTGAAGGAGTTGGGGCTGTTCAGTCTGGAGAAGAGAAGGCTCCGAGGTGACCTCATTGTGGCTTTCCAGTATCTGAAGGGGGCCTACAGGAAGGCTGGGGAGGGACTTCTCAGGATCTCAGGTAGTGATAGGACTAGGGGGAATGGAATGAAGCTGGAAATGGGGAGATTCAGGCTGGATGTGAGGAAGAAGTTCTTTACCATGAGAGTGGTGAAGCCCTGGAATGGGTTGTCCAGGGAGGTGGTTGAGGCCCAGTCCCTGGAGGTGTTTAAGACCAGGCTGGACGAGGCTCTGGCCAGCGTGATCTAGTGTAGGGTGTCCCTGCCCATGGCAGGGGGGTTGGAACTAGATGATCCTTGTGGTCCCTTCCAACCCTGACTGATTCTGATTCTATGATTCTAAGCTACTTTGAACCAAGTACCACTCATATTCATAGAACTGCTTGTAATTCACCCACAGAATTATGATCTCAGATTTCACGTTGCAGTGAAATAATTTCAGCCCAAATTAGATGAGGGAATTCGTGGCTTGCCACTGTTATTTTATGCTACATCAAAAATAATTTAAGCATTTAAGCCTAACAATATTCAGTGAAATACATATAATGCTTTAGATTTCTCTCCACTAAACAAAAGTAAACAATCCAGGCAGAGAGGCAGCTGTAAATGAAAGAAGGTATGGTGTGCCATACAAAGGTCAAGATCATCAGTCTGATTTGGTACAGCATGTAGCCAGTCCAGAGCACACTGCTCACTGTCACTGGACTAAGGATGCCATATGGAATACAGCACCGTCCTGATAACAAAGTACATATGCACAATCTGACTGTGCTTGTGCATGCCCATGGCTGTAAAATGGCACCTGCAAGGCTGTAATAAGGTTCAATGTGAATGAAATTTGAAAGAAAAGCCTCCAAGACAATGACAACCTTTAAACCTTCAGCTTGAAGCATTCTTCATTTAATGCTTCTATCTAGTTCTTCTTTGTAATGGAAGAAAAAGTCAGGAAATTTAGGACAATATCTGATAAATTATTTGTCCACACAAACATCTTTACAGGGTCCATTACCATTTAGTCTTAGTAACTTAGTCCTTCAGACACAGCCCATCACCTCTAACAAAGTTCTCTGGGAGATGCCTCCAGATACAGGTAGTGCCCAACTCTTCATAGATAAACACTTTTAAAAGTGCAGAATAAGTACAAAGGGGTGACAACACCATCAGCTAGTATTGTTTACTTTTTTGTGTTCCTAATTCAAATGTCTAGAGGTGCACATAGTCCCACCACTGAGCTCATGTCCTACCATTCCTGGGTCAATTCCTACTAGAACTGACTCTTTCATATTCTCTTCTATAAACCTACTTCCTGCAGGCTGCTGGGGGTGCAGCTTCTGATCATAAATCAATAGAAACAGCTGCAAAGGTAATCATACTTATTTGCATTGGACAGGTGTGGTATGGGAGAGGTCAGCATAATTTCTTCCTCCTTTCTATGGCAGTTTTGTGAGGCAAAGCCAGAAATACACTGCAGTTGTACAGGAATAGTGAGAAAACAGAATTTGCATCTGTTTAGTTTTCAATGGTGCTTCAAATGCTTTGAAAATCTGACTCATAAAACCCCAGATTGGCAGCTACTAGAAATATGCACCCAACCTGTTTATGCTAAATCTTAATTTGCACTTTAAGGCATACCTTTGAAAAATATGACCTTTTATAACTAAAACATACAAACTTCAAAGTCATCTGGTAATAGGCCTGTTTTTCCTACAAGACATCTTCCTGTTAAGAAGCCACCAGCAGGTTTTATTCATCCTACCAAAAACTAGTATACATATTCTTGAGCTCCATCTACTGTCAACCAACCCATGTACAAATATAAAGCAGTATTTTAATGTCTCACCCATCTTTCCTTCACTGTATTCCCTGGGTTGGGGATGGGGGGAGGGGAGAGGAAAGAAAGAAGCTGTGAAAAAGGCATGGATCTCTTTTTGTTCAGAATTAGCTCACAACTTAGGGCTCCTACCTTCTCTTTCCTGCTGACTTAGCTGTCCTTAGTCTAACTTCAGCTTTGCTGGACTTGATACAAGAGCTCTCTCACTTACAAAAATAAGCCATTAACACGATTGATAACTACAGATTTCTGTTTTCAAAGCCTTCCCAGCCCTGTCAAAGTAAAGTGCTTGTTGGTCTGAGATTTACACCAATTTCAAATAAAATTCAAAGATCAAAAATACTTCACCAGGGTAAGTGGATGCATTTCAAAATCAACTGTTTAACTACAACTCCCGAATACCCTAAAATACTTCTATACAAAGGGGGATTTAGTTACAGTTACAGTATTACCAAGGTTGGAGGAGACCTCGAAGATCATTGAGTCCAACCTGTAACCACAAACCTCACGACTAGACCATGGCACCAAGTGCCACATCCAGTCCCCTCTTGAACGCCTCCAGGGACAGCGACTCAACCACCTCCCTGGGCAGCCCATTCCAATGACGAATCACTCGGTGAAGAACTTTCTCCTCACCTCGAGCCTAAACTTCCCGTGTTGCAGCTTGAGACTGTGTCCCCTTGTTCTGGTGCTGGCTGCCAGGGAGAAGAGGCCAACCCCTTCCTGGCTACAACCACCTTTCAGGTAGTTGTAGAGAGCAATGAGGTCGCCCCTGCGCCTCCTCTTCTCCAGGCTAAATAGCCCCAGCGTAGCACTTGAAAATAAAACTCACAAGTCACTTGGGCTCTGTCAGAGCTCAGTTTTTTGAACTCCTTTATCAGCATGTATGAATTCAAGAGGCCTGCCTGCCCCTCACATTTTTCCACAACACACTGATGAAGCAAAAGTGGCAAGCTCATCTCAGCTCCCATAACTCCCTTTCAACATTTTACAACAGAAGGATTTGAGGGCATGGATGCAAAGAACCTCTGGGTATTCTGAACAGCCAACATAACATTTTATACTCTCTCATTTGTGCAGATGCTCAGTTCTCAATTGTGCCCAACACAGAAATTCTCAGGTAAATCCACTCCTTTGCCAGAACACATTAAAAGATGGCATCTCAACTGAAAGGTACTCATGCTTCTTCTGCTATCCTCTCTACAGGCCAAACTGTGTCTGAACAGTATGTCTCCGAAAAGAAGTAAGATGTACAAACACACTCAGTGTATTAGTCTTACTCTAATTATTATCTATGAACACATCTTCAAGAAATGAGGAGCTTTACCTCCATGGGCTTTACAGTGAGAGCTCCTGAAACGCTTATAATCTGCCTTCCACCAGCTACACACTCACTCCCCCTTGTGGTTCCTATGCTTACATACATTTAACCCCTTTATAGCAAAAACTTTTTTTTTTTTAATGTATTCACGTTTTCATATCCAAGTCACTTTTTGCTATTCAACCGTCTTCAAAATTATGAAAAGGATCCAAAATCATCAAGGCACAGTTTTAGTAGAAGAATACTGAAAGCCCCAAAAATGAACAGAAAAATAAGTATTCTGCAGAAAAGAGGCAGCTTGGCAACACAAAAGACTAGTTAGATCTCTGCTGTTACTAACAGTTTAAATACCTCACATGAAAAGGAGTAAAATCCTGTGTGGCACTCATACCTTTTATATGCACCTATTAATATACATATAGAAAAGCTGAAATATATGGGAAGAATACAAGAAGCAGAACACAAACATTAACAGGGTCAAATTCATGATAGGTCAGATGTAAGATTAATCATTAGCATGCAAATAGAAAGAATGCATGCTGCTCTAAGAATTTTCAACATCATTTACCAAAGCACACTCAGCACTACAGAAAATGCTCCATAAGCAAAATACTCTAAACTCCATTCCAGCATCAGAAGGAAATGCAAAAGGCACTGCTGAAAGACTTCATAATAAATACTAGAATCATTAGAAAGTCACTATCCACTTGACTGAATCCTTAGGTTTGTCATTCACATGGAAAAAAACCCAAAACAACCAAACCAACAACCCAAACAAAACAACCCTAATGCTAAACAACCCAAACCAACCAAAACAAAAAGCCAAACCAAAACAACGAAACACACAGGCACACACAAAGTCCCTTAAATAAGCAAACAAAAACAACATCAAAAAACCCTCACCCCCAATCCACAAAACCAAAACAAAACCACAGATCTTAAGAGTTAATCAGGTCATTCAGGAACTGGGGGCTGGGAAAGAACAAAAAGCCTCAAACAGCAGCAGGCTAACTTTGGAAGCTCTCTACTAGAAAAACATGAACTAGGACAGTAGACTAAACAGTGCATTGTCTTGAGGAGCTGTAGAATCGTTAATTCCTGCACACTTACTGAAAACAGCACCTTCATCACTTTGCACCCAAAAGACTGCAGAAATGCTAGGTCTTTTCAGAGACCAGCCTGTTGATCTAACAAAACTCAACGTGAGAAAATACTGAAATCTGGGTGTAAGATTCCAGCACTAATTATGTATCAAACAAATGAGTTTTCATTAACTCCAAATAAATAGGGCAAGATTTTCATAATGGTTTTAGGGCAATTTAACTACTTGAGAGCTGCTGAATTTTAATTATGTAAGTCATGTCTTTTTTGACATGCTGAAAGCTTTTAGGAATATCATATATATGTAAAGAAATAGTTGTCCCTTCTCAGTAGAGAAATAGCATACATTGTAAAAGACAAGCCTCCTATCAGCTGAAGAAAAAATTGTATTAACCAAAACTTGACTACTAGCAGATTTAAAGTACAAGACAAGGTGATTTGTCCATCTTATTGCAATAGCTGAAACTTAACCCACTAGAAAATTATATCAAGATAGCAAAAAGAACATGTATGGACTCACGTGTACACAGCAATCACACATATGTGCAAAAAAGTTATGATTTACATCCCATTTTAGGGAAAACCCTTCCATGGTAATAATGAAAAGACCATTAGACTAATCCAGTTTGGGAAGTAGAACAAATTATCTTGGGAGGCCCCAAAGGTTCTTTCGCTGAAGGTTTTGAACAAATCATAATATTTTGAACAAATCAGAGGCTGCCCAACAAATTTCTTAAGATCTCTCTAGGACCTACCTTTATAAGTTAATGGTGGGGAGATGGTGAATCTTCCCTCCCTTCCTCCTCCCCCCATTCTGTGCTTCTAAAGAAAAAAAAACCAACAGCCTCCATCAGAGAGGCGACAGACTACCAAAGCAGAATTGAGAAAAAAACAACAAACACCGTCAGTGTTCTCTCTCCAGAAGAGGGCAGTGTCTAACTAGAGACTACTCGTCAAGCAGCAAACAGGAACATTTTCATCGTGTGACATATTTATCATTTGATTAGCTCTAACAGGATCTTATCTTCTGAATTATACAGCTTGAATGCAAAAGGCAAGCGCTTTTGTGAAGCTTCAGTTCTTGCTAAGTAGAGAAACATGGAAAAAAAGGTAAATCTCTCTGACTGAACATCACTGGCACTTGAGTTGGATGACAAAGAGATGTGCAAAGTCAAAGCCAGCTGCAAAGTCAGTCCTTTTCCCCTTTACAAAATACATCACATCTGATAATTCCATCTTTTGCTATGGCATCACCCTTTCTGCAGTTGGGGAAAAAAAGTGGGGGAAAGGGGGTGAACAGCAAAAAATTCAGCTACACATTCAAAAATAATCTCATCCTCATTTGGTGTCTTAGTGTCAGGCATTCCTTCAGGTACTTAATGTCTCACACTGTCAGACAATGCGGAAGCCCAATACATTTTTTGCTCACAAGTCACAACTTGCATCTCAAGCAGCAAGTCTCCACAGAACAGTGATATGCAACAGCTCATGAATAGAGATGCAGTTAACTGGCAACTTTCCTAGTGGGGTAGGGATTTCAGTAATATATTTCCAAGTCTAAAAAAGGCTCATTGCAATTAAATTCAGGGTCATCAGGGAGAATTCTTCCCCAAAGTGTGACTATCACACTGACACAGATTTTCTTTTTTCCCCCTAAACTTTCCCAAACATACATACACCCATACAAACTTTGCTTCTGATAGCATTCTTACCATATTATCTTCTTGGAACAGCCATTAGACTGAGGAGAGTCAAATACCCACACATACATTTGATTTGCATCCACAACATTATGAATCTGTACAGTTATCTACATAAACTGTGCATCGGTACACCTCATGGTGTGATCAAAGTTTCCTGAAGTCGAACCCACAAAATATTGTCCTACCTTGCCAAGCTACAGATAATGACCAACATACCAGAATATCAACAAAATTTCATTTTTAGTTGTCCTCACAAAAGCCACCATAAATGATAATAATTTACAGCTGTTTCCTTCCTAACAAAAGCTGGGAGTAAAAGTAGAAGGGAAAACGAACACTATGGGGCTGAGACAAACAGAACTTCCTTCAACAGAACTTCACAAGGGAATAATGTTTGCCTGCAGCTGTAACTTCCTTATACCAGTGACAGTTTTTTCAAGTCCAAATCTAAATATAAACTTCCCTCATGATCACGCTGAGCGGACAAGTCATAGATTTTTTTTTTTTTTTACTCCCCTCCACTAATGGAATAAACTACTATTTCAAAACCTCAGGCCATAATAGTACTCATCAACTCATCACTGATAAGTATTTCTGCAATTTTTAGCACACATTAAATTATTTGTTTCCACACAGCCTTCATGATTACATCATAGACTTCTATTAAAAGATCCTAAACTATCTACAGTGAATAGGAATGGGACAGAAAGCTATCTTTAGTTCACATGGATTTGATCAGAACAACTCCCAAGAAGTTTTCTGACACAATCAAATCCGCCAGCACTTGATCCTTTCTCCTCTGCAGGAGCCTGTTCTGTGGATGTGCAGACTCAGGGTGTGGGAAGAACCTGCTGAGACTACCAATGGATCTATTATTTGGCTCATAAAACTTGTAAAAATCTCACAGGAAGTACAACGTGCTATTGTGTCCCTAAATCTCTTTCATGACTTGGTTAGCAGCCTGACTCAAAGCAGTCTGGCCTGTTTTCACTTCTGCCATAAAAGGTTTTTCTTTTCTTTTTTTTTTTTTTTTTTTTTTTTCTTTTTTTTTTTTTTTTTGAAAGAGCCATTTAACTGTGACCATGGTTTCAGCAACACTGTGAGGACAAAGGCAGGGTTGAAGGCATATGAACACTTCAGTACTCAGACTCCAGCAAATCAGTACTACTTTTTTTTTGTTTTGTTTTGTTTTTTTTCCTCTTAGAACTTGCTTTTGCATAATCAGCTCTCTTTATATTGAATGAACTAATACCTCAATATTCAAGATGTAGGAAACTGACATTTCTAAGACATAATTTAAAGCATTAGAAACTATAGTGCATAGAACATTCTTCAAAATTAAAAAGCCTTCAGAGGATTAATTTTCTAATCAGTGCTTTCTGTCTTGTATCTTGAGTAGAATAAAACAGGATAAAATCCATTTTATTTTGCCTTTCCTCTGTCCTGAGTACTTCTAAATACAAGGAATTATTTATACAACCAGAGGCTGCTCAGGATATTTATGGCCAGTTAGAGCCCTCAGGGTGCTATGTACTACTTTCAACCTAATGTAAATTTTTACAAGGCAAATTAATCTGAAGTCTCTCTTCTCTTTACAGTTTGAGCATCAAAATGAAAGAAACTAGAATCAGTATCAAGACTGTGTAGAATTAGCTTGTTCTAGTGTTAGTTTTGATGTATGCTTGATACATCATACATGCTTAACACTCAAGTTGATGTGTTTTCAGTTAATGACTTACCTGTCTTTAGAGACAATACTAACTATATTTTCCTGTGCCTCAGAAATATGAATGTCTCTCTCAGAACTTTGGTATCAGCAAAATAGGACTCCAAAAAATGCTCATTTTCTTTTTTCTCTTACTATCTTTTCTTCATTTAAAACTATTTTTAACACCATTTATGCAACATCTGTCAAAGCCTACCCAACTGGCACCAACCATGCTTGCTTAAACTAAATATGCACACATAATACGTCAAATAGACTTGTGCAGATGGCAACATTAGTACAAGCTGATGCTACAGAAATCTATTCTTTCAGCTTTGTAATTTCAGTAGGTTAGAGTCCTGCAGTTTATACTCGGCTTAAGACTGCCACCATAATTTATTCAAGGAGTTGAAAAGTTTATAAACATTAATGTAACAGTTATCGTGAAGTAAGCTATATAAGACAATGAACACACACTTGCTAAAACTTAAGCCAAAGGGAGCTTTCAGATCCTGTTGTTATGAATTCAGGGGCATCTTTTACAGTCATAGGATTAATTTGTTATCAGTTTACTGAGAGTCCATTTTTTAGCATTATTGGTAATTTTATTGTGTAAGAATACATTTGCAGGATTGGTTTTATTAGTAACCTGGACTTTAACTGCCAAAAGTATTTGGGAAGGTTATATTTATTAGAAAATATTTTTGTGTGCTTTTCAAAATTTTCGTTCAAGACTTCTTGTCTAGAATGCCTGTGATAATACCACTGAGCTGAGGATCAACTTCACAGTTCACTAAAGGCAGGGATACAGACAGAAAAAAAATGAAAGGAGAAAAGAAGGGTACGATAACCCCTGTATTCTCCTTAAGTGCCTTTTCCCCAGGCTCTGCTCCCCAACATCAAAGTTTTAGTAAGTAAGCTTAGCACCACTGCTATTGACAAGAGTCCAAGACAAGCTTCTACTAGAAAAGTTGAAAAGATTAGAAACCACATTCATAATACAGAACTTGCTGCAACAAGAGAAAATACACATATTGATGAACTGGCACATGAAACCTTTGCCTTCTACTTGGTCACGTTATTAAAACTGTAACAATGCACTCTGTACAACATAGTGCAAGACACAGTACAGTAAATTAGAGCAATTAACACATCCACCAGTGTTGCCTTTGGCATCCCTGCTTTATGCTGTACTCCTCAGAAGGCCTTCTTGGCCTTCTCTGTCTCTGCTACTTTAACATAACCCAACATTAGGCTGGGATTGAAGCCAGGGACCTTGAAACACTGAGCTAACTGTTTAGAGTTGAATTCCAGTAGCTGTCCTCAGAGTCCCTTGGCATGAACCCTTGTTTCACTCTTCCTCCTCTCTTCTTCCAAACCCGAATTCCTACCTCCACCTCAACCCTAGGCAGAAAGGCCAGCAAAGGATCCCTCCATACTTTCAGGCCAATTAATTCCCAGCACTTTACTTTAGCAGTCCCCTCTCAACACTACATTACATTCTCCTAGTTTATTTCTTTAGTCAACTTCGGAACCTCTTCATTTACCTCAACTACAAACACCCACAGAGGGAACATTATCAGCAGAACCCCATTGATTAGCTCTCCTCAGTCTTTTCCTCACCGCAGCTTGAACGTGAAGCAGAAATTCAGGCTGTCTACATGAATAGGTACAGAAATACCCCACATTCAAGGACAATCTGTGCTTACCACTTTTCAGAAGATTACTGTTTTCTAAAAGATAGGGAATACAGCTCAACACTTAAAGGAGGGCATTGTTCAGAGCCCTGACACAGAAGCCAGATTCTTTCAAGGTTCTGAGAAATAATATTCACTGAAATGAAACATGTTGAAAGGTGCTAATTCGGTGGAAATTGCAGTGCTGCAGGAGACTCCCAATAGAGAAACACATCTTCAAACCTTCTTCCAAAGCTTCTATATTGTAAATCTAGCACTGATTTTTTTTTTTTTTACTTACATTTATTAATGCTCCAGAGTAAAAATACTTTAACTCTAATATTTACTCTAACAAAATACACTCCCCCACTTCCCCCAGCACCCTTGTCTTGTACAAAAGAAAAGCAGAAGTTACAATTTTGCCAGGATTCCATTCACCTTTTGGAACAGAAGTGGATTTTTAACTGTAATATTACTAAGTATATTGCAGAAACAATAAACCTAAATCTGATCTTTTTATGATCTTTCCCTTGAAATCCACAAGCAAGAAACAGAGATGTATTTAATCTGCTAACAAAGGTATAATCATAGGTAGAAACAACAGAAAAGATACTCAACTATAAAAATGCTTTAGCACAATGCCCACAAGTATTTCACTGAAGCACACAGAAAATAGGTCTGACATATATAATTACTTTTTACATAATAATAGCAGCACTATCTAACTTCATATTACTGGAAACACCCTGGCAATGCTGGTTCTATACCAAATCAACTATTTTGATGGTAAGAAATCATACCTTACCTTAACATACTCCAATGCAGGATCCAAAATATTCTGATCTCTGCAAGAAAACAGGGCAAGGAGGGAGAAAGGAAGGACACAAACACACACAAAAAAAATAGTAAGTGCAAATATAAGGGGATGCATTCATATAAGCAATAAGCTACCAGAGCATGTTAAAATCCTAGTTAAAAACTGTGTGGTTTAGCTAGATAGCCTATGCTGATTAACTTTTAACCTATCTATAAATCACTGGTCTTTTCTAGAAGATTAGGTAGGGAAGCCACTACTAATTAATTTGGGAAATAATCATACAGTTTTAAGCAAAGTAAAAACAAACTTGACATTTCAACAGAAGACTGTGGTACATACTTACCACCTAAAATGCCCCAAATAAATTTAAAAGACAGCTACCCCAACGGCTTCTAAATTATTTCTTTGCTTGTATGTTTTCCCATTTAAGCTATTGCTATTGGTAGCTTTGAGAGGGCATTGCTAACACACAAAAAACCAGAAAGTAAAACATACTTATGTAAGCAAAGCAAAAAATGCATAGATTTGTCACAGCAGAAAGCTTGACTTTACATTTGGAAAAATAAAATACGATTCTTGCACTCTGAAGTTCTCAAAATTATGGTAATTTCAGCATCACAATTATTTGAAAGCCAGGTAATCAAGTTATTGCCCTATTTTAAACAGAAAACACCTCTTTGTAGGTTTTCTATACATGCAGATGGGAAGTAGCACAAGTGAAGCCTAAATTAAGAGCCCTATGATCAATTTACAACTATTTCCATAGAGATAAACATACATGAAACCCTTTGAAAATAAATTTAAGAACTATCAGCTTAACAGAGTTCGCGGCACATGACAGAACCTGGGATGATATACATGGTGCTGCATTAAATACAAACATGTAACAGGCACAATGAAAACCTTGCAAACTGAAAGACGGATCAGGAGCTTGTTACAGCAATGAAACTTGCTGCACAGACAGCATATGCCCCCGTAAACTGAGAAACGGAATCCTGTTTGTTGGAAGCTGCTACAATGATGTAACACTGGAAAGCTCATCAGCAGTTTCAGATACGTAGAAATCAAGTTATGCTGGAATCAACCAATCCAGAACACAGTTAAATTGCCTGTGTTGTTTTGAATGTAATTGTGTATCACCTGAAACAGAGTTATTACTTTATACTCAAAGTTTTCAGTCAGGTTCTGTAAGAGATTTTAATCCAGAGCATCTACACAAAGGCAAAATGGAGCTCTCCTATAAATGATAGTGTTTACCCGTTCAGGCCGTATCAGCGATAACCATTTCACATTATCCTAATATTCATCAAGGGACAAGTTCCATTCTTACCTTAGCTTAAAAAAACCCCACCACAACAACAATGCTGTCAAAAATCAATGGAAATATAATTTGGCAGCATTTGAGACCTTTTCCTAGCAAACACACAAAGAAGAGGCAGCTTGATTAAGTGTATGTGCAGAAAATATGTATAAGCGTAGTGGAGAAAACAGGGGTGAAGCACAGAGGGCTGAAGCTGCACCAGAGAAGTTTAGGCTTGAGGTGAGGAGAAAGTTCTTCACAGAAAGAGTAATTGGCTAGTGGAATGGGCTGCCCAGGGAGGTGGTAGAGTCACCATCCTTGGAGGTGTTCAACAAAAGATGGGATGTGGCACTTGGAGCCATGGTTTAGTTGTCAGGAAGTGTTAGGTAATAGGTTGGACTTGATGATCTCTCAGGTCTTTTCCAACCTGGCTGATTCTGTGATTCTGTAAACGCAAAGTCCTACGCCCGTGTTGGGGCAATCCCAAGCACAAATATAGGCTGGACAAGGAGTGTTTCAAGAGCAGTCTCAAGGAGAAGGACTTGGGGTGTCAGTTGATGAAAAACTCAATTTGAGCTGGCAATGTGTGCTTGCAGAACAGAAGGCCAACTGTGTTCTGGGCTGAACCAAAAGGAGTATGACCAGCAGGAGGAGGTAAGTGATTCTTCCCTTCTACTCTGCTCTTGGGAAACCCCACCTGGAGTACTGCATTCAGATCTGGTGCCCCCAGCATAAGAAGGGCATCACACTGCTGGAGTAGGTCCAGAGGAATAGGGCCATGAAGATGAGGAGAGGGCTGGAACACCTCCCCAGTGGAGACAGGTTACAAGAGTTGGGGCTCTTCTCAACAGTGCCAATAATACATCAGAGTGAAGACAATACAGGCACGAAGGCAGCCTTAGAAACTGCACATATACCAAGACACTGTATGGCTGCTACCACAGACAGAACTGCTAAAAGAGACCAGATGGGATCTTCAGTTTATGTCTTTGAAATCTCTCCATCTACATAGATTTAAGAGGGACCTGGACAAGCTGGAGATGCGGGTCCAGGTGAACCTCATGAGGTTCAACAAGAGTAAGTGCACAGCCCTGCACTTGGGCCAAAACAACCCTCACTATCAATACAGACTGGGAATGAGGTGATAGAAAGCAGCCTGTGGAAAAGGACTTCGGAATTCTGATGGATGAGAAGCTGGACACAAGCAGACAGCATGCACTTGTAGCCCAGGAAGCCAATGGCATCCTGGGCACATTAAAAGCAGCTTGGCCAACAGACCAAGTGAGGTGACTCTGCCACTTTGCTCTCGTGAGACCTCACATGGAGTACTGCATCCAGGTCTGGAGCCCTCAGTACAGGTAGGACATGGACCTGATGGAGTAAGTCCAGAGCAGGGCCACGAGAATGATCAGGGGCTGGAGCACTTCTGCTATGAAGGACAGGCTGAGGGAACTGGGGTTGTTCAGCCTGGAGAAGAGGAGGCTCCAGGGAGACCTCACAACCTTCCAGTACCTGAAGGGGGGAGAGACTGGGTACAAAGGCCTGTAGTGATAGGATGAGGGGCAATGATTTCAAACTAGAGAAGAGTGAATTTAGATTGGATGTTAGGAACAAATTTTTTACTATGACAATAGTGGAACACTAGTACAGGTTGCCCAGGGGGTATTTGAGGCCCCATCCCTGGAGATATTCAAGGTGAGGCTGGACAGGGCTCTGGGCAACCTGATCTAGTTGAGGATTTCCCTGCTCACTGCAGAGGCAATTGGACTAGATGACCTTTGGAGGTCCCTTCCAACCCAGACCATTCTATAATTCTGTGAAATACACTACATCTTAAGTATGAAGTTGCAAGTTTGAGCATGCTAGTCAATATGTTTAAGTATTTGTACTGCAAACCAATGTTATTTGTACTGTAAACTAGAGCAAAAGATCCTGTGATTTTATCCTTTAGCAGCTTCTGCTTCACACACACACCCCTCTACTACATTCCTAAGACCATTCCACCCTTCTGTCTACAGCTGCACAACACCATGGACATGACTCATTCAAACACCACTGGAAACAAATGCAAACTGCTATGACTAACTGGATAATGACCTGCAGTTCACAAAAGAAGTGTAGAATCTTTAAGGTTGGAAAACACCTCTAAGATCATGAAGTCCACTGTCAACCCAACACCATCATGGCCATTAAACCATGTCCCAAAGTGCCATGTCTGTGTGTTTTTTGAACACTTCCAGGGATGGTGATTCCCTCACTTCCCTGGGCAGCCTATTCCAATGCCCGAACACTATTTTGGTAAAGAAATCTTTCCTAACATACAATCTATACCTCCTGTGCTACAATTGCAGGCCATTTCCTTTTGTTCTGTCACTTGATACTTGGGACAAGAGACCAACACTCACCTTGCTACAACCTCCTTCCAGATAGCTGTAGAGAGCAATGAGGTCTTCTCTCAGTCTCCTCCAGAATAAACAATCCCAGCTCCTTCAGCCACTCCTCATAAGACTTGTTCTCCAAACCCATCACCAGCTTTACTGCCCTTCTTCTCTGGACCAAATCTAGTAACTCAAAGTCTTTCTTGTAGTGAGGGCACCAAAATAGAACACAGTATTAAAGGTGCGTCTTCACTATTGCCAAGTACAGCAGCATGATCACTTTCCCACTCCTGCTGGCCATACTATTCCTGATACAGGCCAGGATGCTGTTGGCCTTCTTGGTAACCTGACCATATTGTTGGCTCACGTTCAGCCTGCTGTCAACCAGGCCCTTTTCTGCCGGGAAGCTTTCCAGCCACTCTCCCCCAAGCCTGTAGTTGTGGGTTGTTGTGACCCAAGTGCAGGGCCCAGCACTTGGCCTTGTCAAACCTCATAAAACTGGCCTCAGCCATTGCCCCAGCCTGTTCAGATCCCTCTGCAAAGCCTGCCTACCTTCAAGCACATCAACACTCCCACCCAGTTTAGTGTCACCTGCAAACTTACTGAGGGTGCACTCCATCTCATCATCTAGATCATTGATGAAAACACTAAATAAGACTGGCCCCAAAACTGTCCTCTTACACAATAGAGAATTCCTTCTACCTCAAACATACCAGCTTTAGGGGATGGCTTTGCTTTACCTCTGAGACCACACAGGCCAGGCTTACAGGTGCGTATGTAAACAGGCCACCAAGAAAAGAATGGAAAATGCTGTGACAAAAAGCATAAAGCTTTGGCAGCATCTAAGGAGTCTTTCCTTTTGAAAAACCATTTATGTGTTCATGGAAGAAATCAATGAGACATTGCCCTAAACTCACCACACCTGTCTTACTCCTATTAAAAGAAGACAACCACAAACTTCAAAACACCACACCAGACAGTTTTTGAAAACAAAACTCATAGCAAGAGGAAGTTTTGGGTATTGCACCATAACTATAACCGTTCTGTGGTTTTATTAACATTTCCTCCCTGTTTTACCCTAAAAGTTGAGTATCTTGCAAATATTTTCATACTTTAAGAACTACACTGCATCCTATAAACCCAAAGAGTCTGATTCATTTTTTTCCACACAGAAAACACATAAAATATTTACTTTACTTGATATATTCAAATCTTAACTTGATAAAACTTCTTCATTTTCAAAGTGGCCCTAACCATATGCTGTAAATGTATTCACTTAAAAAAAATAACACTTATTCAACTAAAATTATCCAACATCACATTTTCAAAATCACTAGTTAGAATAAATATTAAATTTGTCTAAATACCTGACACACCTCATTCTCAGAACCCAAAGAAAGCCAGAATTTGCAGCACCTGGAGAAGCAGAAGACTGCAAATTTTGACAAGCAGAAGCAAATCCCTGAATAGCACACTGCTTACTGAATATGTCTTACCACCTCTTTCCCTTTTTAAATCTCCTGTCAACTCAAGGACTCCAGCAGGTCTCATCTATTGTGGTAACACCATGAAGAGGAAAGGAAAAGTTTCAGGAACTCAGGATCCAGTCATTGACAGATTTACACCTCAAGACTAACTCCTTGCTGTTTTCCAAATGCCCAAATGTCCTCCACAGATAAGGTCTTGCAGAGGACAGTAAGCCTGCTTAATTTCACAGTATCACAGTATCACAAAGGTTGGAAGAGACCTTGAAGATCATCGAGTCCAACCTGTCACCGCAGACCCCATGATGAAATCACCCTGTAACGGGCAGTGGTACTAGTCAAGTTTAAAATGACACCATTATTTATTTTTTTCCTGGACAGTTAAATAAGACAAGTATGCAAGTCTCACCTAGCTAAACACATAGAGCTATGAAGATCAGAAATTTTGCAGAGTATAGAACATTCTAAATGACCAGATAAACTAATCTGCTCCAGAACAAATCTGCTGCAGTGATAGAAGTCCAGTGCTAGGTGATAGTGTTTTATCTGAAATAATGGGAAAAGCAGCTGACACAGGAATACAAGAGGATAAAGATATGCTGACCAGTACTCAATCTGAGAATCTGAAGTCTATCAAGTTGGACACACTCATCATATTTTCAGAACTACAGAAACTAAGTGTATTCTTAGTGTCTGTCTGTAGATAAGTTTGTTAGGGCTACTTTATACAATACATTCTGGGTTAACGTTTTTTTTGTCACATGTTCATCTTTTGCAAGAGTGTGAAGGCTTTAATTAGAATGAAAACTTAGAGATCATTTCTGGCATACGGTGCACTTCTACACTCTCTAGGGCAAAGCTCAGAGAGAGAAGATAATGATTTAATGCAACTGTGTGACTACACAGTTACTCCTAATATATCCAAAGAGTCCCAGACCATACATACATGGCAGGACAAAATTGACTCACCCTTCTTCCCATCAAATACTAAGTATCTCATACACATATTTTATGAAGCCAGTATCTTTTTCAAAAAGTCTGAGTTGGACAAAATGAAACACTAAGGGCTTAAAACAGTCATGCTACTCTACAAACTGCATTAAAAAAAAAATATCAGTAACCTTACTCATAAGCAATTCTGTCTACTTAACTACTGTCCTAGATTATCCATCCTAAAATTTATATTAAATTTCTTCAAGGCATCATGCAGAGGAAAAAAACCAAAACCAACCCATCAAAAACCAAACCAAAACACCAAACCAAGAACACACAAACCAACAATGCCAACCTTGTGCAAATTTGGATGCTATTTCCGGCCTCTTGACCATTTACAATTTCACACCATAGCTATTATTAAACTGAATTTAACTTAATTTTGTGTCAAAGTCAGTTTGTTTCAACTGGAATACAAGCTGGGGCTTTTTACTATTACTTTGCAGGCAACAGAGGAATCACCAGTATTGAGAAAGGAGTATCTTTTTTTCTTCTTTTACCATGCCTTAAACTGATTGTAAATCACTTCATCTTGGCTGCAGTGCAAGGCAACTAGTAATGCAACTTACTTAGAACCTAAGACAGGAGAAAGGTTTCTGGAAATAAGAGTTCCATTAAGGAATGTCACAATTCATTATGGTTTTCCTGTTCTTCTCCCTGTGGTTTATTTTTTTTGTTCTAGGAAATTATGCATTATGTATTTATATATTAAAGCTTGTAATAGTAATTTTAAATTATTGAAAATGTTGTCATAGTTATGCTTCTTAAAAAGAATCATAATTAAACCAATGATGACAAATCTTGAGTCACACTTCAGTATAATTGGATGCACGTGCACATGAACACTGTAATCCTAATGACTATCAGTTCTGGTCCACTGACACCAAATACAGCACTTAGCTTGAACAATTTCTCATGACAAGGTTTGATTAAAACATGTCTTCACACTTTTAGTTGCTTTAAATGGCCATTATAGTAATGAAAGACTGGTTTACTTCTGAATGAGAATATCTGTGTAACGTTATACTGCTTTAGTACTTCCTACCCTGATATATAAAAAAAAATTTACAGGGCTTTTTTGACAAAATACTGGTAAGATAACATGGACTTCCCTATATTATTAGTCCAAATTAACTTCAACATGACTGTAAGCATTAGAATACATACCTTAGTGAAATGCTCACCATAAGAAAAATCAGAATTGTGCTCTCAAATTCCTTCTAAGTACACTAAGGAAAAGTGCAATAGTCATCTCAAGACTCAAGCTATTGTATTATTTGTTGGCTGTCAAGTTGATGGTGTCTTTTGCTCTAATACAACTGGGCTATTAGGTCATAGAGCAGAATGTATAAAGATCTATTGTAGAAACTAAAGAAAGCAAAAATTGGAAGTTATTAGCATTCCATGCGTGTTTTAGCAAAGCAACTGGAAGATCAAACACATGAACAGCTCATGCTGCTATGTTATGAAGACACAAATTCTAGTGCACAGGCTGCACTAACAATATCCTTTGAGTGTCTTACTATTTAAAAAGCAACATATTTTAATTCTGATTAGACAGAACTTTTTAATATCTTCTCAAGCATTCTGTTCTTACTCTTACTGCGTTTGCAAAAGTGGTTCTTCTCAGGACAAGGAAAGTTATCAGTTACAAATACAGATGTATTTCATATGGAGACTTCAGCCTCTCAAGAAAACATTTCTTGCAAATAATGTTAGTGATTGCTCTCAAGAAGGAAGACAAAATTTCAGGGTGTATCACCATACTCTTTTTACAGCTGCAGTCATTCTCTAAACAGCTGCTTGCATTCTCTAACAGTACACAAACCAAAGTCTGTTAAAAAGCCAGTTCCTGTAAGCAGGTACAGCTCAGAGATCAGCGACAGAGGAATACTAAACACACTGAGGCCCTTTCTTCTTGCAAAGTGAATGGGGTATAGAGAAGAAAGACTTGTTTTTGAGAGAGAAGAAAACCTGATTCTGTATGCCGCAAGCAAAAAGCATACAAACCCCACTCCACACACACAACTCCACATAATAAGAACGTTCCTTCTTTCACAAGATTTGAGAACAAGAAATCTTATAGTAATGAAATACAGCAAACCCACAAATCCTAATTCAGAAGTTGTCATTTGGTTATCTTTTCTCAATCTTTAACTCTGTCATCCAACAATCTAATGCTGTCAACCTTTGTGCCCTCAACTGATCCACTGCATTGCACTGCATTTTTCATATGTTAGCAGGAAGCTTTCCCATCTTGGTCCTCATTATGAGGAAAAAAAAAAAAAGCTGGGGTGGGCCTTTTCCAACCTTAATTACTTTTTTGTAAGCATGAAATACCAATGATAACAGATTCCGAGAAGAAATGCTAGCTATTGAGAGTAAAATTCTTTCTCAAGACTCATGCTTATTATAACCAGGAAGTAAGGCAAGAATAATAAACAGGGATAATGTGTTGTTAGCCCCAGTGTACCCTGGGTTCCACTAAGTCTTCAAGAAAAACAGCTCATATGTAGCTCTAGGTTGGAGGCAGCTGGGACATCACTTTCTCCTTTTCCTCTGCACTCCATCTGCATAAGTACTGAATTAAAATCAAAATCAAGTCAGAGCAATTTGCTTCTTGATAAAGCTGCTCTCTTAAAACAATGCAAAGGGCCATTTCAAAGCATTTCTGTGACTTTTACCATTTTCTTCCATGGGAATAGTACATGCAACGCTATACATTTTAAACATTCAAGAAAAAAGATCTAGTCTCAAAAAGTTATTTTTAAAAACTACACAGATGTCAGAAGACAGACTAAAAATCCATAGCACTAGATCCTATAAAAAGAATCGTATGGAATGACACTTTAAACAGGCATGAGTATTTAACAGTCTATATATTGACTGGTTTTATTGCAAAAGGAAAATTATTTTGAAGCCTGAGCTTTTCAGTAAGTTAAAACCAAGAAGAAATTTCATAATTCTTTAAACTGATGCATCAAGTCACTCCTCCCTCTCCCCATACGGCATATCTCACACTGTTTTTTTTTTGTTTGGCTTCTTCCATCAAGATCTACATCAAATACTAGGGAGAAAAGTCAGTCTTTATTAGAATGCAGAGTTATATGACACAGCTGCACCTTAAATGGACATTAAGAGGTCTAGAAAAAAATACACAATAATTCCTATGCCACAAACATATGCAAAATAAGGCTTTAATAGGTACCTGGCATGGAGTTTGTTGCTCTTCCCATTTTGTGGAGGGTACTCTTCTATAAGATCCTGTACAAAAGGTGGCTGCTGCCGATGTGTTTTGGTGTATGGTAATGTTCCCACCTGGCTAAATATATCACAGGACCTAGTGGGAATTATTCCTTTCTTCTTCCTGGGGAGAGTGCCATGGATAGAGACATCTTGAAAAGACTCTGGGCGATGCTCAACTGGTGAAGGTTTAGTGGTCAACAAGTCCATGGAAGAAGCCAAGGAAAACTGGTGGTTCACTGGGCCACTTCTGGGAAGACTTGAAAATTTTCCTGCAGCTATCATTTTCGGTTCTGAAAAAAAAACAAACAAAAAGATTTATCATAGAGCATCAGTCATCAAACCCCCTACTTTAATGAAAATTAAATAGCATGACTGACAAAGGCATCTAGAACTGAACTGTTCTGAGGCACTGCGACAGCTCAAGATGTAAGCCATATTAAAATCCAGTCACACTGCTCCCAATTGCACATCAAGTGCACACACATTTTTTTTATACATATGAAAAGTCACAACACACTTGGAATGCACATACAAGAACAGGGCCTGAGCAATTCTCTATTTTCATACACAAAGGTCCTCTTTTTAACCCCTTCACATCCTCCGAAAACTCAAATATTACCTTACAATCATTAACAAAAAAACAGTTTTTAAGAATATTTTGACAAAAGAAAAAAGGCCACTCTACCACTTTACAGCTCGGTTTGGAAGTGTATGTTTCTAGACTCAGTAGCTGCCATGCTGTGAGTAAAAAGCTCTTTTTGAAGAGTCTTGCTCAAGTAATAAACCTCACAGAGAACTGTTTGCATATTTCTAACAGGCTGTAAACTAAAGGGCTCTACCCAAGAGATAAGGGCAGAAGCAGATTACTGGAATTCTCTTCTTCAGCATGCAAACCCTGATGGCTCAAATCGTTGTTGACATTAGGGATTTGCATAGCTGTCAGTCTCTTGTACAATCAACTGTAGCCTGACATACAGTACAGGTTTTCCTGTTATCAGGAGTAAAAAATCTTTGTGAGACAAACACTTCAGGCACATTAACAGATTGCTGTTCTGTTCCTCAAAATATGCTGCCTTGTGCTCACTTTATAGTGTTAAATTACAGAAGACAGGCTGCCTTATGCTATCCAGTTATATTAACCTACAAAAGCCACTCTATGGAATATATGTGCAAGTCAACATTATTTAACCTAGGTGGTAGTCAACCAGGTGCTTCCTATAAAAACTGGAAAAGCCACAGGAGCAGCAAAGATTGATATGAAATCAGAAAGCAGAAGAGTTTTTTGAAATAACAGTTTTGAACAGGAGAATATGTCCAACCTTGATCAAGTCTGACCCTGAAAAATACGACTAGCACCCTGAAGGCCCAGTGGTCTGGAAGTCAGCTGCTTACAGCTGCACAAGAATTCATCTGGTTTTGGGGAATGTCCAGGTGTTGCAAGGAAAACAGAGCTGCCTCTGTAGTCCTCTTGTTTGTTTCTCCAGCCTTAGTGTCACGGGTACTATCAAAATGATGGCACACTGAAGCTACTGCTACCTCTTCTCAGAGGGAGAAGTAACAGGCTTAGTCTTACAGTACCAGTAAACTGATCTCAAACTTATGAAAAAATTCCGCTATTTCCTGTCAGCTGCACTGCAGAGATTCAAAGGCTGAATAAGGTTTCCAGACTTCAACAACAGATTACTTCTCAATTTTCCCTTATTGATGGTCCTACAATAAATAGTCATTAATTACAGATGACAAATAATACACAGACTTTTTTCATCTTCAATTTGTCAAGAGTCTGTCTAGGCACAGCTACTCTGGAAACAGCATCTCTGCCCAGAATCTCTTTGACTTTGGTCAGGCTTCTTGTTGAAAAGAGTAGAAAAGACTTAAGAAGTTAATAGGAACAGACATTTTCTGTTTCACATAACCAAACAGAATTTTAAATCCTAAATAAACTAGATCACACTTGCACAAAAAATATGCTATAAATTACCATATGGACACTTGAAGTGAAATATTAAATCACCTCTCTGTTCATCATGTGGTTTGAGGACAGCTTCCAATGGCTAGCATTTAAAATCACATAGTTATTTGCAAAATAATAAAGAGTGCTGTAAAGTCAGCTTTGCATTACAATTGTTCTAAGCAAACCAGCTGGTCCAGAAATAGGAATATCTAAAATACAAATGCTTACTATGAAGCTACAGGCTTCTATAGCTAAAGCAAGCTGACAGAGCTTGTTTCCAGTAAACTCAAGCTTTCTGATAAAAGTTACCTCAAATAATTCCAGGGGAGGGAGATGAGGGAAAGTTCTTAAAATACAATCATTTGAAAACAACTTTGTGTGTTTACTATACATCTTTTGCAGAGTCTGAAAGCTGATGTAAAAAAATTCTGTACTTAACAACCACACTTTCTTATTGGTTTATACAAGTCACCTCCAAATCTCTGAACTCTACTTAAGTACAGGCTATCTAGCCAAAAAGATTTTCCTTAGGCTTTCCTGCAAGACTACCACTGCTACACTGGAACAGAACACATAACATTTCATATAAATGGATTATCAAAATCAAGCAATATAACCAACAAATGCTTTGGTTTACTAATTGATACCAGATGAGTCCATGATAGGCTTACAATAACAGTAAACTGTAAGCTACTTAATGTTTGAGCATCCATAGAGAAAACTGACAATTCCATTTCCTAATCGTATCACATGATAATTATTACAGTAGGTTTCCAATCACAGAGTCTGAGAATTTTCACCACAAACATTGACCCTCTGAAGTACAGCATTTTCCATTTAACCTTCAGTCCTAAGAAGCCCTTCTTAAAAAAGAAACTCAAACTCCCTCAGTTACATCATAATTATTGCCACTTATTTAAGACACTCTCAGTAATGTCCCATGATTTACAAGTTCAACACCCAATCCTCAAATTCACACACAAGTTTTGTTTTGAGGAATCAAGTTAGAATTCTAAAGTTAGTACAATATACCTACATTCAAGAACTTGCAAAACATTTAGCCCAAATTACATGTGGACAGAAGCACTGATATATTGAACAATCCTCCCTGAAAAACTCAAAATTCACCCAACCAACCAACCACAAAAAAAATTTAAAAAAGGCAAGAACTACAACAATTAGCTCAGTAACAATAGTCTGGCCAAATGATCCATACATTTGTCACATCCTGAATGTAAATATTGCAATGAGGAAGCCTCTTCAGTTGAAGACTCTGGAATGTCTCAATCAGCTTAGCATATGATTCAAAGAATATTTGGCTTCACTAGATGTAGAAATCCTGAAAATTTGACTCCCCAAGAGACAGTGTGATTTGAACATCTGCCATTACACAATCAACAGTGTAAATGGTAGAAATAACAGCAGAACGATAGCCCAAAAGGAACAGAGGCTTAATTGTATATGTTCCCATTTGTTAAAATGCAACATCTGACAAAAGAGAACTCTTCAGAAGTTTCCCTAACTAGATACAAACAAGATTGACTTAAGCCAATATAATGCTAAAAATGATAGATGAATTTGTATTTAGAGAATGACATCTCTTTCTTGAGTCTGCAAAAGTATATGGAAAGTATATTCAAAAGTATATTGAGTCTGGGAAATATATGGGAATGGAATTGGCAGCAGTCAGATTATTAATTCAGAGAATTGGAGGGCATGAAAGGTTTCTATGTAATTTCTGACACATTCTGATTTCTTTTGTTATGAATGAAAGTGAGGGAATAGAAATGAAGAAGTCTTTCAAATCTACATGGCATTAGAAAAATGAGTATGAGATTGGATATAGAATAAAATATGTATCTGGTGGGCAAGACCAAACATGCACCAAACTCTAATCCAATGAGGTGTGCATTTCTTCACATCATTGCTCAAAACAAAATAGAACAAGATGAGCAATGAAACTTCCCCATAACAATACAAAGCTCCCCCATAACAATACAAAATGTCCTTCTACTGATGCCCTCTTGGCTTTGGGATGCAAATACAAGCTTTCTGGCTCAGCCTATCTTCATGAAATTTTTCTGATGTTCATACAGCCTGAATAAATGGTCTGATGGTTCATTCAACCTGATAAAAGTACAAGAATAACTGCCCCTTCCATACTGCAGCACGACAAAACTAGTGACAATGGCTGCTATTTTGTTTCAATATACTGGAGAAGGGGAAGTGAGAGAGAAGGAAATCTCCAGCTCAGCCTCAGATTCATGAATGGCATAAGAAACAGAGCAAGACTATATATGCTCATGCTAATAGAAACCCCATAAAATCAAATACAAAAGCAATTTCAGAGCTCTGAATTAGATACTCAAGCTATCTCAAATCTAAACCAGTGTTGGACATTAACGGATTAACACTTCTCTCAAAGTCTTATTGATCGGCAGTCTGGGTGATTCTCACTGTTAAATCCAACTCTCTGAAGTCTATACTTCCGGTACTACCATATCACCAATACTGTAGCACTGTCTTACCACGTCTTTAGCACTATGTATGCTATGGAACTTAAAGGACTTAACATTGTTTAATATATCCAACTGAAGAACAACTGCCTTATGTCCTCAGGTCTTTAAAAGATAGAGTCAACTTTTGTGAAAACTCTAATTACTTTTGACACAATAAATCTCATAACCTCTTCCACTTGCCCACACCCCCTCCCTCAAAACCACTAACAATAAATTACAATGAATGGGAGATACATTACTCTCTCCCTAGTAAGTTACTTGGCACATTCATATGTGCTAAGAAGATGCACATGGGAAACGAAGAAAACAGTCAACCTTAATGATGAAGAAAGTCAGATTCAGGATGAAAAACAGATCAGTTTCCTCAGATTTAATTTTTGTTTAGGGAAACAGAAAAGGTAAGACTGAAAAGTCATTGAAGTTCATACAAAATAGAAAGAAATGCAGATAAAACTATAGCCACTATAGATTCAAGACAGATTTCATTATTGTCTCTCTAGAATCAGTATAGTCATCTTCTTTAGTATAACAAAAGAGAATTTCTGCTCCCAAAATAGCTTAGAAGCAGCTTTCTACAATCTGTATTTTCTCTTTTGAAAACAAAAATATTTTTTTATAAATTGAGGCAGTAGTTACTACAGCAAACAGGTCACAGGACTTTGAGAAGAACATCAAGGTTCAAGAACCATTGTGATACAATGAAACAGATTGAGAAAGCCTACGCAACAGTTCAAAGGCTTTAAGCTGCTATCAGAAAAACACGGGTCTGTCAAACATCAAAAACTCCCCACAAGATTACAGTTAGGTCAGTGCTTCCAAATGATCTCAACGTGCTCATGTTCATGCTCTCTTTCTCTATATCCTTGCACTGTAATTGGACAATCTCTTTCTAATGCTATTTTTCAAGTACTATTCTCAGGCAACAGAAAGCTCACAGACCAGGATAAGTTATCTTTGAAATTTTGTTTTGAGATGAGAGAAACTGATAAACTCCAAATTTTTTTTGTGAGATTTCTCACGCAAAATGCCTTGATATCTGTAAGAAAATATCATGAAAAAGAGATCACTGAAAAGGATTCAGGAAGTAAAGATGTACTAGTTTGGCTTGTACTGTGAAATTACCTCAGAAACCTAAGTGTCTAGTTAACTCAGTAATTCCAAATGGTATGAAGGTTTGCCTTGAAATAAACATTCTCTCCCCATTTTGCTGGCAGAAACCGAGGAATATACCAACCTTAGCAAAATCGAAGCTTTTTTGCTTCCCCCCACCCCAGCTAATGCTTAAAAATACAAGATTTAGTTCCTCCTTTAGTATAGAAGTCATTTATTATATTGCCTGCTTCCCTGTTCCCTCAATGCTAGTGAAAAAAAAAAACCACCACCAAACACCAAAAAACCAACAAACCAACCCACTCTAATCGAAAAGAAAACATTTTTTAAAACTTTTTCAGCTGCAGTTATGCACTTAAATTATTCCGAACTAACAACTGACACACGGAAACTACAAATCTGAACAAAAAGATGAGTTTTTGTATATGCTCCCTTATAACGGCGGGGGTTGGGGGAGAAAAAAGACACAGCATTGCCCTTCTCGTTACTCAGTGAAGTATCTTCCTATCTTAAGTACATCAGTACTTTATACTTAAAGCATATTTAACAGATATCCGTAAGAGCCGCTCCTACAAAACCTAAGCATCGGATCAAACGCCTCAGCAGTTCCTGACACAGCTATGGAATTTCTACTCGTCTGCAAGTCAACCGCCGGGAGAGCCAAGGGCTCGCCCTGCTCCTCCATTCCCTGTCCCAACAGAGGTTGGGGCACAGAGCGACGCTTACACACACAGACTCTGTTTCTCATTCTCTACCCGAGCGAACAACGCTGTCCCCAGAATTACCAGTCCTATCACGGCTGCTTCTTTCCAGGTTTTCCGAAGATTAGTTGGAGGTTTTGTCCCGGCCAAGGGGTCTCTCAGCAGCGGGACCCGTCCTGCTCCCTTGGGGTTGCGGAGCTCTGCGGGCGGCCGAGCCGCGAGGAGCGGACAGCCGGATGCCGGACCAGCAACACCAGTAGCTCAGAACAGCTCCAGAAAACGAACTGGAGCGTTCTCGAGAGAGCCCAAGGTATGGCCGTGCCACGGCAGGAGCCGCCGCAAACGCGGACTTGCACCAACCTGCCCCAAAAGAGAGCAGTACGTGATAACTACGCTAAGGATGACTCAACTGGAGCCTCCTAAGGGCGCTTATCGTTCCCTGGCCCGAGTCGCGAAAGTACGGACCTGGTTCCGTGACTCTCCAGCCCTCACCCCAGCAAACGAGGCCGACTCCTGGGCGCCACTCACCTGGCGAACTCGGGTGGTGGCGCCGAGCCGGCCCCTGCAGCCCCCGCGGCCGTGCGGCAGCTCCGACAGTGCCGCGGGCGCTCAGAGCAGCGCAGCCAGCGCCCAGCCGCGATTTACGGCTTTGCAGCCACACCCCTCCGCCGGCTGCTCCCGCCGAGGCTCGCCGAACCCCGACACGCCAACCCTTTACGTGTAGTGACCACTCCTCGCCCTTTTCCAAGGATTTAAGAACTTGACTTGTTTAATTTACTCTCCCCAATTAGCATCACAGCACAAACCCTGCTGAGGGGCAGTTCAGAGCCTATTAGGTACCTGACACACTCAATTCCCCCTCAGCCCAGCATGTAACATGAAGTTATCTGAACAGCAGGACGGTGGGATAAAACACCTTTTCTAAACCCAGGGGTCAAATGGCTATAAAAGATGGAGAGCCACTGACAGAAGAGATGTCTAGTTAACTGCCTTTTGTAAAGTACAGCTTCAAAACAACCAGGTAGCTACAGACAGGACGTTCATTTTTTAGAAGATTATCTCGGGCACGTTCAGCAGTACCACTGACTCGGGCAAAGGGCTTTTGCTTCAATAGAAATTAAAGCACACTCAGCTGACTTTTAAACCACTGTCTAGAACAAATTTTCCTCTACCATTGTGTCTGTTCTTTTCCTGTTGGCTCAGTCTTTCAGGCTGCCCGGCCAACATTTCTTTGCTTTTGTCACAGTTACTCCAATTGCCCAAAACATTTTGATAACACTGTTCTTTCCCTCTTACCAGAATTCATAAGACAACATTCTGCAAACCTCTTCACAGCTATCCTATTGGAATTAGCTTTCTAGAGGCAAATATTTCTCTAACCCAACATTTCTTTTTTACATCAAATATTTGATCCCTACTAGTTGTATGGGCAGGCTATTTTGGGAGATCCTCTTCATACACTATTTTCATTTCACTCTCACATTCAATGTTTCAAATCTCTTTCTTTGTTTTCAGCAGGATTAGTTTTAATAATATTTTTCTGAGGTATTTACTTCAGACCCTGACTACATGATTTTACTGAAGTTGTGGTTCTTAAACTACCTAAATGACAAATGTCATTAAGAGCAGATAATACATAGAGGTACTGGAAGATGAATAATCAAACCAATCATTAAAAATAAATGAAACTGTAGTATTCTTACTCTAAACAAATTAAGCTACACCCATGGCACAACAGCAGGATTAAAATTTCCACATGGTGACTACCAAGGTGACATCTCTAGGTACTCGGTAGAACTAGGACATCTACCTCTGCAGTTCAGGTGTTCAGGTATCTTACAGCAAAACTGATTAATGTTTTGTTTTGTTTTTGTTTTAATTAAGCAATTCAAGATAAAGAGCACTGGACAATCCCTTGAAGTGTAGCTAAGGCTTAAGAAACACTTAGCTCATTCAGACAAAGTTCCTCAGCTATCATGTATGTTGCAGAAGTAGCTATTAGGAGAAGAAGGATCTTAGAGAAGTTTGGGAATTTTTGTAGATTTTATTAGAATTTTTGCATAAAAAAGCTCAAGTAAGATAAAGTTTAATGCAAAATGAGAAAAAAAAAAAAAGGCGGAGAGCATTCAAATATAAAATACAGTAAGAAAAGAATGCAGATTAGAAACTTAAATTTATCCAATATATTGAGGGGCAAAGGAAGTTCACAGTGGCATTTCTTACTCATCCTCTCCACAAATTAGTTAGCGCATAAGATGGTCTCTATTGGCTGATTCGAAAAACTTGGGAAATCACCTAGGAAGGAATGTCATGCTTCATTGTCAAGTTTTATGACAAAGAACCAGAAAAGGAGTAGTAATTTCCTCAGGAATATGACTGTGTGCTAAGGAATGGGACTGGTAGATGGGCAGCCTTGTATAAACTCTGACTACTCTCACATGAGTCATTATAACCTTTTCCTAATAGTTTTACTCTGTCTACAGACTAAATTTAAAAATGGTCTTTGTCTTCACATATGACAATTTACTCAACCCATCCACATACATATTTGATGCAAAACCATTAAAGAGAATTTGCCTGCAAGGTGTAAGAATAAAGAATACCCATGACTACCTAGTTACTTTAGTTGCAAGTTACTTCAAATTAAGCTTGACTAGGTTCCTTGTTGCAAAATGTTGATCTCATACATAACTGGAACCTAGGTCCCAAGACCTGTGATTCTGTAGCTGGCAAACTTTTATTGTGCCAAGACTTCTGTACTTGCCAGTTCTTGAGAGACTATTTTCAACATGTGCCTGTCTTACAGTAACAATAGAGATGACAGGACAAAACAAGAATATCCACCAGAATTTCTCAGTTTGACCTTAAACATCAGAATTCTAGTCTTCCTAAAATAACTGGAAGAAAATACATCTACTCCAAAAGCAGTGATGGACAGCTACAACAATAAAATACAGAATAACAACACAAGATGAGGACATGGCATGCATGGATTACTCACACAGCTGTTCTTGTAGATTCCCTAATAGACAAATGTCAAAGCAAGTTTCTACTGCAAACTCAGAGAAAGCTATAAAATGCTACGTTCCTCAACTCACATAGATGCCATGTAGGAAAAATAACAATGAGCATAACTTTTGGCTAGGACATCAAGTTTACTTGCTGGCAATTTTCAAATTAATCAAAGACAGATCAGGCCAAACTAGAATGACAATATGAAGTAAAAAATGCTCCAGAAATGGCAAAAGCCTTCAAATCCTGTCTCTTGGTAAGAGAAAAATAGACCACACAGGTAGCAATACTGCTTCTATTGTGCAGATTAATGTGTTCAAAGTAGCCCTCTCCTGCTACACGCAATCCTACCAGAATACTCCAGCACAAGTCTGGAATCTGCCAGGCTGGTACTACATACCACTGCTCTAAAGTACTCTGGTTGTTACATTTCAAAGAGAAGCAAAAACCCCAGAATGAGTAAATGGGCGTTATCTGAGAGTGACAAAGACATTTCAGTTTAACAAGGCAAAACCAGTCATAGTTTTATGGTAATTATTTTGGCCATCTAGTAAAAACTCATCATGGTGGGATTCCTTCATGTATCTGAAGCATTATTTATTCTTTCACTGTAGCTCTTAAGATCATAATAAACTCTCACTCCTGAAGACTGTAACATGATATGGTAACATGATTAAATATTGTTCTGTCCCTATCCCACGTAGCATCAAACCCTGTTTTAGTTGTGTTATAAGATACTGAGAAAAACAGGGTTCCTTCCTGCAGCACTACTCTAAGTACTATGCTATAGCTTTCAGGATAGCTGTCTGGAACTGCTCATTGTTACAGGACAGAGTCCTTCATGCTCTGGGAGGGAAGATCTTTATCTGTAACATAGAAGTCAGATTACAGATAATTTGTCATCAGTTTCTCTCATATCAGAAGAAGCTGCTTCTAGAAGAGCATGTTATTTCCTGGTTTCTTTGCAATGCCAAACAAACATTTCTAAGACCACAAAAAGGTGACATATGCTGAGAATAATCCTATAAGCACCGACACAAGAACAGCCCATATTATTTAGGAATGGTTTAATACTCAAATTTTGGATGCATCTTGATTCCATATTGGAACATGTCCAAGCAAGATGCAGGCCCCACTCCCTGACTCTACTGTTTCCCTGGAATAGAAAATAAAAGGTACTTCTCAAAGGAGTCACAGCATACTATGTATACATGAATTAATAAGCTCCAGAATCTGCTGCTGTGCACATCAAAACATAGGATATTTTTGAAACTTCATTTCTGTTACATTAAATGCTTGGAAACTGAGGAAGTATTCTGAGAAAGCATCACCATGGGTTGGTGCACTCTATGATGTTTCACTTCACATCTACTTTGCCACTACCTGATAGATAGATCTCCAACTTTGGCAACTATCAGCCTGATGTGATGGCCATGTAGTCATCTCCTTATGAACAGTGGTAGGAAGTATGTTCAGAACTGGTAACAATATTGCATTTAGGAAGAAAGTTGACAGGAACTAGAAACATTTCTCCACTGATGTACTTTAATTTGCAAGGCAATTAACTACAGGAATAAGCCCTAAGAAAATATTTGTGATCATCAGGATTCAGAGAATAGGAAACAAATGCTTGATTCAGAGAATAGGAAACAAATGCTTTCACGAAATTTGAAAGGCTGCATTCAGAATAAGAAATTAGATGTTCTGGGTCAACTGAAGTTGAAGCATCTAAGCCTAAATTCCTTACACCAGAAGCCAGCGCTTGCTGAATGACCTGACAGGAAGTCTCTACAATCAACAAAAAATATAAATACCTACATGAGGTTATTCAACTTGAAGGTGGACTGAATGATGTACTATATTAATCTATCACTTTCAAATACTTCGAGGGAGCATAGAGTGATTGCCTCCTCACAGAACGCCTCCACCTGTGGTTCTACTTTAGGCAGTGGGGCTGTTTCAGCCACCAGGGCTCACCTCTCTCTTTTTTTGGCCGTTCCTATTTACACAAGTGTTTGTGCAGCTGAACAGTGAACTAGCATAGGGACTTATCTGGCTGAACATGAGGGGAAAAAAAAGTTGGTTGTCAGACCAATAAACTTTCCAATGGTTCAACCATGCAGCTGCAGGATAGTTTTACTGACAAGAAAAAATGATGTTACGGGGGAGGGAAAAACAACTAAAGGAAAGCTGAAGAGCACGCAGACTGCTTAGGATAGCATTTTAGAACCCCAGCTTCAATTAAAGTTCAATTAAAGTCAATGGCACAGCAGCCTTTCAGTTTTCTAATACTGATCAAAAATATCAGAACCCCAGTATTTAAAGCACTGATTTGCTATAACATTCATTCTTCTGGACTGAAGCAGTTCAACAATTTTGAATGGTTATTTTCCTACTGATTAATTAATGATAACCACATCAAACCAGTTATTCTACTCACTTCCCTACTACTGGCTGGAATAAATACAGTGCAAAAGCATAAAGGTAGTGAACTTCGTATTGTGTACCTTGCCTAATTCAATAGATATGTGATCATGTGCACATATTTGATCCAGGTCAAGAGTGTTGCTGGGCATTATGTCAATGCTCAGACCTCGGTATTAATTACTGTGGAAACACAGCCAGAGTAGCTGGAGTTACATGGGATGAATCCATATCGTAACACATTAAGACATGTTCTGTTCAAAGTAGTTTTAGAACCAGCTAACATTGTAGAAAAAATATTTTGACAAAACTTTCCAAAACTTAACTTTGCTGTGCAAAGAAATGCTTAGTCCCATGAAATTAACCTTGCAAAAATGCTTACACATTAAAGTGACTTATCACATCAAGCACTCTAGGGAAACTGTTGAGCTAACAACAAATTCAAGGCTTTTAAAAGTTTAAAATAGCAGCAAATAGAATATTGCAGCCTTTGCACTGTACTGGCAAGTACACTGTAGGATCATTAGTATTTATTTAATAGAATGAGAGATATTTTTTAATGTTTTTTCTAATGTCTGACTTCAGTACAGTTCAGTCCTGGAAAACAAGCACTTCAGTGCTACTGATTAGGCACTTTGCTCCTAGACACAGCACTCTGTCAAAGACACAAAACAAAAACATGTCATAATAGGCTGGAGACCAGATAACCACTAGTCCCTACTGTGAAAACAAAACTGTCTACACTCATGTATGACTGACTGAACAGATGCGTTCTGTGGCCTTTTGAGAATTCTTTAATATACTCAAAGCTATCTAGGATGCAAATACCCAGCCGTAAACAGAGCAAACTCAGAGATTAATTTGTCTCTGTTTTTAAAAGCATATAATTCAGTTATAAACTTAGTTATTTTTATTAGCCAAAATCTCCAAGGATGGGGCCTCAACTACCAGCCTGGGAAACCTGTTCCAGTGTTCCACCACCCTCATAGTAAAGAACTTGTTCCTAATATCCAATCTACCATTCTCTAATTTATTCAGGGTTGCTCTCAATTTCTTCATTCCTCTGCGTGTACTGCTATCTAGGATTGCCCCAAACTAGGTGCAGGACCTTACATTTTTCCTATTGAACCTTATAAGATTCTCCTCAGCCCACTTCTCCAGCTTGTCCAAGTCCCTCTGGATGGCATCCCATCCTCCAGACTTATCAACCACACCACTCAGCTCAGTATCATCTGCAAAGAAAAACTTACTCATTAACTTTTGTACAATAAAAGTTATCTGTGTTCTTGCTCTGGTGAACATGTCCCTTTGTTACAATTTGAGACAGGCAAGACTAATAACAAGTAGCATTAGAAATAGTAAAATACTCTGGCTTAGCAGTGACTATCTCTCTGTGAGGTTTAGTACACAGTTATTAAAAGTCATTGTTTCATTGTAATCCTCATACAAGCAGGAAATGTTGAAGACTGTTTTGTCTAGCTCTCACAGCTGAATTAATCTTCTACACCACTGCAGTAAGCAGGGACACCTTTAACTAGATCAGGTTGCTCAGAGCCCTGTTCAACCTGACTCAGAATGCCTCAAGGGATAGGACATCCACCATCCCTCTGGGCAACCTCTTCCAGTTTTCGCCATCCTCAGTGTAAAAAAAATGTTTCCTTGATGTAGTCTAAATATACTCTCCTTGTTTAAAGCCCATTTGTCCTGCTGCAACAGGCCATGATAAAAAGACCATCCCTGATTTTCTTACATGACCTCTTTTAAGTACTGAAAGGGCACAATCAGGTCCCCCCACAGCCTTCTCTTACCCAGGGTGAACAACCCCAACTCGCTCAGCCTGTCCTCATAGGAGAGGTGCTCCACTCCTTTCATCCTCTTTGGGGCCCTTCTATGGACCTACTCTGACAGGTTAATGTCCTCCTTGTGTTGCAAGCTCCAGAGATGGACATGGAACCCCAGGTGAGGTCTCACCCAAGCAGAGCTGAGCAGCATAATCACCTCCCTCAACCTGCTGACAACACTTCTTTTGATGCAGCCCAGGATGTTGCCACTTGACCTGCAAGTACACGTTGGCTCATGTTCAAGATCTACAGAAACAAATACTTAAGCTTCCAAAGAATTGCTGAGTTTGTGAAGATATTTCTATTTGCAAGTCTGAGCATATCCTAAATAAATTCAAAGAAGCCCAATTCTAAATCTGTAACTTGTGACCTGAACATTTCCTATCAAAGCACTGATATCAGAAGCAAGAAAAGCTCATGTTCAGACCTCTAATAATGTATTTTTGATACACTGAAGATTTTTCTTTCATCTGTACTTCAGGAGAAGTATTTGCTCATTAGCTCTGTAGCAATCAACTGGAAATATGACTTTCCAGCCACAAACCACTTGTTCAAACACATCTGTCTACTCTGAAAGCTTGTCCAAAGGCTAACATATTACGGTCAGCAAAGAGCCAGTGTTGCATTCTGTCAGACAGAGAAGGCTGGTTAGCATTTTTATAATTCCTGGGACACTAGAAAAGTGTTGAGTTTTGTTTTGTTTGGGGTTTTGTGTAATTTTGTTTCTCTGGGGTTTTTGATGTTGTTGTTTGGCTTTTAACACATTGCAAAAGTTAAAATACTGTCCTGCAGAAAGGCAGGCCACAGTAACAGTATTACCTGTGTTAAAGTACAACACATTCCCACAAATATTTTTAAAGCATGCAAATTAGAACATAATGAATTTTGTCTCAGTGGTCAACCTTGGAACCAAGTCAAAAGGCTTACATTTCAGGGACACATACACCATTACACTGGTTGCAATCCTGGCATTTTTTCACTTCATGATCCGTTGAAGGACAAGCCTCCTAACTTCCAAATCATTTTGCAAAATCCCTCTATTCTCCAGTGGAATATTCCATTATAGTGCTTGCTTTGTTACAAGTCTTTTGCTATTGTGACAACATTGCAGGTTATGGATGACAAATATACATCTAAAGAATTATGACACTACAGTAACCAAGAGCATTTAGTGGATTAATATTGATCAGAAAACCTCATTGTTTAATGGACACACCACAAAAGAATTTCTTTGAGGAATGTTTAAGACACAAAGAGCATTCTCATGTGAGGCCAGGACAAGCTTTACCACTGAAGTCTTTCATTTATTGGCTTGTTTTAAACAGGTACTTTCAGATTGCAAGATGGTCAGCCTGAAAGGCATATGATTTTCAGAGAGATAAAAGGAAAACACAGCTAGCTGGTTAGAACATTACTAAAAACACAAATAGTATTTTTCTGATTCATATACTTCTAATCCAGTCCCATGAAGGAAGTTGTTTTCAAAACTGTTTAACAACTTCACTAGCAATATATTTGAAGTTGTTTTTACAAATTTTACATTTAATTTTTAATATGTAGCTTCCATTCTGGTACATGGCGATTCACAAATATCTACAAGGATCAGTGGAGAGTTGCCACACTTATCATTCCAGTACAAAGATAAATTCTGCACTAAGCATGAAAGGAATTTTCACAGAGCAACATTCTCTTTAAACAATATAGCGATAAACAGTGTCTACCTAATCTTATTTGGCCAGCTGCATCTGCTGTTACTAATTTATGCTAAATTCAAACAAAACAAACAAACAAGACCCAAATCAAACACAAAACCACCAAAACCCCAAGCCCACCAATAAGGCTGCTATCTCCAAACCCCCTTGCCAAAAGAAATTCAAGTGCAAGCAGAAAATTACTTTAACCTTGTATAACAAGATAAGAGCTACAAGCTCTTCAAATGCGCTACCCTTATACCTTTGAAGGGCCCGGTTAGTACTTGGATGGGAGACCGCCTGGGAATACTGGGTGCTGTAGGCTTCAGGTTGGACTTGATGATCTTTGAGGTCTCTTCCAACCTTGACAATATGATACTGTAATGTGACTATTCTATGGCATACTTATGTGCTATTAAATCTTTGTTGACACCTGTGTAGGTTTTTCCCCTACTGTTTTAATGAAATTATTTTTCCTACAGCTGAAGGGGAAACAAAACAAAAACAAACAAACACCCCAACAAAAATCTCCTTTCTTACATAAGACACTAACAGCCTTTCTGATCCTTCTGCTAATGGTATTTTCAGTTGAAGAAAGGTAACAGAAACATTAACTCAAATGTCTCATTTAACCAACATTACACTAACAAATGCTGAGTACGCCTAGTGGTTGGGAGCTAATTCAGAGCCTGAAGAAGGCTAAGAGTAAAATGAAATTACAAAATAAATTGCAGAAGACCCTAAATACATTATTCTGAAAACTGATTTGATGCAGAGGGAGTTTCCTATTATTCTTCTGCTTTTATTATATGCATTTTTATTTCTGAAAATAGGAGTAACTTTTGCTTAGGGCAGGTAATGCCAACAATTTTTTACATCCAAACTACAATTATTAACATGTCAGTGCAGTGTGTGGCAGATGTCGGGCATATGTGTGCTCCCCACTGAGAAATTAGTATCCTTCCTTTCCAGAGAAGGAAAGGAAAAAACAAAAACACACCAACCCACAAAAGATGACAGCATGTATTGGAGGGTGATACAAGATCTATGTTCTGTTTGCTCATTGTAAACATTGTCACTTCCTGTACTTGTCAGGTTTCTTGCAATAGAGTGCTCATCACAGGTTTAGTTAGGTCACCAGACTTTTAAAGTCATAGTTGCTCCATGACTTGCTTCTATTTATTCAGTGACTTTTTAATTATGTTACAATTTAATAAGCTTAACAGGGAAGTTATAGTATTCTGAAATGCTCATGTGGAAGGTCTTGCAGTAATACCCACATAAATAAACACCTCAAATACAAGCTATGTTTGTACAGTTCTTTTTATGAACATCAGCTGTTCACAAATTATTATGAAATGAAGTCACTGCCAAAAATTTATGAAAAGAGGTTCCTAAGGCAGCTCTCTGAACTGAACTTTGCTTTTACTTTCGGCTTTTCTGTATTACATTAGAAACATGCTCACAGTTGCAGTCATACATATTAGGGCATATTTGAAGCAAAGGCACAGAAAAAGGTGTTTTATAAGAACCTTTTAAATCCAACTGTTCGAATTGAAGTGCTTTATTATACTAATAATTAATTTTCTTCTCTCCCCTATCACAACATCCCAGAACAATCAAATGGTGCTGCTGCTCACCTGTCAAACTCCAGGCACAAGAGATATGTAATATCAGATTCTTAGTTCAGCTGTGGTTTACTCAAACAAGCTTCACTGTAGTTTTTGAAAAGTGAGTATGTGAGTATTATGAATACATTAAGGTTGAGTAACTCCAGACTACTGTGTGGATATAGAAGTATCCCATGGACAGCAACTCATGATCCTTTTTCCAATCTCCCTCACAGATTCAGGCTGTAATATGCCAAGGAGCATACCATGGCTTACTCCTGTCCCCCCAAGTTACTCAGTGAGCCAGTAAAGTCAGCAATTTCATCTCATCTGGAAAGTAATTCCTCTTATTGTGCCTTTTCTACTTCATCAAAACTGACTTGTACTTCTAAATTAAGACGAGCCTCTTGCTGTGACACAATCACTTAAGAAAAACTCATTTACTGGACACCTGTGTGAGTAAGAGTTTCCTTGAATATTTTAATCACTTGAACTTGGCATGCCATTCTAACTAGCTCTCTTGAATTCAGAGCCCATCAGTCTGGTTTCCAGATGTATTTTCATTTTCAGATGCACCTTTAACTTCCTCTGGCACAAGTGAAATCAACAAACCCACTAAATTACAGCCTGGAAAAACTGGCCTTCCCATACAACATTCTGTACAGCTCAGGTGCTATGCTATGGCACTACATAATAACAAGTTTGATTGTAAGATATCACAACCTACAATTATAAATATTGGAATATTGATACCAAATTAGCAGTAAGTACAGCAGGGCAGTCAGATATAGGTAAACTTCATAGACATTTCATTTTATAAGCATTTGCCATCAAATGAGTTCAATAATTAAAGCACAAATCTGACACAGCAAAATTAATAAAAAACCCCAGAGATTTCCTGGGTATAAAATGAGGCTTTTGCTGGTACTGGCAAGCTCTGCACACTCTCTTCACTGATTTAAACTAGACTCATCTGACTTTTCAGTACTACACAAAAATATCTATGAGCTTTTAAGGAAGATTAAAATTGCTTCAGTTTAAAGTTTGGGGCTACAATGATATAACATGGTTTATTTATACACACAAAGGAGAATCAGATTTCAAATTAAGTAATTTTTTGCTGTAGAACTGTGTCTCACCACCTCTTAAAACTTTGTGTGAGATTGATGTGAAGCATCTCACGTGTACTGTGAACAGCAAAGCTCTGATGATTTATTGGTGCTGAGAGCACAGCCCTCTGTGGCTCCTTTTTGTTTCCTATTTCACTCACACTTTGCATCAGCTGTGCCAGGAATGATTTCCATATGAATGAATCCCCTATATTTATCTCAATGGACTACTTTGTTCAACCAATTCCATCTCCAAGGGCTCAAACTGACACAAACACTACACATGCTGTTCAGCCTGAACCTGGAGAAATGGTTTTTACAATAACATCTCAGCACAGACAGAGCTAGTAGGAATACACAGGGTATCAACACTCTCATTGATTTATTTCAATCCCTGATTTGCTTCATGTTTCCTTATTGAAATCACTGTTTTACCTCATCATAATTAAAATATTTTTGGTAAAATTTTGACAAATTGTTGTGAAGGGCTTAAGGAAACACAATTCTTTGACAAATTTACCATTAGCATCAATGTTGTCACCAGGTTAAGCACTGAAGTGACACTTCTTGGATTTTTAGGTCAGCCTAAAAATATCTTTTGGGCTACAGAGAAATGAACACAAAACATTACTCCACCGGTATATGCTCTTCTGGCCAATATTTATGTAAAGATAGAGACCACAAAATACCAATCAGAACTTAAAAACATACTGACTCAGCAACCACACCACACCACATATTAGAATTCACAACTAATAAAGTCTGTGCCTTAACATCTCCTCAGGCTACTGTGGCAGAATAATTCAGCTATATGGGATATATCTATTTGGTTTTCTCCTTTGATACAGTTCTGTTATCCAGACATTTCACAAATAATACCACCAACACTGAACTACTTTATCAGTATGTCAGACTTCAAACTAGCCCTTTTGAGTTGGTAGGTAGCCAATACCCATCATCAATAGCTTATAAAAAAACCAAAACAGCTAAGACAGTGGTTCATCATTCTTTATGTACTGCTCATGGAAGACAAAGATTGACCACCCTTCATTTACCTTCCTTAGATAACAGAAGTGCAACTTTCTCCACTTCATACTATCAACAGTTTTTTACTTATTAAGCAAAAATTCTAAAATAGAAGAAACAGTTTTTCACACCATCTTAGTCAATGGGGAGCACACTGTCACAGATGTGCTGGGTAGTAAATTAATAAATGAGCTGAAAAGTCTATGTGCAGAGAAAACAAAGCAACAAAATACAAAACTACTTAAAGAGAGGGAGACAACAAAAACCTCTGAAAATCCTAACATAATGAACTACCAACAGCTATGGTGATATCTTGGAGTAATAAGTATCCCTGTACACTTGTGTTCTTACAACACTTTTAGAAGCATAAACTTGTCTTATGAAGGGAACAACACATTTTTATTCTGATTCCATGCACGTGTTCTTCCATTTCACTTAGAGTGCTAATCTGGCACAAACATGCTTCATTAAGACAAATCAGTTAAAATTCTCTAGGTGTCATTTTGCTCTTGCAGAATTTAACAGTGCTTGATCTGGCATACCAGCAATTCCCTAGCTCTGTGCCTAGACTAGTTACTCTCCATGCTCTCAAAACTGGCCTGAAGTTAACATAGTGTGCTGTGTATTGCCAGTTATCAGAAATGGTAAATGCTCATGCTTGATGCAGGGCAGATTTGCCCTGGCAAGTGAAATGATGGCAATTAAGTGATTAAGTATTAATAAACCTAGCTTCTCATCAGAAAAGCCTGGTACAAATCTCTAGGTCATTCAGTATATGCAACTTACCTGATATTTTGAGGACTTGGGCTAATTTTAACAGTATTTCTGATGCAGATTCTAGTCCAATAAACAAACAGCACCAAGATCATCAAGCACTTCAACAGAAAGTGTTCATCCCTACTATCCAATAAGTGTTTCTTTTTTCTGTATACCTATGCCGTCTTCTATAGCTAGATGGGAATTCATTCTACCTGCACCTGAAACCAATCACAAGCATCTTAAGTGGTTAGTGCAATGCTGAACTTGAGCTAGTATGCACTGTTGAAAAGGCTCCACAGCTTGCTGCCCAGCTTGAACAGACAAAGCCTATAAAGCACCCAACAGTAACAGACTGTAAATGCACATGCCATATAATCAGAAATCTGGTTAAATCTAGCATCCTAAGCTCTCTGTGGGAAGAGGGGATCAAGAGAAAATGAAATTGCAGCTGTGATTCCAAGCTAAAATTTCACTGCAGACTAATCCAATTTAAAACATTCTAGTCTTGCTCCTTTCAATTCCTCAGACATACCAACCCAGAAATTACCTCCATTGCACCAAGCCTACTGTTTCTGGGTCATGCAAAATGACCCTCTTTTATAAAACAAACAAAATGAAACTGTCCCCCTGTAAAGCATGGGTTTTTTAAAATGTGCAGATCCAGGACCACTCAACAAGCTTGTCTCAAGTTCTTTAACTACTAGTTAGTGCCACAATAGGTTTCTGAAATGTTTTATGATAGAATAGATTTATCTTCATCTCTTCTGCCCTTCAGAATGAAAATTAAATAGGACTTCAGTAATTTTTTTCATAAGGCTGCTCATACAGAACTCCTGAATCAGGCCCCACAATTATTTGTTTAATAGCAATATGCTTTTTATTTGCCTTCTGGCGCTTGAATTTTTATGATAATTGTTATGGTAGTTGTTCTACAAACAATTAAACTTATAATTTTTTTAAAGGTTAAAATATCAACATGACCAATCAACCCTAGGAGCAAAATGCCATCTATAAAATCAAACTCGTGACAAGAATCAATCTAGCAGCATTAATAATACACAGGTGTGTGCTTGCTAAATTATGACCAATAGACAAACACATGCGCTCTTTCCAAGCTGTGCCTCACTTTATGCCCCCATCTTGCCACTGACTACAATATAACATAAGAAAGGACTGTGGTGGCAGCCCTCTCACATCACAGGTGTTACAGCAATCTTTTTAAGTTAAGACACTGATAAAGGTGGCTTGAGCCAACCCAACTGGTTCTGCATTGCAATGGATCAGAACAAAAGTCTCTCATTCCTCCTTTTCTGCAACAGCTCAGTAGTCTTGGAACTCTCAACACTGCATTCTGCTTTTGCTCTCATGTATGTTCATTCTTACTGCTTGGCTGCTCTAAACTTCTGAATTGTATAGTTAACAGGAATTGTTTCTTTCTTGTTTACTTCTCTCTGCCTCTTAATCCTCTCTGTTAATCCAGTACCATGGAAGACCATGGCCAGTACTTTTCCCTAGCCATTTATGTTCTCATTTTTTTTTGACTTATTTTACAACTTCGAGCAAAACCTCTAATGCAAACTACTGCTATTTAATTAAATAGTGGCTTAAGAGGAAAACACACTAGACAAAACATTTCATACTGATTACTTAGATTAGAACTGTTCCGGTTATCTATTGAATCTCACAAAACCAACAGAACCCTAGAGACAAAATATACTTAAGATCTAGGAGAACAGGAAAAAAATACATTCCTGCTAAGCCATGGGGCTTTAATTTAACACCAAAGACTTGTTTTGTAACTTTGCACATAAATTACTTTGAAAGGAAAATATTTCGTCCTTGTAAAACACAGCAAGCTGGTATTGTATCAAATGACATTTTTCTTCAAGACAAGGACAATACAAAAAGACAACACTCAATCTGAAAAGCACGGCAGTGCATGGAGGAAGTGAAATGCAAGTTTTACAAATATCAATATTCTTTCCTCATTGCAAGACAAAATCTTTATGACGATGGAGATCTTCAAAAGCACAACCATTCAAATGTTAGCTATTGTTCAAAACCACTCTTACTGACTCTCTAAAACCATCACTAGGTTCTACAGATGGAAAAAAAAATTAAAAACATTTATGCAACAGGGAACAGGAATAGCAACCCTAATGATGAGGGGATTAGAACTCAAAGTCAGAGCACTGGACCTTCTTTTCTGGCAATATAGTTCAAACCCCAAGTGAGACAGTAGGATAAATGAGCCAGAGGGCCTTCATTCATTCTCCAGCAAGTAACACGCCACAAAAAAATCCATACATTATGCCAGAAAACGAGTCAGCAAGAATGAGAAGCCTTGGAAACAGAAATTCTTGACTCAGAGGTCACCACTCTTAACACTGCAGAGTTCACTCAATTTGCATTTGATGTATTGATATGTAAAGGAATTTGAGTTGTTCGTGATCCTTTATTCCCTGAAAACAATCTAAAGATAGAGATAACCTTTTTTTTACTTAATATTTATTTCATAGCCTGGTGGAAGATGACTAAAGGAAATGCTTCACTAAGCAAAGGGTTTGTTTTTTTTTTTTCTAATTTTGATTAAACTTAGAAAGAAAGTGTCTGTATGAAGGAAACAGATTAAAAACTTTCCAGTTTTCACGCCTGAATTTCCCTAAAAATTAATAAGCTTACATCCAATCTGCTAGTTCAGATCCTGCTTAATAAGCTTCAGAAAATCCCTGATAGCTAATTAAACATGATGAACTGATGTTTACTGATTTGCTAACCCTCCCTTTATTTCAACCCAAACCTACACTACATTGCTTGCCTTTTTTTTTTTTTTTTTTTTATTCCATGATGTTTGATTGAAATGAGACTAGACACAGTTAAGAAAGCAGCACTAATCTGAGGACACTACGCCAACAAATAAAGTGACAGGCCTTTTATTAAAATGTACGAAAAGACTCCAACAGTGAGTAGATTTTCCCTCTTTTCAGAAACCCTTTTATAAGACAAAAAGAGTTCTTAGCCTGGCATCTAATTATAATTCCAGTCATATAATCCACTGAAAAGGATTTTGCAACCCTTGCACAAGTTGAAAGTGTAATTTACTGCAGGAACCAATAATGCACTTAGATACCTATCTTCAGTGCAACAAATCAGGCAAGTGCCTAAACATTGGCACTGGTGATTGCAATCAGCAGAGTTAGCTAGGGCAGAACATAAAAAGTGAAAAATAAAAATATGAGTCTGAAATTAATAGTTACTTCCAACAGTTTCAGATTTAGCAGTTCATTACTTTAACTCAGTTTATTACTGAGTGTGACCAAAGAGGAAGATGCAAAGAAGCATTACTTCTTTATAAGCACTTGTATAAAAACTTGTTTATGTACACAGAGGACATTCCCTGATCTGGTACATCATTACAAAGATTGTAAATTGCTGAATGATTTTTCCTTAACTCAAGTCTGTATCCTCTCCTAACTGGCTAATGAGCTAAAGCCAGCTTTAGGAATATACCACAGTTCTTCAGCAGTAGGGACTACTAAATACAGTATTCTTAATGTTTAGAAGCAAAAACAACTTTAAAATACGTAACAGAGTAAATTACATTTTTTGACATCCAAAGAACAAAAGCACAACATCTAATTATTTGAAGTAAAATTTCTAAGCTCATAAAGTGCAACTGCCTCAACTGCAGTTGCATTTTGGATTTTGGTTGCATGCTAGCTGCAAGAATTTGAGGAAATTAGCTTGAAGAGAGAACATGGGTGGATCCTAAAAATTTCAGCCCAGACAAAAACAACACATAAGGAAACTCTACAATTAATCGCACCATGAGGTCTTGCCTAACAATAAATAATGCATTTCACTGTTCTTACTAATTTCTTCCTTTGCTAAGAGCATGGCATATAGAAACAGAAACCATAGCCTCTGAACCAAAGCCAGGACAAGTAAGACAAGGGTGTGACACAAATTGCTGCTGTAGCTAAGTAAAGTTTATCTGCATACTTGAAAAATCTTTCTTTGGCTTTGCCAGCGGCTGGCAAGTGGAATGTGTTGCGGTCATTGTAAGAAAACCTAGAAGCTGGGGCATTCTGGTATTGCAGCGTCATGGTGGTGACATACAAACATGAAAGGAATGAGAGAGATCAAAACAGCAATGTTTAGAGAAGATATATTATGTATATAACACTATTTTACTAAAATTTGTTCATATTGTATCACACTTTGGCATCCTCTGGTGTTGACTGGTGCTGAGAGTTTAAATTTTGAGGGGGGGGAAAAAAAGGCATTCTGTAACATTACATACATCACCAGAGTTAGTACCAAGAACAGGCTCCTACTATTCTAAAGCATAAAAATGGTGCAGAAGCTCTAGAACCCAGTCCATGTAACAATAATAAGAAACCTTTGTCTGAATATCTAAGAAAATCCTTCTAATTTTGATCCAGGTTGGTGAAAGACTTCCTTCTTAAATCTCTTTGCTTAAAATGAGTTATTCATCATTAAAAGGTTCTTTGGTTCAGTTGTGTATTTGCTAAAAATAAGATTATTACTACTGCAACATTAAAATAAAACTCTTTTTGGTATGACTCACTGTGTCACCCCTCACAAAGTTGGTGCCACAACTGCCACATTTTTCCAACAGCAAAAACAAGTACTATGCATTACTGCTGTAGAAGTGGGAAAGCAGACATTCCACTGACTGGGTGTTACAACTCCTGTTTTCCTAAGCCTTTTCAACATAATCAACAGTGTTAGATCACAGATGTTTGCATGCAAACTTGCCTATGTACCATGTTTCAAAATTGTTCAAAGTAATCATTGCATCTTTTCATTTGATAGTAAAGTTGACATTAAACTGTCAGAATTACAAAGTAAAAATGTATTCAATATAGGCCTATATTTTCATCAAGATTCTCCTTTCAGTGCAGACTAAGGGATGTTAAAATAAGATGAATTTTATTTTCCAAATAATTTGATAAATTGACAAATATGTGTAAATTCAATTCAGATGTCTGAGGAAAAAAAGACTGAACATTATACAACATGAGCAGAAAGATTCCTTGTATTATTTAACCAAGAAAATAGTTAGCACATACAGGATTTATGAAAAATGCAGACCATGTAAAATCTTCTTATAAACAATTCTCTCTCAAAATGCCTTCTCTGGAGATATTAAAAATCCACCTAGGTGTGTTCCTGTGTGATCTGGCGTTCCTGTGTGCTCCTGCTCTGGCAGGGGTTGGACTAGATGATCTTTCAAGGTCCCCTCCAGCCCCTAACACCTTGTGATTATATTATTACAAAGCACTAGCATATTGAGGAATAACTGCCACAATCAAGATCCAAGATTAGGATCTTTCCAAAGTTTAAACCCACAAAGTTATTTTGGAAACATCTGCTAGCACACCTAACTATTTCTTATTAACCGGTGAACATTGTTCATAATGATAAGATGGTACTAATTAATAAATACAAATACAAGGATTCTTACCATAGGAGATGATTATCATGGTCTGTCACGTACTTTGGCCTCTTCTCCCTAGCAACCAGCACCAGAACAAGGGGACACAGTCTCAAGCTGCAACAGGGGAAGTTTAGGCTCGAGGTGAGGAGAAAGTTCTTCACCGAGAGAGTCATTCACCATTGGAATGGGCTGCCTGGGGAGTTGGTTGAGACGCCGTCCCTGGAGGCGTTCAAGAGGGGACTGGATGTGGCACTTGGTGCCACGGTCTAGTCGTGAGGTTTGTGGTTACGGGTTGGACTTGATGATCTTCGAGGTCTCTTCCAACCTTAGTAATACTGTGATACTTTTAAAATGCAAATGCTCCTCGGTAAAAGGCACACCTTGAGAAGTCCTATGCTCAATCAGCAGTCAACCCTGTCTAGGAGACAGCTGCTGCTTAATCAGAGTGACAATAATTGAGCAATGAGTTGTGGTTTTCACCCCTAAATCAAGGAGAAGCTGTATACTCTGCGTGAACTTTTTCACACTTTGTTTTTAATTCTTATTACTTTTCCACTAGGTGAAAAGTGTGCCATTGTCATTTGCCAAGCAGTCATTAGGGAAGTTTTACAGGCTATTTTTTGGAAAAATACTACTTAGGAAAAAAAAATTCTTACAAAGAAGACCCTTGTAAACTGGCAAACAAAGAAACCCCACTTTAAACAAACTAGCCAACCACCCCAACTTCCAACAGCAACAAAACTGACATGTTTACATCAATGTGAAACTACACACAAGTTCAAAACATCCTCCACCAGTCCAGAGCTGAGTACCTTAAAAGGGATCAGTAAACTTATCTGCTTCAGGCCTCACATCATATTTTATCATGTACTATTAATACTTATTATGGAAGCCACTTAAAAGTTTCAGTTACAATCTTTCCCCACTCACCTAGGCTGTATATCTGCCCTGGGAACACTTAGGCTTTCAAACCTTGATGTATAATTGCATTACTTAGCAATTATATTTTTTGACTTGATGACAGCTGTATTGAACCTAGCCAAAAGACCACTGTATTGAGCAGTTAGTGATCCACACATCAGGTGCAACCTGCACTGCATGTACAGGTTGGCTGTCATATCTGTTGCTGACTGGCATGTTCCCAGGGCTGCAGGAGAGAGCTGAGCCAGCCAGTTAGCTGTAACACAGGAGCCTGCAGGAGCTCCCACTCAGTACTGCAGATTACATCACCTCTATGTCCATGTCTTTATCTGAAAGCAAGGCAAGCAGTTCTCAAGTGAACCAGCTCTGCAATGAGAACCAAAATAGTTTTTTTAAATCCTGCAAGAGCTCAAGAGACCAAAACATCAGATGACCTTTCCATGGACAGTATCTGCCTGGTGTGTTTGGCTCCAATTCTTTCAGTATTACACAACTCAGCATCCAGAATGGCATAAAATTATTTACTGCATCCTTTTTACAATAGAATACAATACAATAGAATAAACCAGGTTGGAAGAGACCTTCAAGATCATTGCGTCCAACCCATCAACCAATCCAACCCACCTAAACAACTAAACCATGGCACCAAGCACCCCATCAAGTCTCCTCCTGAACACCTCCAATGATGGTGACTCCACCACCTCCCTGGGCAGCCCATTCCAATGGGCAATCACTCTCTCTGTATAGAGCTTCTTCCTAACATCCAGCCTAAACCTCCCCTGGCACAGCCTGAGACTGTGTGCTCTTGTTCTGGTACTGGCTGCCTGGGAGAAGTGACCAACCTCTGCCTGTTTACAACCTCCCTTCAGGTAGTTGTAGAGAGCAATAAGGTCACCCCTCAGTCTCCTCCTCTCCAGGCTAAGCAATCCCAGCTCCCTCAGCCTCTCCTCGTAGGGCTTGTGTTCCAAACCCCTCACCAACTTCATTGCCCTTCTCTGGACACATTCCAGCAAGTCAACACTTTACAGTGTTAGCTCCAATAGATGGTATTTTAAGCAATACTTCTTAGCCTGAGTCTCCTCCTTACTGGAACCATAACAAACCAGTATCTCCTGGGGCAAAACAACAGGTCACAAGATTGCTTTTAAGTATAGCTCCAAGGAAGAGAGGTATGATGTCGAGAATACTAAAATCCATGAGTTAAAACCTAGTTATTTTATCATTTACTTAAGTATACTAAAGTTAAGCTACTTACTGCTTGCAAGGGTGAATGACCTTGCTGGATGTACATCACAAATCCTGCCAGCACACAGATTGTGAAACAACCTGATTTTAAAAAAGAGGCAAACCAGTACAGGCTGCTGGGGACCGATTTCATCATGTTCTATGGGGAATTAGCTGCACATTCACCCCAGGTCCATTCTACACTGCAGGAGTGAAGACCCTGAAAGGACAATCTCAAACCAAAGCAAACACCATTATTAGCACCATCGACATTATACTCTTTATGCTTCTCCTATGCCCTTTCTTTTGTTCACCTTCCACTCTACTCTCACATCTTCCAAGGATTCCCAAGAAACTCCTGTCAGCATCTAGCCCATATATATGAGGCTAAATTGTAGGATCTATCAGTCAATGAACCCTCCCCAGCAGAGAAAGGGGATCGAGAAAAGAAAATAATACCCAGGAGTTACAATGACAGTGAATTTAATGGGAAAACAAAACTGATTCCAGTGTTGTGGGAACCCAGAGCTGGCAGATAACGAATTGTAAACCAACCTTCAGATTCATATAGGAATTGAATGAGAGCAGAGATAGCAGAATGCAGTTGATTCCTGGAATGAGCAAGAATGCAGGTGTTGAAGACCAGCTGTGAGAATGCAAGATAACTGTGACTGGTAAACAAATGAGTCTGAAGGTAGATGGAATGTGGGAATGGAAGTAAAGCATGTAAGCATCTCCCAATAAATAGGCACCTGTTCCACCGTTTGGGGCCACCTGCCTGCCTGCAGCAAGGGCCACCTCTCCACAAACTCGGTCTTTGAGTTTGTATTTTAGCTCGTTGCCCTGGGAACAGCAGGCTGGGCATACAGAAACAGAAACTACACAATGTCAGTATAAAGTATATAAAACAATACTTAGTCCAGAAAAGATATGGCAGTCACACTAAAAGGGAAGAAAGTTCCTTGGGAGCAGAAGGGAAAAAGAGGAGCAGGGTTGGGAGGAGTCCAAGCAACAGGAAGCCCTACTGTCCTCAGCAAACATTCCCCTTTATACTGAGCTTGATGTTTATGGTCTCAGATACAAATGTGAGGCAACTTGGGTCACTTGGCAGATTCAAAACTGCAGCAAAATGAGGTCACTCCTGTGCCAGACTCTGCTGTTCTATTTAAACCCCATATGAATGTTACTTGTCCAGTCTGCTTAGAGGTACCATTTCTCACTTTCACCAAACACTGTTCCCACTCTTTTCTCATGCTGATTAGCAACATAAACCACAAAACTGTCACCAGCAGATAACTGTGTGGCTGAAAAACAAGATGCAAAATGGACAATCAAAAAACATAACTACTACTGATTCCATAGCCAATTAATACCAAAGCGAGCCCATTTCCCTTCCAAACCAGCCACAAGTAAGAATGGTGCTTGAAGGTACATCAAGAAGCCATATTCCTGGTTCTGCACATACCATAGCATACCTTGTCATCACAACAATAACAAAAGCGAGTAATAATTTTGTAGCAAGCTTACTGAATGAAGACCACTGGTTTCTAAATCTGATTAAGATGTTCCTGAACCTCTGTCTGGGTGTAAAGGTCTACCCAAATCTCTCTGTAATTTTCAATGGGATCTGTGACAGTATTCCTTCTGGCTTTCTCGGATGATTTTTTTCTAGATTCTACATCCCCAGTGCCTGCAAACTCAAAATACTTACAAAATAAACTACAGTCATATATTGCAATCATTATCATCATCTTTATGTTATTTTCATGGGTGATGGCAAAGAGATCTTGGTATCACCGATTCCTGTGATTTCCAAATATCACTGATGCTGGAGGCTGCTTCTTTCATTTTGCTGCAGAAATTATTTGCAATAATTTGAATAAACCTTATATAGATGTATATTGCAATTATGAGCAGAGAAACATTTTTCTGTTGTTAAGTCAATGCTTACTGCTTGACAGCATCTTGAAAATCAAAGTAAAGCCCCTAAAGAACAATGGGCATTTTACTTCGACGCTACAATTGAGAAAAATTCACTGCTGATTTAGAATGGTGGAGCTAACTCTGCACATTCACCACAAAGAACCCTTTGTGTCTGCACTGTCTGCACAGAAGAGCCTTTTGCTGCAAAGCATTTTGTTTCTTCATACTGTAAATTCTGCAGGGTGTTAAATTGCCTTAAATTCAACGACTGGTTTTATGAGACAAAAGTTGGAAGGAAGAATATACATCAATGATTAGCTATAAAAATCACTTGCTAGTTCTGTGTTCTTGTACTATGGCTGTGGGAGAGAAAAGTTTTACTGATAGCTCACAGAGATTAGAATGAGAGTTTGGTGTTCAGCTTTTAAGCGAACTACAAAATTGCAACACAACATTCACATATGAAATATCTAATTGACTTCCAAAACAAATTTAATAGGACTAGAGGGAATGGAATGAAGCTGGAGGTAGGGAGATTCAGGCTGGAAATGAGGAGGAGGTTCTTCACCATGAGAGTGGTGAAGCCCTGGGATGGGTTGTCCAGGGAGGTGGTTGGGGCCCCGTCCCTGGAGGTGTTTAAGACCAGGCTGGATGAGGCTTTGGCCAGCCTGATCTAGTGCAGAGTGTCCCTGCCCATGGCAGGGGGGTTGGAACTAGATGATCCTTGTGGTCCCTTCCAATCCTGACTGACACTATGATACTGTGTTTACAGATACAAAGTGTGTGTGTATAAAATTATTATTTAACAACTGTCAGTCTTGAAGCACTGATCAAACTGTAATATTCTACAGTATAATATACCAGTGTATAGTGCTGCTGCCTATTTAGGTAGCCATTCAACAATGATCCTTGGCAGCAAATTTTAATTTAATTGGTGAATAGGGAACTTTGTTGTTTTTACTTTCCTCAGATACATCTACTGTCTTCAATACATGATAAATTAGTTCTTGCAACTGTAATACAAATTAGCCAGATTTCAAGTTGGCCAGTACATGATGGTAAATCTGTTGCTAATAATGAGCATAACATACTGACACCAGCAATAAATTTAGCAGATCTACAGTGCTGAAAATATCAGTAAAACTACATTATATAAATCACATTCACTGTACAATTTTCTGACTAGAAAAGTAAGAAAATGGAAGACAGAAGAGAACTCCAGGCAGATAACTTAGAGTTGACTTAACTCTGTGTGACCGGTTTTGTGTGTGTGTGGGGGGGAACCTTCCTACCCCACCACACTCTGATAGTGACTGGCAGATAATTTTCACTAAGTCACTTAACCATGAGTCAGTATACCAACAAGTGCAATTCTGCAATCGTTCTTGTTTTACAATACCATTCAACATCATTAAATTGAATTTTAAAAGGATAGAAATCACTAACAAAGTCACAATGAAAGTATATGTTCCAAGTAACTGATATACTAATATTAATAATCACAGCAACATTTTCATTTCCCAGCTGTGCATAAACTTCCAATTCCTTCTGTTTGCAAACATTTATGCATGGGCACTCAAGATAGGGTCTCAGCTGTGCTGATTTCAGAGGAAGAGTAAGATCCTCCCCAGTCATAAGGGCATCTCTTCACTGATCCTGCATCATCACTTTTCTTCAGGTCCAGATAACCCTTCTCTCCTATCCAAGTCTCTTCTGTTCACTGGAAGGACTGAAGAGACACCTGGGCCCCTGTAACTTTCATCCTCGCCCCAGAGCTTCACAGTTCCTCCTGATAAGTCCCTGGTGCCTATGCAGATGCACAGCAAAGGGCAAAAGCCTAAGGATCAGACAAGCCTTGACAGTCTCTGCAATATCCTGGGCCCAAGTCCCAGCACTCAGCAAACATTCTCAAACATCACATCAGGGTAGCAGATGGGTGCTCCCATTCCTTGCAGAAAGGAATCTCCAATACCTATCAGCTGATGAGGGTGTAACCAGAGGTCCAAAGGCAATCAAGGAGAACTTCAAGGCTCTGGGAAAACTGGTTGAGAGGTCAGGGGCACAGGTAATTTTTTTCATCAATACCCTTAGTTGCAGGAAGCAGTATTGAAAGGAACAGGAAAGCAGATGTAGTTACAAGTGGCTCAGAGGCTGGTGCCACCAAAAGAATTTTGGGTTTTTGGATCTTGGGAAACTTTCTATGGCACTGGGTCTGCTAGTAACAGATGGAGCATATCTGTCCCAGAGGGGGAGAAAGATTCTAGCACATGAGAATGGCCTATCCCACAGAGGGAAAAGAGTTCTAGGAAGGGAGGTGGCAGGACTCATTGGCAGGGCTTTAAACTAGATTTGAAGGGGGAAGGGGCTGAAACCAGTACCCCCAGACAGGAGTCTGAGGGTGGTAAGCTGGAATCAGGGGTGAAACCAGCAGCCCAAAGTGCATGTATGTACACTAATGTACACAGCATGGGTAACAAAGTTTCCAGCTCCTCTTGTTTGTTACAGCAAGAAAATTATGATGTAGTTGCCATCACAGAAATATGGTGGGATGACTCACATGGCTACAGGCTCTTCAGGAGAGCCAGGTGAGGAAGAAGGGGTAGAGGGGTGGCCCTGTGCATCAGGGAGGCTCTAGATGCCATGGAATTAGGGATTAAGGATGATCAAGTTGAGTGCCTGTAGGTGAGAATTAGAAGGAAGGCCAACAAGGCTGACATCCTGGTTGGAGTCTGTTATAGACCACCCAACAAGGATGAAGAGGTTGATGAATTATTTTATAGGCAGCTAGAAGCTGCCTCAAGATCACCAGACCTTGTTCTTATGGGTGACTTTAATCTGGCTGATATCTGCTGGGAACTTAACACAGCTGAGAGGAGGCAGTCTAGCAGGTTATTAGAGTGTATGGAGAACAGCTTCTTATCACAGCTGCTGTGTGAGCCTGCCAGGGGTAAGGGTTTGCTTGACCTTCTTTTTACAAACAGAAGGGCTGGTGGGCGATGTGGTGGTTGGAGGCTGTCTGGGGTCCAGAGACCATGAGATAATTGAGTTTTCAATATGCAGTCAAGCTAAAAGGGGCAGCAGCAAAACCTCCACTCTGGACTTCTGGAGGGCAGACTTCAGGTTACTTAGGGAACTAACTCAGAAGTGTTGAGCCTGGGAAAACTTGGGAAATAGCCCTTAAAAACAAAGGGGTCCAGGAGGCCTGGACCTACTTCAAGAAAGAAATCTTGAAGGCTCAGGAACAGGCTGTGCCAATGTGCTGGAAGATGAGAGCGAACAGGGCAGACGGCCAGCCTGGATGGGCAATCAGCTTCTGAATAAATTAAGGGGAAAAAAAGAGGGTGTACCATCTTTGGAAGGAAGGAGAGGTTACCCATGAAATGCTTAAAGGTATTGCTAGGTCATGTAGGAAAAAGAGAGGCAAAAGCCTATTTAGAGCTTATACTGGCCACTGCTGTGAAGGACAACATAAAATGCTTTCAAAAATATATTAATGGCAAAAGGAGGGGCAAGGACAACCTCCACTCCCTGGTGGACATAGTGGGGAGTATTGTAACTAAAGATGAGGGAAAGGCTTAACACCACCTTTTCCTCGATTTTTAATAGCAAGATAGCTTGTCTTCTGGACAACTGGCCTCCTGAGCCGGCAGATGGACTCAAGGAGCAGTATAGTTCCCCTGTAATCCAGGAGGAAGTGGTTAGAGACCTGCTGAGCCGCTTGAATCCCCACAAGTCCATGGGACCAGATGGGATCCATCCTAGGGTGCTGAGAGAGCTGGCAGATGAGCTGGCCAAGCCGCTCTCCATCATTTTTCAACAGTCCTGGCTCACTGGAGAGGTCCCAGATGACTGGAAACTGGCCAACATGATGCCCATCCACAAGAAGGGCTGGAAGGAGGAACCAGGGAATTACAGACCTGTGAGCCTGACCTCAGTGCCAGGAAAGATTACGGAAGAGGTCATCTTGAGTGCAATCACACAGCACTTACAGGACGGCCAAGGGATCAGGCCCAGCCAGCATGGATTTAGGAAGGGCAAGTCCTGCCTGACCAACCTGATATCCTTCTATGATCAGGTGACCACTTGGTAGATGTGGGGAAGGCTGTGGATGTAGTCTGCCTGGACTTCAGCAAGGCCTTTGATACTGTCCCCCATAGCAAATTCCTGGCCAAGCTCTCAGCCCGTGGCTTGGACAGCAGCACTCTGTGCTGGGCTAGGAACTGGCTGGAGGGCCGAGCTCAGAGAGTGGTGGTGAATGGTGCCACATCCAGCTGGCAGCCAGTCACTAGTGGCATCCCCCAGGGATCAGTGTTGGGCCCCATCCTGTTCAATATCTTCATTGATGACCTGGACAAGGGGATTGAGTCCATTATCAGTAAATTTGCAGATGACACCAAGCTGGGGGCAGGTGTTGATCTGTTAGAGGGTAGGAGAGCTCTGCAGAGGGACCTTGACAGGCTGGACAGATGGGCAGAGTCCAATGGGATGAGCTTTAACACATCTAAGTGCCGGGTTCTACACACTGGCCACAACAACCCCATGCAGTGCTACAGGCTGGTGTCAGAGTGGCTGGAGAGCAGCCAGGCAGAAAGGAACCTAGGGATACTCGTTGATAGTAGGCTGAACAGGAGCCAGCATCCTGGACTGTATCAGGAATAGTGTGGCCTGCAGGGCAGGGAGGTCATTGTGCCCCTGTACTCAGCGCTGGTTAGGCCACACCTTGAGTACCGTGTCCAGTTCTGGGCCCCTCAGTTTAGGAAAGATGTTGACTTGCTGGAACATGTCCAGAGAAGGACAACAAAGCTGGTGAGGGGTTTGGAGCACAAGCCCTATGAAGACAGGCTGAGGGAGCTGGGGTTGCTTAGCCTGGAGAAGAGGAGGCTCAGAGGAGACCTTATTGCTGTCTACAACTACCTGAAGGGAGGTTGTATCCAGGTGGGGGTTGGTCTCTTCTCCCAGGCAACCAGCACCAGAACAAGAAGACACAGTCTGAAGCTGCATGAGTGGGGGTTTAGGCAGGATGTTAGGAAGAAGCTCTTCACAGAAAGAGTGATTGGCCATTGGAATGGGCTGCCCCGGGAGGTGGTGGAGTCACTATCACTGGAGATGTTTAGGAAGAGACTGGATGGGGTGCTTGGTGCCATGGTTTAGTTGATTAGATGGTGTTGGATGATAGGTTGGACTCGATCTCAAAGGTCTTTTCCAACCTGGTTAATTCTATTCTACTCTGAATATGACCATTCCAAGTTAGCTTTACTGTTAACTCAAATGGAAAATCTAATAATAAGATCTCTTGTTGATGTTTGGTCCAGGCTCAGCTGGGTCTGATGCCTCCCCTGACAGTCCTTGCTCATCTTCATCTCTTTTTAGAGCACTCTACATGTTTGGTGATTTTAGCTCCATAGGTAGAGATGTTGCCAGAAATAACAATGCTCCAGACTGCTCTTGGGACTGATTTTCCACTGATCTCTTTTGTTGCCTAATTGTATAAAGCCTGCTCACCTCCTGTCAACCCTCCTGTTCCTCAGGCAACTCTTTAGCCACAGCCCACTTTCCACAAGGTAGCCACCTCATCCTCACACCCATAGAGAAGCATTAGACAACTAAACAATTGTGGTATAGCTCTTAACAGGAATTATTATATAAAAGAAAATTAATTCATGCCATAGGGTCACTCAATGTCATATTTGCTTATGCTAGATCTCAAAAGACTGATGTCCTACAGAATGTAGGTCAATGTATCTGCTACAAAGTTGGAAATCTTCCAAGTAACCATGACAACAACAGCCTTGGAGGGATACCCAAGTATCCAGTTTTCCCAGCAAAACCATTGTATCAATATTCATCACCATGCAAAAACTTTTTTTCCCCTTCTTGATACTTCCCACACAGACCTGAAGATAATAATTGATTATTTGGGGATGGAAATCTGCCTGGATTTTATTGTACTTTGGGGATTTTTATATTTAGTGTATGCACTCTTCTATGTAACAGAATGTTTGATCATTGCATATTTCTTGGCTCTACAAACTGGAGATGTGACAGGAAATTGAAAAGATATTTATTTACTCAAAAATCTATATTCACATGAGATTATATCATACTAAATTAGTTTAAAAACAGAGGGGAAAAGACATGCCCTTTTCACATGAAGAACTGATTGAATTCTTTATACTTGGGTCATGGCAACAATTAAGAGCTAAGTATTTGGCTGGCAGCCTTTAGTTTAATTCTGCTAAAGTGAATTTGCCCATGCTTTCATCAGAGAAGAATTTACAGCAGACTGAAACCCAAAGAGAATCAAATACACCACTTGCACATCTGCCTATCATTACCAGTAACTCATAGAGCAAATAATATCCAGCTATCTTACAAAAAAACCCCACACCCTGAACCACCAACACACAAAACCAACCAAAAAACCAACCAACCACAAACAAAAAAAAAAAAAACAATATGTGACTTTTTTTTTCCTAAGCCAAAGAGGGAAAAAAAAAACCACCTAGCTGTAACACAGTTGTAAATTCTAAAGATTTTTTTGACAGTGTCATGGATAATACTTTATAAAATTTGAAAAATATATTTCAGATTTAACTCACATGGTGTACATCACCTATTTGTGAATCTGAAACTCCTTTGTTCCCATTTACTCTGCTTACAAAGCATCAAAGAGATTTACCACTCCTTTTCATCTAAGTATCACCCCTGTCATTACACTGACCACAGACTCACTTCTGCTTCATACCACTCATGACATCCATATGTAGACTATGGATGAACTCCAGGGTCTCTGTTTGCTCCTATGACACAAGATTCAATCCACCTCTTTGCATCTCTGATCTAAACTATATATCAATCATGTAAAAAGAAAAAAAAAAACCCAAGCAACAAAAACCAAAAAATACCACACCGGAAGCCTTCCCTGATCGCTTACTACAAAAGTAATTTCATATTTCTACCTGTATAAAAGAGATCACAAGAAGTAAATCTGGAGTTTCTACAGCTCCTAGAAAATGGGATGAGCTTTTCTTCCTACTCGGCAGATAGCATGCAGGTATGTAAGAGGCCTAAGACAGTAATGATGTTCCATTAGCCACATCTTTCAGTTCAGGAGCTGGAGTAGCCACAGTAACTCCTTTGTAGTACAGGTGCTACATCATCTTCCCTACCCACTGTGTCAATTGTGACCTACTGAGCATCTTCTGTGCACAGCTGTGCCCATGCAGGGTCAAGTGCTTGGTCACACTCCGTTCATGCTTGCCAAGTAAGAGTAAGAGTGAGAAAGATGAAGAATAGCAGAAAAGTTAGAAGGGTGTGAGTGCTGACTGCAGACTTGGTCCATTACATAGAAATACTATGGAGCCAAAATTCTGCAGAACACCGTGTCAGACATCACCCTTTCTTCACCTACAAGAAAACATGAAGGGTTTGCCAAACCATGCTGCAAGGCCAAGACAGTGTTAGAATTAGGGAATTGAAAACATAATCTACATTTGATGATTCTAAAAATCCACAGAGGGATAATTTTACTGAAAAATTCCATTATGGCAAAATCAACACTCATTTGAAACAGATCTAGTAAAAACTTGTTAGGGGAAGTATGAGAAGAGTGTATATAATAATTCTGGGCTAGATTCCCAGCCTCTGTAATATTTGTATTTAAAAGACTGACAAAAGGACATAATTTTAAAATAGTATTGTTTCTGTAATTACATCAGAGCCAGTATTCACTGACTCTGAGTCACTCTGCTGAATCAGCCACATTCATAACTGAGTAAAAAGCAAAATTTAACCAAGAATAACAGCTTTTAATCCTTTTAGAAGATGCCTCACAAGCTCCTTCCAGAAATGGCACTGACTACACACAACCTTAGGGAAACAATTATTTGCCCAGTGACGATATGAACAGTTGATAGGACAACTCTGACCCCACAATAACTTTCATCTGCTGAGAAAAATATTCCACACAGCACTAGTGGCGCACTCTGGGAAATCTAAAAAGAGCATAAATCCCATAATACCGAAGTCCCTCATCCAAGAAACAAGAGTCTGCAGCCATTTCTCTTCCTATTCATATTCAGAGTCCCAATTAATATCAATACAGATTAAAAACATTTTTCCCCCTTTTTCCCCTGAAAGCAAGGTAATGACAACACTTCAAGCCTGGATTTATTAACCAGGGACATCTTCAAAGGACAAGTTGGCAAAAATTGCCTAGCTTTCTCTCCTAAAAGCTAGCATCATGCCAACTCTGTCCATTACAAAAAATAAGGCACTCCAGGCCATATTATACTCTCACTAACATTGACAGAGCCTTGAAATAACTTTACTGGCTTGGGTTTGTTAGTTTAGATTTAGAATGACTCAAATGAAAGCAGAAGTTAGCCTAGTAGTTTTGCTTACAAAACATTCCTGTTATCTGCACTGAACTAGATGTCTGCACTACATCACTGCTTAAACACAGCACTTCACTCCCAGAGCACATGGGTGAGGAGAGAAAGCAAATACTGCATTTAAACAGTGCAGGAAAAGGTAAGGATTTTAAAATATTATTTCAGCTTCATTATCTTTTAATTGCATACTTAAACTCTTGCTTTAAAGCTGCATACTTGATTATGAGTAAAAATAATGTATTAATAATCTCAAAGTACTATGCCTTAGTGTGTATGCTAGGGAAACATGCCCTACTCCTCTTGAATATTTTGGAAGCCTTGAAACCAAAGTCTATATACTTGCTATTGTTTTTCTAGTATTTCTTTCCTAAGTAAACTCTGGAAGAGGGCATAATGTTTATCAGTGTCTCAAGGTTAGCTGAACAGTACAACCACTTAATTCTTATAAAATGAAAAACCAAGTAACTGAGCTGAGGAAAACTGAACAAACAGGCAACAGGAGAATTCCATCACCCAACAGGATTTAGCAAACCTATACAAAGGAGAATGGAAGCTTGCTGAAGAGCAACTAAACCATCTGAGTGACTTCTATTAGATGTCTTCTGCCATTCAGGTTTGATAGATGGAAAGTGACAAACAAATAAGGTACAGAACAATGAAGCATTTCCAGAGGAATTTTCTTACCAAAATTTTAAAGTTATCTTACAGATGACTAGCTTGCAAAACAACATGGGAAATAAACAGCACCTACTGTCTATACTTTACAGAAGAATAAGTGGAGCAGATAGCCTACAATCACACAGCACAGTAGGTGCTGTGAGTACGCAAATCACAGCAAGTAAGAATGGAGTAAGAAACCAGAAGTTCAAGATCACTACATAAATGCTTTTTCTTCTGAACTGCATAGAAGGAGATGAGCTATAGTATCACCTGAAAAGCTTTAAAGGAACTACTTGATTGCATAAATATCTGTTGCTTTGACTTTAATTAAAAAAAATAGGCAAAAGCCCAGACAGTTACACCTAGATTTCAAAATGTAAGACAACAAAACTTTGCACTGTCAAATTAATCTTTAATAAATTAAGTGTGTAGTCCTTAAGAGTGCTTTGACACTTAAAGTAATCTGAGGTGCATTCCCCACAAATCTGAAGATTAATTTGAGGGGAAAAATAGGCATAGTTTATCGCTTTGTTTGCTCTGAAAATTACAAGTAACATAATAAGACTAGATACAATTTTGTAACACCAAAGGGACAATCTTAAGAACAAATATTACCTTAAAATGAAGTGAATTAAACCATGTGGTTGGGATTTCACACCCACACAAAACCCAACAAGTAAAGTGGAACTAGGTGATACAGAAATAGAGGACTGCAACACAGACAGAAATTCCAACACAGGGAGGCCAAAGATCAAGGGTAATTGTAGTTAAGAAAAATCATCCAAAATGCATCATAGGTGAGTACTTTGCACAGAATACAACTTCAGCAAAGTAAACAGAAGGGCAAACTTGGAATTGTTATCAAACTTGAAATGTTAATAAAAAGCAAAAGAAGAACGTCTTTTCAGAATAATAAAGAGGGGTAGTTCTCCAGTGCCCTGATAGTTGCATTGAAATTACAGACCCCACTGAGAAGGCAGATGCAATAGCATCTACAACATGAAGCATTTACCTTCATGTTAGGAAAAATTATTATTAAAAATATTCAAAGTGCAAATTACTGAAATAAACCCTCCATGAACAAGTTATTTTCAGTAGCCTCTGGCCCTGTGCATCTCAGCATTTTTCCTGCCAGTTCAAAGAGCGCTTTCTCTTGCCACACTACACAGATGAATCACACTATCAGGGCTGCAATAACCCCCACTTCAAGGGAGAGAAAGAAAAGATTGTGTAAGGGTCTTATTTAGGTACTCTCTACATGACAACCATTTTGTCTGCAGCTTTCTACGTGCTCTTGCTCTCAGGAGGTGTATTTACTATAAATGTTCTGAGAGAAAGCTGATGATTCTCCCAACAAACACCTGTTAGAGCTCTGTGTATTTGAACAATTGCCATTTAAAATAAATTCACTGAAGCTCAAATCTCACCAAAAATTAATTGGATATACAGCACATAGCATGCTTTTATTTTACCTCTTAATGGAATAATTAAATAATGAAACCCAAGTTGTAAAAAGTCTCTTGAAGAACCCTTCCATTTATTTAGTTATTAATCAAGAGAAGAGTTCTAGAGGATGGTACTATTTTTGGTCTGCCATTGATGCACTTTGTCTGTTTTCTCCTCCTATTTAAAATTAGCAAAATGGCACCTAGCTGAATTCACTGAAAATTTTCTAAGTGCCAGTAACTAAACCCAGCACAACTGTATTCCTGGAAACTTCTACTCCCTGAAACAGAGCACAAGGTACAAGAGAAACTAAGATGAAAGACAGCTTGCAAAAGAAGTGGACTTCAGCTGGTTCCAGAAGAGGTAAAGTCCAAAGGACCGATCCAGGTCCAGGCACCAGCAAAGGTTAATACCGACCGTTGTTTTGCCTGACATACCGTTCATCAGTTCATGAACGGAAGAGCTGTGCTGTTTCTCATGTAGCAGCTCCATCTGCTGTTGGAAACAAAAGGTGGACTTGGCGTGGGAGTACATTTACCGACTAGAAAAGGAAACTGATTTGAAAATTTTTAAATACCTCCGAAAACTTTCCAAGTGCTTCCCCAGTCAGTCCTCCTAAATAAACAGAACCAACAGCCAGCCTTTACATACCTGTGTGAAGCAAGTAATCAAAACAAAAATAAGAGAGGGATGTAACAAACATATGAGTCACTTATATGCCCTTGGAGCTAATCTTCTGACAGCAAACTTTGGTTCTTCACTATCTGCAGTCATTAGACGCTGGTTCAAAGGTACCATGTTACCAAATCACATTGCTCAGGTACTGATATTTGCTTCACCCCAAAATAATGTGGCCAGGTACTCACAAACTACAAGAAGATTGTGGTGACTCTCAGTTACAAGTGGTTTATTTGAGTTGCACAAGCAGAAATTTAATCTTATTCTGAAGATCAACTCAGCTCTTAAAAGGAACAAACTGCTGTTTTTATGCAGTGCCTGCAGGGCGTTCAGGACTCAAAAACCTTCCATACTCTGCATTCCTTTACCAGGAGCACTATGAAGAGTTTTGCTATAATGTAACAGTTGTGGCAAGACTGCACAGACCCAGAGCTTTCTAAGTCAAATCAGACCCGCTCTGAACTGTGTACGACTTGGTATGTCATAGTTGTGTTTATAACTGCTCCGGCTCTGTAAGACTTTGTTAGCTTGAAACTGTACCTCCAGTGTGGTTGTTGCTGTAACTACTGAACCCTTCCAGAAACCTTCTAGTTTCTGGGCAGTACTGCAGGAGCTATTTAATAATCAGCCAGTGCACAAGCTTTGTCTTACTGCTGGCCACAGCCATACAAGCTGGCTTCACAGGAATCACAGGGTGTGCTAGTACCAGTGTGCCTTCATTACCTGAGTTACCTTGGTTGTTCATTACACCCAGTATCTCAGCCCTTGATACAATAGCTAGTGGATTGTGTATTCTAATCAGCTTATTTTACCTTGATTAGTTTCCTGGTTCCCCAGATTCTAGGAAGCATTTATTTTCCACGTTTTTTTCCATTCTATGAATATAGATACTTTAAAATTTGTATGAAGTGGAACGGGAAAGTCTCACAGCACCATTTTATTGCATAACTTAGGCCACGTCACTATGAGGAGCCCTGTCCCTGAGGCCTGGGAGTCATCCTGGTGGCAGGTGGCAGAAAGCCATGGATTTCTCCTGGGCTCAGAATTCAGTTTTGGGGAGGGTTAATGAAAGAATAACCTTATACTCCTCGTTTTGGGGGTTGTAATGTATAATATTATACATATATATTATACTAATATATATTTTATGCATAGATTTGGGAGCTTCTAATGGTTTTATAAAAATAACAAAGACTTGTTTCAGATCCTGATTAGAGATTTTAAGGGAAAACCTTGTTTTACTGAATCCATTCAGGGTTTTACTGTGATTTTAGAACAGATACAGTTCAGTCATTGTTCCTTTTAATGGATTTAGTAATAGACATTCACAGTATTCAAGTACACTGTAATGTTTCCACCCACATTGAAAATACTGTCACATAATAGACTATTATTTATCTGATTTATTTTCTTCTTCCTTCTTTCCATTTACAAGGTGGGTGTGGAGTGGGGTGGGGTTGGGGGTGTTATGCCTCCAAAATACTCTAAGGCACTGATTTCCAGGTGCGGTTCCCATATCCCATTTCTCTGCCACCTCGATAAATGGCTGCAGTGTCTGATAGAGATTGCATGGACTAGTCACCTATGTCTTGTCTTCCAGATTGTAACACAATAGTGTTGTGTTTTATTTTGCCTGGTGTGACACCAGAAAGCCAGAAAAATGCTGCAATATATGGGATGCCCAGTAAATATAGCTACAGTTTTCCATGTTACTTCAATGCAGATGCTATTGTTTTAAACCAAAACTCCCACATTTGGACTGCCCCTAAAAACATACAATGCTGGAAATCATTAATGTTAAAATAACTTGGTGCAGTAGCCTTGTGTAGTTCCCATACCCTTGGTGCTGTAAACAAAAAGATCGCACTTTGTCTGAAATGTTCATGTTTACTCAGAAGTGGAGTGTTGTAAAGGACACACAAGTAACTGCAAAATGAGAAGTGTTGTATTTGTTAAAGCAAACCCATCTAATTCATTAACTTTAAAAATATTAATCTTCCAGCAGAAGTAACAACACAGCCTTACAGTGAGCACTTAACACCTGGGTCCCAGCTGTGGGCAGCACTCAAGTTTCATGTAGAGGCTACCTCGAGACTCGTTTATATCGCAGTTTATAAGCCTAGGCCTATTCATACCGGTTAACAATGGAAAAAACCACACAAGCGGCAGTCTTCCGGCCCAAGGGTGACACGCGCCATCACCCAGAAACCGCCCAGGGCCCTCGCACAGAAGCGCCGCACGCGCAGGCTCTCTAGGCCGTGCGCAAAAACTCCAACAGGTGGCTCCGTGGCGCAATGGATAGCGCATTGGACTTCTAGAGGGTTTGAAGGGATTCAAAGGTTCCGGGTTCGAGTCCCGGCGGAGTCGTGTCTCCCCTTTTTTTTTTTGCTTTCGCCTTTTTCTGTCTTTTACTTTCCTCCCCTTCCCCCATCTTCAGCTAAAACCTTTGTACACCACCCTCCCGTCCGTTACCTCACTGCCGGAGCAATCTGGTCCACCGACCTCTGGCGCTTCCCGGCGGCCGGCTCTGGTGAGAAAGGCGCTCTGGGCCCGCCTCCCGGCAACCCCCACGAAGAGCAGTGAAGGCTGGGAACAGGCGGAGACAAGAGAGAGCCCGTCAAGCAACCGTCTCCGCTCGACGTAAGATCCTTTCACTACCAGCGAGGACGGACGCGGTCACTCGTGGCCGACTGCCTCCAGACCAGCAGGAGAAAGGTTCTGCTCCGCGTCCGGCCGGCGGCCCTCTGGCATAGCTACTGTCCACGCGCGGCAAAGGGCAACCAGGTGTGCCGGCAGCGCCCGCGCGCAGCCCGCCCTCGCCAGCCGGCTCTGCCCCTGGGTGGAAGGCAGTTCGCCCTTGCCGGCCGCCTCTGTCCCGCAGCCAGTTCATTAAAAACACGTACGAAACAAAGACAGGGCGCAACTTCCTTCAAAGCGGCAACTGGCGCATCTGTCAGTACCTACGAACCTGCCTACCCATGCTGTTATGTTTCTAGAACAGTCTTAGGAAAGTATTTTTACTTGAAAAAGGCAGTATCTGCTGGAGACACTTCGGTGATGGTCTATGCCACAAAGCTGGTTATTCTCAAGCAACAAAACACAAAATGCAGTGGACAAAACTGAAGCATCTAACACTTGAATTAATACACATAGTTTGTTCCTAACTCACATATACCAATAGATGATGAAGAAGCCATTTTAAATAACAGCAATTAAAACAAACCTGGGTGGTGAAACACAAGACAACAGCAGCACTAGAAAAACCTCCTTGATTTTGCTGACAATTGAATAAATTATAAATTAATCTGATTCATGTGTGACTGCAGCCTCAAACTTTTATGTTTAAAGCAATAAAAGAAAAATCCACTTAACTGAAACACACAAGCAGGGTCATTAACCATCACAACTTTGCAGCACACCAACCCACTCAAGAATGCCATCTAGCTATAAAATATATTTAACCCTTTATAGAAACATCAAACTTTCCTCAAGATTTGCAGATAATTACCAAAACCTCTACATTAACCCCATAAAAAGAAACTACATCATGCCAGATGACAAGAGTTCTTCCTTGTTCAGTCACTTCTGGCAATGCATTTCACTCCACATACCGTTCCTATTTTTTGTATTTAAGGATAGCTTCATAAAATGTGCTTAGTTCCTAATGAAAAACAGAAAACCTTGAAGGCAGAGGCTTTTATATAAACACATTTCCATGCTGCAAGCAATATTTGCATAATCAATATTCTAAAAATGCAGAATTAAGAGCTACAGTCCAAAAGAAAATGAAAACCATAGGTTCAAGGAGCAGGGACTTTCCTAGAGGTAAGCACAGGGACAACTCTCTCTTGATACTGGACATGCAACAGATTCTAGTATAAACCCAAACAAAAAAAGTATCAAGACACAATTCCACAAAATATTTGCATGAATAGGATTTTGAGAAGAATGCTGCACAAACAACACAGTATTTCAGTATGCATTAAGAGAATCGTAAGGGAAGAAAAATATCAAATTATAGCAACATAAACTGGACAGGTGCTGCTTGTTAAAAATTTATGGAATAATTAAAGCAACATGAAGGCAAAGAGACAGTCTAATAATTAATAATAGCTCTTATATCTGATATGATTTGATGAATATTTTTTGAGGAGTCAGGCAGTAGTGCTCTGGGAGATGTACAGTCTCTATCTTTGTAGGTTTTCAAGACCTGGTTGTACAAAGCCCTGACTAACCTGGTCCAGCCCTGCTTTGAGCAGGGGACTGGGCAGATGCTCTCATAGTCCCTTTCCAGATCCTATTATGGCAGGATTCCAAGTCTCAGCAAGACTTACCTAGGTAGGCCACTATGATAAAGAGAGGACCTTTAAAAATTAGAGATCAAAAATAGTTTTATCACATGGGAAATAGCAATAAGAAGCCATCTTAAATTCTAAGGCTAACTTGATTGCAGAGAAGATTAAAGATCCCCAAAGAAGGAAAAAGGAAGTGTGAACAATGAGAGCATGACAGGAATATGAGAACTACCTTACTTCTTGTTCCTAAACTAAGCATGCCTGCTAGTGGCATAAACCAAATCCCTCACTAGCTATGTTGTACATGAAGTAACTTCTGCAACTAGCTATACAGTAGCCTAAGCAACAGACACCAACCTGGTTGCTCACATTTCTCTTACAGGGTCTTTTAGAGTTGCACATTGTTTTTCCAGAGTTGTGCTTGAACATTCTGGGATGCAACAGAGTGACAACTACCATGGTGCCTTGTTTTCACTCTTCTGTTAATTTTTTTGTTTCCCTATCTCATCCAGAGGACAAGACACCATAATAGTTGTTTTTATTGGCTTTTTTATAATTTAGAGATAATCAAGATACTAGCATACACACATTTGTACTAAAACAACATTTGCGTGTCAGCTGAGACTTGGGGATGGGTGTTTTTAGTTTGCATGTAATAGTTCTCAATTAATTCACTTAGCACACCCTTTATCTCCAGGCTATCAAGACTTTTAAAGTAATCTGGATTCCCATCTGTCTCTGGTAGCAAAACGTTATGGTCAACTTCAGAAGACTGTAAGAGGACCCAAAAGATGAGCGGAAAATTTCTCTCAAGCTTCAGTTGGTGATCAGTATACACCATAATGCTCATTTCATTTTAGCTATTACCAGCACAAATAGCTAATCCATAGAAAACCCAAGTACTTCTCATTCTCAGCAGAAGAAAAATGTCATGGTTAAAAACTGGTCAAGAGTTCAAGATCCACAACCTTTAAAATTCAGTGTTCATGCAGTAAAGAAAACACCACCACTGGTCCTCTGATAACCGGATCTAAATCTTCTTACCCAATCCACCTAAGACAATGTATCGATAGTACTCTATTATCTGTTTTTTCTGTTACCAAAGTGCAGTAACTGAGTTATTCTACCTCTAACAGTGATAAAATAACAAGGTCATTAAAACCCAACCCACAATGGCTCTGACAATCACAAAAGGGAACTAAACTAACGCCATCTTTGGTGATGTTATCGCAGCCAAGGCCTTCCAAGCTTTATTTCCCTCAAGAACACTCCAAGTCAGCTACACAATCTGCACACTACACCCTAGACAGTAGACCCCACTGCCAAGTTACTTTCAGAAGGATTTGACAATTATCAAAAGGAAAAAAAAAATATTGAAAGCACTACCTACCTGAATGTTAAAACTTATATATAAAAATACATCTTTACATTATTATGTATTTGATACTTTTTATTATTTAATTATAAATTGTATATGCTATTTATAATATAAGTATTATCTATACACATATAAAGGTATGTATATAGGTATGTATGTGTATATGCTGAAATCCAGGACATTCTCATTCCTGTTATGGTCAGTGCTGAAATAAACTCTTCACAACCGAAGTATTTCTCAATACCTTCTATTACAGAGCTGGCCAGCAGCACCTCTGACTAGATGTGGGAAAAATTGTTCTGACAAGTAACAGGTGCTAAGGTGAATTAAACAGATAACTTTAAACTTAATTTACTAATTCATTGGTGTAAAAACTGAAGCCTGAAAAGACCATCATCCATGAAAGTGGATTTTGTGCTTAGATTTAACAATATGCTTTCATATAATTATCTTTTTCCATAACCATGACGAAGAAAATAGTTTTTAAAACCAAATTAATTTTAGATATCTGATAATTTGAGTAAGGTCCCCACCAAATCTCAGTGCAATAGATTTCCTAAGCCTCAATTTCTTAAAGAAAAAACACACCACAACCAAAGCATTCTGTAAAAGGATTTATAACAAATAAGTTGTTCCAGCTTGTTGTTTTTCTTCAAGTCTTAATTGCGAAATTTCTTCATCTTCCGATTTCTCTTCCCTGCTGCAAAAGCTGCTTTTTCACTCATGATCTCCTGATACTTCTTTTTATTATATCTGAACAAAATAGATAATTTACTTTTAAGCATGGTAAACCAAAATTCAGATAAAGATAACATGGAAAATACTCTACATATATAATTTGTCCAACTGAGTTCTCTCATGTTTTCCCAGTCAGATTTCCTAAGTTTTATATACTTACACATTGGTAAAGAGAAACCAATGTTTGGATTAATGATAAATGAAGGTAAATTTGTTTAGGAAGTACATCTGATTAAAGAATTGTTACTTTTGACATAACCAGGGGTGATTCATTGCACATGCAAACACATTTTGGTTTGCTGAAGTATTACTACTGCTCAAATTTCAACAATACTATGGACAAACTGAACATCTTTTCTAAGAGGAAAGACAGAGAGCTGGGCCTGTTTAGTTCAGAAAAGAGAAGGCTGGGGGGTGGAGCTTATTGATGTCTACAAATATCTGAGGGGTGGGTGTCAGAATGAAGGTGACGGTCTCTTGTTGGTGGTGCCCTGTGATAAGACATGGAACAACAGCTACAAGCTGGAACACAGAGGAGAAACTTCACTGGAACAGGGTACTCAGAAGTTGTGGAGTCTCCTTCTCTGGTGACTTTCAAAACCTACCTGGATGCATTCTTGTGTGGCCTAAGTGATCCTGCTTTGGCAGGGGCACTGGACTAGATGATCTCTGAAGGTCCCTTCCAATCCCTAACATTCTGTCATTCTGTGACATTAAGAGTGGCTACAATAGCAGTGACTTGCATTGGATAAAACCCTTCTCTGAAGATAAAAAACCTCAACTATACTATCTTAGTCTAGTTATCTTCTGTTCTTAGATCTTCTCTATGACAGCACTGCTAAAGTGCTAAAACACACTAAAAAGATATGAAATTTTAAAAAACAACAAAAAAAGGCAGCTGAATAAACCCAACAAAAATGATGTTAAAAATAGTCCTCTCACACAAAGGACATTAGAATTCCAGAATTGTTTTTAAATACCTTCTAAACTCGGAATCTGCCAGCAGCTCATCAACAATCGTTCTCTTCCTTTGTTTCTTTGGGATTCGACTGTGGTAGAAGTCTATGGGAGAATCAACCACAGTTCCAACCTAGAAAACAGAAATGAAAATATTCTTATGCACAGCAAGATAGTAGGCATAGTAATTTTTTTGGTGATAGTTTTTCTCTCTTTCCTTTTCTTTTTAATCCTCAGTGAAAAGTGTAAAGACATCTACAGAGAAGATCAGAATGGTGTCTTAAGGAAGTGCCAGAGAACAAAAGAATTAAGTAATGCTTTGTATGCATGATGGAGGGTCTGAGCTCTAAGACTGTACAGTTTCCAATGCTGGACTGTCACATCAGTGCTTGTATTCATAAAAGAAATCCAGTTCTTCACTTTTACACATATTCCCAAGGAGGGAAACAAACCCCTTATGACCATAGCAACTCTTTCCTATCTCTAGATGGCTACACAGCAGTTAATCCAGCTCTACTACAAGGGCTTTATTCTGTAACGCAGCATGTTTTTGTCAACTAGCATGTTAGCCAGTTACATTTCAGGTTAGAAGCGGAGATACATCAAGTACCCAGCTATGTAGTGAAAACAGACTTGTACAAATCTTGTCATGTAGAGCAACACTCTTGTCTAAGTTTCTTCTGTGCCTAGAAACTTCTAAACATACAAGACCACATCCTTTTGAGTGAAGCAGTAATATTTTGAGAAATGAAACCAATTTCCTCAAGCATGCTAACTATTCAAACAGGTGTGAGCTGATAGAAACCTATTTTTATAGTTTCTGCAGTAATTATTTTATTTATGCAAACCACTTCAAAGCTGAGAGCAACAGCAGCAGCAATTCCAGATGAACACCAAGCTAGCTGTCTCCATTCAAACTGTATTAACAAGAAACTAAACATTCATTATTTTCTACACATTTGTTAAAAAAAATGCTAGTACTTTAAAAAGCAGTGAAAATCTAGTCCAGTGAGGGGGTTCAAAATATTAATTCAGTCAGATACCTGCTCACTATGAAGAGATCAGCTGAACCTGAAAAAGCCCAGCATATACACATATTCAAGAGCATGCAGTTGTGAGCTGCAGTCAAGTAATCTAAATACTTTTATAATTAGGCTATGAAATTGGATCATCATAGAGGCAACCTACAAAATGGGCAGTGAATAAGAACAGCTGTTCAAAACTTTAGCAGTACAATGCAATCTTCCTTACCTGGAAGTACTTGGGTAGACCATCTCGGTCATTCTTCTTGTAAAAATGCTTAGGGTCCAACGAAGCTCTCATCTTCAGAACTTTAAGATCGTTTTTCAGTTCATTTGTGATTTCTGGGGCTTTCATACCAAACCAACCATCACCTGCTGTCTTCTCTCGCTCTGCCTAGGATGCAACACCAAGAGTAATAAATTTGTGCTCTGCAACTAGGATGGGATAGAGCTGGGAACTCTCATCCAAAAGATTAATAAAGCATTTAGAACATAACTGCACCTTTAAAAAGTATATTTTATGATGCTTGTAATAAGAAGTTTGTAAGCACTGTATTAATGACAGATTTGTACCATCTGAGGCACATTATCTTCCACCACTGTCCTGGTGACCAAAGGATGGCTTTTCACAGGATGGCTCAGGAAGGCACTAAATGCAGTCCATCCATCCACCTCCAGTGAGGCCTGTATAGGCACAGTTCCAGCATGGGGCTTTCTACCAAAGTTTGTTTTGTAGTTTGAGGCATTATCAGCTCTTTACTTACCCGTCGCTGTTTCTTTAGCTGGTGAAGGGATTCCCTGAAGGGTGGGACGCATTCCTTTTTTTCAAAATCTGGAGTTATTATACTCTTCTGCAAGAGCTGTAAGAGGTTTTTCTTAACATTAGATAGTCATCTCACTGTTTAACCTTATCTACAGAACCTACTAGATCAATCATCCAGAAACTAAGCAAGCATTACAGTGTCATGCTTAAGCTTCTATGGTCCACAACAAAAGCAGTAGGGATCTTCAAAACAGAACCCTGGACAACATTAGAAAGCAGCTGGCTAGCCCAGAAGTGGTGAGGTAACAAATGCATTGAAGAGGACTATCATGGATGAGCCTAAGAAAACAGTCTCAATGAAAAGAACACATTTCCTTTTTCTCAAAGGGTACTTTTGAAACAGAACTGCTAATTTCACACCCGGGAGTGTACAAACCTTTATTTACTGAAATTCTTTCTTGCTGTGAACTAAATATCTTGTTAAGAGACCTTCAGCTTTTATACTATCAGGCAAAACTACAAGCATAATCAACTCTGGCTTATTTTACAAGCTAATGCTGATATTTGCACTGCTTTTTAGTTTCTGAAGCATCACATATATTTAAATTCTTACCATTAAACCCTCAAGTTCTTACCATTAAAACCAAATGTAAACCCACGCTGTGGCCCAAAAGAATGGAAATTGTCAGCAAAACATAAAACAGGATACTTTTTTAGAAACAATATCATCCTTATTAAACTGACATCTTTGTGTTACTGTAGGTAACTGCATAATTGTAAACACATTACCTGGTCCTTCTTTTTCTCCTTCAGCTGTTTAATTACACTTGATCTAAGCTTCTGTTTTTTCGCATCAAAACTAATATATAAACCTCCAAGCTTCTTGATATTCAAACCAGGGTCTATCTTGCTGGAAAGATGTAAACTACAAGAGAAATAATGATTAGACTATTGTAACAAGCGTGCAGCTAAACCTTCTACTGTCCTCTGAAAAAAATAAACGCAAAAAACCCCCATACTGTTATATGAAGGTTTATTAAAAGAACAATGCCTGGGGAATCATTTCAACAAATCTTTCATCTAATGCTGTATTCTTATCTTAGATACCACTCTTATATGAAATGAATTCTGAATTTGCTTAACTTTGCCAAAAGAACTCATGACCAGCATCATCCTTTGAAACACTGAGAAGCTTGGTAAGAGGAAAAAAAACCTTCAAAAGCACAAATATATAGGTGGAAAAAAACATTGCCAGCTCTTAGTGAAAACCATGAAGAAGCTAGAACTGATCATTTAAGTCCTTGTTTGTGTATCAGTACTGGAAATATCATTATTCAACATTTCAAAGCTAGTATGTTACTTCCCCCCCCAGGCCCCAATACTTCTTTCAGCCAAAGGAATGTATCCTAATGACTCAAAACAAAGTTTTTGATAAGACTGCTTAAAAGCTGTTAAACATCATGGAGAAATATGGTGACATCTAAGAGGTAAAACATACATTTGTTAGCTTATTTACCTATTAATACAAGCCCTTTACCACTGTTCATTAAACTGTGAATAATGCACTCACATTAAGTAATTTGCTAAGGTTTTTTTTTAACTCTTCTAACCTATCTGAAGGTTTTTAGAAGATTAAGACTTACTTATCCAACCTAAATAGAGTATTATACCATTAAGTGTACAAAGGGATTTTAGCAAGAACCTAACGAGAAGAACTCAAGAGTTATTCTATGCTGGGTTGATTTAACTTGAAGTGTCACCATCCCACAGCACAAAGAAGAAAACACAGAAGTATATGAAACTGCTTAAGATGAAAAAGGATGATCCAATTAGGAAATGTGTAAGGCATTTACTGCACTTTTGGTATTTCTTTAAAAAAAAAAAAATAAAAAAAATCACTAGTTAAGAAAACTGTGACCTGCATAAGCAATGAAGTCAACACAACCAGTTTAACTCAGTTTCACATTACAGTTGAACACATACAAGCTCTCTAGATACCTAAATATTTCAGAGTTATGTTCTGCTATAAACAAAACAAAAAACCCCAAACCTTCCATTTATAGGCTGTATTTGTTCTACAGTCTGTGCAACCCCACTTTCCATGTCAATAAAACTCACATGATGAAACTACTCCCTCATTTATTCCACATTTAGCGCTTAATGTACATATGCTATGCATATTCTTGAATGAAATGCAGACTCTCTACTTAGACCCAAAAAGATACTTACACATCAATCTTCTCTTCCAACAAAACATCATCTTCATCTTTCTCTTCTTCATCTATCAATTCCTCTTCAGCCTCTTCCAGATCTGAGGACTCTTCATCTTTTTCACGTTGTTCTTGCTTACTTTCAGCATCACTATCTTGGTCTACCTGGTCTAGATAATACTTACTGCTGGAACTCATGCCAGGCTCAGTATCAATTACAAAAAGCCCTTCGACTTGCAGTGAACTGTTTTTTAAAGACTTTTTGTCGGGAGAAGTCCTCTTAATTGCCTCTTTAGAACATAGATTCTCTTCAACCATACCTAGGTCTGCGACATCACGATTTTCAGATTCATCACTCTTATCTTTGTTCAGAAACAATGCAAGAGAACTGTTTCCATGGCTTGATCTTTTACTGCTTGGAGACAAAGATTCAACACACTCTCCTGCTTGTTCTTCACCACTGACTGCATTGGTCTTAAGCGTGCTGCATCTACCAACGCTATCAGCTCTTTGTGCAACAACTATGTCCTTTTGGGGACTGGAGACTGTGCTACTTCGCTTACCCTTTCTTAATTTATCAGCATGAGTGAAAGACTGCTGCGCATCAGCCTCAACATCTGGTTGTTTGCATTCTGGAATTTTTTTACTTTTCTTCAGTGTTACTTGCCCTGGCGATTCTAAAAATTCTTTGGAACTCGGGCAATCTGCCAAAGGAAGATCCACATGCTCAAGTTTCTCCTCCCTCGCAAGTATTCTACAGTGCTCTCCTTGTATTTGGCCACAAGCTTCCTCTGAATCATCTACCCCAACAGAATCTGGGTTTAATTTTTTCCCAGGTGATTCAGAGTTACTTCGTCTCTTTTTTCTAAGACTGCTGGGTGTCACATCATTCAAAACCACTTCTTTCACTTCTTCACTCTGGCTTGCATCAGCAGATCTTGAAAAATGTTTGCTTTTAAGTGAACTGGATTCTTTATTATCTTCAGTGACAGAGGCACCTTCTGTGTCAGGCACAAGTTCTGCAGCAGGTCTAGAATCAGGAATTATAACTAGCTCAGATTTAACAGTGTCCTTGATTAAGTCTTCATCGTCTGACACAATTCTGTTTCCTTTTTCAGTCTGCTTACTATTTTTCCCTTGTGATTTTATTTGCATGCTCCTAGTAATTCGTTTGGTAATGACAGATGGTTCCGTATGAGTACTTAAGCTTGACTCTACATCAGAAATATCTTTACTCTGGTCTTCATGAACCCTACGTGGCTGTGCTTTCTTTTTGCTTTGCCTGCTTCTTGTACTTCTGGTAACATCAGGCATTTGGACACCAGAAACAGCAGAGGAACAAGACTCAGCTTCAGACACATCATCTTCATCCAGAATCTTGCTTAACTTATTTAGAAAAACTGTCTTGTCATGGGTTTTTTTGCCAGGATAATCTGGTTGATAAGGAACCACAATTTGTCGTCTTCTTGTTACTCTAACATACAAAGGCGTCTGAAGGCCAGACACAGCAGAGCAGTTTGATTCTGTTTCTGACACATCCCCATCAGCTTGTGATTCAGTAACTGACTGTGCTGCATGAACACCTGTGCTGTCATTTCCAGCCATTTGCACCTCTAAGCTATCCTTGGTATTTGACCTTGTTTCTGCATGCTCCAATTCTTCAAACTGAGATTCCTGAACAACCTCTGGCTTACAAATTGATTTAGTTGTTCTTCTAGTCATCCTTACAGACACAGGAGTACTCATTTCAGCAGATGTCATCTAGAAAAGGAGTTAAAAAAAGAGTGCTATTGACAGATGAAATAAACCCCTTAAGAAGGATGCTATATAAACCGGTAACAATCTTTTCAAACATCCACTCAAGCTGACAACATATTACATATCTATGTGGAAGAAGTGTTAACAAACAATCCCTTGCTTATCTGTCTACTGTCCTTTGGTCCAGGCAGGAGAGGAAACACACACATCCCTTCAGAAATATAAACAAACACTCACACTCTCTCTCCATATCTACCTATATGCCCCTCAGTGGTTTCCATAACCTATGTTAGCACTTTAAGAGAGAGGCTGGACTCACAGCAACCACAGCACCAGGTATAATCCCTTTCTTTAAAGATACTTTTAAGTTACCTAAAAGACAATTCATAATTTTGGAAAGGAAAAAAACAAACAAACAAAAACTTGGCAACAGCAGGATCTTCTCAAAACACAGCAATGTTAGAGCAGCATAAACCACAGCACCTAAACGATCACTATTTACATATTTGCCCGTGCAGTGGAAAATCTGCAGAGAAATGCTAGAACTGCAGTGTAAAAAAAAATAACAACAAAAAATTCGCATCAAAACCCCAAGCCAAACCAACCAAACCCACCCCCCCCAAAATCCCCAACCAAATCACCAAACCAAAACACCCCAAACACTAAGCTTCAGGATCCCAAGGTTAAAAGGTTTAACAACCTACAACGGCTGCAAGCTCCGAGAAGGCAGTGGCAGGGCTGCTGTCCCAGCTTAGAGAGAAGCCTGGGAGGCTCTGCAGGGCCGGCTGCGGCAGGGCGCAGCTGCGACACGGGCGAGGAGGCGCTGCAGGCGGGCACACTACTACCCACAACCCACGCTGCTGTCCACAGTCGCGAACATCGAGCCCCACGAAGCCGGCAGACTCTGCCTCCCGCCCACCCGCCCGCTGCAGACACCGGGCCCCGTGGCGTGGCCGCGTGAGGCTGTCTGCCGCGGCGCCGCTCCATGCAGCGGGTGCCGCCCGGCTGCCCGCGCTCCCCAGCTCCTGGCTCCTCTCACCTCCGAAGCGTCGGCTGGTTCGGTTCCGGAGGGGCTGCCGCTACCTCTCCCGGCCCGCGTTGCCTCCTCCCGGCGCCGGGCCGCCGCGCGCCTCGTGGCCACCATCTTGACATCCGTACCGTGCCCGCCCCTTCCGCCCGCCCTTCCGGCGACGCTCAGCGAGGCCCATGAGCGCACCTCGGAAGGGCGGGGAGGCCTTGCCCCTTAACCCCGGGTTACGGACATGGGCAACAGCGGAGAGCGGCATTCCAGCCACTGATGGAAAATGAGCAGTGCGGTGCAATGTGTCGAAGAGCGCAGCGGCAGGGCAGGCGCCACACCGTGCTGTGAGGAGCGTGCATGCGTCCACAGTGGAAGGGGGTGAGGGGTGCCCCGAGCTGAGGACCCGGAGCATTGTAACACGTAAAGCCCTTTCACGACAGTGTAAAACACCCTTATTGACATAATTCAGGAAAGCACAGATTAAATGCCTCTGGGAAATTAAAATTTTAATTAAAACTTTTATGTTTCTCATGGAAGGAAATCCCATCTCTCCCACTTTGATGCAAAACAAATCGACATGATAAAATGTTACACTATCACCGACTCTAGAAAAATATTCATTATCATGTCTTAAAAGGTACTTTTGTACAGCAAGCAAACAGAGCAGTTTTCAGAAAGGTAATAAATAATTATCCCATTATAGCAGCCTCTACCTTTTCAGCACAATTCTTGGTTTGTAGCAATTCAGTTTGTGAAACCAAGCACGCATGCAGTCCAGCACAGTACAGGATGTCAATGGCCAAAGAGATCATGGTTAATCAGTAGCAGCACAGAACTCAAAGCTAGTAGGGCAGTTTGAAATGAAACTCATGTAATTTTGAAACTGACACACACTGACACAACATTAGAAAGACGTTTTGATTAGGACAAAAATAATTTAAAACCCCACAAACTTTTATTGATGCATTATTAGTTCCAGATCTCCCTCTATTTAATTTATCGAAGAACAGAAGTAGTCCAGAAGAATTTCCTAGTATTTGCCACCTACAGGTAGGAGGACTTGAAAAGGCATCCTGGAAAAGTATCCTAGTGGGCTGGATTATAGGAAGCTAATGCTATCCACAAATGCTCACATTCCACTAGCTGCCTATGTGACCAAATTTGAAAGAATTAGTGAAAATTCATCCATTACAGTCCAGATCTCAAAATACATACAAACTAAGTTAATGACTACTACTAGTATGAAGTCCTGCTCCTTTCTGAAATCCAAAGTAAAAATGAGCATTTTAGACACTCGGCACAAGTTGAGCTTTTGCTATCTATTCTGATTTAAAGGCCAAGGAAGTGAAAATATGGTTTTGAAAGAAACACTATATTAAACCAGAAGCCTTGTCTTAACTGTAGCAATCTCCCTAGGATTCAAAAGCCAGTGCACTAAGCTACTGCCAAAAAGAAATATACTCAACTACAAGCTAACTCTTCTTGCATCATTTCTAAATGGCACTCAAGCAAACAAGTTTCCTAGGCAACCTCAAAAGAAGGCATCAATTTTAGACAGTCCTGCAGTGAACAGCTTCAGCATTTACTATCTGTTCTGATTTGGATGGTTCTGACAGTCTAGTTCATGAGTATAAAAAAAAGAAAAAAAAACCCAACCAAACAAACAAAACACAAACGCCATAGCCACAGTTGAGAAGACAGGCACATTTCAATTTCCTATTGTCAGACTTTGTCACTGTTTGTTTTCAGTTCTTGTTTTCAACCTTCAGAAAATAGTACATTTTGTATTTCAAACAGCAAAGGTGTCACCACACTCATACAAACACTAAACAAAGCATACTGAGGCACAAAGAAGCCAGAAGGAATTCAAGTAAGAGTCAGAAAGTAATTTGGAAGATGCATTTTCTCTAAATCATATAGGTCTTTTACACTGTACTAAAAATAAACCAATTTTCCTATCCACATAAATTAAACAGCAGACTTGCCTATATATAAACATACACCAAGTAATGAAATACCAGTTTAATTTGGGGGGATTTTTACTGTCTCACAATTTTCTATAAAAACTAGTCACTTAATGCTTGAATTCTGTACCAACCAGATTAAGTATTATTTAAGAGAAATTCAATTCTTTAAAAAAATATAAGTTTCTCTATACTACCTAATGGCAGCTGAAATATAATGATAATTTTACAGTGAACTGGTCATACAAAGAAAAATATTTTAAACTGTTTCTCTATAATGTCAAATAAAAACAAATGGAAAATACTTATATTATTAAGTGAATAGATTAAGAAAGAAAATAGTATTAGAGCACTGCAGACACTCCTGAAGACATGTCACTGAGTAATTACAACTTTTGGTCTTTGTTACAAATGCTGTAAAATTATTTCTATGAAAAAAAGCAATTTCCCCCCAATCCCAAGAAATTCAAACAGTAGGCCATTAAGAAAAAGAAAAAGCAAGTGTTTTAAGAGATATTTCTTTTAGCTTGCATGATATAGCCTTTGGACTTGATAATTCCTCTGCTTTTAACAATGACTGAATAGCGGAGAAGCCATAAAGGAATCCACTCGTGTGCTTTCATATTCTGGATGCTTTCCTGAAGAACTTCTTGGAAACTTGCTTCACAAAGTAATTCTGAAGTTAAAAAGGGATATTCATGCTTTAATGTCATGTAAACAGCTGCACAAAGCAACACTTAGTAAGAGAAGCCCTCTCCTCAAAGTCAAAAATCTTAAGCAGACTTAAGATAGTCCCTAGATCAAGGGTTCCAGAATGCACATAGGTTAAAGGCAGCTGAAAACTACATACATCTTCACAACAATTGAGTAATAGTAAGTGTTTTCCACCAAAACTAATTCACTGAGATTTCTACAGCATCAAATAGAATAGAAAAAAAAAAAAAAAAAAAAAAAGACAGTTAAATTTCAGGACCTAGCTCCACAAACCAGAGGCAAGTAAAGCACAAGGACAAAATCAGGAGAGTACTGAACATTCTCAGTTACTTCTGGAGTCACCAGAAGCTCAACATCTATAGCAACACCCACCACTGGGCTCAAAAATCTCAAGCCCAAAAAATATTAAGAAAAATGGGCTTAAATGCCACAAAAGAAGAAAAGAAAGGCTAGTACAAATACTTCTTGTTTTCTCTCGAAAGTTAATCAAAGGAACCATCTCTTTGATAGTCTCACTAGTCTCCAGCTGCCCATTACAGAAAAGTTAATCTTAGCAAACAATACATAAGGGAATCACTGGATGCTTCTTGTCTTCTATCCAAATTCTCTTCTTCATTTCATGACTCTTGACAGAGTATTAATTAAATTGCAAGTTGCACTTTGGACTTCAAAGGACATTGGAAATCACTTAACTAAATGGCAATTCATCTTGTGTGCTGCCAGAGCAGTGCTGACACATGCTCATGCACTGATGAAATTCATTAGTTTTAACAGTGGTACTATAAGGCACGTTCTTCACAAATAGTGTTTCATATACATTTGTTTGGGAGGTGGGGAATGGGAAGAAAGAAAAGGAAGTATAATTATGAATAGTTGGCTGTAAGGAAGGAATGAATTGAATGTTGTGCAAGACAACTCCAGCAAGGTCTTAAAGGCATCATTATGTGAAGAAGGTTAGATGATGCTTGAGAGAAACGAATATAATATCCCAATATATTCTAGGGAGCTGGTAAGTCAGAGTTCTAGAGGAAAGCCTCCAGATCCTTCAATTATTTAGTAAATGAATCACTGCACAAAATAAGAATTTACACCAACTCTTTCCATAATACTGTTGAACTCACTACTTTGAAAGAATCCTGCTCCAAGTGTAATAATTTTACGTCTACCATTACCAGACTGCTCAAAAAAATTAGAAATAAATCAACATTTCTGTGCAAACTGTTTCACTGACAAGTAGAGTTTCATTTGTCATTCACATTGCAATACAACTGCAATTTTGTTCCAGGTTTTGTTGAAATAAGGGGGTTTTGAATGTAAGCAGTAAAAATTTCTCAGTAGTTGGTTGTTCTATTTACTTCATTTTCTCTGATAAAAATGACTTCAAGAAACTGAGGCTGGAAGATTACCTGTCTTCAGGATTCTGGAAATGTAACCAATTCTGAAGTTCAGAGAAAGACTATTCCTGATTTATTTTTTTTTTTTCCTACTATGTGCATTTAGAAGTCTTCTGTTAACTTATCTAGCAAAGCCTTACCTTTTGGATCATTGTGAGTCAAGAGTTGTATGTCAAACTCTTTTGCAAATGCTGTGAGATCAGGTGGCATTACACAACAGGAAGCTAGATTCACCTGATTACTACTTGGTTTTACCTGAAAGTAACAAAATATTTCTGTAAGAAAAAAAAAAAGAAAATTTCAAGTACTTATAGTTGTTTTCCCCATGCCCTCTAGCAACAGAAATTTTACTTTGAACAGTTTGCCTTTGACCATTGTTTTGAAGGCTGAGCAAGGCTTGTGAATTCTGCATGTTGCTGAACAGGAAACTGTCCTGGTTTAACACAGCCTACCCTCACAAGCAGGAGGAGAAATTAACATAAAAAGCCCTCTGGTTGAGACAAGGAGCTTAATGGAAATAACAGAATGTATAACTTAACTATTTTGCAAAAAGGCAAAAGCAGAGACCAGCCATAAAATGACTCCCCCATCCCTCAAGCCTGCAAGCAAACCTAGCAGAAAAGACCAACACCCCAAGGAGAAGCAGCACCAAAAGAGGAAGCCTCTTGTGTCACAATATGAACTACAAGCCCCATCATACTTTGCTCCAGCCAGCACTTTCACTTTAAAGCTGGCATGACATCAGCCTGGTATTGAGCACTCATCAGCAGATACAACTGGCTAAATCATGACACACTTAGATCTGCAACTTCTCGCAGCACAGTGCCAAAACCAACAACAGGATCTAACTTTAGGTGCTGCCACAGCAAGATGAATACTAACCAATTTTGGCTTCCTGTTTGCTGTGTTTCCTAAACAGCAGCAGGGTTTTATTCCCTTTCTTTGGAAAAAAAAAAAGCAAAAACAATATATGGACATTAGTTTGAGTAAGACTGAAAAAAAATCCAAATACATTTTTGTTGAGGATATGTAATTTGCTGTCTCCCATGCCTTCAGGTAAGTGCCTAGATCAGATGAAGGTAAAAGGAATGCTCTTCTGCTGACTGACTCTGCTCATCACAAACTGCATTCACAATCACCACAGAGGTGGTCATTAATCCTCTTCATTACCCTCCACTCAGTATAGGCAATAGCAAAGAGCACCAATCATGACTAAGCAGGACTTCTCTGACACAGTATGTTCACATACCACAAAAGGAGAGCTGAGCATTCAAACAGCGTTTTTCCAAGGGAAAAAGCTCTGAATTTGGATTAAAGCTAAAACACCTGTGATCACAGAGTCATTGGAATAAATCTGAAGGTTTAAGAATATTGTTTATAATCCTTGATAAGTATAAAAATATTCAAAACTCAAACCTTCAGTTCTTCAAAGACCCTGTTACTGTACAGACCCATGGCTTCCAGCCTTTCCCTATGAAACACTGAACAAGTAACAGCCAAATACTGAGCCTCCTCCACCTTGAACAATACTGTAACCATCCATGAAATGCTGAAAATAAGACTGATTAACATTTTGCACAAAACCCCATTTATAGCAGAAGTTTAAGACTGATAGCTAACAAAAGTTACATTAGAAATGCTGTAAGCGGGAAGTTTGTTCTCACCTGTGCCCACATATAGAGCTGCTCTAACAGTGTTTTATCTAGGTCAGAGGTACCTATGGCAACAATCTTCTTGTTTTGAACTAAATTTTCAAGTTCTTGCCAATAAGGTTGCAGGTACTCCAAGGAGAAGCTAGTTCCATCTTCAAGAGGAGGTGGGGCAATAATGACTGAGTCTAACTGTGCAACACCAAGGGCAGAACATGCTGAGGAAAAGAAGAGACACTGCAAAACCTTTTGTCAGAAACAAACATAAGCAGCATGACTCAGAATTTGGAAAAAACAAACCACAAAACAACCCCAAAAAACCAAAACAAAACCCCACCCCAAACAACAAAAACAATGCACTTCCAGCTTCACTCTGCTACCTTCCCACTATTTCAAAACTCTGAGTCGATCAGCAGTCAGGGATAGTACCACAATGGTTTTCACAAAGAATCGAACATACAGCTGAAGGCCATGTTTCACTTGTAGGTCTGAGGTGAAAAAAACCCAAATCAACAACCACCACCACAAAACAAGCCAAAAACCCCACCCCCAAAAAACAAACACCACACACAAAAAAAAAACACCACAACAAAAAAACCCACAAAAAAGCCCAAACCATCCAAACAATAAAACCAACTCCATCAAACAAAGCACAAAGCTTTATTTTTTTCTCCTTTTTCATAGAATCAGTAAGAAAAGACTTCAAAGATCACCAAGTCCAACCTGTCACCCAAGACCTCATGACTACTAAACCATGGCACCAAGTGCCACGTCCAATCCCCTTTTGAACACCTCCAGGGACGGTGACTCCATGACCTCCCTGGGCAGCCCATTCCAATGGCTAATAACTCTCTCTGTGAACAACTTTCTCCTCACTTTGAGCCTAAACTTCCCCTAGTGCAGCTTGAGACTGTTTTCAATGCTAAAACTGTTGTTCTGCATAGCAAACAATTAAATAGCTCACTAAATTATTTTCTTCTGGAGGAAGATTCTATTATATTTTTAGCAAGTGGTACTGCAAAAATATAGAGGCTACTAACTTTGGTATCAGCACAAAATAAATGTATCTGCCTCTTTGGTAACTTCTTATGCCCAGCAGTCTTCTGACCTCATGAAGTTCAGTGCTGCTCAGTGCTGCTACATTAGTCTAACAAAACTTTATCTACCAGTACAGCCATTGTATCATATTTTCCATAAAAGTTAACTATTTCATCATGCACTTGCAGTGTTGTTTTACTTCCTAAATAGTCTCTGAAATACCACAGTTAGTAACTGAAGTTCATATTGTTAAAAACAATTGGCAAATAACTGCTAAGAACTGTTTTATCACTATTATAAAACATCATGTTATTTCCTTTTTAAGAAGTTGTGTGAAAAGAAAAACTTGCTCTTGCTTGGAGCAAGGAGTCAGATTTGAGTTCGTGGACTTAAAGCTACTGCAATCCACATTTAAGTAAGTTTACTGACTGAATTTATGGTTAAATAGACCTGATTAAATAAGTCTCTTTAAAGAGGAAATACTTTTGAAAGTCACTAAATACACCTTATCCATGGAAAAGGTTCTTATTTTCTAAATACCAAAGGAAAAAAGAAACTCTGCCAGAAGTTTGAGTTTCACACTTACCCAGGTCAACTGCATCTCTGATCGATGACGAATTTGATCCAACGAGGAAAAGTTTGGCTATTTTCAAAGAAACTGTAATCAATAACTAAACAAGCCAGCTATTATTGAATATATAACTATTTACTTTTGCTGTATACACTAACAATGAGTTCCTGCATAAAGGTCTCTTAGAATAACCACCAAGTATTTTAAAAAAAATTGGAAACCCCCAACCTTCTGAAAGGTGACTACTAAACAAGGTCACTGTTCTCAAACTTCAGAGCTGTTGTGTAGTCTCAGAACAAGAGATCAGCCAGTATGATGACACAATAAGCTATAAAGCTAGGGCTTACACATCAAGACACTAAGCAATAACCATAACACAAACAAAACCCCCAAACATAACAGTACAATTTACTGAGACTCAAAATGTACTAGTGTTAACTTGGACTGCCTCCTTCAAGCTCATGAAATTCAAAATGGAAAAAATATGGAAATAAATGTGCTACCAACCTTATTTCTTAATTGCAGTATTGTCCATAATATTTTGTGAATCTGATTTTTCTGAAGCCAGACATTTAAAATGTGTTAAGGGGATGCAAGCTAAACTTGAAAAATGCTGACCTGCTTTAAAGCCAGAAGTGTGAATTATCCAATCTTATCCACCTTCTACATTACCCAAAGTGCAACAGTGTGTACTGATGTCATTTGACTTTTCAATTAGAGAACATGGTGGAAAAAGCATACATATACGAACATCTGTTAGTGACCACATATGAAAGCAGTGTGTGCCACAAAATGACTTAACACATTCTTACCTGACACTTTCAATTCATCCCGTTCTTCAGGAGTTATTTTTTCTATAGCTTGAGCTACAGAACATTCCAGAATCTCCAGTATTTCCTGTAGTAAGTATATGAAACTTAGGACATCCTCATATGAAACTCCCATAACACCCCCATAGAAAAGCTCAGGAAACGTGGCACAGGTAATTGTTCTGAGAGGCGGATTGAAAACTGCCTTAACAGAGTTCAGAGGGTTGCAATTGGTAGCAGAGTCAACTTGGAGGCCTGTGGCCAGTGGTGTTCCCCAGGAATCAGTACTGGGCCCAGTTTTGTTTAACATCTTTATCAATGACCTGGATGAGGGGATTGAGTGTACCCTCAGCAAGTTCACTGATCATACAAAACTGAGGGGCATGGCCAACACCCCATTAGTCTGTGCTGCCATCCAACAAGATCTGGACAGGCTGGAGAGCTGGGTGAAGGCAAACCTCATGAAGTTCAATAAGGACAAGTGCAGGGTCCTGCATCTGGGGAGGAATAACAGCAAACACCAGTACAGGTTAGGGGTTGCCCTGCTGGAGAGAAGCTTCGGGGAGAAAGACCTTAGAGTCCTAGTGGACAGCAAGTTCTCCATGGGACAGCAATGTGCCCTTGTGCCCAAGAGGGCCAATGGTATCCTGGGGTGCATTAAGAAAAGTGTATCCAGCAGGTCTAGGGAGGTTCTTCTCCCCCTCTACTCTGGCCTGGTGAGACCACACCTGGAGTATTGTGGCCTGTTTTGGGATCCCCAATTCAAAAGAGACAGGGATCTTTTGGAGAGTGTCCAACAGAAAGCTACAGGGATGATTAGTGGACTTGAGCATCTCCCCTATGGAGAGAGACAGAAAGCTGGGGCTGTTTAGTCTTGAGAAGACTGAAAGGGGATCTGATCAATGTCTCTAAATATCTGAGGGTGGGTGTCAAGTGGATGGGGCCAATCTCTTTTTGATAGTGCACAGTAATAAGACAAGGAACAATAGATACAAACTTGAACATAAAGTTTCGCCTCCACACGAGGAGAAACTTCTTTACAGTGGGAGTTACGGAGCACTGGAATAGGTTGTCCAGGGGGTTGCAGACTCTCCTCTGTAGGCTTTTAAAACCCACCTGGATGCGTTCCTGTGCAGACTACCTTAGGTGATCCTGCTTTGGCAGGGGGGTTGGATTTGATGATCTCCAGAGGTCCCTTCCAATCCCTAACATTCACCTTCCGACTGGGCTAATGACTCATGTCAGCTGGCACAAGGTGTTAAGTCTTTGCCTACAGGAGCTCTTGCATTATATGCACACAACATCCCACCTCTCTGGTAGTTTTTGCTGCCCTAACAACAGGTGTTCCAGAGAGTCTGTTTAGTGGGAATCTATTACTGCTTTGCTGATTTCCAGAAAATAGTGAAAGGGGAGCAGGCCCATACACTAAGATCTTGATGTCACATGCCCATAACTGTGGTTTTAAGGGGGGTATGAAAGTCTTCAGTTCTGAAGGGAAAAACTCCTACTTGTGCATCTTCAGAATATTTCCAAGACCACCAAGGCTACACATCAGAGTTCCCTTCCAAACAGGATGATCTTCAGCTATCTAGTTTGTCATCTCCAGTTTAAGTAATTCTTCATTGAGTTTTTACAAACATGTAACATATTAACACTCAGGCCAGCATCCTACTACCACATTAATAATTCACTTACTATGACTATATGTGATAGTAGATTAGCATTAGTAGTGGGATTGTGAGGTCCAGGCAAGTGGTTGGACTTGATGATTCTCAAAGGTATCTTCCAATCTCAACAGTTCTATGATTCTAGGTTAGCAAACTTTTTCAGTAACTAGATTTGTGTGTGTGTGTGATTACCCCAACCATGAATTTGAAATCTTACAGACCAGGACTTCTATTTTGCTAAGATCTGTCTTGCTATCCACAGGGTTCTTTACTTGGGTATTTCTTAATCTCTCCAAATTTATTGAACATTACAAGATTTCTCTGTTTTCCCATGTAAAATGGATGACATGCATGATGCCTCTCCTACCTGATTTAGATCTGGTCCAATTTTTTGAGCTCCATTCAGTCAGTGTTTTCTGAATGCAGTCCCGCACCTACAAAATATTTTTTTCATAATGAAGTGCGGGTCTGCTACAGCTGCACAGAAACACAGTGATTCATAAACATGTAGGACAGACAGCAGATGAACTTATGACACCATTCCTTCAACCACAGATGACTGTTCCTTCATAGCTTTCATCTGAAACTTGTTCAAACTAGTTTGTTTACATAATTCTCCCTCCATGTTCACAACAAGTTTTAGCAGAAATACAAGTACTGTACTTCATTCCTTTCTCAGATCATCTTTAAAGGAAAGTACAATGCTAAGCAAGCAAGAACTGGAGTGTGGGGTGGTTTTGGTTTTATGTTTTTTTGCAGAGAGATTGTTAAGTTACCGTGTAGTCAGATAACAGCATACATGCTGTGGCACTGGTAGAAATGAGACTTCACAATCCAGCATTAAATAGTCATAATACTAACTTCTCTTTCTGAGATGCATCTGACTCTTTTCTTTTACTGCCTATTTGACTGTACTAAACCGGTCTGTGCTTTAAGTCCTTCATCACTGAAGTAGGAACCTTCAGATTCTACCCTGACTTGCATTCACAGATGCAAAACAAACTTGACTAGTATTCTGCTAAAGGATTTTCTTGAACGTAGTAAGGCATAACTATTAAGTCTAAACCAGCTAATTAACTGCATGTCACACTAGCGCTTCTGCTGTGCCAACGTTCTAGCTTCCCTAGGACACACCTTAGGAATTTTTACCCTGCAGGCAAAGTAAATGTAGTGTCAAGGCCACTATATGCCACAGGTAAGAGCACTTTCATGAGCTGCTATACTTCAGTTTTAGCAATATATAATTACCCTTTTGTATCCTTGAATGGCAATTTCCTGTGGCACCAAACTAATTCAGAGAGCTCATAATAACATGCACAAACGGGAAGCCACACTCTCCCTCATAAAACTGGGCATCACAGAGTTTAAGATTTAGGACAGAAATAATACTTTGTGAGCACAAATTCAACACATTCTTTCCCAGTCATTCAAATTAACATGAATAAAAATAACTCGGTCAGAATGCAAGAATTGATTCCCCCTCACTGAATACCTCTCCACAGTGCTGGAACTCTTTGACCTAATTGAATTGTTATCTTTGCCTTTCTGAGGGAAAGGGAGGCAGTGCTAAATATGTATATTCTATATATTGCTACTTTGCAACTGTCACACTTCATTTTTTCACTGCAGTTTCTATGTACAAGCTTCTGTCTCCAAAGTACACTATTCTCCTGTCCTCAACACATGTGACAAGTGCAGTATTTGACTACTTAGACTGGATTTTCCAAATACAGTTACATCCTCAAACCCTTAACATTAGTTCATAGTTCACAAAATTTTAGCTTACATTCTGCCACTGAGATCTGTACACACAGTAACTACATCAAACAAGAACGAAAATCCAGTTTATTTCTGATAATTATTTGCTTTTGGAATTCCAGCCACTCTGGAAAGAAAACAGACTTAAATGCAGATTTCCATGTAAGCAAATAATTTAAATACATTAACTTTGTTATGCACACTGGCCACTCTAACAACCTCCTAGAAACAATTCACACAAAGGTGCCCACTAGAGATAAAGATCTCTTTGCTACAGAATCTAGATCTTTCACACATATCACAGAATGTTGTAATATACGACCAGGGCAAATTACAAAAAAAAAAAAAAAGCAAAACCACAAAAACCCACAAAAAAAACCAAACCCAAAACTAAAGTCACATGACAACTAAAAGTATGATGAATTCTTCCTTCTCATTTACATCATCCTCCCAGTCCCCTGTCTTCCTATTTATGCAAAGGAATACACTATCAGCCAACTTCTAGGTTATCAACAATGTCACTGCCTAACAAACAGCCAAACCCATAGTTCTGCTGTTTATTAAACCACCATTTTCAGACTGAGTCATGATAAGACAGCAAATACAGTGGTTCTAAAGTTCACGGTCATAGGATCTCCAAACGTTTACTCGGCATTATTCCAAGTATTCATATACGCTGCTAAAGGTAACAAAGTAGCATTTAAAGAGCTCTCTCCAGTTTTTAACGAAGAATGACAGCTATACTCCTGAAGAGCGAGAGCAGTGACTGGTTTTCCTGAGACTTGTCACCACCAACAAATTAAACTAATTTCGGATTATAATTTTATTTTGCAATGCAGGATCACATCTATTCACCTCTTTATCTTGCTACAGACTTATCAAGGATCTCCTTTGCTATTACAGACAGAACGTTAAATTTTGAGCGTTTTATTTCTTTAAGCCTCGAGAGCAAAACCACGGTCTGGCTGCTTCCCAAAGACACTCCAAAACAGACAAGTGCTTCCAGGGGCATGGCGGAGGTAATCCCGCGCTGCACCTAGCGTGGCTGGCTCTGGACGTTCTCACGACGCCCAGCACAGCCCGCCCGCTGCTTCTTGAACGCGGCCCAGGGCAGCTAGTCCAGCCCCGCGATGCCGCTTCGCGCACGGGCCCGGCCCGAATGCCGCGCAAGGTAGAGCTCGCAGAAGAGAGGTAAAGCAAAGAAACACCCAAGGCCCCTGTCCTGCCTTTCCCTGCTCGCCGCCGCTGCTTTCCTGCCCAGGCGGCCCTTAGGGCCACTGCATCCTTTGCCCCTCGATGACGGGCACCGGGCCACGACGCCCAGCGCCAGGAAAAAATACCCTACTCTGGGTCGTGCTCTCATCGTCCCGAGTCCGCGCACCCAACACTAGCAGAAAGGACTGCCCGGCGTTCCCTTGTCCGCCGCACTGGGCGCTCGGCTGCGGGGCGGCCCACCCCAGCCCCGCCGCGCCGCGCAGGCGCCCGCCACAGCCCGCCCCTGTCTCTGGGTAAGCCCCCACTGCAGCGCCTTGAGGGGAAGCCGTGTGGCCCGCCCCGCTCACCTCCTCGCTGGGGGTAGCCGGGCACTTCTTGCGCAGGCAGCCCCAGTTGAGGAGGTTGCCGGTCTGCAGGGTGAGAGTAGTGGCCTGCTCCAAGAGAGCACGAGCGCCGTCCGTCCCCATGGGAAACCTAGCAGTGCAGCAGCGGCCGCAAGACTCTGCAGCACCGGGAAGCAACACGCCGTGACTCAGCACAAATAACGGCAAGGCAGAGAGGGGAGGCGAAAGATGCTTTGTAATAGTCCTCAGTCACATGGCACGAGGACAATGGACGGCGGGGCGGGCCCAGCGCGGGAAGGCGCGCGCCCCACCAGCGCCGCCCCGCGCCTGCGCGCGGTCCCTCCCCAGGCTGTTGCCCTCACCGGGCAGCGCCCCCTATGTGGGCGGGGCGAGAAGCTCGGCGGGTGGGTTGGGGCGGCGCTGAGCTGCGTGTGTTTGTTGTCCGGTACAGGGCGCCTTGACGGGTCGATGTGGCTCTGCCGGGCGGGAGTCGCCCGCAGTTCGGTAGCAACGCCAGCCTCAGACCCCAGCGGCAGCGGGGAACCCAACCACGCCCACCTGTGAGTCATCGTAGTGGTACCAATGTAATCACCCTACGAACATCACTGATTTAGATGGTCTGCAGACTTAGGAGAGTCAATAAAACCTTTGAATTTAAAATCACTGAATCGTTTTAGTTGGAAAAGACTTTTAAGATCATAAATCATTAACCCAGCACTGACAAGTCAATGAACCATGTCCCACAGTGTCACATCAACACATCTTTCAAATAACTCCAGGAACTGTGATTTCCCTGGTCAACCTGTTTCAAGGCTTGACAGACTTCAGTGAAGAAATTTTTCCAAATGTCCAGTCAAAACCTCTTCTGACACAGCTTGAGGCCATTTTGTCTTGTCATCTCATTTTACTGGTGCTGTTGCTAAGTAAAAGATAGTTGTTGATAGACGGATAAAAGGCCCAGAAAGGGAAACCAAATGTTTATGTAGTTTGGTTATGATTACATTTGGATGAAACTTAAAAAACTTCACATCAGGATATAACTCGAGTTTTACACCAGCTGATTTCAGTGAAGACACACCAGGTGAGACTTGAAGGATTATGGTTTAGAAATTGTTTTTAAAACCAGATGGCTCCTGGGAAGCCACACTATGAATGTTCTCATCCTTCTCTATGGGAGATTAGAGAGGGGTGCAATATTTTGCTTTTCTTTCTCTCCTCCCCCCTTGGCCCCCCACAACTACAGTTAAAGGGAACCATAAGGGACTAATTGCAATTTTGCTGTCAGCATGGACATTTTGAATTGTTCTTCTAACAGATTTTCCTTCTCAGGGCTGCATGTTGTACTAGTACAGAGAACCAATCTGCATAACTTCTGTCAGTCTGAAGCACTATCTCATCACTTTCTGGTACAGAAGGTTAGTTTAAATGTTCTTTATATTTGTGTTCTGATTACTTTTCTGTATTGGATTACTTTTATTTGTTTCGAAGACTGGATATTATGAAGAAATTATTTACTGTGAGGGTGGTGAAACACTGGAACAGGTTGCTCAGGGAGGTTGTGGATGCCCCTCCCTGGAGGTGTTCAAAGCCAGGTAGGATGAGGCTTTTAGCAACCTGGTCTACTGAAAGGTGTCCCTGCCCATAGCAGCAAGGTTGGAACTAGGTGGTCTTCAAAGTCCTTTCCAACCCGAACCATTCTATGAATCTATTAAACTTTTTTTTTCTCACTGGAGGAGCATCTGGAATACAGAACATCTGGAAGTGAAATAGACTGAAAGAAATATTAGCCTATTTGAGAAAGCAGTAATTTTTGTTTTCTTTAACATAGAAATCCCAAAGGTTAATCATCCCAATTAGTAATAGGCTTGAGAAGAAGCATATATTTTCAGACACTTTCATGGTTTGCCTGTATTCACACTAGCAGTAAAATCCTGTCCTGATGAGCCTTTCTGATCAGGCTTCTGCCTTTTCCAGGAGAGGCCTTTTCTTTTGGTCACATTCATTCTTGCTATTTTATTTAAGTAGCTTTGATGGTTATAAATCCATGGAAGCAAGTTAAATTTGGGGGCTGCAGAAGGCTTTCTAACAGTGCGCAGCATAAATCTTTCCGTCTAATGGAAATTTATGGCAGTGAAAAAAACAATGGTCCTTTTTAGCATTATAGAATTTGCTGATACTTAATTGCCTTGCCTATAGAAAAAGAATATCATGTAATAAAGACTGGTTGTAGGAAAAATAGTATCAGCCTCCCTGCTGCTTTACGCCGTGCATTTAATACTCAGCAGCTGCAGGAACATACCACAGGAGACCTCAGCAGAGTTCTGTTGTCAGTCCAGTCACTCCTGAAACGTGAGGCAAACTATCAGGGAAAGAAAGGAGGATGTTTTCCAGCCGATCATCAGTTATATTTTTTTGCAGATTATCTCATTAAACTATTTCAGTGAAAAATATGAAATACTACCGATTTCTTGCAGCAATTCTATAACGTTCAAGGGGAAAAATGAATTACTATTTTGAATAAAATGCCACTGAACCACTCCAGGCGGTCTGTGAATATTGCTCTTCCCTCCCAGTTTCTGAGCACCGGGAGCTGCAGGACTTGGCTTGTGCGAGGTACTGGCGGTCCCCGCACTGCTGCAGACTGCCTGGGGTGGGTGCCGCTGCCCAACGCGCACCGCCGAGCAGAAGCAGCGTCCGTGGGCGGGGGTCCGGGCGCGGGTCCGAGCGCCACCTCCGCTGGCCCGACGCTGCCTCTGGGAACCCCCCCACGGGGCTGGGCGCCGCCTGATTGGCCGCAGCGCGGGGCCCCGGGGAAGGTGCCGCGGCGGCGGGAGGCGGCGGCGGCCCGCAGGATGGGCAGCAGAGTCGGCTTTTTCGAGGTGGGTGCGGGCGGTGCCGCGGGGCAGAATCGGGGGCAGGGGGCGGACGGGCTAAGCCCGGGTCAGGCTCCGCAGCATCCTGCTGCTAGCAGACGCGGATGTCCCGAGTGCCGGTGGGCTGCTCTCTTGTCCCGCTCCATCTGCATTGTAGCATCGGGGAGCTGGAGCCATCCGCTCCTGGGTGTGCCAAGGCAACTGGCTACCTCTAGAGACGGGCGGAGGGAGCCGGAGGGGCACGTCTGTCGCTGTGGTTTCCTCAGAGCGAGGGGGTAAAAGCGGTCTCCGTCCGCCCTGTCCTTTCTTTCCCTGGACATGTTTCATTCGCTGCTCCTCTTCATCTTGTATCCAGTGGTTCTAAGACATGGCATTGGAAAGCCGGGGTAAGTGTAGTCTGGGGTGCCTATGTCGGGCTCTCGGCGGTCCGTGAAGGCTCCCGATCAGCGGCTCTGGGCTTCCTGTGGCACTTACCGAGGGTAGGGCCGTGGCCAGCCCTCCGGGGTGCGTCCGGCAGTGCATCCTAGCCGTAAGGAGAGAGCTAGAGCGAGGAATGTTCTCGGCATCGTCTGTCCCCAACTTTTTAGAAGAGCCTGTCGCTAGCCGCTGTGCACCTCGCCGAGAACCGTCCCGCTGAGCCTTTCGGCCCGGTGCAGGCGTGGCCCCAGGCGGCAGCGGACTCGGGGCGGCTCGGCGGCACGGAGCCGGCGAGGAAGTTCATGCCCTAGCCGAGAGACCGGCTTCCAGCCCGGCTTCCTCGGCAGCGCAGTGAGTACCGTCCGGCGGGAGGGAGTGAGGTGGAGCGGCCCCCGCCCCGGGGCAGGCTCCACCGGTCCTGTGCTAGTGCCGTGCGTTCGCATCTTCTGTGGGAAATGACAAACGACCGGACGGGGTTCGGTACACTCAGCTTCTTCTGTGTTCGGAAAATGTAAAGTATCCTGTTCCTGGGGAGTGTGAAGGGTAACTTATCTCTTCGATTTACTTAAGCGGCCGCGTTGGCTCTTTGCTAGAGTTAGTTAGCTGGCTAATACAAAGGTTCTTAAGAGTGGTTTGCATTGGGGAAAAAAAAAAAGTCGATACGAGCTAAATGGTGGTGATCCTGAATCTGTTTCTGTAGGCTTACAGTTTCTTCAGCACGACTGGTCTAAAAGGAGCGCAGTTCCTCCCATCGTGCAAAGTACCGAACAATTGTTACAAAATTGACAGAATCCAAATCAATCTAGAAAGCAGCTGATTCAGCAGTTATTTTCTGTAACCCACAAGATTTTGCTTTTCAAAAGTATAAAAGTGCCCTGGACATCACAAACAATTCAGCAAAATAAGCTGTCTGTAGCTCTTGTGGGTGTGTGGTAGGCATCTACACTGTCTCCTCTCTGCACTGCTGACTCCTCTGTTTTTTTTTTTAGGAAAAGCAACCAAGATTTTCACTACTTACTGTATTTCTACCAGTGTCCCAAACTCTTATGAGATCTAGATGCAGGAGCAGGCACACCTGTGTTACCCTCCGAAGTGCCTTTGGTCATTGTCTGGTCTGCAGGTTTGCTCTTCTGCCTTAGTCTTGTTGAACTTCATACAAACACTTGTTGTGCTGGAAGACCTCAAAAGCATGGATATCATTATTGTTACCAGATTTTGCACGACAGGAAACACAAAAGTAGAGTGACCTGCTCCATCCTGCTAGGCAGAACAATAGCAGCAGATGCAAGTCTTTTGAGTCCTAAATGAAGATCCTGTGTCTAAGCAACATTAATCCAAACTTGTAATGCCTCATTAATGTACATGGCAGCCTTGTGTGTCTTAGTCTTTTTTCTCTGTACAGCAGACAGTGAGTGAAAACAGATTTCCCTAGCTTGTACAGTGACTATGTATGAGCTGACTCAGGGTGTAGGATGTGGATAAAGACAGCCTAGGCAGTGCTGCTGTGTATCACTTTCTGTGGGGTTCTTCCCACTGATTTGCTTACTATTTTATATTCATTGAATTTGAACTCTGAATTTCATTTCCTCACCATGCTTTGTTGCTCTTCTGTGGTGTTTCCTGATAAGAACCACAAAGCACTTCACAATCACCAACCTGTTGCTGTCTGAATTTTTAAGAATATGACTGCAACAATTTTAAAAGAGATTTATTGGCAGACTTTTCTTCTTGTTGAGTTTGTGCATTTGATCGTGCTTAGGACACCATCGGTTTCATAGGTTCCTGAGTATATAGGGGAGGCCCTCTGCTTTATGCATGAATAAAACTGTTTTGGTGAATGGACTTACAAAAGGATGGGCAAGAACATCAGACTGAGTGCTGAGACACTGGCAGTTAATTCCCTTCCTTTTCCCTATCCTTATCAGTCTTCCTCAGTGCAGCTAAAGGTAGAAATGCTTAAAATTAGGCAACATTATACTGAAGTGGCTACTAAGAAGCCAGTGAAAGACAAATTCAGCTTTGGAAGCACTTTTAGTTCTTTTTTCTTTTTTAAAATTGCCTGTGTTGAAACTTAGTACCAAGAGTTGTGAGCAACTACCTATTTAAGCCATAGTATGCTGGACCTAATAAATGGACAACAGAAAACCCAGGGTGCCTGAGAGATTTCCCTCTACTTACAAGATGTCTGTATTAGAACAGATATGCAAAGTCTCTGATGGCTGCCTTTACATTGCTTAGAGTAGGTCTTGTTTACTTCAGGTATTGGTATGTTTCTAATTTCACCTCTACTTTACTATCACTGATAGCTCAGGAGAAGCTTAGAAAGAACAACTACAGTTTACAGAAGTATGTACATACCTGAAAGTGCTGCACCTGATAATTTGGGGAGATTCACCTCTGAAAATTCAGAAATGTGTGATAGACACCTGTATCTAGATAATTAATATTTTGTATGAGTGATCATTTCTCCAGAGTTATTAGAGAACAACTCTTCTGACCTGTTTTGGGTATGTTTCAGAGCTTATGACTCAGTTTATTTTAGAAGCGCTTGCTTTTCTCCGCTCCATACAAAGGATGTCTGTGTGACATGCTCAGATATAAATGTCTCTAGCAGAGAGCTCTGAAGTTAGGCTAATGAATTCTACCTTTTAACCTACTTGACAGGTTTAGGTGCTCTGACTTCCCAGAGGAAAGATACTTGAACTAATAAACTCATACAGTAGAAAATCTGTGTCATAAGAGCCACAGTTGTACTTTTATTTGTTTAACTGGCTTGGATGGGAAATGTTTTTTGTCAGCAGTGATAACCAAAAATGTTTAGGAGTCTTCGCTCTGAGGATAGATTGAACTGATAGTATTGAACTGCAGTACATTCTAAAAGCAATAACATACTGCCTCCCCCCACCACCCCGCTGGCATTTACAGCTTCTCCCCCTTCTGACTCTGTTGAAAACCCTTTGAATGCAAGGGGGCTGACTGCTGCCCTAGCCAGCATTGCTGGGATGTCACAGCTCCTGTTACAAAGGTTTCTCCCACACAGAGCTGTGCTGTCTAAAGTCTCATCAAGTAAGAGCGTTGAGAGCAAGTGCCAGCAGGACTACAGAGGATTTTAGGATTCTGTACCCTCCAAGAGCTGCCTGAGCAAGACAAGGATACATATGAGAGATCTGAATGGCTGGTTAAAGGGACACTACTGAAAATTTCCCTGCTGTTCGGAGATACCTGCTTTGTTTTCACAGCTAACACATAATTATCACAGAAAGAGATGAGAAGATAGGGAGAAACATTCTCCCTTTCTCATGTCTCCTCACTTCTCCACATGCTTACCAACACTTTCTATGATCAATTGGGCTGCTTTAAAAGACAACAAGGTGTCCTCTCTCTGTGGAGCTTGAGAGAGAAACTTAGTATTGTTTTGGAAAATATGGTAGTAAACCAATACTTGGCAGGATGTACCTTGAGCTACTCAGAATTTGAAGGCTATGTCTGAAATCAGAAATCTTATTTTAGAAAAAATAACAGACTTGTTTGGAATATTTTTTTAAATTTAATTGACATAAATTTTGTGAGTTCAGCTGTCAGTATAATGGCTTCAAACTTCTCAGGACTTCCTGAGCTGTGAAGAGACAGCAGATCTAGCCTTGAAACATCTAGATAAAAAAAATCCCACAACAGTTCTATGTCAAAAACATACATACTGCATGTACATTTTGACATCCATGCAACAAATGATCCATGAAGAGTAATAATAGAACAATAGATAGTGAAGTTCAATATTGCAAATTGCAGTGCTGATGCAGTGCTACAGGCTGGGATCAGAGTGGCTGGAGGGCAGCCAGGCAGAAAAGGGACCTGTGGGTACTGGTTGACAGTAGCCTGAACATGAGCCAGCAATGTGCCCAGGTGGTCAAGAACGCCAATGGCATCCTGGCCTGTATCAGAAATAGTGTGGCCAGCAGGAGCAGGGAGGTCATTCTGCCCCTGTACTCCGCACTGGTTAGGCCACACCTTGAGTCCTGTGTCCAGTTCTGAGCCCCTCAGTTTAGGAAAGATGTTGAATTGCTGAAACGTGTCCAGAGAAGGACAACAAAGCTGGTGAGGGGTTTGGAGCACAAGCCCTATGAGGAGAGGCTGAGGGAGCTGGGGTTGTTTAGCCTGGAGAAGAGGAGGCTCAGGGGTGACCTCATTGTTGTCTACAACTACCTGAAGGGAGGTTGTGGACAGGTGGGGGTTGGTCTTTTCTCCCAGGCAACCAGCACCAGAACAAGAGGACACAGTCTCAAGCTGCACAAGGGGAGGTTTAGTCTGGATGTTAGGAAGAGTTTCTTCACAGAAAGAGTGATTGGCCATTGGGATGGGCTGCCCAGGGAGGTGGTGGAGTCACCATCACTGGAGGTGTTTAAGAGGGGACTGGATGGGGTGCTTGGTTGCATGGTTTAGTTGATTAGGTGGTGTTGGGTGATAGGTTGGACTGGATGATCTTGAAGGTCTTTTTCAACCTGGTTAATTCTATTCTATTCTATTCTATTCTATTCTATTCTATTCTATTCTATTCTATTCTATTCTATTCTATTCTATATAAACTATTGTAATTCCATGAAGAATTTATAAACCTCTTCTACCTTAAAGTTTTCATTGTAGAAAATAATTGCCATAAACTAAAGCATTGAGGCAATGAATATTCTCTGTTGTGCATGGAAAATGGTAGGTATTGAAAAACCTAGATGTCTGCTTAGTGTTGAGTTGAAGTTGGCATAGGTTCTCAGATGGCGGCACTCCAACCTGCTTCATAGTGACAGTAATACTCAGTGAATGATGTGACCCTTCAGCATGCCTGGGAAATGTGCAGCTCTCTGTTAGCCAGTGTAAGTAAATACCCACTGAGTCAGTATTAGCTGTTGCAGGTTCCTTTCCCATCTTGTGTATCCTCCTGGAAGATGTCATGCTAGTAAAATCTGGAAAGCTTTTATAGGCTTTCAAGGGTCAGAATTTGCTGTGAAAGCACAAACGTCCAACAGCTTTTCTGTTTTGTGAAAAATAAACCAGCCTCTCACTCCAAGGGAATGTACCTTCCTTTTCCTTCTTAATCATGCCTATACCAATTCATTTTATCCCCTATCAACTGTATACATTGATTTGTCTTTCTGAATTATAATAATTTGTAGCTTTATACCTGTTATCATCTTCAGGTCCAGGCCCATGAAGCAAATTGAGGTTTGCCATACCTTCAGGTTATACACCCAGCTTTAAGAGTGGTTATACAATTTGGTTAAGGTATCCAAGTTCACTTCAACTCTACTCCTTCACTGTGCAGTGTCCCAAAAATCATCCATTGCAGGGAAATGCTAAACAGGCTGACAGTGAAATGGAACAATGCTCAAAGCAGTCCAGAGACAGAAACTCAGGATTTCTCTTTTGTAGTAGACTGCACTTTTCACTGGAATATATTCCTGCCCTCTCCTGCCTGTACTTTCTGGTCTCATGAATCCTTTATTCCTTGCTTGGTGGACCAAACCTTCTGTGTAGGAAATGGCAGAACACTAAAGCAATTTTTTCATTTCCTGTCAGTGTGCCTAACCATTACATATAATGTATGAAGAACAAGATCATCTCTTTAGATTACATTTTAATTTCATTCAGAAACAATCTAAATCCTGTGCATCGTGCTGACCTTGGGATGAAGATGCTTACTGGATTTAGATGCTAGCTTGCCTAATTAGCAAATCTGAAATGGGTGGAAGAAATAATAATGTACTCTGAGTTTCAGCACAGTTCAGAGAGCGTTTCGCATTGTCTTGTATAGGAACAGAACTTAGAGAGCTGAGGAATAAAATATGTAGTGTGAAACTGTAAATGTTTGACATTTAAACTCTACAAAAGTGAAATTTAATTGTATAAAACCTTTTGAATATGAGTGTAATGATATATCTTCTCTTTATGGAAAATGAAATAATGTAATGAAATTCTAGGTGCCTGATATATGAGCCAATTGTTTCAGAGAGGTAAGGCCTCACTTAGGTGGACTGTTTACAGAATTAAGGTCCAGTACTCCACAGATAGGATGATGAAATTTCACCTTGTGGTTAAACATTTGCCTTGGTTGTGCTTTAGGAGTTCCTCATACAGTAATGTGGCTAAGCTATGGAACTCCCTGCCTCTGGATTTGGTGCATGCAGACAGTTTATGTATGTTTAAAAGGTAATGGATAAACTAATTGAGGGAATATCCATGAAAAGCGATTAAATACAAAGGCAGCACTTTGGGTGCAGGGAAATTACAGTCTGTGTCTGCCTTTTCCTTCGAGTCACTACATCCTTGCCCTGATTTATTACTTTTTCTGAGTCACCTGCTGCTGGCTGTATCAGAAAGAAAGATACTGTTCTAGATGGATTCTTTGACTCCTCTGCAACAGTTTGTCCATTCCTGTGAAAGAGAAGTTTCAGTCTGCAAGTCACTTGTAGCAGCAGCACAAACACAGTGTTCAGTGTAATTACACTTAGAGTAATTTCCATATGGCTTAGCTCCATCAACGTCAAGAAAATTATTATTGATATGCTGTTGTGTGAGATCACACAAAGGCTTGCTTACTTCCTTCAGGAACAACACAGTCTACCAGAAAAGTCTAAGGAAGCAGAGAATTCCACAGGGGAAGAAAAGAAAAGGTTTAGAAATATTTAATTAGGATTATGGCATATTTCCCACTGGAATCGGCTGCCCGTGGAGGTGGTGGAGTTACCTTCATTGGAGGTGTTCAGGAGGAGACTTGATGGGGTGCTTGGTGCCATGGTTTAGTTGTTTAGGTGGGTTGGATTGGTTGATGGGTTGGACGCGATGATCTTGAAGGTCTCTTTCAACCAGGTGTATTGTATTGTATTATTGTATACACTGATTTTTTTTCCTTAGTGTTAAATTCACAGAACATGACTTATGTAAGTACTCTGAATAGTTCAGGGAGAATTCATTCTGCATTACTCTTTCTCAAGAGTGCTTGGTTTCTAGACTGTAAACCAGGTAGTTTCAAAAGAAATTTGTACAATAGATACCTATGTCAGTGCTCACAAAATCTCACTCAGCTACTGTTTACTCAATCTGCAGGGTGTCAGTGTCTTCTAATCAAGCTTCCAAGGTGCACAGACATGCTAATTGTGTCAATATTTCCACAATAATTATCACATAATTTTTGAAAATCTGTTGATCCTTAAGCATTTGAAGAGTCTTTGAACTGCAGGAATTTGATCAACTATAGTTTTGTAATCCATTGCAGGAGCACCACAAACCCTGTTTGCTCAATGGTTTTTCCCCCATGAACAAACTTTTCTCCCTTTTATTTTCTCAGTAAAATTTTTAACAGTTGAATGTACTTTTCTGTGCTTATATTATATACTAATTACTTTGTCCTTGATAATGATAATCAAGAAGTCTTCTGTTTTTAAAGACACTGTCAAACTTTATTTTTATGCACAAGAAGAAATTGGTCTCCTAAATATTGAAGACATAAATTTGTAGTTGCTTATAAAAGAGTTTTAACATAGCCATCTTGCACATATCAGCCTACTGACTGAGTTCTACTCAAGGTTATTTTAGAGAAGCCATAATTTAAAATGTCTTTAAAAATTCACCTAATAAGTGGACTGGAAGTCATAGTGCATGCCAACAGCCAGTGTCCTATTGTGCTAAATGCCTTGAAAACATGTAGAAATGAAAGTTCTCTGAGCCAAAAAAAAAAAATGTTTGAAAGGGATGATATCCACCAGTAAGTGTTCCAAGAACAGATTGCTGGTTGTCTAAAAACTGTTGCCAACCAATACATTAACTGACGTGGTGCTGAGCCTGGATACTGGAAATACTGTGTTCAGTGCTATGTAAGTTCATATGGTTTGCCACTGTGTTCAGAAAATACAACATTTCTTGCTTTGGATATCAGGGCTTTTCTGTCCCTTATGCAGGGAATATCTAAGCACTGGGGGATGCTTTAATACAGATAGGAGGTGTGATAACTAGAGAAAAAAAGTCACCTGGTTTTCACTCTGTTGTCACACAACTTTCTATGGGTTGGAGTGGAATCTAAAGGTGTGTTCCTGTGTCTGCCTTTCTGAAAAGGGAAGAAAGAATGTTTGATATTTGCTTAGGTCTTGAAAGTAACTGAAATGTTTGACATTCAGGAATGGGTGTCAAAAAACAAAACAAAACAAACACTTCCTCCCTCTCCCTCCCCCCAAAAATCAAACCACAAAACCCACCCAACCAAAAAAAACAAGCAATAAAAGAAACATTGAATACATTAGGTTTCAAGAGGCTTCTGGAATCTATGTAGTGCAACTCCTACTCAAAGCAGATACAGCTAGATCAAATGGCATTGGGTCTTGTCCTGTTCAGTTTCAAATACCTCCAAGGATGGAGATTCCACATCTTCTCAAGGCAACTTGTTCCAGTATTTGACCAAGCTCATGGTGAAAAAATTTTCTTGGATCTGATTAGATTTTCCCATATTGCAATTGGTGTCCATTGCCTCTTACCATTATACTGTGCACCTTCAAGGAGAACCTGGATCCATCATCTATATAGGCTTCGCTTAAGTATTTGAAGAAATGAGCCAGTACAGGCAGGTGCGTCTGTTTCGCACTTCAACAAAACATCCTGGAGTGGAACAAAGTAACAGTATAGCTCTGTGATGATTTTGTTCTCTCCGTGGATTCCAAAGGTTCACAATAGCACATGTGTGTCTATGCAGACACACCCATGAAAACCACAAAGCAAGAAAACCCCGAAGAGCTCTATAATTTTTAATCTGGCCTTGTGCACAATGAGAGTAATCCAATGACAAGAGTGTAGGTGCCATAAAGATGTCCAAACCATCTGTAACTGGCCTGGAGAAGATTTCTCTAATACAGCCACTTAAAATTACTCTTGGGGGATTCTCATCCAATATGTGTACACTCGGAATGGGTATGGAATGGGAAGGAGACTGCTGAAGTTATGGGCCCTGCTGCAGTCTGTAGGGCAGCCCAGTGGTATTCATTGATACAAGAGCTTTGAGATATACCAAAGGTTTCGATGACCCGTGTAGGAACTTGGCATCAAAAGGGACAAAAAGAGGTTTTACAGCCTTCACAGTATTTGTTCTGTGGACTGTAAGAGTCAGAATGCTGTATTACAAGAACAGGCCTCTGGGAAGGGAATCCACCTCATTTGCTTTCTGATAGAGATGTCCCACAAAGACACTAAACATTGAATTTTGTGTTATTTCAAATGTAAAAAAATGAAGGAGAGACATACAATATCCCAGTAATCCATTACACATAGATGGTGGAAAAATGCTTACCTGCTTAGAGCTTACAATGCACAAGCAGAAAACATCACTGCATTAGTATTCCTTGTGGAGATCAGATTTGGTACTTTTGGCTGGAGCTGAAGCGTTCCGTTGCTGCACCAATAGAGAAACAACAACTTGGGTCAAGTAAAATAAGGAAATAAGATACTTGGACCAAGTGATCTCTTCAAAGCAATCCTATTAGAAAGATATTGGGCTGTGACTCCTATTTTTAGTAAGGAATCATCTTTGAAATCTAATGTTAATCTATCCTCTTGGCCAGTTATACCAAACATAACTGATGCTAGATGTTTATTTTAAAAACAACAAATTCTTTTGGTACTAAGTAATGATAGTGTCAGTCATTTAGTGCCACAGATAAGCTTCAAGCTTTCACTTAGATATACCACAGAATTCCATTACAAAGTATTTTATGAGAACAAATTACATTAAACACCATCCCTGTATCTTAGGTCTTGCTAGCTTGCCACAGCTGAACTTTGAAACATCTGAGGAATTTTTGCTTGCTTGTTGATTAGAATCATAGAATCATAGAATCAGTCAGGGTTGGAAGGGACCACAAGGATCATCCAGTTCCAACCCCCTGCCATGGGCAGGGACACCCTACACTAGATCAGGCTGGCCAGAGCCTCGTCCAGCCTGGTCTTAAACACCTCCAGGGACGGGGCCTCAACCACCTCCCTGGATAACCCATTCCATGGCTTCACCACTCTCATGGTGAAGAACTTCTTCCTCACATCTAGCCTGAATCTCCCCATTTCCAGCTTCATTCCGTTCCCCCTAGTCCTATCACTACCTGAGATCCTGAGAAGTCCCTCCCCAGCCTTCCTGTAGGCCCCCTTCAGATACTGGAAGGCCACAATTAAAATCATAACCTTTTGCCAAAGTGCCATTTGATGACAGAAATAAACTGCTCTTTCCTTTTCAGATCTGTAGTTTTAGCCCGTAGGACTGCTTGGAATATGCAGTTACTAATAATCCAAGGGATCTGAGAGGCAAGAGTAATACTGAATATGCCTACAACAACCTTATAAGGATTTGTGAAGACCAGGTCTTAAGCTGCATCTATTATTTATGCCTGCCAATGCTTTCCACTCTCTTTATACTTCAATTATTTGGGGAACAATGCACATTAATCTTCAAGCTGCATGTCCTTGGCATGTTCGCTTATATGCATATATATGCAGTTACACTTTTTCCCCTCAAACAGTCTTTCTAGTTTTACAGATCAAAAAAGATCTGTTCCTTAATGGTTTCTGTGAAATTTATCCTCACTAGTTCCTTTAGCTTAAGAAAATACCCTAGGTAACTGTGTTTTAATCAACAAATTAGTTATTCCTGCTTCTGAATATATTTATCTGAGAAGACAATTTATTTGGCAAGAATTCTCTTTTTTCCCTTTACTTTGCAAGAGGAGTGCTTTGAGAACCTGGCTATGATTAAAGCTGTCTTTTGAGCACATCCAAAGTGTTTTTAACATAGTTCAAAGATTAAGAGAAATGGTGTCTCACTCTGAACAACGACAGTGAATTTGGGAGTCAACTAAGTTTAGAGATTATTTAGCCATTTATTGGTAATTATCATTTTGTCTCCTATCAGGTGGAAATCCTTGACTGGAAGACAAAGAAACAGCTATGCTTCCTAGACAAGGTAAAACAAAAATCTGTTTAAAATGCTGAGTGACTATTGAAAAATGACTAATTTTTTCTTAAGTAAACTTAGTGGTTATGAAAGGTGTTTCATCTCCTCATAGCATTTGTTTGGCCACTGAAGAGGTAATGATTATGCAGACTTTGTACTGTCTACAGAGTACTTCAGCTCTTCTAGAAGCTTGTGGCAAAGAGCACAATTTCATCTGCTTCACTAAGATTGTGCAAGTTGTGCCTTATGCATAGGCCATTGAACTGTCACTGCTATTGCAGTGATTCTTGACCACTGATAGAGAAGCTGCCTCTGAAACAGATGCCACAAATGATCCTCCCTTTCTACTGTGAGAAGTACTCTGAATCATCCAAACCAATCCTAGCCATCTGTAAGAAAGTTATACTGTTACACTGAGTTATATTTCTACTTGTATAGTCTTACATACAGTAGTTGTCTTTCAAAATATGCATCTTACATATGGAATACTTTGTGTTTCCTAGGTGGAACCAAATGCCACAATTAGGGAGATCAGGCTGATGTTCCATAAATTATGTGAGTATGACTTTGGCAGCAGTTCACATCACATCAGAATACCCAGTATGTAAATAAGAGGAAACAACATTTTTTGAAACATGTTGTACACACAATGTTAAGTAATCAGCACATTAATGTAATGATGTTAGTGTAATTGTTTATACCATCATGATACAAATTTGTGTTTACAGTGCTGCATAATTTCTTTCAGATATTTGTATAAAATAAATATCTCTAAAAATGTTTAACTAAATCTTATCTTGTTCTCTTGCATTCATTAGTACATGATCTAAAATAAACATTGTATATCACACAATTCTATATGGTCTTACAGATCCTCAGTGGTATCCAGCAAGGCAGTCAATAAAACTTGATCCAAGTAAGTACTTGTGAGGACTAGAGCAACAAAGCTCTGAGCAGGGGCCAGGCATAAAAGGTGCACTTTGCATGAGTGTTAGCTCTTAAGAATTTGAGTTTCCAGCTATGTTAATTAGCACTATGAAGGCTGAAGAGAGTGCTTGACACTTGGTAATTAACTCAGGAGTCTGTACATTGTTACGGTGCACTTTCCAACTACTGAGCACTTTTGCTTTCAGACAGGCAGCACAGAATCTAGATACTAATTTCCTTAGCTGCAGTGAAATGATCTCTGCAGTGATGCTCAGCTGGGAGTACTAAAAAAAGTCTATGAGTTAGAGCTATCAATTCACATATTCCTCTGCTCTCAGGTCAGAATTACAGTTCTTTTGAGGTAAGCAAACCATACTGCCATGGACATAGGATTTGCTGATGAAGCTGATGCCATCTGGCTGACTTCATTAATGCAGTTGTAGGTATTGCTACTAGAAGCCTCTTAGTACATGGCCTGAGCGCACAAGAAGTCCAGCTGTGTTAATTCATGTTAGCATTTGGTATAAAGCACAGCATTTCTTCTTTCAATTCCATTAGCATAACTGTATTTAAACTGTCCCCTAAAAGTATGCTGGTGAAGATTATTTAATTGCGTAGGATCTATCTATGTAAACAGGTGTCTGAGTATCTTACTTCCTTCTTCAAAAATCTGCCTTCACAGAATCACTATGGTTGGAAAAAACCTTTAAGATCATCAAGTCCAACTACTATCTAACTCTACCTTGTTAGAATCTTCCATGGAGCTACATTGTGAAACATGCCATGAGAAAATGCTGGCCTTTTACAGATGCCCCCAGTTCTAGGCATTAAAAGCTTGAGTACTGGTTCAAGTCCCATGGACTCACCTCCTAGTTTGTTTGTTGGGAAAAAATGAGGCAATGAAAACCTCTGTAGAAGAGCCTTTCTATGTCAGCTTATCCTAGGTTCTGTCTGTCAGGTGATTAGCAATGAGGAGAGAGATTGTGGTGCAGCTGACCAGGAGGTTAGTGAACCATGTTAAAGAGCAGTAAGCCATCAGCAAATTCTGCTATGGCCCTGGTGAAGCAAGTGTACTAGACTAGGCAGGCACATAAGACTGAGAATTCTCCGCACTGTCTTGGTGTGAATAGAAGATCCATCCTTATATGCAATTACAGGGATAAATGAAAATTAGGTATAAACATTCTTAGTTTGTTCATTGAGATTCCGATAAACCCATGTCACGCCAAAGAATCTCACAGGTTGGTTAAAGCACATCATAAAATTAGTATGCTGTCAAAGTTGACTTGAATTTCTTTGAGATGTAATTACTTCTTTCCTTCTCAGAAGGAAAGTCACTGAAGGATGAGGAAATCCTGCAGCACCTCCCTGTTGGCACAACTGCTACCTTATATTTTAAAGATTTAGGGCCACAGATAGGCTGGACTATGGTGAGCTATGCGTCAAGTCTGAGCCATTTTAATGGCTTTGTTCCATAATTAATCCTTACATCACTTTTTGTATTTCTCCAGTATTTCTGCATGATGCCTGCTCTGATAGTGGATGCAGGCAATGAATCCTCATTGCTTCAGTTCATTTAATTAGGGAAAGCAGTAACATGATATTCTGAATGCCTTGTTCCCCAGGAGAGCAGCAGTGGAAAACTTGCTGTAGGGTAGGTTTGCTCTACTAAGCTAGGGTTCAGATTCTCAAATGAATTTAAAAATCGACTGCAAAATCACTAGAAACTAAGTGTCTAAATGCCTTTGGGGATCTGCTTCATGGGGCCTGTGTAACTCTCCTGACACAGATCAGGATTATACTGCTACAAGTTTCTCCTGCAGTAAGACAACCAATAACCCTTCCAGTTCTTCAAAAGGCCCATTATGCACATACACTGGTTCTAGTGAAAGAGCACAATACAAAGGGAAAAGTACCCAGTAATTTAAAGACACATTTGCTATTTCTTAGCTATGAGACATTAATAAAATCTTGTGTTAATGACAAACAGCAAAGATAATGTTCACAGGACATAAAAAAAAAGTCAAATGTTCTGCAAGACTGAATATTCACATAATTATTTTGGATGCAATGCCAAAAAATCAGGCAGCTATTACACAACCCAAACCCCAGTAAGACAGCAAAACTTCTAATGGCAATGTAAACTCCACGACACACATGCATTAATATATACTAAAAATATCACAGCGCAAAGTAACACCAGAATTCTGCCATTCCATAATTTTCCATCTACATTCTGCTGTCCCTGCCCTTCAAGCTATTTCATTCAAACACAAGCTTAGTCTCGTTGAATAAAAAAGACAAACTTCTAATTCACAATCAAACCTGATCTTCACCAGAGAAAATGCTGGTTGCTACAGAAGTTAATAACACAACTTTTCTGAATGTTGAAATAACTCTAAATTAATTAGAAAACTCTTGGATTTCTTCTTTTTTTTTTTTTTTTTGACTGAAGTGCCATCAATTTAATTTCTTTCTCTGTAAATGAAGTATGGACTTACCTTCCTCACTTATAGAAGTGTGAAAAATTAAACTGTTAGTGTTTGGTCCAAAGTTAACTTCAATTTAACATTCTGTTCCCAAGAAATACATACCTATCTGAAATGAAATGAAATTAGGTAATGGCTTCTTTGGTTCCCCCCTTCCCCCCCCCCTTTTTTTTTTTTGTGGTGTTGCCATTAATGATTTTTTGAACATAGTATTCGTTTCCTGGGACATCTGCTGTGCTAATTGTTCATACAGATGGGGACACCTGTGAACACTTGCAAGCTGTGTTTCCAGTTTAAACAAGATTAATTCATTAAAGTGCCTCTTTTTCAAGATAAATTCTTCACCAAATTTCATTTAAAACTAAAATAAAGCAACAGTTTTTGAGGGCAAGAGGAGGGTGAGAGCTGTGTAAATGTAACATGCATGCATATTTATCATGATCTCTGCGCTGCCATGATTATCTTTCCATGCCCACACTGTGTTGGCTGCACTGGCGATGGCCATTGGTATGCAAGTGAGGCAAATGCATTGCAGATCACTTATGTGCATGTCTACCATTTTCATAGCTTGCTATTCCCTCCCTGCCTCTCTAATGCCATCTTAGGTCAGTGGAGCTGATAAATCCCACTGCATTAATTATCACAGAGACCAAAGCAAAACTATCATCTAATTCAGCTGTCTAATTATTTTCTCTCTTTTTGCAGGTATTTTTGATAGAATATACAGGTCCATTGTTCATCTATTTTCTGTTTTATTTCCGCATGCCTTTTGTCTATGGACTGGATGAGAGTTTTACATCAAGCCCACATCCAGTAGTTAAGTAAGTCTGTTTGCAGGCTTGAGCAGTATTTCTTGTTAGCATTGTAGTCTTATTCCAAATGTCTTGCCACGCGTGTGTTTTTAAGCACTCTTAAATGCTTTTGTCTTGCTGTTTCTAGCTTGGCATGTATCTGCCATTCTTTCCACTACATCAAAAGGTTGATTGAAACAGTATTTGTTCATCGGTTCTCCCATGGGACTATGCCACTGAGGAATATTGTGAAGGTAAATTGTGTCAGAATCTATCCATAGCCCCCTTACAAGTCTAACCTAGCCAACCTATGCTCTGTCTCTGCAGCATAGAGTTGGTATGGCTTTTGTAGTAATGCACAGCAAATCTCACCAATAAATCTTTAGTTCTTTCAAAAGACTTCTTAATGTTGCTGTTGTATAACACATGCTGCCATACTTTTATTCATGTTGCAGTATTCTCATTGCTCTTTTAAAATATGAAACCTTCAGACCGTGAGCCCATTGTTTTCATTCAGCTACCTCCTTGGGAGTGAAGGTTTCAGTAACAGTGTTAATTTTTAAGGTAGCTCACCCAGGGACAATATTGGGAGGGTTGCTTTTTTCGTTGTTTAACAACAAGTACTTTTTGAAACGGTTATTTTACACCCTTGTTGCTCCTAACACTCTCTTTGCTTGTTTTACGCAACTGTAAATTTACCTTCAATCCAGCGCAAAGCAGCTTGGTTGTTCCACCTTTTCTTCTCCTTGCAGAAGCACTCCCTTATCTTACCAGTGCTGCTGTGGCACATGGCATCTGTTGAGATGCAGACTCCTTGTTTCCTAGGTGTGTGTGGAGTAGGGCAGTGGGCAGTTATTCATGGGCTGGTGTTACTTTACAAATGTTTGCAACAGACTGCACACTGCATTAAAAATACACTTTATGCACAGCAAGACAGGAGATTATCATCTACAATGCGAACAGTGTATAATATAATATCAGCATTTGGGTAGTTAACACTTGGTATTTAGACAATTGCTTGGAATTTGTCCTATGGCAGTGATACTCTCAGCAGCTCTACCCTGTGGCCAGCTCCTTATGCCCTTGCATCTGGTGGTAGTTCTGGTGATACCTTCATGTGTTCTAAATGGAAGTATGGTCTGTAGTTGAGCAGCCCTTAGCAAGAATCCTCACTAGCGATTTACTGTGTTTCCTGCAGAGGAAGAGTGCAGGGGTTGTTAAAAAGCTAGCAGATCTCTTAAAGACTTGTTCTTGACACAACAGTAGCTAATGCATGCTAAGCAACAAATAAATTAGCAACTTTGCCATGAAAAAGAAACTGTACAGTGTGATAAAACTTGATTATTTTTACTGCCATCTCTGACAGCTACTTGTTCCTTTCAGAGGATACAACCTGTTGCTGCTCAAAGTGACATTTGTACCAGTTAGTCTAATCACTTCTGCTTTTCTCAGTTTGGTGGTACTTGCTTTTGTCTGTAAAGTTGCTCATAGTTCTTCTTCTGCCAGCTTAGTAGTGCTTGGGTTTGATTTGCTTTAAAATTTCATTGACTTTGGTGGTGCTACTCCACAATTGTGCCAGTGAGAAAAATATTACATCCTCTTCCCTATTTGCCCTTGTGCACAGATAGTAGATGGAGCTTACTTGAAGCGTTTGATCACATACACAGCAGATACAGATAGCTTATTTCCTAAGCAAAATAGAGAGCTACCTTTAACAAAAGACACTTCAGCCTCAATAAGCAGAGATCTGAGACAGGAATTTATGAGAGTTATGATTTTCATCCTTTGTTTACCAAATGGGAATAAGTGATGCCATAAAACGTAGCAGGGGTTCATCACAAGCAGTTCCTGCTATATACCAATGTAGTATAATTCTTTCTAAGATATGTGATTTTTCTGGGCAATGGAAAAGTAGAATATCTGATTTATCTGGACTTAGTAAACAACTGGCCTAGGAAGAATATGAAAGGCATTAATACAAAAATTGTGTGGTGATAAAGGAACTAACGAAAAGAAAGATGGTGGTGGTTGTGCCAGAAAAAGATCTGTCGTATCTTTAATAATATGGAGGTACCAGTGAAATTCCTCAAAGATTAGTGTTATGATTGGTCTTACTGAACATTTTCATGGGAAAAAAAGGGATATTGGCACTTTCTTCAAAAACATCTGAAGGAAGGAAAACACTAGACCTGAAGAAACACCCTTTAAACCAGAAGATAATAGAGTAAGACAGCAGGATACATGCTGGTCATGAGTAAACATAAACAGAAATAGTTTTGATCGTCACAAGAATCATCAATTGAAGAAAACAAAAATCTTTACCATAACTTTGTAAACCTAGAAATAAGTTATTTATCTGATCCTTGCAATATCTGATCTTGATCCACAAAACCTTTTTTCAGAAGAGATTGTTTTAAAGCTTAATTATTCACCTGGAATATGAAAGACTCACTAAGACAATTTCTTTCTTTGAAGTGAATCTGTGAACTCTGCCTGTGCTTTGCTGTTCCTGTCTGAACCTGCTTTTGTATGAGCAAAAAGGCTTCTAGTGGCTGGTGGACATTCATACTGTTGTTGCTAAGGACCTTAGCAGTGGCAGACTCCACTTATCCTGAAGCTCCTTTTCTTATAACTGAGGAATACTCTTGCAGTGAATCACGCTCCTTGGACGAACAGTACTTGTTCTGTTTAATTACAGCATGTCTTGTTGGGAGCTAAGCCATGATTAATTTTTTAGAATTTAATTTTACTTTACTGAAATCCACTGCCATATAATTCATCCTCTGGGAAAGGTTTTTCAAAAGATGCCATTCCAAGGTTACAAGAGACTGTTTCCACCTAAGTTTGTACAGCAGTTAATAATGTATAGTAGAAGAAGGTAGTGTCGGGGGGAAGCGGTAGTTTATGGATAGGACACTAACCAGATGACTCGTCACTGGAGTCATTCTTATTGCTCTGATGCTTTTCCTAGGAAAAGGAAGTCATCACAAGAAAATCACTTGATCTCTCTGCCCATTTATCCCATCTGATCTGTAATTATTGGTTAATAAATTGCTGTTTCTCATTAGTTATTTATTAATACACAATCTCAGAGCAAGGACATACTGTATGTTTGTATTACAGCATACCCAAGAGGGTGTCCATTGCGCCTGAGGTTTCTGGGCACTTCAGTGGCTCAATTAACTTTGAAAAAAAGTGGAAATGCAACAGAATCACACAGAATCACCAAGGTTGGAAGAGACCTCAAAGATCATAAAGTCCAACCTGTCACCACAGACCCCACAACTAGACCATGGCACCAAGTGCCACATCCAATCCCTCTTGAACAGGAATGTTTGATAAAAATGCTTCACCAGGTTGGGGGGGGCTTACCCCTCACCAGCATTTTCAGAAAAACATACTGTCAGACAGTGTAGTCAGCTAGTGTGGGTTGCAGATGCAGAAAGGTAATCACTTTGGGAGGTTTTATTGCTAGAAATGAAGTTCTGGTATAGATTAGGAGGAAAAGGCTGCACAATTCAAGCCCTTCAGAAAATGTTACACCAGTCAGGATAGGAAAGAATGCAGCACTGGGTAAGAATTTTGGCTGCAGGAGTAGGAAAGGAAAGCTGTGAAAGAGAAACCAGAAAGACCTAGAAATATCTAAGGTATGTGAACCTATAGGAAAGCCAAGAAAAGTCATCACTGGAAGGAGGATCAGTGTTTTACTTGAGACTGAAAATAGGAGGGAAAGAAAGAACAGGAGAAGTGTGAAAAGTAGATAAAGAGTTCGATTTTGGTCTTGCTGAAGCCCAGCTGATAACCAAATATGCCCTCAAACATAAAAAACTGAGCTGCTAGGTTTGAGAAAGGAGGAAACCTCAACTGATGAGAAGCAAATTTATGAGTTGCCAACAAGCGTTAAAATCTGTTTGCAAGAGAACAGCACCTAGAGGTGTGAGCAGAGAGAAAGAAGAGGAATGGGCCAAGAAAATGCCTACCTCCTACCTACAGACATATAAGGAGGGAGAATTTAACTTGTGACCAAGATACGGAAGCAGCAGTATCAGATTAAAAACCACAAGGCTATGGCAGGAAAACCAAACAAGAAGCAGAGATTGTTAGAGTAAGGGGGTTTTTGTTTTGTTTTGTTTTTCTTTTTTCCCCACAGATGAAGCCTTGGCAGGCTTCACAAGCTCTGAGATTGATCAGGTATGAGTTGGTGCAACCATAAGTGATGGCTATGCTATCAGTTTAGAGAATGGAAGCTGGATCACAGAAAGCCAAGGGCAGCAGCACAGGGGATAAACTAATGTGAAAGGGCAGAGGAAAGTAGTCAGGCATGAGGACTTTAGGTAGGAAGAGTTAAAGCATGGGAAAGAAAGAAAACTGATGGGGTGAAGGAGAAGACAAAGAGAAAGATAGGGCAATACAAAGTAATAAGCAGGGAAGAGAGCACAGTATATAAATTTCAGTTTACAAAATTTCAGGAGTAAGCAAAATAAGTCTGTCTCTATCAATACAGTCTGTATGGCACTTCATCTGTGGCCAGATGGATTGCCTAACAATTGGTTTGCAATAGTATGATTGTACTTTATAAAACTATTTATAAACTTAACTTCAAGATATGTAAGAGATCTTACTCTATGAGCACTACTTCCTGTTATCAATTGTCATCTGCTCCCACCTTACCACACTTAGTATTACAATTTTTTGCACTATCAGCAACTTGAAGGATCAGACCAGTTGATTGCTGTCAGCAGTCCTTGCAGTGAATACTGGCATAGAGGATTGTACTAAAACAAAGAAAAATTCCCTGTTTTTCAGAACTGCTTATATTACTGGGGATTTGCAGCTTGGCTTGCTTATTACATCAATCATCCTCTTTACACTCCACCTTGTAAGTAGCAAAACAGTCTTTAATATGATTTAAATGCTTAGTTGTTTGCATATTTGTTCTAATCATATGTAAACTCTTTTTTTGTTTGTTTGTTTTTAATAGCTTATGGGAAAAAGCAGATCAATTTTGCTGTGATCATGTTTCTGGTAGGTCTACTCTAATTTATACAATGCTGAAGCATGTTGCTTTATTTCTTATGTTGTCTAAGTGAAGGAGTGAGAAGGATAAACAGGTATTTCAAACCTGAACACTTGGGGCATACTACTAAAGCTGACACTTGCATGCAGAACAGATAAATCTGTCAATATTTAATGGGATCTTGTACACAAGGGAAGATTTTGATTCAGCATCCATTCCAAGACTGGTATATTTATCTGGTTAAAAGGATCCTGGAACTACCAGTTTGTGACACTGTGTGAAAAAGCCAGTGAGTTTGTTTTGTGAACTGTTTACTGAGAGTTAAGAATCACAACAGGCCATAAAACTTGGAGACCTGGACAACTAAGTATGTTGATAATTTCCAGTGAGAGAGGGATTTTTACAGCTTTCCTTATGAAGCAAAATGCTGTCCATCCTCACAGTTCCTTGGAGTGTTTCATACATGCAGAAACACTCTAAGTGTAGCCAAGAAATATGCACCCATTTTTCCTATGTATGTGTAAGTTGTTTAGAACATCAGCTATTCACCTGCTTTGGGAAACTAATAATCAGTGACTACAGGATCTCAAAGTAGCTTCCCAGTATGAAAACTCTGTAAATTAATAATCTATTCCCATTTTATAGAGACACTACATACCTGAAAGTACTGAGCTGGGAATAAAACTCACTGGAGACTGGCCATAATCATATAAGTGGGTCATTTCAATACACTTTCTACATAATTGATGAGGAAAGCATTATTTAAAACCAGTGGAGGAAGCTGGTCGTGATTCATATTAATTATACTCGAAAGAAGAAAACTTACTTAGAGCCCAACCTGTATCTTCCTTGGGATTTTAAAAACTTCTGAGAAAATAAAAGTATCCAAATCAGATTTTCAGATGCTTTTAAATACAGAAGAATAACAAAAAGTAAAGCAAGTATCTCCTGGGTTTACTTTTATCCCCTTTGGTTTAATGCCTTTAGATGTCATGGGGATTGCATATGCAGCAAATCTGATCTTTTGGACACTGAATTCACATTTGCTGGTAAATACCATAAATATACAAGAGACTATAATATTCACTCATGTTTGAACTAAGATTTTCCATCCTCCTGTTAGAGAGCAGTCTTGGTTAAGTATATTTATTAGGGTGTCTTAACTCCCATTTTTAAATAAGATTTACAGCAGATTCTTTTATTTTTTCTACCTTTTTTTTTCCCCTGAAGTACCACAGGGAAGGGAAAAAAAAAAAAAAAGGAAGAGACTAAATAGAAGGGAAGCACATTTTTAACTTAGTCACACTTTTTCTTGCAGCTCTGTGAAGCTGGAAATTTTTCCATTCACGTTGCGCTCAGTGACCTCCAGAGAAAGGGTAAAAACTTGTTGTCATTTTTCACTTTTGCACAGCCATTTGGTACTTCTGCAGTTACTCTACCTCGTGAAAGACCTGATCCTGGAGAGTGTTGACACCCACCAGCTCGCTGCTGAGGGTGTGCAGGTTGCTCAGCACTATAAAGATTGGCTTCTAGGAGAGATAAGACAGTGCAAGAAATCCCACACCTGATCGTTAAACAGCATTACTTTTCTTACTGTAATTTTTATTGGTTAGGGCCAGATTGTGTTGGGAGGAGCAATTATTTACACTGGTAATGCAAAAGCAAATAGTGCTAGTATCAACTATGCTTTGGGAAGCAAGGGAATGTAATTTCACTGGCTTCTACAGGGGGAGCACAAGATCTCTGTGCAGGCCAGGGAGCCTTGAGCATGAGCCAAACATCTTACTGCCATCAACTATGATTACTACAATGCCACTCTGTGACAATCTGAGAAAACCTTTAACTTTGAAATACAGAACTTGAGGTACCTTTTATGGGAGTGACTGTGATCAAAGGCATCTATAGATGACTTTCTAATGCTTGGAGCATTTCCTTGAAGTTATCCTATTCCTTTCTGTGGGTCCAGAGGACATCCTGTTTCCCCACATCCAGTTTGTCTGATAGTGATGAGACACAGGAGTAAGCAGATTTGGGTTATCATAGAGGAAACAATATCTTTAGGAGTGTGAATATTTTATGATTTGTTTTCTAATCTATAGGATCCAAAACCCGTAAGATCCCATATCCAACAAAGAATCCTTTCACATGGCTGTTTTTCTTTGTATCTTGCCCTAACTATACATATGAGGTATGTATTCTCAAATGGGAAGATTTTAGTTTTGCTGGATATATTTTAATTTCTTTTAGAATGTTAAACATGAAAGAAACCTTTGAGATGGTTTGGCTCTATATTTCTCCTCCTTCCCTAAATCTTATGAAATCACACTACAGACAGGAAGTTATCTGTTCTTCCTCTCCTCCCTTGAAGCAGTAGTTACAGGGCTAGCCTTGAAGACACAGCTCAGACCCTGGGCCTGTGATTCAGTATGGCTGCTAGACAAGCCAGATCTATTTTAAAGCAGTGCACATTTTGCAGAGAGGAACAGGAAAATTGCCACTGGATGCGTGTTGTGTCTGGTGGAATTATAATCTAAGAGATCTGAGGAACAGACTAGAATAGAATAGAATAGAATAAACCAGGTTGGAAGAGACCTTCAAGATCATCACGTCCAACCTATCAACCAATCCAACCCACCTAAACAACTAAACCATGGCACCAAGCACCCCATCAAGTCTCCTCCTGATCACCTCCAATGATGGTGACTCCACCACCTCCCCGGGCAGCCCATTCCAACGGGCAATCACTCTATCTGCATAGAATTTCTTCCTAACATCCAGCCTAAACCTCCCCTGGCGAATAACACACTCTACAGGAAGATAGAGGGCAGATGAACAGAAGAGTCTGGTAGAGAAAACGGGAAATAGGCCCAGGTTGTCTTCCCCATTTCCACAAGTTACACAGTCACTTGTGTTGATGGTGACTGCTTTAGAAGCTTGAATCTGTTTATTCCTTCATATTCCTTAATCAGGATTTAAAATCTGGACTCATTTCAAAACCAGTTACAACCAGTGCAACTCAGTGTAAAATCTGCTCTTTCACATGACAGCATCAGGTTTCCACTTCAGTGGAAATTACCAGACATTAATGAGAACACCATTTGGCCTGAGACTATAGAAAGTTACCATCCCTAGCACTGACAGAGACATGACAAATAAAAATTTGGCAGAAAAATGGAAAGGACACTATGTTGTAATGCTTAAAATTTTGTCATGATAATAGCTATGTAAGCAAACACAATGGTTTTATATATGATAATATGGCACTGTTCACCTTTTTGGCTAAAGGTATCTTGCCCTAACACCAGAAATGGATATGGCTGACCTTGGCTTTTTTATTTACCTATACTAGGACAAGGTTGGTTTTGATCAATAGAGACATAAATGCAAATGCTGTCACCAGAAATATTTTAAATTTCCTTGGCCAAAACAGGTGGGGACCTGGATCAGTTTCACTATCATGACTCAGTGTGTTCCAGGTGAGTAATGTTTTGGTACTTCACCTTGAAGTAATGTCAGCAACAAGACTGTGTTTTCAATGTGATAATGAAATCTGTCTTTTTCTTCTTTCCTTCCAGTGGGGTTATTCACCTTTCTTTGCTTCATTCAGATGACAATTTGGGCAAAGGATAAACATTGCACCTACCTACGGGAGTTCAAGGATTATCCAAGTCTTCGAATGCCCATTATTCCCTTTTTGTTATAAAAGGTCTAATTTGAGTACTGCACAGAACTTCAAGAAGAAAAAGCTGATAAACCTACCAAATAAGTGAATTTATTTAAAGGATTTTGGTGCATGTTGAAGCTCCACTGCTGAGAGAAATTGTATGCACATGAAAACTACCAAAAGCCTCTACAGTTCACTGTAACTTGATTGACTTAGGTTTTCTTGTACTAGTGTATTTAGACTGATGGATCAGAGATACCAAGAAGTATGTGTTGAAAAGCAGCTCCAAATTTAGCAGTGGTATTCTGAAAGATGTAAGTGCATTGGAACGAGGACATACCAGCTAACTACTAGAGAGCTCTGCTCAGCCAGCACAGCCAGCTGACCTGAAGACTGTTGCATGATCTGCTGCCTTTGATTTGAAGAAGAGTGTGCTGCCTGGTGGCAGCTGCTTTGTAACAAATAATGTTACCAAAGAATACAAACGGCTTCTGGAATAAAGAAACAGGCAATATCTCAAATACCTGATTTGGGTGTAACCTCTAATTTGCCAAAAGAATTTGAACTAAGAAGTATTTGTAGCAAATACATCCTGTGTTGGTCTTTTGTTGTTGTTTGTTTGGTTTTTTTAGTCTTCTTCATTGGTAAACTGCATACTAGTACTAAGGTTCAGGTAATCTGATCTATGCTCCGTGATATCTGGTTTATTTTCATATAACAAGTCCATATGACACTGAAAGGACTTTTTACCTAGCATTTCATGTCAGCATTTTCTGAATAATTTTTAATACACTTTGTAAATACATGTAGTCACAGCTAGTCCTCAGAATGCTAGCTCCCTTCCTATTTTCAGTGCCAGGGAGAAAAATCAGCTACATTTTGAGATCAGTTGAAATAATTCTGGCAAAAGAAGACTACAGCTGGTTGCTGAAGTTTCATGATATTTTGTACAGTCAAAAGCAAGAATGTCCTTCTCTATCTGTTTTTTCTTTTAAATCTACATCAGTTGAAGAAAAAAAAAAATCTAACAAAGGAAAAATACACGACCCAGGTTTTATTTCTGTATAGGATATCTTGAAGAAGGTTTCTTAGAAATTATTGTATCTGGTAGGTAACTGAAGCACTACATTATTATGAATTGTTTTCAGTATTGTTATTGTCTACTGGTTTAATTGTGAACCAGAGAAAGAACTAAATGTCAAATAATTTCCCACTGAGGGTAGAGTACAAGCAGGTGGAAATTCTTCTTCTGAGAACAAAGACAGCACATACCCTATTCACACTATATGCCCATTTAAGGTCCAGTCACAGGAAAGAAGAACAAAGTTAATCTTGTTTATTAACAAAGATACCTCTTTCCATGCCTGCATGAGAACTGGACATAGTCCCTTTCAGTTTTGGCTCTATTATGGCATTCTGCTTTTATTTGAGAAATCTGAAGATGAGATAATTTTCATTAGGAGGTGTTTCTTTTCTTTTTTTGTTTTAATAAAGAAAAAAGCACATTTATTGCCCGAGTCTGAGATCTGAATTAATTCTTCCCCTCCTGGCTGAGACAATGTCTGTTTTTACTGGCAGATGGTGAGACAATGAAACAGTCTCCCAGCACGAGTGTGACCTTGGTAGTCTCCTACACTCAAGTTGGCACGAATCCACTTGTAAGCTGAGCAATGCACTCTGCCTTGGGACCTGACTGGTAGCAGTTGACTTAAAAGTTAAACAAGAAAAGCCTGCCAGCTTGAAAGAACCTGACAGAGAAATTGTCTTTAATGCTTCTTACAGGTCAGTAAGGAGGAAGGAGATTCCTCTTCTTGTGACTTACAATGAAATTTGTTAGAGGAAGATTTTGTTCTGTACCAAGGACCTGCCTTTTCCTTTGATGCTTTGAGCATGTAGTGTTCCTGTAGAGCAGAAGTTGGCTGTTGCTAGAGCTGTTGTGGTTATGATCATAGTGCTCAGAAAGATGAAAAAAGAAAAATCAGTATAATACTGAGCATGGGAACCTTTGTTTTCCCTTGTATTGCTCTTGTATGGCACGTGTTTGCACTCTGCATGCCAAGTGCTAGTCTATGGAACTGCCTGTTGGTGCGAAGCAGGGGACACCTTTGCTTTTCGGCTGGCTCCAGCTTCACAAGGATGCAAAGGGATTTCCTTATCTTCCATCTGCTGTTTAGCAAAGTTCACAAAAAAAATGTGTGAGGAAAGAAATTGTCACTATGTCATCAACTAGTATGAGTTAGTGGATTATCCATACATTTGGATCCTCTTGGCCTTTCTGCAGGAAGCAGACAGAGGAATCTACAGACATGAACATTGTGTATTCATTCTTTAATTTTGATAAACTTCCTTGCAACTTCCTTCTTTTAGATGCACTTGTAACTGAATCCTCTTTTTCCTTAAGCAGGAGATGGGTTCAGCAAGCTTAGCATAGCTTGCACAGTGTGAGTTTGGTTGTGATAGGAAAGAATAGACAGAATATTTTAGAGGAAGCTGAAGGCAGCCAGGAATGTCTCCAACATTCCTGTCAAAGACAGCTTAGTATATATGGACCCCCCAGCTACTTAGAAAAGCAAGCAGATAAGGCTAATACCTCCTAGCAGGTGGGTGTTGCCAACAGTCCCAGTGAACTTTCCAGGTATTAGGAATGGTACATATCACACACACTACGTTTTCCCATTAAAAACACCATTAAAAATAGTCTACTTACTTGTATTTTAGTTGCTGAATTGTACCCAGTCATTTGAAGATACCCTCTACCATGATGTCTAAATGAGTACAGAGGGCTTCACATTCTTCCATACTTTCAAAATAGAAAACAAACATTTGAGATAAAAGCCAGCAGATAAACTTCATCTTCTCTGAGATACTGAAATCTAACCATTTCTACCTGTGTGAGGTTAGAACCACAGCTGGTCTGTGCATGCTGACAATAGAGTCCCATAGGAGGCCCTGGGATTGAGGGTCCGTTCCAGTAGTTGGTTCATCCTGTAAAGGAAATGTTAGGACACAGAGATTAAGAGAAGCAGATATGAAAATGTATTTAGAATCAAGTTATTGTGTGTTTGGTCCTTAGCACAGAGCTGCTTCCTTACTGAAATCTCTGCCTTGAGAAAGCATATGCACCCTGAGAAGCATATGAGTGAATGAGAACTCATGTACTTCTTGGCACAAAGCAGAAAGGAGACAAGTACAAGGAACTGCAGGTAAGAATATAATGCTCTCTGTGCAGGAGACAGCTGTGGGGAAGCAAATGCAGAATTACTTAGCAAAAATGAAAGCATTTGTGATATGTCATTACAAAAACCATTTAGGACCCAGACCAGAAATAAATGGAAAGAGGCTTATGTGGTAGCAGTTACAGCAAGTTGTGTCCACTTTGGCTCCCATGTTTTGGTGGACATTAGAGATGTAGGTCAATATACTGGAGAAACAAAGAATCTTCTATCTGTAATACTAGCTCATAAGGCAGAGATTGACACTTCCAATCAAGTCTTCCTTTCCTAGGGCAATAACTCTTGTAAAAGGAGAGTAAGTCTTCCCTAAGGAATCTTCTTACTCACATAAACATATAGAACACATTTCTCAACCCAAGAAGATATTAAAATTACCCTGATTTACATCAGCTAAGGATCTAGTCATGGATTAATTGGTTAACTCAGTTAAGTACCATTGGGAGAAAAAAATAATCAACATTTTGTCTCAAATTATGAGAAAAAAATTTTGGGCATGTTTACCACATACAGGCAGAATGTATGTAAAGACATTAAATGGTACAAGGAACCATGGTATCAAAAGGTTTCTTTTTCAGCATACAAATTAAGGTTTTACAGTATAACTTAAATAATTGTTGTAGTAATAGCATTTAGAATTTCCCTTGAGATAGGCAGTTTTCTGCTACCTTATGTTAATGATGAGCATTTGTACAGTTTAATCTAAATTAGTATAATTTATTCCAAAGATATTAAAGGCTGCCAAAAGGTAGCTATCTTCCTCTATTCTGCTGGAAAAAGCAGCAAAGTGTATGTTGTAAGATCATAACTTATTTGAATAGCTGTACTCTGATAAGAAAAGGCAGACTGAAACCAAAATGGATTTAAATTCAGATTTGTCTGAATTATAGATTTTATCTCAGACCCTTCTTTGTTGAAGATCTTTCTTTCATAATCCTTTGGGGTCCATTAGAAACCTAATTATGCCTCCCAGTCTATCCCTGAAATACACTGACATGTAAGTTGAGGGCAGAAAGCAGCTTGCAAAGACTGTCACAGAAGTCCTTATACTTCTTTAGCACACAGTTTTTATGAGAGGTTGTATTCAGTGATCACAAAGCTATGTTACCATGACACACACTAGCAAGACAAGTAGTGGGCAGCCAATCAGAGCACTGAAGAGCTTGTGCTTGTACGAGGTACCAGCTAGGTGGTCTGCACAGAAGTCCCAGCTTCTGGATGCCCCACTCAGCAACCTTTCAGAAAGACTGCCTTTTTCACACAACAGCTAATGCATGACAGAATTGCTGACACAACCCTCTTCTGGCAGAGAAAGTGGCAGTCCCCTAGGTTTTATCACACTCATTTTACAACTGGAGCAGGGAAGTCCAAAAAATTTGTGATGATGAGAGGAATTCTAACTACCTGAGGGAAAGCCATGAACCAGTCTCAGTGGTAGACTTTCTATCTGTACAAGAATTTAAATTATTTTCTTCTGGAATCTTCTCCATCTTTTCTATCTTGTATATAAAACATTTTGAAGATGAACAAACCCACAACCAGCACAGTTCTGAGTCATGGCAGTTGCATCTTTAGCCTTCTGTGGTTGGCACCACAGTTTTGCAAGTACCTAAGAACCTGCATTAAAGTGCAGTCTTGTACTTCACTTTCCAAATGACAGGAACCTCTCCTAGGACTTCAGAACACAGAATGGCAATCCCACTTTGGAAATTCTGGCCCTTGGCATGTTATGAACGCAGTTAACCATCACAAATATTCACTGTTAACTATGTATAAGTCAAAACCAAGACTTCTTTACCCTCTTAATTTCCTCAGCTGGAACCCCCTTGCAGTGTGCATCTAACTGGAATGTTCTCTTCCTGTGTGCTGGTCACCAATGGCATCAAACTGAGGGCAGTGCCCCTCTGTTTTGATGGATGTTTGAAATGTGAATCTAGGAGGGGAAAAAAAGAACCTTAGTTCTATAACACTAGCATTAGGATAGAGATAGACAGTTTGAATAAAATCTTTCTTTTCTGAGGCAACAACTCGTGTAAGGGGAGAATGAAGTCTTCCTGATATGACACCCTACTAACAATGTCTGTGCAGAATATCAAGGAATGTATTCTCACTGAATTCAGGTCAGGCCTTACTCATTTGTCTATCTATGTACAGGCTAACTTAGCATGAAATTCTTTGAACAGCCACTCAGATCTTGTGTTTTGCAAATGGTGTTTATTTCTGGAAGAAAATAAACACCATCTCGGAGCATGTTGACTAGGAACAAATGAGCAGGACACAAATCTAACACTTCTTTGGTAGTAGAAGTAGGGAGAAGACAGAATCACAGAACAGTTAAGATTGAAAGAAGCCTCTGGAGGTCAACTTGTCCACTCACCCTGCTCAAGCAGGGTCACTTAGAGCAGGTTGCTCAGGACCATGTCCTGGCAACAAAATAGCTATTGTTCAAATCACATTAATGGACAAAGCATCAAATCCCTACTACACCTAACAAACCAAGACACATAAGTTGGAACTAAACTAACATAAATTAATATCAGATCACCTTGTATTAACTTATGACAAAGATGCTAGAAACAGCCAGAGGAAAGTCCCAAAGCTCTGATCACAGTACCTTGTGGGACTGGTTATCTTAAGTTTGCAGCTTTTGCTATTAGATCCAATTGATTTGTCCCACTGTTAGAATTACTGTAACTTACCCACAGAATTTATAACAGATTATTGGAAGTATAAAGCACCAGTGTGTGTTAACTGTGGTCTCTGTCAGTGCCATGAAACTGGAAAAGAGCTGCTTGGTCATTGAGACTATGATCTGGACAGTTTTAGCCTGGTAAATAGACTGTCCAAGGCATTTTTTAAGGTACTTGCCTATTGCTTGCCAGCCACTACAGCATGTCCAGATACCACATCAGGATCTGCAGTCAGCATTTCGAATGTTGTTGTTTTGCCAACGCTGTTCACTCCCAAAAGATCAAACCACTAAATCACAAAATTTATCACATTCTTTAGTATTTCCAACTTGCAGATCAGCAGAAGCATGAAATATGAACTGAGCCACGGAATGCAATCTAGTGTTATTGAACAACATACCCTTCCGGGATGGATGCCAACACAGAGTGGGGGGAAAAAAAGAAAGCCAAGACTTTGGTAGCAAAGAAAATCTGATTTCTTTAGTTTAATGTTATTGGCCTGAGGCAACTTTAGAACCAGGACAGGAGTAAATAAACAAAAAGAGTAAGCATTCTATAAAGTCAGATGTGTATTTACATTAAATAATTCTTTTGTGATCTCTAAAATACAAATTTTCTGCATGCAGCCTTTTACTTCTTATCTTTAGCACCAGGAGACAGACCTGACTAGCTCTGACATATCAAACTAAACAATACAGTTCCAACCAGTGGAACAATACAGCAGGGGAGTCTAAAGAATGCTAGGTCTCTTACTTGTTAAAGAGCCCAGCACTATGTGCAGTCTTTGCATTTCTGTAGCTCAAGTTTGCATGCATTCTGACAGCATACTGCAGATGTCTTCAATGTTTATGAATAAGATGAATTAGTAGTAGAGTGGAGGGTGGTGGAGCCACCGTCCCTGGAGGTGTTCAAGAGGGGATTGGATGTGGCACTTGGTGCCATGGTCTAGTCATGGGGTCTGTGGTGACAGGTTGGACTCGATGATCTTCGAGGTCTCTTCCAACCTTAGTGATACTGTGATACTGTGAAATGGATGCTAGCAGAAATAACTAACAGTCATTTCAAGTGATAAGGTAAAAAACTCAAGCAGGGAAGATTGCACTATCCTTGCTGGACTTCTCAGTGGTTTGATTTCTCATCAAAAGGAAGCAGCCTTGATTTCCAAAATGCTTGTTCTTCTCTAAGGCACAGGCAGCTTTTCAGATCAATACTGTCTGAAACCACAGCTGAAAAAATTTACACTAGGCTAAACTGCTTAATTCTTAAAATATTACCTTGGTCAGTTCTTGTAATTCTAAGGCATTTGTTTTGTTCCCACTATTCATAATTCTTTTTCTTTCTTCTACAGTGTCCTTATCTTCATCAATAATAGGTGCCATGGCAGTCCCAGCAAACCTGGAAAAACCCAAGAGACTGGCTGCAGGAACCACAACTTGCTCCGGCTTGAGTTAAAACAACAGTGTGAAACAGTGGCTCATTAATTGTCCAAAATTTGACTGGTGGAAGCAATGGATTGAAAATTCACAGTCTGACATTGGCTGGAGCTTTGCTGCTGTTGGAAGAATCCCTGACCTTTGAAAATTAGTCTCTACTGAAAAGGTAGGAAATTACTTGCTCAAAAGAGCATGCCTTGTCAGTCATCAGTATGACACAATCTGCCTCTCAGCCAAAGCTTTTACCCTTTGGCTCCTCTTCAGTAGCCAGTGAAAGTCCTGCTACAGATCTTTTGAGCAGACCTCAGAGTAAGACAGTATTTTTGCAATTTCAGCCATTAGGACTCTTGTGGCAGTCTCCAACAGGAGTGAGTGGCCCACTCACAGCTGGATAGGCAGCAGCTTTCTCTGAGGTAGAGCAGAGAGGGGAAACTTGGATAGCATCTGGGCTGCAACTGTCCTGTGCCATGGACTAGAATTTCTGTCTTGGGGAGCAAGGCTAGTACCTCCTATCAGTATTTAGGAGAATACAAGCTTTTCAAGTAATTTTTTAGTCTCATTGTTACAGTCCCTTAATCTTAAAAAAAAGAAAACCACAACAAAGTGTTGATTCAAGAACACTAATTTCTTTAGTAATACATCCTAAACTCTGTTAAAATAATGCACATTTGTAAATGCTTCCTTGAACCAGGATGTCAACAAATTAAGATGAAACCAGGTAAGCAAACAGGGGGAAAAAAAAGGCAAACAGTTAAGACAAAAAGAAAGATAAAAGAACAAAGAGGAATGTGGAGAATAACAGACACTTACCCTGTTAATAAAGAAACATTAACACAAGCTTTCAGACACACTGTCTTGTGGAGAACAAACGGCGCTGCATAAGGAGATGCAGAATGAAGTATGCAATCCCTTGAACAGCCACAGCAAGCAAGTTCTTTCCAACAAAGTCCAACTGAAAAGGACTGGAAACATGCTCCTTACCTTCAGAGAAAGCACATCAGAATGTAAGGTTTTGCCTTTTTTATTGCTGAAAAAAACCACTGCTCCTCAGAACAAAAGTCATAATCATAATTGTTTAGAATTAAAATCTATACATTATTTCATTACGATCAAGCAATGTCTTAGTTTTCCAATGTTTTATAAAGATCCTAAAGAAAATACACTCAAAGCTTAGCTACTGCACGAGAGTAAAAGTGACTATAAATTATCTGAATATGCACTGATTTGGATATTCAGAACATGAAATTTTTACAGAGTAGGTGAAAGATATATTCTGAATAAAAACAGATGGGTTCTGATATATGACTGTTATTTTAATGAGGAATCATAGCATGGTTTGGGTTGGAAGGGACCTCCAAAGGTCATCTAGCCCAACCCCCAGTTGTCTGATATGAAAGACAGCTGTATCCCAAGAGAATGTATTTGAAGAACAGCAGCCACATTAAGCATTAATATCAGGGCTGATGAAGTACTCAAATGAAATGAAATAATATAGCTTCCTATAATAATCTAAGGACTTCAGAACAAGTGATAAAACCCACCAGAGTCTGGCACTGAACAAATGGGTTAATTTCCAATGCAGACTACTGCACTGGGGAGAAGTTCAGAAACAGCCATGAATTTTCCAAGATAACACTTCCATCCATCTCATTTGAGGTCAGGACACACGATTATGATGTAACATGATGCTCATTGCTTTTTACTTACCAAATCTGCCATATACTTCAGTCACAGCTTGGTTCATGGCCAAATCAATGAGTCCACGGCCCAGGCAAAAACATGTGAAGACAATTAACACATTTTTCAATGTCTTATTAAACTTCAGCAAAGACTATATGAAAGAGAAAGAACATAGTAAGTAGTTGAAACCAGACTGAAGAAAACATGACTGAAAAGTTCATTATGTCAGAGAAACTGGATGTTCTGTGTTCTTAAAACAGAAAAATAGAGTATTTACCAAACTGCACCCAAAGTATCTGCAACCTCAAATGCATCATGGCAGAATGCTGGCATATGCTGAATCCAGAGAAGGGCATTGGTCACTTTAGAGACATAGTGTCTATGACAGAGACGTATTCTCAAAGGTAACACTATTGGCCTGCTGTCCCAATAGACTGAACCCTGCCCTAATTAAGAAGCATGTCTGAGAATGCAGGAACACCAGGTATAAAAAGTATTGTAAAGCTGACTCCTGAAACCATGCACTTAACCAAGATCTGTTTCTCCTTCCTGGCAAATAACATCACTTGATCAGCACCTGGTGTTTGAAAATGCACTCTCAGTAAGGATAGCTAATTGGATTGCTGTCCAATGTAGAAAGGGTGTCAATGTCAGTAGCCAGAATATTAGCAGGTGCAGACGTGGTAGTAGCAGTGCATGGAAACTAAAAGTGCTGCTCTCAGCCTTTCTAAGAACTATCAGGACTAAGTGCCTTTCCTTCCTTAGTGGTGAATCCATGATTTTCTACCATCCATATCCACCAAATCAATCTGCAGAGTCAAGCATAAAGTGCCATGTCTCCTCATCCCCAGCTGTGAAAGTGTACAGAATTTTACTTTTAGGATTAAAAAACCCCTCCGTGTCATTCCATGTGTGTGTAACCCAAGGTATCAATGCCCCAGAGTCACTTCACTGGGTTATTCTGCTCATCTGTCTCAGTGAGTTCCCCATTCATTTACTGACAGAAAAAAAAAAGGCATGGTAAGCAAAGTTATTATTAGAGATGACTGTCCTTGGATAGACATTCACAGCTCCTTAAGGCTAGTTGTCAACAAAAACATTCCTTACCAGGTGATTGTCAGGTAACTCAAGGATGCATGTAATGGCACTGCTGTTGATCCCCACAAAGAGATTAATACAAGTCAATGCAACATAAGCAGTGCTAGGGACACTGAAGAAAGAAGCAGCAAGGTACTACTGCCCATCTGCATGCAAAAGATAGAAAAGACAGAAAAACTATCACCATGTCAGTTGGCCTAATGAACACACAAAGCTGCCCCTTCTTTGCATGTCATGTGTAATGAAACGGTATAACCAACCAGAGATATCACCACAGTATTCCTTTCCTGGCTACTAGATAAACCCCCCTTTTTCTGCTTAGCCTTTTTTTGATGTTAAGAATGCATGGCAATAGAAACTGTAAAACCTGAGAAAACTCAGTATTAGCAAGGTTATTATCACCCTAGGTATCTTTGCAGATCTCACTGGATTGTACACAAGAAGGGAGAAACAAATAAATGTTAGATAAAGCAAATATGTTATACACCTCAACCTGTGTGTCCTAAGAAATCACAAACTCTTTAAATTTTCCAATTTATTTTCTAATTCTACCACTGATTTTTTTTTTGACTCCTGAATAGGAGATTTCTGTGCCTTGATCTCTGGGACAGAGCAAATGCATATTCAGCAGCACAGGAGTATTCCTCTGGAATAAACTTGCAATGTTTAGTAACAATCAGTCTGTCTGGGAAGAATTCAGTAACAAGAACATAAATTGCTTAAAAGGACAATACATGCATGGTCAGAAAAGATAATTGTTTCCCAGGTTACATGTTGAAAGTATTTTAGTACTGGCTTCAATGAAATGAAAAAAACACCAAAATCTTATACAGGGCAGCAAACTGAAAAAATACATTTGCCTATGAAAATCACATTAAATGCCGATGTTTTAAAATGGCAGTGACAAACCTACTAAACAAAACAAAACCGTAAAACCAAAACTAAATAACATTAAAAAAAGGGGGGAAAAAAGCTTCAGCATGTGGCTGGGAGTGCTGGGAAGGAATTTTGGAGTTATTGGTAGAGGTTGGGGATTTAGGGGTACTGGGAGTACTGGGAGCGACTGTGCAATAGTAGGCGTCACTGGGCAATACTGGGAAACAAATCCAAATGTTAAAAACCTGCTGCGCCTTGTATAGGCAAACTCGACCAGAGCCTGCAAACCAGCAAACCTGCCGTTTCAGAACACAGAGCAGTATAGCTTGCGTACGGCAGCGAGCAGTGCCTGGCCGCGGCCGCACGACGGCAGCAGTGAGCACCAGAGCACGCGGCACCAGAGCGTATGCGCCGCGTCCCTAGCAACGCGCGGGTCTGCACCCGTGCCGGCAGGGGAAAGTGCCCGTGCGGGGCATCCGGCCCCAAATCGGGGTGGGAAACGGGAACAGGAAAAGCGGGGATTTTGAAAGTGTTTCTCTGTCTGGGATAGGGAGATGTTTAGGGCGGAGGGTCAAGGTTTTAAATCCTTGCTATAAATAGCATTTATGGGCAGTTTAGAAACCTACTTATTAGACAATCTAGACGTAGTTTTCTATTACACTTCCCTGCAGGCTCTAGGCAGCACAGAGCATCTGCATATGCAACACAAGAACGGAAGACAGCTCTGTTCCGACTTTTTTTTCTGTCGAAACTGAAAGGAAGCTACACGTGAAGGAACGTCAAAGTCCATTACTTATATAAGTTGTTCTAAAGTGCATCTCAGATCCGTCGCACCTGATCAACTGATTTGCTAAATTCTTGTGTAAGAGACAAAAAGAACGAACCTCTCTCAGTGAATGCGTGAGGCTTTCCGCCCCGCCGTGAGGACGGCGGCTCGTAGGCACCGGGGGCTGTTCAGAACCCTGCCAGACGCCGAGCCTCGGGCTCTCCGGGAGCCCTCTGCTCCCAGGGCAGAGCCATCCCGCGGGCTGGAGACCTGAGGCCTCCAGCGAGAGCTGCAGAAGAGGGACGCGGAGGCCCATCTCCGCTCCATGGATTCGGCTCCTTCCGGCGCGGCTCGGCTCGGTCGGACTCGGCTTCTTCCGTCTCCGCTCGGCTGACTTCGGCTCCGTTCGGCTTGACTCGGGTCGGTCCGCTTCTGCTTCCGTTGCCCATGTGTAATGCTACGCGTCGCCATATAAGCATGCGCGGAGTCTATACCAGGGCGCCGCTCCGCTGCCATAGCAACAAGGTGTTCCGCGGTGCACGCTCCATCTCGCTAAGAACGGCCCTGTCCCGTTGCATCACGGGTTTTGATCTTCTAAAATCCTTTCTATAATATAGTTGGTACAGGCTTGAACGCAAATTTTAAATAGCTGTGGAGAAAATAAGATATTTCTGTTTATTTAACTCCTCACTCTAATAACGGTAAGTTTAAATAATTTTTAATACCTCCCTCCCCGCCCCTAGTTCTCAGGCATTTAAAGCATTCAGGGCATTTAGAGACGAGGCAGCAGCACCGAGGACTGAGGGGGCGGGCACAGGAGGCGGGGCAAACTGCACTGTCGACAATTAAGCACCTGCCCGTGTGCGCGGGGAGCGGTTTGGCTTGGCTCTTCTCAGTGCTTTTTTTTCCATTTTAAATTTAAAATAGAAAAGCACCACACGCACGAAGGAAAACCCACGGTTTCTAATCTATATATACACCATTTGTATTTATACTTCAAAACACCATGTGGCTATATTCAGGATTTCTTTATTTTTTTAAATATTCTAGAAGACTTTATGTAATAGGGGAGGTATAGGATGGATAATTTAAAAATCTTTATTACATATAAATTATTACCATTCTTCTAGATATAAAAGATATATCTTCAACTAGATATAAAAAGCGATATTTTTCTCTACTGGAACACCTCACACTAACATTTGAAGTTTTAATTATTTTTTAATCCACCTTTCAGGCATTTCAAGCATCCAGGGCTGCAAGGATCCTTCTTGAGGGGATGCCTCCAGTCATGTGCTTTTCAAACCGCTACCTGTAGTTGGATGTAGCTGTCCTCATGTAAGCCATGTGATTGCTGAACTGGAAGATCCCAGCACTTGCACCTGCAGACATTTTCATCCTTACACAGATAAGAGTCTTCACAGATGTGGGACTGTTTAAATGACACCACAGCACAAGGACAGAGGGTCAGGAACCACCTGGAGGACTTTTCTTTTATCCCTTCAAGTTTCTCATGGGTGAGAGAGCCACAGAATCATAGAATGGTTTGGCTTGGAATGGAATTTAAAGATCATCCAGCTCCACCCAGGACAAAGGGCAATGGCTTTGAGCTGGAAGAGAGGAGGTTGAGACTGGAGGTTAGAAAGAAATTCTTGAGACTGAGGGTGGTGAGATACCCTGCACCTAAATGCAAAAATTAGCTTGCAGGATGCTGCATTCATTTGTGATTAATTTCTCATCTGTGACAGTCATCTCAAAGGTAGCATTTATGAGACTGTTAAATAGGCATCCTTCTTGTAATGAGCATTTGTAGAGCAACAGAAGTGTGGTCATGTATCAGCATTTGCCACATTACCGACACAAATGTCCACGTTTCTCTGGTCAGTGAAGAAATCAACACTGAGTTTATGCTCTGGGTGAACACTATTTTCTTACTTCCTTCCAAGCTCGCCCTATCTCAGAGTGAGATGATGACTTCTTCCTAAGTCATGGCCTTCTTTGAGGCTTGCTGCCTCTGCAAGCCCCATATGCTACAGGCCACCCACAGCAATCTTGAAGTTTAGCTAGACTAACACACTGGGTTATTTAGGGCAGCTGTTCTGCTTGAGGAAAAGGTATCTAGAAATAGTTGATCACACAGTCAGAAGAGTGCAAATATCTTCTTCTTGCCTGCAGAGCTTTTTGGAGTAAAAAATCAGCATCAGCAGTTCCAGCCATTTTGCTGCAGTCAATCCACTGCCAACATCAACTTTACAGACCACTGGCTCCTGCAAAGGCAGCTTCCCATGGAAAACCTATGAAAGCCAGGTGGGCAACAGCTGCCATGTGTAGCCTGGCATGGAGGAAGGTCAGGGAGAAAAGCTCTAGTGTAGATAACTGGATATCAATGACAAGCAGATACTAACCAGGCCTCTGCCTCCAGTGGTGGCAGAAGCTATTTGGAAAAAGCACCAGAACACAGAGAAAGCAACTGGGAAGTCTGCTTAGTTGACTATGAATAACTTTGAACATCTCTGTTTCCAGAACTTGGCAGCTGGCTTGATGTTCAAGGTTTGAGCAGATGATCTTTGAGGTGGCTTCCCACCTAAGCTAATCTATGATTTTAACCCTCTATAAATTGTACTGTTCTCTATTTAGGATCACAAAGAGCTCTGGGTGAAAACTGATTCTCTTCAGCACCTGCTCCAAGAAAGAAAGTGCCAGCGCTGGCTTCTGTTGTCCAAACTTACAGTCCTTTGGCAATCTTTTCACAGCCTCAAGAAATTTGGGAGTATCACCTTTACTGCAGTATACAACCCACAATGTTTCACAACACGCTCTCCCTAACCCCTGCTACTTTACCTCACCATCAGCCCAAGCAAGGGTAACATCAGCGATGCCTAGAGCATACTGGTAAGCTGGTGGAAAACAAATGTCCGTAAAGTTAGGACTGCAGTTATGCTGATGGCAGATTAAGGGTAAGTTAAAGGTAAGTAAAGGTAAGCTATGCCTTTTCTAAAGCATAGCTGGGAAAGGAGAGGTGCAATGCAGGATATGGAGAACAGAGGCTTATGAAGTGAGACCCATGTTATCTAAACCCATCTGTTTCAGCTTCCTGTAAAAAAACTCATGGAAAGACATGGGGTGATACATTGTTTTGAGTGTCCTAGCTTTGAGCCATGAGCTGTCCAAGGCAAAAGGACAGAAAAGGTATCTTGCCCCTTCACAAAGAGTGAAATGAAAATGCTCTGCGCTGGATTGGAAGTTTAAATGGAAATTCTATTTACAAATACATACAAAAGGTACACAGGTAAAAGGAATACATTCACAAATGAGCCAAGATGGTAGGCAATTTGTCTTGTTCTCACCCTGAAAACAGCAAGAGCCAAATGCTGCTGGAGTTGTACTGAAGAACTTGTCCTAACAGGCAAACCACAGCTGGGCCTTGCACCTGGACCAAGGTAACCAACACTCTGAGAGCCCTGTGCCAGAGGCAGAAAGGGGAAAAGCCCCAAGAGAACTGAATCTCAGAAGTGCCGTGGAAAGGATACAGCCCAACAAGAAAGCACACGAGTGAGAGGTGCCTTAGGCCTCTCCGAACCAAGGAAAAGCTCTAGACTGTGAGCTGGGCACAAGAAGAGAGAGGCCCCTCTCCAAGCCAAGAGCTGGCTGAATTATAGTTGTGTGGTGGTCTGGCTAAAAGTTAATGCTGGGGGAAAACTTCAACCCACCAGAAGTTACAGCACCTGGGAGGATACCGGGCAAAGGAGCAAGCTGTGAGTCCCTGGCTAATTTGCTGCAGAATCTGCCTTGTGGGAAACTGCAGATCGCAGCACCAGAATTTCCAATTTAAATGTCTGTATTGGAAAAAAATCTTGTATTTCTGCTTAAATCATTTAACTGTCTTCATATGTGGAATGTATTACTCACAACTGAATAACAGAGCCTGTGAATATACTTTCTAAATAAGTTGCAGCGGTGTTTGAAGATAACACCCCCAGAAATATTAAATACAAAATGTATATTTTATTACAAGTCACAGCTTGGCTTACTTGATTTTGTAGTTGGGGGCAGGTAATTAAACTCTTAGCTGTGCCCCAAAAGGATGATTTGCATCTTTTTAAAGTAAGAGCAGCTCACTCAATCTTGTCACACACTGCAAACCTTGCTTTGGCTGCTTCTTTTACTGCTCGTGGAACTGCATATGTTATGCTCTGCTATCTGCAGCAGATGTCCCTGCTCGCTTCAGGGGGTTTGACCAGGTGACCTTGGAAGGTTTCTGCTGACCCCAGCCATTCTTTGATTCTATGATTCTACACACTTATTTTCTCCCTCAATTGATTTCTGTTCCTAATGGTGAATGGACATCTGCAACATTCTGCTGTGGAAGTTTCCCCCCTCACCACTAGATGTTACTATTGCTCTGCAGAACAGCGTCAGAGCGGCTCTACTGAATTCCTGACCAAACCTCTCTGTGTGTGGAGCTATTTTTGTGTCAAACCCTTCCCCACCAACAACCTCCCCTCTGCCACAATTTACTTTTTCGATTGTTACTGTCACATCTAGAATTTACCAAATTGTCACTTAAGAGTAGAAAGTGACAATTTCCTTCTCAAGCTCCTAGTTGTGGAGACCTCTCTTGCCCTTTTTCTAAGCACATTAAATGCATCCAGTGCATGGCAACCCTTTAAAGAGCAAAACTGCAAAAAAGAGAAACTACCACAGCTCTCCTTTTTAACTCTTTCTGAGCTTGTGACTTCAATCCTGCAACGAATTTCTAATGACCTTTACATTCTCTGTTAATACAAAGATTAAAGAAATAGATTGCCAACTTTGTCCTTAATTTTAATTTTGAGTTCTGTTTTATTTTTTTCCCCTGTTTTGCATCTTTTCTGTTGTATTTGTCCTCCCTCTTTCCCCTCATTTAAGGATGCAACCAAACCATAGGATGTTAGAGGCTGGAAGGGATGAGGAAGGCTAAGTCTGTTTGCTTCATTCCTGTCACAAACAGTCATGGCTTCCACTGCACCAGCTTCAGCTCTTTGCTTATGCCATTATCAGTCCAAGAGAAAAAGAACCCAGAAAAAAAACCACTGAAAGTCTAGAAAAAGCTCTGCTGCAAATCTTCCTGCTGAAGAAGTGAGCTTTGTAGTAGATAAACACTAGGACAGGAGAGAGGCTTCTCTGAGTGTAGTGGAGTACTAGTAGTACACAAGAAAGACGTGGACCTGTTGATGTGGGGAGGAGGCAACAGCAATGACGTGAGGGCTGGAACTCCTCTGCTGTGAGGTCAGGCTGAGGGAGTTGGGGTTGTTCAGGCTGGAGAAGCTGTGGGGAGACCTTTTGGTGGCCTTTCAGCACTTAAAGGAGGCCTGCAGAAAAGATGAAGCGGGTTTCTTCATTAGGCAGCATAGTGAGTGGATGGGGGTAATGGTTTTATATTGAAAGATGGTAGATTTAGATTAGTCATTAGTAGTTTTTTACACTAAGGGTGATGAGACATTTGAGCTGGTTCCCCAGAGAAATGTGGATGCCCTGGAGGTGTTCAAGGCCAGGTTGGATGCTCCTTTGAGCAACCTGGTCTAGTGGAAGGTCTCCTTATTTCCTTATCTCCTTATCTAGTGGAAGGTCTCCTTACTCCTTATGGTGGTTGGAACTAGTTTAAATAGAATAGAATTAACCACGTTGGAAAAGACCATTGAGATAATTGAGTCCAACCTATCATCCAACACTATCTAATCAACTAAACCATGGCACCAAGTGTCCCATCCAGTCTCTTCCTAAACACCTCCAGTGATGGTGACTCCACCACCTCCCTGGGCAGCCCATTCCAATGGCAAATCCCTCTTTCTGTGAAGCACTTCTTCCTAACCTCCAGCCTAAACCTCCTCTGGTGCAGCTTGAGACTGTGTCCTCTTCTGGTACTGATTGCCCGGGAGAAGAGACCAACCCCCACCTGGCTACACCCTCCCTTCAGGTAGTTGTAGACAGCAATAAGGTCTTTGAAAGGTCCCCTCCAAATCAAATCATTCTATGATTCTATCCCGTCTTTCATCTCTCTGGGGGTTTTGTTCTCCACTGTCATTTAAGGAGCTCCAGCTGTTGACAGAAGAGAGTAGGCAGTAGCTCCTGGAGTGAGTGTGTTGCTTTCAGCACTGTTGACCTAATTCACTGTAAAACTCCCAGAGTTTTATCTCAGCAGCTTCACCTCTACCCTGTTTTTTCCCATCTGATTAGGAGACCTATGGTAAAATATACTAGTGCAGGAAAGTCATGAGTTGGGCTTTCAACCTACCATCACGCTGGGGAGATAAGGGAGGATTCCTTCTGAATAGTCTCAGACTGGTTTCAGGCTGTCTGCAGCTTCAGGAAGGTGATGTTGCATTGGTTATCTGTAAATCACAAACCAATGGCTATCTCTGCAGTTAAAGAATGAGGAAGCAGTGACAGCTGCTCAGGCTGTTCAGGGGCTCAGTGTGCAGTGAGCTATTTGCCTTGGCAGGGTTAAATTGTTTAAAATCCAGTGTTCCAGATTTCTGAGTGGCCTCAGCCTTGCCTTGCCTCTCTAGTCGTACATTTTAATCACCACACCAGTATTTCCTTCACTGTCAGTGTGTGCAGTGACTAGGCTTGTAGGCTCAGCTGAGTTTGACACAAGTGGCAATTAATAGACAACTTATGCTGTGGAAGAGCTGCTTGTGTGCAGTGTGGAATGTTCTTTTCAAAGGCCAGATAAGGCATATACACCAAACCCTTCATCCAGTTCCTCAGAGGATGATGGTTGTTACAAATATCCTAGCTCAAGCTAGATCAGAACCAGCTTGGGTCAGTGCTGTAACTTCCCAGCTCAGTCTCTGCTCACTGAGGTACTTTCTGAAGCTCAGGGCAGGTTTGCTCAGCCAGGGGCTGCTTCAAGTAGGCAGAATGCCTGCCAAGGGCTGGGCTGCCTTAGACTTGCTTCTCTGCAGACAAAGGGCACTGCCACAGCTTGTGCCCCACCTTGTGGGGCAGGAAGGCAGAGGTGGCACTTGCAGGGAGGAGCAGACAGGACAGGTGACACTCAACTGCCCAACAAGGGATTGCATCCCATGGATGGTATTCTCAGGAACAAGCAAGGGATCACCAGGGTCAAGCATCTTCTTCACTGGCTGATGTCCCAGGAGGATTCTGTCCCTTCTACCTTCCATCCTGAACCATGTGTTCCAGAGCCCAGTTCCAGAATCCAGCTCCTGAATCTGGTTCCTGTCTACTGCTGAGTCCAGTCTGAGACTTGCCCAGTGCTTGTCCCCAGTGTCAGTGGCGCCATTGGTGCTGCTGCTGCCTTCAGGGGTTGGTTTGGCTCTTGATTTGTGTCTCTTTGTCTCTATTATGTACCATTCTTTCCATTCCAGCTGGTTTAGTTTCTTTCCCATCCCATTAGTCCCTCTCTCTTGTTACAATACAATACAATACAATACAATACAATACAATACAATACAATACAATACACCAGGTTGGAAGAGACCTTCAAGATCATCGCGTCCAACCCATCAGCCAATCCAACCCACCCAACAACTAGACCATACAGCCAAGCACCCCATCAAGTCTTCTCCTGAACACCTCCAATGAAGGTGACTCCACCACCTCCACAGGTAGCCGATTCCAATGGGCAATCACTCTCTCCGTGTAGAACTTCTTCCTAACATCCAGCCTAAACCTGCCCTGGCGCAGCCTGAGACTGTGTCCTCTTGTTCTGGTGGTGGCTGCCTGGGAGAAGAGGCCAACCTCTGCCTGGCTACAACCTCCCTTCAGGTAGTTGTAGAGAGCAATAAGGTCACCCCTCAGTCTCCTCCTCTCCAGGCTAAGCAACCCCAGCTCCCTCAGCCTTTCCTCATAGGGCTTGTGTTCCAAACCCCTCACCAGCTTTGTTGGCCTCCTCTGGACACGCTCCAGCAAGACAACATCCTTCCTAAACTGAGGGGCCCAGAACTGGACACAGGACTCAAGGTGTGGCCTAACCAGTGCAGTGTACAGGGGCAGAATGACCTCCCTGCTCCTGCTGGCCACACTGTTCCTGATGCAGGCCAGGATGCCATTGGCCTTCTTGGCTGCCTGGGCACACTGCAGGCTCATGTTCAGCCTACAATCAACCAGTACCCCCAGGTCCCTCTCTGCCTGGCCACTCTCCAGCCACTCTGACCCCAGCCTGTAGGACTGCATGGGGTTGTTGTGGCCAATGTGCAGAACCCGGCACTTGGATGTGTTAAATCTTCCTTTTCTCTCCCCTTTGGGAAGGCAGAGGACTTCATGAAAAGCCTCTGGCACTTGTCTGGTGGCCAGCACAGCCCTGCCCCATGACAAAACTGTTACGTGACAACAGACACAAAACACCTCTCAGTAGCCATGACTACGTAAGTGTGGTGCAAAGCCCATGGTCACACATACAGAGGAAAAGTGCACATTTCTTAAAGCAAATTCTGGTGCCTTTTGTTTCTAGTTCTATTTCCTTCTGCATGCAGTATGTTCACAGTGTTTATATGCAATCTAATGCCAAAATGTTGATTAATTTCAACTGTCTGTGGTTAACAGCTCAATAAATTGACTTGTACAAGACAATTGCATCTCTTGAAGAAACTATTTAATATCTATTAGTTTGAGAAGGTAAGTTGCTGGCAGGTGGGATTTGGTGGAGATGGACAAGCAGAGCATTGTGGGAGCTTTGTCCTCCCTCAGCCCAAGCTGTGCTGGCTCTGCCTGAGACTTTCTGTGAGTGCACAGAGCAAGGTCACAGCAGGATGACGATGTTGAACTGTCTTAAAATTTGATTCTCTGTGGGCTGATTGGGATACCTGTGGGATCTTTTTCTCCTGAGAGTCATCCATGGTGGAGACTTTAGTATAACTCTCTCTTTTATCAGAAAGATTTTCAATTCATGTATCCAAGAAGAATGCCTTCACCATCTGGCTGGTTTTCTCTCCTGCTGATGGTCATCACTCCAGAGGCATCAAAGACATTTAATTTCCACACCCCCCTCCCCCCCCCCAAAAAAAAAGGACATGAAAAAATGCAAAGGACAAATAATTCTGCTGGGTTTCCAGACCAAAACAATTAAATATTTGGGGTGAGAGGAGTGCTGAGCAAGACCCTACCAGTCAGAGCTCTTCCTGGTTGCACCCTGTAGTAACAAATTGCACAGTGGCTCTGGCTTGGATTCAGGTGTGTGTTACAACACCTTCCCTTCCTCTCTGCCACAACTCAGCAGGCACAAACTGATAATGTGGACCAGTTTCTCTGCTTACATGTTGTGTTTAGGCAATGCTTTGTGGTGTGCCTTGTCCAGCTTAAAATGTGAAGTGTGAAACCCTTCAGTTACTTTCTTTGTAAGATACTCATTCTTATTCTTGTTACTTGCTGAGAATCCATTTCTCTTCTGAATGCTCCAGGGAAAACCCTGTATGAAACTGCTGGATCTTTCCCCATCACCTGTTATTTACCTCCTTCAGAAGATCACGAAATAGAAGCAAGCAAATAAAATGGAGCAATTCAGAGATGCTCTTTTATATCAGAAACAATTCCCTTCCTCCTCCTAACTGCCTGACCAGCCTTTGTCTGATTTCTCAGTGCTCATGGTCCTCTATATGCACTGAGGCAGTGATGACCCATACAATACCAACTGCCCCCAAAAGGGCTGAGTGGGTGATTTTGGAGACAGTGCCTTGGGAATGCAGACCTGTGAGCCTTTTCCAGATAGTGCTGCTGCTTTTCTGAGACTTTATTAGATGTGGCTGTTGCAAATCATCCCATAGGTCATTTTATACAGGGTGAAAATATCAAAGTCCTTCCTTTTCACATTGTATTTTGAAGTTGTCTGCCGTCGTGTTGCTGGTTTGCAGGTATAATACATTTTCCTCTGGTTTCTGTCACAAACTGGAATTGGATGAGAATTTCATTGCTACAGATGGTGCTTTGACAGAAAACTTTGGTTTAGTACAAATGGAACAGAAATTTCAAATCATGCCCACAGGCTCAAAAGAAGAGAATCCAAACCAGCAGTGCAGCAGGTGTGGGCCATTTCTAACTTCTGTTCCCTCATGTGGGCAGTATCAAGCATGCAAGCAGTTCTGAGACTGAGCTTTAGCTCTGATGTATCAGTGTCAGCAATACCTTTAATTTTCTTTACATTATATGCAGACATATTACCTTTAAATGAGGGTTCAACCTGAATGTCAGTGAAGGCTTTATTAATTTTTTGGGTTTGTACTAGGTCATACATGTGGGATACAACAACCTCATGAATGCTCCAGGCGTAGAGGAGTGGCTGGAAAGCTGCTCAGTGGAAAAGGACCCGGTGCGGGTGTTGGTTGACAGTAGCTGAAGATGAGCCAGTGTGTCCAGGTGGCCAGGAAGGCCAACAACCTCCTGGCCAGAATCAGCAGTAGTGTGGCCAGCAGGACCAGGGCAGGGATTATTCCCCTGTTCTGGGCACTGATGAGGCCACACCTCAAATACTGGGTTCAGTTTTGGGTCCCCCATTCTAAGAAGGGCATTGAGGTGCTGGAGCAATGTCCAGTGTGTCACCAGAAGCTGGTGAAGTATCTGGAGAACAGGTCTTGTAAAGAGCAGATGAGAGAACTGGGGTGGTTTAGCCCAGAGAAAAGGCATCTGAGGGAAGACCTCATTGCTCGCTACAATTCCCTGAAAGGAGTTTGGAGTGAGGTGGGTGTTAGTCTCTTCTCCCAAGTAACAAGACATGAGGAAGTGGCCTCAGGTTGCACCAGGGCAGATTTATGATGTGGTGCTGAGGAACATGTGTAGTGGTGACCTGGCAGTGCTGGGTTAACAGTTGGACTTGATGATCTCTTCCAATCAAGTGATTCTGTGATTCTTTGTCCATCCTTATAACAGCTCACTTCCCATCCAAAATGAACACACTGGGCTTTATTAGCACCTCTCCTTAGGGTCATGCTAATTTCAAAGCCTTGACTGCAAACTTCAGCAACTCCTGGCTCTGCTATTTGATGAAAAATCTTGATGAGCTAGCTTACTGTTCTCTCCTCATGAATTAAAGGAAAAAAATCTAAAAATAATTAAGTTTCCTTGAATTTGCACAGGAAGCACATCTGCATATTGCCAGGTAGGGGGAGCTACCCAAAGCTTCCAGGAAATCATCATATTATTGACCTATGACTCAAATCATTCAAGGAATTACATCACTCTTTTGAAAGTTTTCTAGGGAAGGAAGCTTTGGTTGGTCTTACATTTTTTCCCATCATTGTAGCATGGTGAAATGTGCTTCACAAAGCAAGGACAACATCAATCTTGATGCCTCACTGGAGTCTGAGATGGTGAAGGTAGTATACTTGCAAACCTGAGGTTAGCAATGTCCCATTTTTGGTATGGAAGAACAAAATTTCTTAAAGCCAGGTTCACCCCATGGTAGATATTTGTTCACAGCTGACCTTGGTGATGATAAAGGGAAGTTTTTGAACCTTGTGGGTTTTTTTTCTGAAGTCCCCCTAAACCGGTCACACCCTGTGCTGACAATTCCTCCTAATTCTTCCACTCATGAGTGCAAGACTAAATATATGCGTATGGAGCAGGTCTGGAGTCAAAAGGTTTTATAAACTACTTTGTGTGCATCACCTCATACACAATTAATTTGAAAGAGATAGAGAACTAGAGCCTTTTATTCATCCTAGAGATGATTCATATATCCTTGACCCCCGCCAAAAAAATGAATTTAGGTTTACTGTCTCCACCATGTCTCATAAGGCACTTTCAACTTAGAAAAATTCTCTGATGCCAAAATTAGAGCCAGAAGAAAATTTAGTTTCTGTGTAGATTTGTTTTTGCATAATTATAATGATGAATTGACTATGACAACTGCCATTTCATGGCAAAAGACCCCAAAAGCCAACTCAGAGATGAGGGCTGGTTAAATTGCTGTTGTGTCCAAATACTGGTTAGTTTGCCAACATTCTTCTATTTGTTACCAACGCATGGACGCAGTCCTGTAGGTCTGACTGGAGGTCATTTCTTCCAGAGCTTTCCAGTGCTCATTTGCTACCATGGACAGAATTTTTGCTTTGGGTGGATCAATGGTTGGACTTGATCATCTTGTAGGTCTTTTCCAACCCAAACAGTTCTATGATTCTGTGATTCTTTGGGCAGTTATTGATACTTGGAACTGAGAATTTCGTTGCAGCTATGAGAAAGAACTGTGAAAACCAAACTGTGGAGGATAGAGGGAGATTTTCTGAGGAGTCAAGAAACACACCTTGTGGGAATTGGTGTAACCAAAGGTAAATCAGAGTGAATATAAACATTAAAATGAAAGCACAGTATCACCTGAGGCTTCCCAAGAAAGTGAAAGAAACACAAAAATGTCCTGAAACCAGTAAAGGAGTCTGTAAGGTCAGTGGTGTGTCTGTTCTAGACACAAAATTCACTCTATGGTTCTTATTCAGCTAGTCTCCACTATTTGTTATTCAGAGGAGACTATGCAAATGGTTGGTATTAGCATTTTAACACATAGCCCTGTTGAACTGCTTGGAAATATGCTGAAGCCCATGAATGCAAAGAAGAGGTTTTCTCCTCATTCACTCCTACCCCATTGTGGCTGGCATTTGCAAATTGTTTTGCACCAAGGTGGACAGGAGAGAGTGTCTAGCATGGAAAGTTGAAACGATGGAGGTGTTCTGCCGAAGGTGTGCTAACAAAGGTTTTTAATTTACCAGGAGGAGGATTATCCTTAAATACTTGATATGCAGGTGAAAGATTAATCAAAAGTCTCAGTGGATTTCCTCACATCACAGACATAAAAAAATCCTACAAGGGATGAGTGGTCAGGCACTGCAATAGGTCACCCAGAGAGGTGACTTGGGGACATGGTTTAGTGGCTACAGTGGTGTCAGGTTGACTGCTGGACTTGATGCTCTTGGAGGTTTTTTCCAACCAGAAGAATTCTATGATTATAAATTAGGATGAAATTGATTTCTACAGTCTGAAAAGAATTTTGTATCAATCCATTTCTCTGTGTTTATCTCAAAACCTAAATTGTTGAGCTGTCTTTTAATTGCATAACCAGTGAGGATTTTTCTTAGCAGCCAAGGCTTTAGACTCAGCGTGTTGCTGACACACACACACAAAAAAAAAAACAAACAAAAAACCAACCCCAAAACACACAACACTTATAAAACACAAAGCAGGAGTATCTGAAAAATCCCTACATGTCTCAGATGAAGAAAGTTATGATTTCTGAGACAGCGGGTGGGATTGGCAAGCAGACACTGAGAAGGTGCTGTTCAAAGTGGTTGCCAGTCATGGTTTCAGATAGGACTGAAGAAAGGACGGAACTGCTGACCTACATCTCTTTAAGAATGTGGATGAGTAGTCTAGATGAATGGGGATAAAACTCCTTTAATCTGCCAGGATGTTATTTGATTTCTGGATGTTTTAAGAAGAATTCCTTCTCTTTTCTCCAACTGTTAAAACTAAGTTGCCTTGGTAACGCTGCAGAGGAAAACTGCTTCCATGCATTCATGGTGCTCAGTGTGCCTTGGTGATCTGACAGAAAAATGTGTTCCAAGGAGCCTTTTGTTGTGAGTGTAGATCTATTGTGTTGGATGCTAAAGTCTGTAGAGCTGCAAGATGAAAGAAAAGGATGGAGAAATCAACCTTCTTCACTTCAGTGTGGCTTTTACCTCACCCTAAGTATGAGGGTCCTAATATCCCCATTTTCCTTTGCGTTATGAGTTCTTCTCTGTTGTTTAATCTCCTTCCAATTTCTTAGCAGTTGATGGACCTTCTTTTTTTTTTTTTTTTTCATGACACAGAGGAAAATCAATATAAAAACTTGACAGCTCAAATTCGGTTTTATTTTTGTAAAAGCCTTGAAAAATCCCCCATGAGGCTATAGGTGGAGGCTGAACCTCCACCGTGCTCTTGACATGCTTTATTTTTAGAAACTCCTGTTCTGGCTTTTGTCTGTCCTACCTCAGACCTGATCTAATGGTTGACGACAAAGAACTGCTCTGGCTGTCTCTCAAGGGCATAATCTCTTATGCTGAGAAAAATCTTTAGACTTAATTAAGACAGATTTATCTTTCCTGTGGACTTCCAGAGTGGCACAAGAAGGCCCTATTAGTGCTCAGGACCTCTTGCTGTTCTAATCCAATGATATTAAGCAGAGGCTTGTTTCAATGAAGGTAACAACCCTATTCAAGTAGGACTTGTTTTGCGCAGAGCTGCAGATTATTTCTTTATCTTCTCTAGAGACATAACTCAAACTGGCTATACAAATACTTATTTTTACACCTCAGAAGTGGTGCCAAACTCAAGACCCCAGATGGGCTGTCACTGGGAAGTATAAATATCCCCTGAGTTTCCCTCTTATAAGACTCTTTTATTTTTATAACTGTTTAACACGGAATGTGAAGATATGCATCTGATCAAAGAAAGCCCCCTGATGTTTTATGCAACGTTGTCTGCCTTTGACTGGAACAAAAAAATAGATCTGAGAGTACTTTAATCTGCTGAAAGCAGAACTGTGCTTACAGTGTGCATCAGATCTCTATTGTTTGAAGTGACTTAGGTTTTTCTCATCTGAGTTGACATTGGTTTACCTCATTGTTCATGTATTTAAGATAAAAGAAAATCATTACTATTTTAAAGTTAACACAAAGAAAGCAGTCACCAAAGGCTTCCAATTCCTTGTCTGCAGGTTTTCTGGATTTTTTTTTTTGAGTGCTTCTGTGTATACCTGTTATGTACAGTTATATATTTATGTTACATTGCTAGTATACTACATCAAGATACCAAAGAGCTGGAGAACAATCCTGTGTAAACATCCAAAACCCTTTCAGGTCTTCACTTTGGTTTGCAAATCTAGGTTTTTGCATAAAGATGCTCTGTGAGATGACAAGTATTGTTTTGCTCCTGACTGGAAAACACCCACCAATTGGCCAAGAAGCTTTTGGTAAAGTGGAGAGAAGTATAGGAGTTAGAAGCTTACTTTTGACTTGAGATTGGTCAGCAATTCTTGGCCAAGTAACCAGTGTTTATTTTACTGCTTCTAAAAAAGAGGAATTTGAAGGCCTTTGCCTTCCAGCTTGCCATTTGGAGCATCCAAATAGGTTTTCTGGGAGGATAGTAATAGGCTGACTGTTGAGGGCTGCAAGAGGCTGTGAGGCAAGGCTGAGACCAGTCTGGCTATGTTTGGTGGGACTTGGCATTGTATTGTGGACCATAGTGGAGTTGTGTGTTGCATGTAAAAGCTGCTGTAACTCTTCCTTTGCATCCTATATGTATCTTACAGTTTTAAGTCACGATAATAATGTTAGTAGGGTAAGGATTGTTAAGGTTCTCTCCTCCCTCCTTCCTCATTTTCTCCATCAGCACTTCATTGGAAACAGCCATTTCATCCTGAAGAAATATGTATTAACCAAATCCATCATTGAAGCTTGTACCCTCCAGTGAAATGTTCTGATCTTGAAAGATCTTGTGGTGGAGTAGGAAGGTTCCCCCCACACACAAAGAGAATTCCACAGCTAACTCAGCCGGAGAAGCAGATGAAAGCTGTATTTTACAAGCAGATATGGAATGCAGTGAATATGTACAAAAATATACAATATTTACAATATATACAGAAATATACAGCAAAGTATGTAATACAGGAAACCTTTCCCCAACCCCCCCCCCCCCCCTGCGGCCAGGGGGGTTCGGCCTGCCCCTCCCTTCTCCCTCCCTACCTCCCCTTTTTCCCAAAAGGGTTAGAGAGAGAGAGAGAAAGGAAGGTAATTAAAAGGGGAAAAATTTGTTAAAGCTCAAAGCAAATGCAAAAAGTTAGTTTTCTTATCTGGTTAGAGAGGAATCGTAGAGAGAAACGAGCCAGCTCACAGCACAGGGGGAAGAAGAAAACGACTGCCTACTGACTCCCCCCGACTGAAAGACTAAACAAAAAAATTGCAACTGGGTCTCACCAATGAAATTGAATTAGCATATCATTGTTTTCATTCTAATATCAAAACATTCGCCCAGAGTGTTCAGAAAGTGTCTCTTTCTTAAAGGCACAGCCTAAACCGGTCACAGATCTGCAGTGAAGGGAGGTATTTGTTGGATGATAAGTTGGACATGATGATCTTGAAGGTCTCTTCCAACCTGGTCTGGTCTATTCTATTCTATTCTATTCTATTCTATTCTATTCTATTCTATTCTATTCTATTCCATTCCATTCCATTCCATTCCATTCCATTCCATTCCATTCCATTCCATTTGCAAAAACCTCCTGATTTGCTTTGCTTTGTATTTGTTTCTTGATCTATATCTTAGTAGCCTTTCATCACAACCCATTGCCCTATGGAGCAGTCTGCAGGGTCCTTGTCTACCTGACACAGGGACAGTGTATCCTGTTCCATGACAGAGGTTTCCTTTGTGGGCAGTGACTTGTTGAGATCTTGTCCTTGAGCCTTCCCAACCTGGTTGCTGCTGATGTCAAAGGGAAAGCCCTATTTTTCGTGCCATTGTGCCAGCTACAGACCACTACCTCAGACAGTCCTAGTTGTTGAACATCATTCCTCTCCCACAACTGCCTGTGTAAGGACTTTCTGACCTGCCTTAATCAAAATCTGCTGTAACTTAACTGTTTAAGCAGTTCTCACAGTTTGCTTGGTGTTCTGGCTTTTTGTTGTTATTGTATGGTGTGTTTTTTTTTTTTTTTAAGTTATATGGGTTGAGGAGAGGGAGATCAGAGAAGTATTGGGGGATGAACGTTCCTTCAGCTGCACTATTACAATAAAAAGAGAACATATGAAGAGCAGTTAATTATCCTTCCCTGCACCTTGTCTAGGGAAGCAACCTCTGCCTGATCTGGTGAGCTTTCCCATTTCTGTTTTGATCTACTCTAGCTTTTATTACATAGGGGTTTTTAACGTGGGAATTCTTCCCAATCACAAAGTTATTATAATCACAGACTGAAACATTTAATGGAACAATAATCACATTTTTATTTTTATTTTTTTACTGCAAGCATATGTTTCTCTCCTGAGCTTTGAAAGATGTTGCTGCTTCCTCTTCAATCACAGAAAGGAATGAGCCATGACATTTCTTTTTAATGAAAATGCTGATCTACTGTTTATCTTCATAGAGCCAAGTGAAAAGTTTCAAAGGCTGACTTGGTTGAATACATTTATGGTTCAGCCTGTGAAATGTAGTGCTTGTGAGAAGTTTGATTATTGTTTTTTTTCATGTTGTTTTGTAAAAGTAGAGGACTGCTCAGCCTCCTTAGTATTTCATCTCTTCTTGGGTCTTCACTGTGTGATAGATGGTTTTATATGGTAAGAAAACCTGAGTATTGAGCAGTGAAGCATGTCTGTTAGGGATGTTTAAAATGATCCTTCCTTGGCAAATATGAAGCAGTTCTCAGGTTTATAGAAGGGGATGGATCATCCAAGATGACAATTCCTGTGAGGTTTAGGATTTGGGGGATTTTTCACCTTTTTTTTTTTTTTTTAAAGGTCTTCCTGTATGATGACTGTTCTTTTATTTATTTACCTATTTATTTATTTATTATTACAGAGAACAATATAGTGAGAAAAAAACAAACTATTTTGTTTACCAGCTTAATCCACCAGGAAGATTTGCAGAATCCCAGGATGATAGAGGTTGGAAGGGACCTCTGGGCATCATACAGTCCAACTCCCTGCTAAAGCAGGGTCACCCACAGCAAGTTGCCCAGAACCTTTAAGAGTTTGAAATCTCTTTGGAGGAGACTCCACAACCTGTCTGGGCAGGGCATTTCAGTGTTCTGTCACCCTTACAGGAAAAAGCCTTTCTTTATGTTTAGGTTGAAGTTCCTGGTTTCCACTTTGTGCCTGTTTCACTGCTGAAAAGAGCCCAGTTCCCTTCTCTCTCTTTTTCAGAAAGATTGTGTCTGAGGGCTCCCGCTCCCACCCTTCTCCCATGATGATGCTTCATGGAAGGATGGTGGGGATCAGAAAGATGAAGAAATCCATTCTCTCAGGCCCTCTCAGCTGAAGCAGCCTTGAATCCTTTACAACCTGGTACACCCCAAGGCATACTCTTTTCTTCCTGTCTCCCTTCACCATGCCCACTGTACACAAGGAAGCAATGCCATCATCTCAGCTCCTCTAGCTGACACCAAGTGTCTCAGGTAAGCCAGTTTCCTTAAGATGTTCAAAGCTGGTTTAAAAAAGAATACCTAATACCTAAGTGTTTGGCATCAGCTAGTACTCTCCTGCTTGCAGTAATGTAATTGAATACATTAGTGCAATGGCGTTTGCTCGGGGACTGGCGTGAAGAGTGCTGTTGAATAGCTAATGTTGGCTGGCCTGGCTCTTCACAGAGAGTGGGTTTTCAATAAACAAAACATTTACCAGGGTAATGATACTGCAGACACATACTGTGCCAAATGACTGCTACAAATAATTTGTGCCTGGCACGGAAAATTGCCAGTTGTAAGTTGTACAACAATGCTGCTTTTAGCGCTACCTGAAGTACCTGAGGTTGTCTGGTTCCTGTTCCAAGAAGTGCTCTCCTAGTCAGTTGTCAAATGTGAACTGGGAAGGTGAAGAAAGAACAGCCTGGTTTGTATTTGTCTGGTGTAAATTTCAAAGCTTTTCACATCTAAAAAAATTAACAAGGATGAAAAGAGTAAAGTCAAGCAGAGAATGTAAGGTTAGGGGAAGACCTTACAGAGGCTTTTCAGTACCTGAGGAGCCCTACAAGAAGGATGGGGAGGAGCTTTTTACAAAGGCTTGTAGTGGTAGGATAAGGGGAAATGACTTCAGACTAGAGCAGGGTAGATTTAGACTGGGTCTTAGGAAAAGAAGTTCTTTACTGTGAGGGTGGTGGAACACTGGAACAGGTTGCCCAGGGAGAGTGGAGGCTCCATCTCTGCAGACATGCAAGATCAGGCTTGATGGAGCTCCTAGCAACCTGATCAGGTTGGGGATGACCCTGCTTACTGCAGGGGAGTTGAAGTAGATAATCTCTAGAGGTCCTTTCCAACCCAGTGCATCCTATGATTCTATGAACTGGAGATTTAGAAGCCTTACAGAAGTTTTAAAACATAACCAGAAAAATCCATCCTGCAGCCTCACAGCCCTTTCCTCTCATGTCAGCATATTTCCATTTAGCAACCTTTTTAAAATTTTTTTTTTCAGTGGAGTTTCAATTCTTTATGAATAGATTTAAACCAGTTATAATGAGGTGGTGGAGTGGCCATCCCTGGGGGCATTCAAAAAACCCACTTGGACATGGCACTTCAGGACATGGTTTAATGGCTATGGTGGTATTAGATTGACAGCTGGGCTTGATCTTAGAGGTCTTTTCCAACAATTCTACAGTTCTATGACTTGTGGCACTACCTTTAAAGGAACATTTATCCAACTCTTTTTATTTGTCCAAAGTATCTCCTCGGACTCAAAGGTGTCCAAAATATCTCCTCAAACTTAAATTCCTTCATGCAAACAGTTTTGCCAGGAGACTCTATTTCCTTTTTGTTCTTACCACTTCTTTTCCTACATTAAATTTTGCTGTAACAGGTTTTATTATTTGTGTGTGTTGTCAGAGTAGCTTTTCCATTGGATATGGTTGGAAGAAACTAGAATGAGATTCAGCCAGCTGGGTCCCTTGACAGCCATTTAATGAACATGGTACTTTCAGTCAGTGATCCAAAGTTACAATAGGCTGGCTCTTGAGATGATGACAAGCAGAAAGCCATGAGTTCCTTGAAGATTTTTTCATTGCTGGAAATATATGAGCAGTATAAGCATATCAGCAATGTGGCTCTGTAACCACTTTTCCCCCTCATTTGCTGAACAATGGGAACAGAAATCTCCCCCACATTCCTGTAATTTCAGCTATGGGGTTTTTTTTCATCCTATAAATCTTCAGTTCTGGTATGGTGCAGTTCCTACTTAATATAACTGTTGTCAGCTAGGAACTATTGTACTTTCCTTCTTCTTTTTGTCTGCTTTCTGTTTCACTGCTGGCATCTCTTCCACCAGCACAGTATTTCACGTGGCTTTTTGAATGGCAGAAGACCAACGCCAGGGACAGGCTTGGGAAGACTGGATGCTTCCTAGTTGCCGTCAGATTTAATGACTACACTCAAAAGGGAGAAGTGACCACAATAATCAGTGTACACACAGATAAACCAAATTGTAAGGTATTCTTAAGGATGAGGTCTGGGCTGGCCTCCAGAGGAGGCCCAGAAGCCCTCTGTGAACCCCTCTGCCTTCCCAAAAGGAAGAAGGAAGAGAGATTGATGGAGTGGGAAAGAAACTAAACTAGCTGGAAAGGGAAGAACAACAATGCTATGGAATAGAGACAACGAGACACAAACCAAGAACCAACCCAATCCCCAATGGCAATGACAGCACCATTGGCACCATGGATGCTGGGGCCAGGCACTGGGTAAGTCCCAGGCTGGACTCAGCAGTAGATGGGAACTGGATTCTGGAACACATGGATCAGGATTAAAGGCAGAAAAGACAGAGTCCTTCTGGGACACCAGCTACTGAAGAAGAGGCTTGACCCTGGTGATGCCTCAGGTCTCTCCTGAAGATGTCATCCGTGGGCTGCAGTCCTTTGTTGGGCAGCTGAGGGTCACATGCTCTGCCTGATCCTCCCTGAAGGTGCCACGTCTGCCTTCCTGCCCCCCAGGGTGGTGCACAAGCTGTGGCAGTGCCCTTGGTCTGCAGAGGAACAAGTCTAAGGCAAAGCCTTTCTGCAGCCCAGCCCGTGGCAGGAACTCTCCTCATCAACTTCTCCCTGCTAGAAGCAGCCCCTGGCTGTGCAAGCCTGTCCTGAACTTCAGAAAGTGCCTCACTGGACAGAGACTGAGCTGGCAAGTGGCAGCACTGAACAGAATTGTTTCTGGGCTTGCTCACACCAAAACAGTGGCTAGTTGCAAGATTTAACTAATAATTTATTTAATTATTAGTAGTTTTGTTTATTGTCTCTAAATAACTGCAGAGGAGGAACTTGAAGGAAGTACAAGTGCCCTTTGATTGCACAGGTTCAGTGAGTCTTATGCCAAGTGGCTCTTCATGGTGAATAGAATCCTACTGCCAAACATGGTAAAATTGCTGGACCACCAACAAAGGACAACTTCCCTTGCAGTGAGTAGCACACAAAAGCCAATTTCCTTACAATGATTTGGCAGGGGAGGTCTAGTTAAAAAGAAGTCTGGTTTTGTGGGCTAAGGTGTGGGCTAACTCAAAGCAGTACTGCTGCTGGAGTCCAGTCCCTCTCTGGTCATCCTTGCCAGCAAATATCTCCTTCTAATGTGTCCACTTCCAATGTACACCTTGCGCAGATTTCTCCTGCCTGTTCTTGCTTCTCTGTTACATGAAGTTTTGCACTGCTATTTGCTGCTGTCAGGCAGTAAACTATCTTTCGGTTCTAGATTAACAAAGCTGCAATACTTGATGCCACAGGCAAATCATGATGTATCTACTCTCATAGATCAGGGTGGCAATGAATGATGACTGCTTTGCAAAGCAGAATGTCACATTGCTTACAGAATGCAGCTGCTGGAATATAAAGTATAATGCCAAAAAGACATCACACTTGATGTTGTTTTGCCCTGGGAGAATAGGGTTGTTTTTTTAACAGCTGAGGTAGAGGGGATTGTGATGGAATAAGAGCCCTACAGATGACGTGAACTCAATAGCAAGGTAAGCCAAATCGTGTCCTTACTCAATGAGAAATCAGCATGTTTGCAGCTTTGTGTTTCCATCTTGCTCTGAAATGGTCCATTCTTTCATAAAATTCATGGTGAACCCTGTTGCGTCCTGAGGTAGATGTTCTTTGATCTGCACAGAGAGGACAAACATTAGCTCTTAGAGGACAAACATTAGCTTTTAAAGACAAATTAAGTAGTCACCCTCAGTCATCCTAGTGTGCCTCATAAGTCCAAGTTCCTCTTGTTTCACTGAAGTGGTTGTCTAAAATACAGAGGCCTCAGAGAAAGCAGAATGTTACATCTCACTTGGGTGAAACCAAGACTGGATCAAGAGACCCCTCTGCCTCTGTGACAGGACAAGGAACAGTAGGTACAAACTAGAACTCAGGAGGTTCCACCTCAACATGAGGAGAAACTTCTTTGCTGTGAGGGTGCTGGAGGCCTGGAGCAGGCTGCCCAGAGAGGTTGTGGAGTCTCTTTCAAGACCCATCTGGATGCATTCCAGTGTGAACTGCCCTAGGTGATTCTGATTTGACAGAGGGGTTGGACTCAATGGTCTCTGGAGGTCCCTTCCAACCCCTACCCTTCTGAAATTCTATGACAAAAGGGTAATGTTAATACCTAAAAGAGTGCAGACTTCTGTCTAAATAGGAAACAGCATTTTAATCCCCCTTTTAACTGATTTCTTTAACAAATAGAGTATAAAACATAAGGAAGGAAAAAGAGTTTTTACAAATAACTTTTAGTCTGAATTTAGAGCTTTTTACATAACGCAATATAAAGCATAAAGAACAAGTGAATGGCAAAGCAGTAGCAAATCCCTAGAGCTGGTCCATGTGGTGTGTGCTATGGTAGCGATGTACTGCCAGCAAGCATTCATAGCTGATTAATAATTAGTGGACCTGATTGTTATTTAATCAAAAAACCACCTTGACACAGTTCTAGGAGAGCAAAGTAATTACAAAATTTTAACTTTAGGCCTACAACAATGTAGTGGCACCTCAGTGTAAATACAATTTGAGGCCAAAGTTCTTGTAGTTGGGTCATCAGCCGCAGCCTGAGCTTCAATACCCATTTTGGCTCTTCTTTGTGTTCAAAAGATGATCTCCAGGGAAATAATACCAGAGGTAGTTTTTCACACATTCATAGAATGGTTTGGGTTGGAAGGGACCTTGAAGGTTATCCAGTTCCAAACCCCCTGCTATGGGCAGGGACACCTCCCACTAGAACAGATTGCTCAAGGCCTCATCCTGTCTGGCCTTGAACACCCCCAGGGAGGGGGCAACCATGACTTCTCTGAGCAGCCTGTTCCAGTGTCTCACTACCCTCACTGTCAAGAATTTCTTCCTAATCTCCAGTGTAAATCTCCCCTCTTCAAGCTCAAAGCCATTGCCCCTTGTCCTATCACAATAAGCTCTTGTGAAAAGTCCCTCCCCAGCTGTCTTGTAATCCCTTCATGTACTGCAAGGTTGCTCTAAGGTCTCCCTGGAGCCTTCTTTTCTCCAGGCTGAACAGCCCCAACTCTCCCAGCCTGTCCCCATAGAGAGGTTCTCCAGCCCACTGATCGTATTTGTTGTCTGCTCTGGACTTGCTCCAACAGTTTTTGTGGGTATGGTTGTTCCCTCATCAGCTGCATTTGGAGAGGGAGCAGGAAACCGATCAGATAACCCTTTGCTTCCAAAGCAACTCTCACTGAATATTTGTGGGAGCAACATGAATGTGAATTGCATCTTCCACCCTGCCCACTGCCCCTGACTTGCAACAACCCTATCTGTAAGTGGTTTTGTAAGAAAGGGAGATAAGCAGAGGTCAGGATGCAACTCAGTCAAAAGATGGTGCTAATGTATCGGCGTGGTTGGTTAGCCAAAACCAAGCGGGGAGAACCTAAAACTTGTGGTGATGTAAATGTGTTGCCAAGAGAAATACACATTAAATAATGAATGAGCATTTATATTTACTGTGTGACACTGTGAATGTAAACAATTTAATGTTTACAGAGAACATCCAGCTTCTAGAAATGGATTATTAGATATTAGCTGCTTAGTGGTGTATTTCAGTGCTAAATAGGATTAATGAAAATAATCCTGCTCAATAACCTTTACATTTTGCAATCACATTGCAGCCCCTTCACTGGCCTCTCTTCCCATATCAAGAACTAAAAGTAATTGAAGCAGCACAGAAAATACAAAAAACTCCCCAACAAACCCAAATAAAAAGTCTAAAGAGACAATCTGTGGTTTTTTTTTTTAAAAAAACCCACCCATAACCATACTGGGAAGTTTACTCCAATTTATAAGAGGTTAGGTTTAGCCTCTCAAATCTTGATATTTCCTGGAATCATCTTTGAATGACAGTGGTTAAATGTTGGGATACATCTTTTGCTGGTGACAGTGCCTGAAGTGTGGTGGTACAGAGGGAAAGTAAACAATGAGAATCAGATTTCCCAAGTTTGTTAATGAAGAATTCTTCCAACCTGCACATAAGCAAAAACTTACTGGGTGGTTCAGGGATGGAGTTGTTTCCTTGTCTCTTTCCCCAGCATATTTAACACCATGATCTTTGTGCAAAAGTGGAGAGATGGGTATGCACGTGTCCAGTGCAGTGCCCCATGGAAAAGGGGAGGAAGTACAACAAATCCTGGTGTTTTCTGCCAAAGGAGGGTTTTACAATGAGATACCCATGACTATCTCACTTTGTCTCTGAGTTTAGGTGAAATGCAGATTTTTAAAGTCCTACCAAGTTGCTGATTTCCAAAAGATAAAAGTTTCCCCGTAGTACTGGAGAGCTGTCACTTCTTGGCAGACTCTCAAGATTGCTGTGGAAGTATTTCCCCCCCACTATGTCCTCTAAGAATTCTACTGTCAGAAACTTGAGGACAAAGTGTTGGTGTATCTTACTCACTCTGCCACTTCTTCATCTCCCTTCCCTACATTGCTAAGTTATTCCTGTCAAACAGCAGATCCTTCAAGCCCATAAAATGCCTCTACGAGTATATATTTTACTTTGTAATTTTACCAGAATGCACTAAATTTAAAGCAGTTTAAGACATAATCTTGGAGAAATACTCTTCTCCTCTCATGCACTGCACTGAAGTTCTTTATTTCTCTGCCCAGTTCTTATTTATGATGACCAGGAACTTGTGTACAGTTTCAGTGCTGTTTTATAGAAGAATAGGTCTTCCCTGGCCATAAACTAAATGGAATAAAAAATGACAAGCCACTTCTGAGCATTTTGGCATCATGGCTCTGGTTTTGGCTTAGTTATTACTTTGATTCAAGGTTTTAACTAACTGCTGCATTTTTGTCTAGAGCACAAGTCTTGCGGGCAGCAGCTGGGGGAACTGGAGTTACTAAGCTTAGAGGTAGACTGCCCAGTGCAGTGACCAGATCCTGGAGGGATTTAAAAGCTGTGTAGATGTGTTGATGAGGAATGTGGTTTAGTGATGGGCAGTGCTGAGATAGTGATCTAAAAGGTCTCTTCCACTCGAAATGGTTCTGTGATTTTTGAGAGGGAAGATGAAAGGGTAGGCAAATAGTCTTGAATGTTCTTAGCTTTTATGGATGCAAAGTGGTCAGATGGGATAGACTGAGCTGTTTAGTCATAGTGGCTCACAGCTTTTCCAGATTCCTGGCCTGCAGTGAGAGCAGAAGTTCTGTCCACTTAGCAAAACAGCTAATTGCTAAATTGACCTAAATTCAAATATATCTAGGGTGCCTGTTTTGTTCTTGCAAATCTGCTTGTTAAGTCAAGCTGACAAAGTTCAGGAGGTGACAACTTTACACCTTGGTTTTTACCTTCCTTTCTGCAGGTGTGGCCATGATTGTTATTTCAGTTTCATACTCTGCAAGCATGCCAATCCTTAAGCGTAACGTGGTGATAAATGGAACTAAAAATACTTCCACAGGTTTTTGCCGAGTGCACAGAATGCCTTCAACATCTATGCCCCTGCCAGTGATGTTAACGGAAGGGAGGATTTGCACAGAACAAATGTTTGCTTTTCCTCGTTATGCCCCCTAGGAGTTACCACAGATGAGCAAAAAGAGAAGATATTAAGCATCAGAGAAAAACGTGAAGGGTTAGCTTTGGCTTTAAGACTTGCATATGAAGAAGTCCAGTAATACTTTTCCTGATTGCAGAGGGTGGAAGCTTTTCCATCTGATTTTCCACAGACAAAGTCAAATGCTTACAGTAGAAAATGAACATCAATTCTTAAACAGTTTGTAAATTGAAAAGATTGATTTTTCTTTACATAGAGGGCAATTCATTAAGCTCAAGAAACCATAAACACACTTGACAAGAAATAGTATGCAGTGTTTTTTTTTTTTTATGATGGCATTTCCAGCAACTGCAAAAAGCAAGCAGAATGGTGTGCAGAATTGAAACCAAGAGGTGCTATTCTCCCAGTGAAATGATGGCTGAATAATACTTCTGCAATCCCACCTTAGGATATTTACTCCATTTAAAGATTCTCACTTTTAAAAATAGTATAATTGTCTGAATAATTTGATTCAAGCTTTCAGCAGATATCTGTGTTTCTTTCAACAGGAATTTTGGGATTTGCCTGAGTTTATGCTGCATTGATACCTACCTAGTTTCATTAATGTCTTTGAGGGAGGAGGGAATTGCTCTGTGAATTCTCCTGTGTGCTGGGAACAGATCTGAAAGAGAAACAAGTGCTTGCTCTGCTTTGTGCAAATGAAATGTGGGACCCAGGAAATCCATCTGGGAAAGGAATAATGTACAGTGAGCCCTTTGCACGGGCTGTACGTACTTTTGACTCCTGTACATTAGACTGAGTTTAAGCTGATGTAGAAAATTAAAATGGAGACAGTTTGTGCCAAGAGACAGAAGTAGTTGCAGTTGTAGAGCTGATTTAGATCATTACATGTGGACACACTTCTTGGCATCCTTGATATTTTTATCTTTTAAGGTTGGGGTTTGAATGTGTGTACTGGGTGAGAGTGGGATGGAACAGTAACTAAAGGATGTTAGGGGAGAGGTAGACTGGATACCAAGAAGAAATTCTTTACAGCAAGGGTGATGAGGCACTGGAATACGTTGCCCAGGGAGCTTGTGAAAGACCCTCCCTGGAGGAGTTCAAGGCCAGACTAGATGACGCCTTGAGCAACCTGGTCTAGTGGGAGGTGTCCCTGCCCATGGCTGGGGGGTTGGAACTAGATGATCTTTAAGGTTCCTTCCAACTGATACCATGCTATGATTCTGCAGTGAAAATGTCATTTTAGGTGACCCTGCCTTAGCAGGGGTTTGGACAAGATGATCTTCAGAGTCCCATTCCAACCCCTGTCATTCTGTGATTTTGTGACATACTGGCATTTTAATTAAGACTAAATCTCTCCCTTTCTCCTGAGAATTAGTGTGGCATATAATACTATATTACTCACATTTTGCTGCTGTTCTGATTGCTGGTGTCTTCCAACAGAGGAAAACTGTCTGCTATTGATACCAGGCAAACCTGGATATGTGGCCTCCACAAACAGAATCAACACCTTCTAGCTGGTTATAGCTGCTAAAGAGCAGTGTTTACATTTGATTGTTACATGTTTTAATTAATCCTTAAAAGTAAAAGGACATGCAATCCTCAGAATAAGGGAATCATAGAACAGTGAGGGTCTCCAGAGGAGACTACCTCTCTGGGTAGCCTGTTCCAGGGCTCTCTTCTGATCCACAGCTCTTACCCAGCCATCCCCTAGGAGAGCTGTGATATGCAATCTTTTCTGTCATGTGGAGGTCAACTGTTCTCCTCATCATCCCTGATGAGCTTGTCTTCATCTCTCATTCTATCCATGTAGTGTTCTGCCCTGTCTGTTATTCCAAAGATGCTGTATCTCAGTGAGCACACATGGAGCTGCAGTTGCATGTGTTTACTTCTCAGGCTGTGTGCATCTGTGGACAGATACTTAAGGCAGGTGACTCTGCCCTGCTCTGTAAATTTGTAAGTCCTTCTTGCTCCTTTTGCTCTGCATCCTTTTGATATGTGATGACTTAAGCTGCATGCTGCTTCTGCAGTGTGGTATGCATGGAGTCATAGAATTGTTTGGATTGGAAAAGACTATTAAGAACATTGAGTCCAACCATCAACCCAGCACTGCTGGGTCACCACTAAACCATGCCCCTCAGCACCACATCTACAGAGCTTTGAAACCCCTCCAGGGATGGGGACTCCACCACTGCTCTGGTTAGCCTGCTCCTGGATGTGACAACCCTTTTGGGGAAGAAATTCTGCTTAATGTCCAAACTAAACCTCCTCTGGTTGTGCAGTATCTGTATCCATGCTTGTGAGGGACAGCTGCTTTATAATATGATGTGGTTATAAGCTGTTGAGTTCAGTCAAAATACAAAATGAAACAACAATTGAGACTTATTAAATAATTACCTTACAAATGCTGATTGAAAAGGAAAAGCAATAATAAAAGAGCTGAAAGAAGAAGAATTGCTTGGTGCTGGGACAACTGAAAGTGTAGCTGCAGGCAGAATTATTGTTGATGGGCTGAAAAGCTAAAATTTTAATGTGTGCTCTGAATGAATGAGTTTTTCTGCATGCCTGACTTTCCTTCTAATCAAACGGCATCAGATTGTGCCTTGCGTGTAGCTTCATTTGCTAAGGCAGCCCCCATGCTTGGTGCACTGCTGTTGATCAGACATGACTGAGTGATGCTCCAGTGCCCTTCTCAGGCTTTCCAGTTGGAGTGCAATACTGACTGGGATGATCTGAGCCCTTCTGTTGCTGGATGAGTCCGTGTGCATCTGGGCTACTTTCAATTACGGAATACTGAAAGCTTTGAATTCCCGCTCCAGACTAGTTATTAACGTTGGTATCACACTGTGATAAAACCACATTTTTAATCTTACAGTACTTAAGGTACATAAAGCATCACTGCTGTTTGAGATTTACTGGCTTCCCACTGCTCAAGTTCACTTTGTCAGCAGTTGAGGAAAGTCAGCTTTGAGTTCGTGGGGAAAGTGGAGAGAACTGGAAGAAGTGATTGTTGTTCAAAGGTTTTCTTTTGGTGATCGGAAAATTACAGAGCAAGGACAAATTGCCTGCTTTGTTTAATTAAAAGAAAAAAAGGGGCAAGAAGGAAAAGAACAGGGAAAAAAAAAAGAAAAAGGCAAAGCAACCTCTGCCCCTCAAATCTCAACAATATATGGGAATTAGAAAAATGTTGGTAATAGTCGAGAAAATATTAAGTCTTATCTTTTCACCAGTTAAAGTTATTTTAGGTTCATCTGGATGGTGTTAAGATCTTACCTGCAAATTCTTTCCCAGGAAACACAGGGAAAGAATTACTGCTTGAGGTCAAGAATATTACAATCTGGACATGGGAGAGCTGAGGTAATTCAGCTCATACTGACCTTTAGAGAAGCCTTCCAGTACTAGAAGGGGGCTACAAGAAAGTCAGGAAGGGACTTTTCACAAGGGTTTGTAGTGATAGGGTGAGGGACAATGGATTGAATCTTTGGTAATAGCTTTTAGTGAAAGGTAACACCATTCTTTTTTTTTTTTTTTTTTTTTGATAGCCAGTGTCAGAGTCAGGTCCTTTGCTGGTGTAAACAGGCATTAAAACTGCCTTAATTACCCCAGTTTACCTCACTGGAGGGTGCTGTGACTTTGGCAGCTTCTCTTTAGTGCAACCCAGTTACATTTACACAAGCAACATTTCTCTCTTTGCAAATCACAGATTCACAGATTGCATTGTGTTGGAAGGGACCCTCAACGGTCATCTTGCCCAATCCTCCTGCAGTCAGCAGGATCACCTCTGACTAGATCAGGATGCTCAGGTCTGGACTGAGTCTAATCTTGAATGTTTCCCATGATAGGACCTCAACCACATCCCTGGGCAGCCTTGTTCCAGTATTTCACCGCACTCATTGTGCAGAACTTCCTCCTGGTGTCCAACCTAAAATGTATATATTGTTTTATGCAGATTGCCATCCATTTCCTGGATGGACTTCCAGACTGTGAGGCTTTCTAGATCTATATTCCTACAGGGAGCTAGTGTCACAACACAGTAGATTTTCAGATTGTGCTGGCAAAGACAGATACAACTTTTCCATTGAAAGAAACAGAAGCCATGGGTCTACACCCTCAGCTGACTTCGAATTCTAAGTGCTATGTTTTATTTAGTCTTGAAATGAAGAATGTCCATTTTATTTGGTTTGTTTTAATCAAACTTTTCCTCAACAAGCTATTGACACAGAAACTGTCTTTGGAGAAGAAGCCACTGTTTGTTTGTGCAGATGGGCTGCCATTCCCAAACATTTCTGTGCCTGTACCTCCAGTGTGTCACTGTATGATACATGTGTAAATTATCCGTGAAGCAGTCACTCTAATCTTCAGCAGCTTCAGAAAGCAGGTTGGTGTGTTCATTTATCTGGCAGCACGTACCTGGAAGTCAGGTAGAAGTGTCAGCCACACTTCTTTCTGATAGCATTTAGATAAATGAAACTTGGAGAGGAAATTGAAGGAGAGGCTCATTCTGTTCTTTGTTGAGAAATGACAAGCTGCTAGAAACTTTCTCTTTGAAAGATGCAGGATAACATCAGAAACCAAAAAGGAAGGAGTTTTTGTGATGACCACAGCATGACTCCAGCTCTTATCTTCACAAAGAGATAATGTATTCACAATTTCCAATTGTCTTTCCTTAGAGGGAGTTTCAAAGAGGCCTGCAGAAGACTCCCATTGCCTGTTAGCTCTGATTTTAGTGCTCTGCAGAAATTATACTGAGCTGCTATTTCAGTTTGGGTCCTTTGAATATCCACCTTGAGAGTGCTGTGGGTGCACAGGAGCAATGTGTCCCTCTGTATAGGCGTTCACTATCGTAACACAGAATCACAGACTATTAGGGGTTAGAAGGGATCTTGAAAGGTCATTGTGTCCAACCCTTCTGCAAGAGCAGGATCACCAAGGACAGGTCACACAGGAATGCATCCAGGCAATTTTTTAATGTCTCCAGAGAAGGAGACTCCACAACCTCTCTGGGCAGCCTCACCCAGGGCTCCAGCATCCTCATAGTCAAAATTTTTCCTTATGTTCATGTGAATCCTAGTTATTTGCAAGTTGTAGTATACAATGAATGAGCTATACAGCTTGTATACCACAGCCATGTTAGTTTTATATGCTTATTTCTGGATTCAAGACAAGCTAATATTAATTATATCTTGCTTACTAATCATTGCATCTTGAGCTGTAAATTCATAAGTATCAAATGCCTCTAGCTGGGCTGCAATTTCCTACTATTGATTTGGGAAGCACTGTAATAAACATTATTTCTTACAGAAAGGAAGCTGCTTGTCAACTATTTGCCTCATATGTGAAATTGATAGTGCTTACTGTGTACAGGCTGGTGGGTTGGATTGTCAGAGATTCATAGAATGGTTTTGGTTAGAAGGCACCTTAAAGGCACACCTTCCACTGGGCCAGGTTGCTTAAAGCCTCATCCAGCCTGGCCTTGAACGCCTCCAGTGAGGGCAGATCCACAAGCTCTCTGGGCAACCTATTCCAGTGTCTCACCACCCTCACTGTCAGGAATTTCTTCCTAATCTCCAGACTAAACCTGCCCTCCTCAAGCTTCAATCCATTCACTACAAGCTCTTGGCTTTCTTGTAGCCCCCTGCTGATACTAGAAAGCTGCTCTAAGGTCTCCCTGAAACTTTCTCTTCACCAGGCTGAACAGCCCCAACTCTCTTAGCCTGTCCCCACAGGGGAGGTTCTCCAGCTCCCTGATCATCTTTGTGGCCTCTTCTGGACCTGCTCCAGCAGTTCCACGTCTATGTTGTGCTGGTGGCCCCAGAACTGGATGCAGTACTCTAGGTGAGGTTTCATCTCAGCAGAGTAGAGGGGCAGAATCCAGTCCCTGTCCTGCTGCTCTTGCTGCTTTGGATGCATCCCAGCATACAGCTGCCTACTGGACTGCCAGCGACCATTGCTGGCCCATGGTGAGTTTGTCATCAACTAACACCTCTAAGTCCCTCTCCTCCAGACTACTCTTGAGCCACTCCTCACCCAGCCTATATTTGTGCTTGGGATTTTAATTGTTTTCTATACATTAAATCGGTATTTGCATGTTTGCAGCCATCAGATCAAGCCATTACTTTGAGTATTTAAACTAGGAAGCAAAAATATGCATTTGAGCAGACAAATGTGTGTTTGAGCTTCTCAACTGGGATGTGATCAGTGAGTGAATCCAAAGACACCTGACAGCCCAGCTTTGTAAAGGAGTGCCAGACTTGATCTGGGCCTGTGTGGGATTTCATGTTGTTGTTTTTCTTTTAAAGCCACTAGTACATAATGTTGCTATGGCTACTCCATCACAAAATCCTGCTACCAGCACATTACTGTGCTTTAAACTCAGTGTTTCCTCCCTCTTATTTTAAATTCTATTGCTTTTTTCTCTGGTGTGGGATATTTTTGGAAGAGGTTTGCATTAAGGAAGGAGGGCTTCAAGACCTCTTAGTGTAACAGATTAAGATTTTACCATTTACCTGCTCACTTTAAACCTCTAATGGATTTTATTCACCCTGAGTGGCAGGAAGGAATGAGCATTTGTGCCCTGGTGTTTCAATTCACACTCTGGTGTTACTGATAAATTAATCTGGCACACTAAAACTCAGATTGGCACATCGAGGTGCCAGGTACATGTTCTTCCAAGATCACACAAGCTCCTGGACTTTAAAAGCTGCCAAAGATAAAAGCAATGCTGTATGATAGACAAGGCACAAGTTCTCAAGCATTTTTTTTTGTGGATTCCAATAATATCCTGGACATCTAATACTCCAGAAATAGTTTGTTGTCTCTGTCATTGGCAGCTGGCTTGGCATCAGCCAGCAGCAGCAGCATGATTGCCACTGCGTGTTCCCTGAAGATCTGCTGAGAGCTAGAAAGGGTGAGGAAGAAGGGATATTTAGCAGGGTGCTCTGCCCTGTGATCGTGCTGAAAGAGCAGCTGCAGAAGACCTCCTGTCTGGTGACAAACCCCAAGTGTGCTTGAATGATGCAATTTCATAGAACCATTGAATTATTAAGGTTGGAATCTGCTATCATCGAGTCCAACCATCAACCCACCACCACCGTGGCCACTAAACCGTGTCTACAAGTTTTTTTGAACACTTCTATAGATGGAGACTCCACTGCTTCCCTGGGCACTAAGAACCCTTACACATTGTGCTTTCTTTTTACTTCCACAGCAGTGATGACAGGGTGTAGTTTCAATCATGTATTTGCAGGTCTTTAAGGAAATCAGTGGTTCACAGCAAATCCCTCTCCTGACTGTCTTGTGAAATGAAAGTAGCAATGGTAAGAGAAACTTGGTTTATTATTATTTTTGTTTCATTTACTACTCCTTTGCCCCAACCAATGTTTGTTTGTTTGTTTATTTATTTTTAACCAGTGCTCAGGCCAAAAGTTACAATGCCAGTAAATCACATAGCATTTTCTTCGTTACAAGAGCCTTATGTGAGAAGTTTCTGTCACTGCCAGTGACACTGCCAGTCTTCAGTGGAGCTCATGGCATCTGTCTGGTCTACAGAATACCCCTGCAGTGTATTCAAAGGTTGATCTTCCTATCCCTCTCTGTGTGAAGATGAGGTCTCCTCTTCCATCTTACCAGACATCAGTTTAATGAGACAACTGTACTAAAGATCACTCTCAAAGGGGGCTTGCTCTTCTCCTCCTTTCCCAACAGGGAGAAGGTTAATGAGCTCTTGAGCTAACCACACAAATGCTCTCAAAACCTGCCAAAGTACTCCTAAAGCTGTGGGAAAGGGTTGGTTGCTTGGCAGTTGAGAGTCAGGCATCCTCAGTGAAGCAAAACCTCTCAAAACTCTTGAGGGAGGAAGGGTTCAGGGTAGAGATGAACAGGTTGGCTTGGCTCCCTGAAGTCTACCTGAGCCCCAGGAACACAAGAGCTGATCTGCCAGGTTTGTGCATCCTGTGGGCAGCAAGTGTTTCTTTTGCATTCATTACTTCACCTCTAACTCCAGGTGGGTATATTTGGGGCTCATTTATCTCTTTTGGTAGTTTTTATTCAATCCTTGGCTCCTGGTCCTGGCACTGAGTGTGTGTTTTGCCCCTGACTCAGTGCAGCTTCTTGTTTTCTTCTTGGGTACTGACTTCAGAGGAGTGGAAAGTGCCTGGAGAGTTTTAAACCCAGACATTGCAGAGTACTGAGCTCAGCTTTCTTTTTCTAAGGGAGCAAAAGCTGCTATTTGCTTAAAATCACAAGGGATGTGAATCTCTTTGTCTCAGTAAATTATTCTTGTCAGTGTCTGTCTTCTACACTGGTATTTCTCTGGAACTTATTAAAACTTATTAAAATATAGAAGCGAAAGTAGCACATCTTGGGTCATAGCAAATGCTGTTGTTTATATTTCATCTACACCAGGCAAGACAGTAAATGAATTTGAGTTCCTCACATTGAGGAGGCTTTAGGTGATGCTGCATATCACAGCATACCTCTGAGAAGCAAACCATGCAGCCTTATTTCCTAACTTTTATATAGTTTTGAAAACAAGGATAGAAAGTGCATCATCTCTATCTACAAATGAGGACATGGGCTGGCCATTAATCTTGATCTGGAGAAGGAAAGATTGGCCTTGTGTTTGTGATGTGGAAAACATGGTTTGCCTTCTTGTCTGCCACAAACCTTGTGAGGCCTTTTATGAAACACTAAATTATCCTGTCCTTTGTCTCCCCTGTTTTATAACAGCTCTAAAACTTTCTTGAAATGTATTTCCTGCTGGTTTAACTTGTGGTTTTCCAAAGCAGGTCAAATCATGCACCATTGCCCATCTTACTGTTCTCATTCAACCCAGAGTATCATCATATCCCCAAGACTCAGAGCACTCCATAGAGCTGATGCATTCCCCTTGGTGGGGTGGTGTGGGTGCAGTCATCTGAGCATGTTTCAGGGCCAAAAGGCAGGATTCTGCAAAAGCCTAACAAATTATGGTATGTTTTGTTAAATCTGGTCCATAGAAACCATGCATAGAAATGACACAAAAAGAAGAAAACAAAGCCAAGAGATGGATCCTACACTTGGGTCACAACAACTCCATGCAATAGTCTAGGCTTGGGGAACAGTGGTTGGAAAGCTGCCCTCCAGAAATGGACCATGGAGCATTGAATGATATCTGGCTAAATATGAGCCAGCAGTGTGCCCTGGTGGCCAAGAAGGCCAGGAGCATCCTGGCCTGGATCAGCACTGGTGTGGCCAGCAAGAGCAGAGCAGTGATCATGCCCCTGTATTGGGTGCTGGTGAGGCTGCACCTTGAATGCTGGGTTCACTTTTGGACCTCTCACTCCAAAAAAGACATTGAGGTGAGGAGTGAGTCCAGAGAAGGGCAACAAAGCTGGTGAAGGATCTGGAGAACAGGATCGGTGAGGAGTGTCTGTGGAAACTGGAGTTGTTCAGCCTGGTGAAAAAGAGGCTCTCTAGAACTCCCTGAAACGAGGTTGGAGCAATGTGGAGGTTTGTCTGTTCTCTCAGATAAAAAAGCGATAGGATGACAGGAAACATCCTCAGGTTGTGCCAGGGAAGGTTTCAGTTGGCCATGAAGAAAAATTTATTCCCCCAAAGGGTTGTCAAGCCCTGACTCAGTCTGCCCAGGGTGGTGATGGAGTCCCCATTCCTGGAGGGATTTAAAAGTTGTATAGATGTGGTGCTGAGGGACATGGTTAAGTGGTGACCTGGCAGTTCTGGGTTAATGTTTGGACTGAATGATCTGCAAGGGTCTCTTGCAACTAAAGCGATTCTATGATTCTAACGCATAAAAGTCTCTGTGAGTCTAAACCTGCTCGGTGCTTTGTAGTCCAGAGGTGCTCAGAGAATGTTTTTTTGTAATGGAACCCCTTCTCTTCGTGGATTTGTTTCCTGAAGTAAATGAAAGACTTCATTTTTATTTTCAATTTTTAATTTTTGTCCTTGCATGCAGACAGTGCTCCTTCTGTTGTTCTCCTCCTGCCTTTGAGAACTGTGCTTGATCAACCTGATCTAGCTCATTTAATCTTCACTGGGGGACTTCAGAACCTGTAAGAAAATGAATTGTGTGATTGTTAGTCTCTTGCAGCTTTTTATGTTCCATGGAAGACACCCCTAAATTTGGTTTAAAATGAGACAAGAAGGATGTGCATATACCCTTATTCTGGAAATAAAAGAAAGAATTGGTGTGCTTCAATCTCTGAAAATTGCTGCTCCTAGTTTCTCTTATGTGTAAGTAATATGCATTTGTAATGTTTTATTGCACAGTTCAGACTCATTGAAGCATCCATTGGAGATATCACTTTAAAGAAGGGAGCAGGAGGGATGGAGAACAGAAAGACCTCCTGCCTCAAGGCACTCTCTGACTCCAAGTCCCATTACTGACATTAAATCCTAACTCTCTAACATTTATCTTGCAAAATGCCTCATATTTTTCTAAAATTATTAGACTGACCACAGAAATGGAGATCTATTTTATAGGATGATACCTTGTGAAATTAAGGTTGACAGGTGATAGACTTTCTCTTTAGGAGAACTTGAGAGAGAAAAGTAATCAATGGAAAAAGTCATAGGAAAATGTTAGCATAAGAATGAGTGGTTTCAAATAGCCTGCTCATAAATTCAGGCTGGACTTCAGAAGTTTGCTCACAGATAGAGGAAATGAGGTTCTGGAATGACTTTCCAATAATAATGGAAAAAAAGCAATCAAGCGAGTTGTAAAAGACAAAATAACTTTTCTCGCAGGTAACTATCTGGTATAACTTAGAAACTAATTCACTGCACAGGCAGGTCCTCACAGAAACTCTGTTTCTGTCCTAACAGAAATTCCCAGATGGACAGGACTGGGGCTCTGTTGGCAGTATGGCACCCTCCAAAGACTCTTTCATTTAATTTTTAGAAGGGAGAAATAGCTTTCTTCCAAGTGTTCAGGAATCTTTGTGGGTAAACAGTGAGTTGAGGTGATCCTGGTTGGCTGCCAGAAGCCTGACTAGCTGCTCTCTTGCCCCCTACTCCTCAGTGGATGGAATGACTGAGGTTGGGAGATACTTTTGAGATCATCAAGTACAACTCCTCACCTAGAGCTCACAATCCCACCGCTACTGATAAACTACTACCGCTAAGCCACATCCCTCCGCACCATATCCTTGCCCCTTTTAAATTCCTCCAGGAATGGTGACTCCACCACCTCCCTGGACAGCCTATTCCAGTGCCTGAGAACCTTTTTTTTCATGAATGAATCTTTCCTAATATCCAACCTGAACCTCCCTGGCACAACTTGAGTTTGTTTCCTCTTGTTCTGTTAGCTGTTGCATGTGAAAAGAGGCCAAACCCCACCTTGCTCAAACCTCCCTCAAGGTAGTTGTGGAGAGTGATGAGGTCTCGCCTCAGTCTTCTCTGGGCGAAACAACCTCAGTTCCCTCATCCCTTCCTTACAAGACTTGTGTTCAAGGCCTTGCAACAGTTTTGTTTTCTTTCTCTGGACTCACTCCAGCTTCTCAATGTCCTTGTTGTAGTGAGGGGAGGGGCTCCAAACTGAACACAGTATTTGAAGTGTACCCTCACCAGTGTTGAGTACAGGGGGACAATCACATCCCTAAACCTGATGGCCACAGTGTTCCTGATGCAGGGGATCCTCTTGCACTACCTAGTTTCAGGAATGTTCTCCTGCCCTGTTCCCAGCATTGCAGCTTAAGTCTGTGACATCACTCGTGCAGATGGAGAAGACTGGAAGTCATTTGTTTATTCTTCTGCCACTGAGCCTTGAAGCATGGAAAAATTCTTTGAGCCTTTCTAACTTTCTTCACAGTCAGTATCACAAAAGGCCTCTGAGAGATGTAAGCAGCAGCATTCCCACCGTATGCATAAAAAATAAACCTTGCTAGCTTGGTTGGAACAAGTTTTGTAATTAATGGCTCCCTGATTTGCCTTTTTTGTTGTTGTTTGTTTCCTTAGAAGTTGTGTAATTCCTGCAGATAATAGCACTTCTTGTTGCTGTTTGCCTTGTCTGGGCTGCTTTTCCCTAGTGAGTATCTTTTCATTTCACTGTAGGCAGTTAGGGAGAACAATGGAGAGGAGATAAATGGATGCATACAGAAAATACTCATTAAAAATACAGGTCTTTGCCTTGCTTGCCACAGAAGAGCAAGGTGTAAGAAAGCTTTCCCTCTGCTCCTTTTCTCACAGCCTATCAACATCCCTTTATCCTTTTTTTTTAATTTTTCCCCCAAACTTTGTGTTTCTCTCCAAAAAGTCAGCAATGTGTTTAAGGAGCGCAAGCATTCTCCGTTAAAGGTCACACTGCTCCTGGATTGACTTGACCGCTGATTACAATTGAGCTACTAGCTTTAATTCTTGTTAACTCCTTTTGGTTTTAATTAAGCATTGCTTTTTAGGTAAAGATAATCCATCATGACTGTCAACAGGTAAGTTTTGCTCTCTGATATTGAGTCTTAAGTTTTAGCTTGAATGAGATGAGGGTTTGAGGGAGATTCACTCCCAGATTTTTAAACAGGAATTCAAACTGGCTTGTGATTTGCAACGGTCCAGTTCAACTTCATAGCTTGTTGAACTATAACAGAAAGAGCTCACCTACCTGTAAACCTAGGGTTAATGCTTATAAATATTTGAGGGTGGGGTGTGGTGTGGTGGGGGAAGAGGAAGGGGCCAAGCTCTTTTCAATGATGTCCTGTGACAGGACAAGGGGCAGTGGATACAAAGTGGAACCCAGGAGGTTCTACCTCAAAATCAGGAGAAACTATTTTACTGTGAGGTTGCTGGAGCCCTGGAGCAGGCTGCTTAGAGAGGTTGTGGAATCTCCTTCTACGGAGAGATTGAGAACCCATCTAGACACATTCCTGTGTGACCTGTCCTAGGTGGTTGTGGTTTGGCAGGACAAAGATGATCTCCGGAGGTCCCTTGCAACTCCTGACGTTGTGTGATCTTACTGTTCCTTTTGCAGCAGTAACATTAGTCTGTTTCCTGTCCATGTTAATCAATCACTGAATGCTGATTCCTTGCATAGAATACAACTTTTGGTCCAACAACACAAAACCCCCAAAACCAGAACAGTCAAGAAAATGTGATCCTGTCTTTTTCTGCCTTTTTTTTTTTTTTTTTTTTTTTGGCAATCAACCAACATTGCTCTGTGGAACAAAATATTTTGTTTTCCTAAGCAGGATATTCTGTTCAAAACACCTGAATTTTGAGGTATTCAGTGCTGCTTCCCCCTGGCTGCAGTTTTTGATAATCAATTCTTAGCGTTCCTTACTGTTGCTTCTGGAAAAATTAATGAGAAGGAAATCATCAAGGGTAATCAAACTGAATTACAGCAAAGCTCTAGCTCTGAGCTACCGAGAGCTACCGAAATTGGGCCAAATTCATTCCATCCTCTGTCCACATGTACTTGAAATTTCCTGACTGGTTTTCATAAACATGTTCCCAAAATACTGTGTGTCCCTTATCTTTAAGGGAAAAGCTCAACCTGAAAGTCAGGCAATTACTAGAATTTCTGTTGTCCAGCAGAAGAGTGCAGAAGAACTAGGTGAGAACACCAGGAAAAAAAGAAGCACATACATCTTGCTCCCTTATATTTTCAGTGTCAACAAGAAGCAGACATAGTGAAATACAACTGGATTTGTTAGAGTTGTTGGAAAAAATGTTCCATAAATACAGTGCACACACTTTTTACTATGAGACCAAAATTTTGCTCTTTGATTTGGGATATTCTCAGTGTCGTTCAATATCTAAATGGCAGAGGGCAAGAGGATTGGGCGTGACTCTTGTCAGTGGTGCCCAGTGACAGGAAAAGGGGCAACATAAATATGTTATGTTATGTTATGTTATGTTATGTTATGTTATGTTATGTTATGTTATGTTATGTTATGTTATGTATGGATTGTGTCCCCTTATGTAAGGGGACACAGTCTCAAGCTGTGCCAGGGGAGGTTTAGACTCGAGGTGAGGAGGAAGTTCTTCACTGAGCGAGTCATTCGTCATTGGAATGGGCTGCCCGGGAGGTGGTGGAGTCGCCGTCCCTGGAGGTGTTCAAGAGGAGACTGGACATGGCACTTGGTGCCATGGTCTAGTTGTGAGGTCTGTTGGGACGGGTTGGACTTGATGATCCTTGGGGTCTCTTCCAACCTTGGTTATACTGTGATACTGTGATACTGTGATACTGTTATGTTATGTTATGTTATGTTATGTTATGTTATGTTATGTTATGTTATGTTATGTTATGTTATGTTATGTTATATATGATGTGATATGATATGATATATTGTATATTGGTGGGCTGTCTCTTCTTCCTAGTATCAGGTGATAGAACAGAAGGAAATGACCTGAAATTGCATCAGGGAAGGTTTAGGTTGGAGACTAGGAAAAATTTCTTTGCTGCAAGAGGGTCAGGCATTGGAACAGACTGCCCAGGGAGGTGATGGCATCACTATCCCTGCAGGTGTTCAAGAAACACGTGGACAGGGCACTTTGGGGTATGTTTTAATGGCCATAGTGGTTTTAGGCTGAAGGTTGGACTCAGTGATCTCCAACCAAAACAATTCTATGGTACTTACTCAGTCAAGGCAAGGTCATAGGAGATATTATTCCTTCTTGCAAACCATGTGCCACATTGAAGAAGTGACCTTCCACATCAGAAGGGTTTAAGTTAAACACAGCAGTGTCATGCACTCCAGAGCTGTCACTAGAACATCCTGAAAAGCACAGGCCTGGGATTTTGGGGAACAAGCCAATGCTGAAAGTCCCTTTGCTTTCATGAGGGGATTTTGTTTTCACTCTGTGAAAATCAATGTTTCATTTTGCCTGCATGGGGTGTCTGTCTGTGAGAGGGAAAGATGAAACTGGGTGTCTGAGGGGTTAATCAACAAAATCTCTGGTTTAGAAGGGAAAAGGAGGTTCCTGCTGATACGAAAGGCTCTGTTTGATTCTAATCTTTTCACTTGTTGAACAATTATTGATGACTTTCATTAATAGGGCTTTGTTTTCATGCTATGTAAAAGAATAATCAGCCCTGCATTAAGCTACATGTAAAAAGTCTGTCTTTATTTGCATGGTAATGAAGTAGTACCCAAGGTGTTAGAAGTAGAATCAATAGGCTAATGAGATTTTATGCAAACAATCTCGAGTAACAACCTGGTCTCACCCTTAGATAAAAGGATTTGTCTGAGGTAGGAAAATACATCAAATGTATTTTTTATTGTATTTTTTTTAAAGAGGAGTCTTTCTATCAGTGCAAACTGAAACATGACTTTTTTTTTTTGGTAAGGTATTATAAGAAATAATTCCAATCTGTGTACTACACCGTAGTAAATAAAAGCCTCATCAGGATGATTCTTACAAGAAAGGGAATAGTCATGAATATCAGTTTTATTCTTTTCGTTGGTTCTAATGTCTAGCCTCAAGGATGAAGTAGCTAGAAGTTCACAGCTGAATGGAAACCATCTTTTTTGGAATGAAAAAAACAACAACCAATCAAACAAACAAACAAACAAACAAAAGCCAACCCCTCCCCCCAGTAAAATAATAAAATAAAATATATAATAATAAAATAATATCAGGCCACAAAAGAAGAGGAAATGGCCTGGAACTGTTCTGGGGGAGGGTTGGGTTGGAGATTAGAAAAAGTTTCTTTTCTGCATGAGTGGTCAGGGATTGGAACTGGTCTGGGATTGGAACTGGTCTGGAGCATCCTGTAGAAGCACTTGTTACCTTCAAATAATGCCATTTTTTCATAGAATCAGAGAATTCTTTTGGTGAGAAAAGCCCTCTAAGATTGAGCGCAACTGTCAACCCAACACCACCATGTCCATTAAACCATGTACCCAAGTGCCATGTCCATGTGTTTCTTGAACACCTCCAGGGATGATGACTCCACCACCTCCCTGTGTAGCCTGTTCCAATCCCTGACCACTCTTGCTGCAATGACCTTTTTCCTAATTTCCAACCGAAAACCCCCTTGCCACAATATCAGCCATTTCTCCTCTTTCTACCACATGATACTAGGGAGAAGAGATCAACCCCCACCTCACTCCAGGTGTAAAGAGCAATGAAGTCTCCCCTCGGCCTCCTTTTCTAAGCAACTCCATCTCCCTCAGCTTCTCCTCACCAGCCCTGATCTCCAAATCGTTCACCAGGTCCATTGCCCTTGTCTGGACACACTCCAGCCCCTCAATGTCTTTATTGGAGTGAAGGGCCCAAAACTGAATCCATGAGTGCTCAAATCTGGGTACAGGACGAGGTTTTTTTACCTTTCGTGAGTTTTGGGTTGCACAACAGGAATACCTCTTAATTGCAAATTTGACTCATTCTGTAGCTTAGAATATGATGTACTTGGGCAGTTTCCTCTTGTCTTGATATATGCGATACTTCATCTGTTTTAAGAGACCTCATCCCCTCCCGAGGGCAATCATGTGATGCCCCCATTTCTTTCTCTCTCCGCTTACAATCACAGAATCACAGATGGGTTTCCATTGGAAGGGACCTTTAAAGGTCATCCACTCCAACATTGCTGCAGTAGGCAGGCACATCTGCAACTAGAACAGGTTGCTCAGAGCCCCATTTAACCTCATCTGGAATGGTTCCAGGGATGGGGCATCTACCACCTCTCTGGGCAAACTGGGCCAGTGTCTCACTACCTTCAGTGTCAAAAGTGTCTTCCTTTTCTCCATTCTGAATCTGTCTTGTCCTGTCACAGCAGGCCCTGCTAAAAAGTCTGTCCCCATCTTTCTACTTGGCTCCTTTAAGCACTGAAAGGCTCTCCCGTGAGCCTTCTCCTCTCAGGCTGAACAAGCCAAATTCTCTCAGCCTGGCCTCACAGCAGAGGACTTTCAGCCCATCATTGCTATGGCCTCCTCTGTCCCTGCTCCAACAAATTTCTGTCTGTGCTGCGCTGAGGACTCCAGAGGTGGCCCCAGCACTGCAGGGGTGTCTCAGCAGAGCACAGGGGAGGGGCAGAATCCCCTCCCTGACCCTGCTGCCCATGATCAGCCCAGGACATGATCAGTCCAGGACACAGCTGGCTCTGGGCTGGGAGTGCACATCACACACCTCTTTTGGTAAAAGGAATGTCCAAGGTTGTTTAGGGTTAGAAGACTTACAAGAGTGCTAGTCTCTTAGAAGATGAGCATCTGTCACCTTGCTGGCTTTGTTGTACTTGGAGATGCCAGACCTTTCAAGCCACGTAGTTTCTGTGTTTTCCTCCAGGACTGAATATGTATCTGGTGTTTGTGCTGTACTAATGATTGATAAAATTATCTATCTACACTAAAAGAAAAGAGAATTCTTGCTGAAAATGCTAATGAGCATAAGAATCTGTAAGACAAAACTTCAGCATTTGTCAATTATTGCTTCCTTTTTATTTTATTATCATTATTTTGTTATTTTTTCTTTCTGATGAAATCAAACCCCTAAGGAGTGAGTAAAGCAGCATTTCATGGCAGAGCACTTGTGAAATGTGTCCCACAGTGGGATGTGTTGATTTTGAATATCTTTGGGATGCTGCCAACATGTTCTTTGAAAGACAGCCCTGCAAGTGAAAGGAGCTCTCCTGGTGGTGAGTGATGCTTCATTTGACTTGAAAATTGCAGACTGTGTTTGGAAGCAACCAGCTTGAACCTGGGACTTGAACAACCCTAATAGCTTTTGTCTAATAAGTGATTTTTTGGGGGAGTGGAGTGAGTGTGAGTTTTTGGTGTGGGAAAGAGGGTGATAAAGCTGAGACTTCCTGACTTTTAGGATTTTAAAGCTGCTGTTTCAGTCTGGGTGTTGTCTCATTGATTTCTTTTCAGTCTGGGTGTTGTGGCATTGATTTCTTTTCACCCTCTTCCCTTTACTCACATTTATTGACTGCACAGCAAGGGAGACTTGTGCACAATGAGCATGAAAGTTCTGCCCTAATGGAAAGTGTCCTGCATAAGCAACTTCTCAGCTCTGCAGTCTCTGTTGTCATCACGCTGAACTATGTTTTTGGAAAGAAAAAGTAGAATATAGAAGCTTTCTGTGATGTCACTGCCAGGCAGTGTTTCTGAGACTGAGCCAGATTTCACACAATGTTCTGGGGTGTAATGGCGGTTTGGTGATGCTAAAGGATAGGATGAAACCATCCTACCAGCTCAAAACTAAATGAAATTGTAAAGTAAAACAGATAGGAGGGAAGAATAGTTTTGGCTGGCATGTTGTTTTCCATAATTTCTTTCCACAATTTTGTTTACTGAAAGCAACAGAAGTTTTCAATTGTGTATTTATTGGACTCTTTAATTAAAAGATCATTATTAGGAGCCTCTGACTAGCAGGATAAAGCTTTCTGTTTTTCTGCTAACAGGTCTGCTGAGAACTTACAATATAATGTAGAACTATTAATAAACTCTTTTTTCTCACTGATACAATTTTTTTTTTGTTCAATCCTTCCAAGGTTTGGCAAGGCCAAATGCCAGGTCCTGCACTTGGGTCACAACAATCCCATGGTAAGTTACAGACTTGGGAATGTGTGGTTGCAAAGCTGCGACTTGGAGAGGGACCAGGGAGTATTAGTTGACAGTTGACTGAACATGAGTCACCAGTGTGCCCAGGTGGCCAAGAAGGCCCATGGCATCCTGGCTTGTATTAGAAACACTGTGGCCAGCAGGAACAGAGAGGGGATCGTCTGCCTGTACTCAGCACTCTGAGGCCACACTTTGAGCATTGTGTTCAGTTCTGGGCCCATCACTGCAGGAAGGACATTGAGAGGCTGGAGCATGTTCAGAGAAGGGCAATGAGGCTGGTGAAGGGCCTGGAGCTGAATGCAGAATGCTCTGTAACACCACCTTCAGAGCCAGCTTTGTCTCCTTCAGGAGCAAATGCTCAGAGTTAAAAATCTCTTTACTTACTTCTTTTACTTCATTTCCTATAATGGTGATTATATTAGGCACTGACCGGAGAACTGGTTATCTGTGCAATGACTTTAGCATAGCAGATCATTTATGGGAACTGTTTTAGAAAGCCTGAAGTGCTCTTCCTAGAGTGTTTCTAATAGTATGGGAACAGGGTTGGCTTTGCAGGGAGCAGTTAGTCAATACAGTGGAAACTGAAGGATAATGAAGAACAATTGTGGAGTGAGGGAACTAGTTCATAAAACAATACACACCTTGTAATTTTAAAGACACCTGTTCTAATATAAGCCTTTTATTGAAAATAATCCATTTTAGGATGTTTTTGTTGTGCAGAAAATGTTGAAGAATATAAGAATTCCTCTGGGTTTTACTGAAGTTATCAAGAAGCTTAGAACTTGACAAGTGCTCATGTGTTGTCTCCAGCCTGAGCAACATGGCCTCAGATAAGTGGGAATTTTTATAACAGGTAATACCTGCATTTTTGTATGCTTTGCTTTGCATACCTGTTTAAGAGTTTCCCTGAAAAGAGTTGTTCTCATAGATTCATAGAATGGGTTCAGTTGGAAGGGACTTTGAAGATAATCTAGTTCCAACACTCCTGCCAAGGACAGGGACATCTCCCACTAGAGGAAGTCTTTCAAGGCCTCAACCAATCTGGCCTTGAACACCTCCAGGGAGAGGGCATTCACAACCTTCCTGGGCAACTTGTTCCAGTGTCTCACTACCCTCACTGTAGAGAATTTGTTCCTAATATTCAGTGTAAATCTGCCCTCCTCAAGCTTCAATCCATTCCCTCTCATTCTATCTCTACAAGCTCTCCTGTATCTGCCTTCTGATACTGGAAGGCTGTTCCAAGGTCTCCCTGGAGCTTTCTCTTCTCCAGGCTGAACAGACCCAGTTCTCTCAGCCTGTCCTCATAGGGGAGGTTCTCCAGTCTTCTGATCATCTTTGTGGCTTCCTCTGGATCCACTCCAACAGTTCCATGTTCTTCTTGTGCTAGGGGCACCAGAACTGGATGCAGTGCTCCAGGTGGGTTCTCAGCACCCATTTGGGCAATATGTGCTCCCAGTCCTGCTGCTCTCACTGCTTTGGATGCAGCCCAACACACAGCTGCCTTCTGGGCTGCCAGGAACCGTTGCTGGCTCACGGTGAGTTTGTCATCAACTGGCACTCTTCTCCTACTCACCCATCCTGGATTTGTTTTTGGGATTGCCCTGACCCAGGTGCAGGACCTTGCACTTGGCATTGTTGAACTTCATGAGGTTGGCTTAGGCTCACCTCTCAAGACTGTGCAAATCCCTCTGCAATAGCAGTGATAAGATTTTGCTTATGGGTATAAAGGGATCAACTTTTGCCTCAAAGTAGTTGCATGTAATTGTAATGAAATTTCTACACACACAAATAATCAAATAATCTTTCCACCTTCCAATAAAGGTGGTGACTGGTGTCAGCTTGTTATTATGCATGCAGAACTTTGATAGTAACATTTGTCTCTTCCAGGCATTTAATTTTAGAGTAGTATCAAAAGGAAATGGATGAAAAGTTTATGTTGTACCTCAAAACTGATCAGTATTCAAACTTCTATTCATTATATGAAAATGAAAAATATCATTTTGGAAAGACATTTAACAAAAATGCCTCTAAAAGTACAGAAGGATGATGACAAATGGCAAAAATGAGGGACACTTATCCATGCTATGCTTGCACATTTGTAAATTGTGGCCATTTCAAACAGCACCTCTCTTAGTATTACATCACATCTTGTATGTCCCTGCTCACTGTAGGGGGCTTGAACAAAATGAACATCCAAGGTCCCTTCCAACCTGATGCATTCTGAGATTCTGTGAATGTAGAGCAAAGAAATGATGTTGGGTTTGGGTTTGTGAACCTGGCTAGTGTTGTCTACAAATATTTTAAGGCCTGCCCTACCTTATATAGTAGTTTAACTGGGAACCAGTCCTTTCCACTTTAGATTTTGAGGATGGAGAAAAAAAACCACCAACAACCAAAAAAAGTCAGGGCTCCAGTTCAGAGAAGCATCTAAGCATGTACTTAATCCTGAGCAATCCACAGGAGTCAATAGAAATGAAATATGCATAAATGGTTTGCTGGCTTGAGCTTGTGGGAGGTGGAGCTCATCATAATTAAACAAAGTGGATTAGATTGAGGCTGTGAAAGAACATGTAAAGAACATGTAAAAGCCATCCCAGATCCTTGTGGAAAACCCAAACGTGTTCCAGTGCTTTGCAGAATAGAAATGTTTCCTAATTTGGTGCTTCAGTGTATGGGTTGAGATGGGAAGAAGATCATGGCTTCCAGTAAAGGTCTCAACATATGAGGGGATGTGCAGAAGGTGGGTAGTGAGAAACCCTCAGAAGCAAGTTTAAAGTGAAAGCTGGAATGAGGGTTGACAGAGCAACAGCTGAACCACATGGAGTGGGAGTTAGCCTCTGCATGGAGCCACACAACAGTTTGTCAACATACAAAGAAGCAAACAATCAATAGTAAAGGATACAAAGACAAATGCAACCTTTTGCTGTGTATGTGTGCAAACTTTCCACAGAAGGTACATGTAATCAGCTGTTTGAAAAGTAGAATGGAGCACCTGATTATTCAGTGTGGGTGGAAAGGCAGCGAAAGGTCTGCTTTTGTGATCCAGAAGGCTACAAAGAGGGGAAAAAATGCAAAAGCAGTGAGAAGGTCAAGCCTGGCAGCCACTATTTCAGTTCTGTATGAAAGCAAGGCATGTGGAGAGCCATCATTCGCAGCAGGGAGCATGGTTTCCTGGTGGCGATGCTCTTATTAGTCGGCAATATGACACAAGCCACTGACATGAAGGAGAGCTCATTTAGCAAGCACAGAGAAGACACAGACCACTGAAGGGCATCAATTGCTGTGGCTTCTCTAATCACTGTGTGATATACTAAGGAAAAGAAATGAAAGACATGGAGGGAAAGGACAGGAAAATGTTTGAAGAGCTGCTCTTTTGGCATGAGGAAAGCTGTTAGGGCTTGAAGTAAATAGGTAGAGAGGTTCCCCCTGACCTCCATCTCTATTTATATATATATATTTAGAGAGAGAGAGAGTGAGGAACCTTATTCAAAAACTTTGGAATTCATAGGAAAGGTTTTGCTTCAAATGTATGACCTGAATTTTAAGCTAAACTCGATTTATTGCAGAGGATATAAGTGGAGGTGTTTAGAAGAGTATGAAAGAGAAAAATCAGTTCTAGGGAAATACAGAACAAGGAATTTCTTGGAAGATAGGGAGAGCTACTGATACCCTTCTTCAAATAGAAGAGAATGGAGAGTGGCAGTAGGAAGGGAAAAATAAAGAAAAAAATATTAAATCCTATGTTTAACAAAATCCAAATCCTCTCTTTCATGTATTTGATTACATGTAAGCAATATCATAGAATTGGACTCTGAATATAATAAGGCTGCAAAACCTTCAGGGAGACAAAAAGGTAGCAAATGCATTCCTTCTAAATTAGTAGGTTCTTGTTCATGCTGGATATTCTTTCTTTCTTTCTTTCTTTCTTTCTTTCTTTCTTTCTTTCTTTCTTTCTTTCTTTCTTTCTTTCTTTCTTTCTTTTTCTTTCTTTCTTGCTTTCTTGCTTTCTTGCTTTCTTGCTTTCTTGCTTTCTTGCTTGCTTTCTTGCTTTCTTTCTTTCTTTCTTGCTTTCCTTCTTGCTTTCTTTCTTGCTTTCCTTCTTGCTTTCCTTCTTGCTTTCTTTCTTGCTTTCTTTCTTGCTTTCTTGCTTGCTTTCTTTCTTGCTTTCTTTCTTGCTTTCTTGCTTTCTTTCTTGCTTTCTTACTTGCTTTCCTTCTTGCTTTCTTTCTTGCTTTCTTTCTTGCTTTCCTTCTTGCTTTCTTTCTTGCTTTCTTTCTTGCTTTCTTTGCTTTCTTTCTTTTCCCATCTTTGCTTCTGCTCTGGGAGAAGAGGTGTTTGAAGATTCAAGTACATTCCTGAAGGAGTCACCACTAGATGTTTGGGCCCTGCCATTGTCTCTTTGCAGGGTTCAGCATTCATTCTGCTCTGATTTGAGACCAGAGCTTAGAAGTTTCAAACACCAGGACAGGATGTGTTCGTTATTCCAACCTCTGCTCCTATCCAGTTTCAGCATTACTACTGAAGAGTTTCCTAAGGCATTTAGGCTTCCCAGCCTGCCCTGCTGTGATCTATGTAGACACAGTTCTGAAGATTAGCCCTGTGGTAATATTCAGACTAGGCCAAAGGCATCCTGGGGTGCATCAAAAGATATATGGCCAGCAGATTGAATGAGGTGGTTCTACCACTTTGCTCTGCTCTAGTCAGACCTCACCTGGAGTATTGCATCTGGGTCTGGATCCCTCAATACAGGAAGGACATGGACCCAATGGAGAGGGTCCAGAGGAGGGCCACAAAAATTATCAGAGAGTTGGAGCACCTCTCCTACAAAAAGGTCTGGAGGAGAGAAGGTTCCAGGGAGACATAATAATGACCTTCCAGTACCTGAAGGGGGCCTGCAAGGATGGAGAGAGACTGTTTAGAAAGGCCTGCAGTGATAGGACAAGGGGCAATGGCTTCAAACTAGAGAAGAGTAGATTTAGATTGGATGTTGGGAATAAGTTCTTTAACATAAGAGTAGTGGAACACCGAAACAGGTTTCCCAGGGAGGTAGTTGGGGGCCCACTCCCTGGAGATATTCAAGGTGAGGCTTGACAGGGCTCTGGGAAACCTGATTTAGTTGAGGATGTCCCTGCTGACTGCAGAGGGGGTTGGACTAGATGACCTTTGGAGGTCCCTTCCAACCCAGACTGTTCTATGATTTTCCTACCAAATTTGTTTTCTACCAAATTTGTCTCAAAACCTGTGACTTTTTGCATTAAAACATACATAAATAAATGTTTCACTCCTAAAGTGATGCTTCCTTTCCATCCATCAAAATAAACGTGTTGCTCACTGTAATTCATTCCAAACACCATCCTGCTCTGCTTGGTAATGATCATTTTCAGTTTCCATAAAAGCAGAGAAGAACTCCAGGTCTCTGGGAAGTTAGTAATTGAGTGGAAACTAAAATTCCATGAAGACTGGTAATTTACTCTTTGTGAGTAAATTAAGTCCCTACCAGCTGGTTTAATATATGTACGTGTCAGCTGTGAAAACAATGCAAAGGGCAATAACAATTTCTAATTCCCTTTTGCATTGTCGTGAAGTTCCTGCCCCCAGTTTATGAAGAGGATAGAAAGGTCCTGTTGTGCTTCCAGGCAAGATGCAAAGAGGTAGAGCTGCTGGAGGATGTCTCATCCCAGCTCCAGGACTGTGAAAAATGGAACATTTCCATTTTGAAAGCTTGAAGGTGATCTAAAAACGTAGCTGAAATGCTGATTTTCTTGCCTAGAGGAGGAATACTTGGCCGCGTTATAGTTCCTTCCTGCAATAGATGTTCCTTTATTTATGTTAAGCACTGTTAGCAGTAGCCTCCTTGCATACAAATGCATCCACGACTATGCCAACGGGTTCATGCTGTTAGAGAAGACAGGACTCAGACCTGGGCAAAGGAAAGCATTCAACCTGTCTTTTCCACCCCTGAAAAAACAGATGGAATTCTGGCAAGTCCTTTTCCTTCCCCTTCAGGTCTAGGTCTAGGCCTTCAAGTCTTGATTTTAATTTTTTCCCTTACAAGAAACCCAAAATGCTCTGCACGAACTTAAAGGGAATGCTTTGCACAACATTTTCTGCCCTTGGGATATTTAATTTCAGAGGAGAAGGTGTCAATAAATTAGTTTTTGGTGTTTTCTCACTCTGAATTTTCTAGTGGTATTTTTGCTCAGCTCCTGCATGAAAGATTGAAGAGTTGTGTAGGTTCAGAAGGTTATTTCTGTGGGAACTGTGGAGATGGACAGGTTAATTCCTACACCACCAAAGTGCTGTCACTTCCTAAGCTGACTTGGAAAGTGAAATCTTGGCTCGTGGAAGCAGCAGAATAGGTCAGGCTGCAGTTTCACATTTTGTTTTCTGACATTTTTGAGCCTATTGATTAAGACTCACTCTGAATTTGTAGGTCAGTGCCTTTGGATCTTCTCTGTTGGGTAATAAAATGATGAAAGAACAGTACCACAAATGCAGAGAGCATTAAACTCATCAGACTGAGTTTTGGAGCTGTTGGGTAAGGAGCAGAGGTAAGGGGGAGAGTTTGGAAGGGAAATGGGAACAGGCTTCAGCAGGACCTGCTGTGACAGGGCAAGGGATGATGGTTTAAACTAAAAGAGGGAGATTCAGACTGAAGAGAAGCAAGAAGTGTTTGACACTGAGGGTGGTGAGAACCTGTCCCATGTTGCCCAGAGAGGTGGTAGAAGCCTCATCACTGGAGGTGCAATTACTTCAAGTGATGCAGTTTATTCAAACTGATTTTGAGCCGTGCTGATGTTGTTCGTCATGGTTCCCATGTTGTGCATCTTGAGGGGATGTGGGCAACTTAATTAAGCAGTGCTCCTTAGTATGAAAGGTTACCTTAGTTGTTTGTTTTTCCCCCCTCAGAGTTTATTATGAAGTTTGATGGGATTTGTTCCCTATATGTCTGATACGGTTATCAAGTAAAACTGCACATGGACTGATTGGTGTCTGAGATCATAGAGTCATAGAAGAAAAGACCTTTAAGATCACTGAGTCCAGATCACTGAGTCCAGTCATGAACCCAGCACTGCCAGGTCTCCACTAAACCGTATCCCTCAGCACCACATCTATGTTTTTTTAATCCTTTCAGGGATGGGGACTCCACCACTACCCTGGGCAGCCTGTTCCAGGGCTTGACTGCCCCTTTGCAGAAGACATTGTTGTCCTGTTGTCCAACGTAAACTTTCCTTAGGGCAGCTTGAGGCTATTTCCTCCTGTCCTATCCACTGCTTGAGAAAAAACAACCCCCACTTGGCTCCAGCCTCCTTTTGACCACTTGTAGGGAACCAGAAGGTATCCCCTCAGCCTCCTCTTTTCCAGGCTAAACAGCCACATGTCTCTCCACACCAGGCTTGTTCTACAGACCCTTCACCATCTTCATTGTCCTTCTCTGGACCAGCTCCTGCTCCTCAATGTCTTTCTTGTGGTGAGGGTCCCAAAACTGAACCCACTATTCCAGGAGTGGCCTCACCAGTGCCCAGTACCGGGGAATCAAGTTTAGCAAGTGAGCAAATACTCCTGGTGTCATGCCCCTGAGATTTCTCTGAATGAGGTGGGCAGGTTTTTACTGATGTCAGTGCAAACAGATACAGGCCAAAGGTTTGAATATTTTCCTAGAAGTGCTTGGGGAGCTATGGCAAGTGTGGCGATTGTCCTAGCATGAAAGGTAAGGAAATTCAGGGCTTAATGGAGAGCTCATTAAATTCCCACAGGTAGTAATGCACATAAAGTGTTACATGCAAGGAATGGCCCTATTCAGACATATTTATGCAGCTAATAATTGGAAAAATTAATGTGGTGTGAACTTAGGCTAACTCAGCTGGGTACCTGATACCTTTCTGCTGGGGTGAAGAGGTTTGACATTTCCAGGCTGGGCAACCGTGACAAGTCTCAATACCTGTGACATCTGAGCAGGCATTTGCTCTCTACCCATTTTGGCTGATGAAAGAAGCACAAAGAGATTTTAAGAGAGGTTTGCAGAGATAAGGAAGGCAGCTCAGGCTGACCCAGTGAAGAGGTGTGCAGTTTCATTGTGGCATCTGACCTTTCTCCTTTCCTCCTGGTGAAGAGCACTTCTCTGCAGTGCTGTAATTGGACGTGCTGTCCAAACTCCTTTCAGCACCCAGCCTGCATAGAAAGGCAAGAGCATGGAGCAAAATAATTCATCAGGTTTGGTAGAAGGTTCACACCAGGATGGTGATATATTGGAGCATCAGAAAGGGTAACAAATTTAGTTTAGGCTTTCAATGGGAGAATTTAGCTGGCAGGAGTTAAAAATAAAGGAGAATAAATAGGAACTTGTACCTTCTGTCCATAAATTGACCTTGTTTCATGCTCTGAGGAGACTGAAAACAATGATTAATAATTTACAAACTTGCTGTCTATTCAGGAGGTTGTGGGTTTATGTAGCAATAGTGGATTTATAATAGTTTTAATCCCAAGTGAATTTGCCGCCTTCTGGAAGTGGAATATGGTAGAGGGGCTATGATAGGAAAGAGTGATTCGTGGTGGTTAGGTTACAACCAAGAGTGAATAGCAATCCTGTGTTTAACTCCAGTTGCAGGGATATTTGTGGATGTGGCACTTGGGATGTGGTTTAATGGCCATGGTGGTTGATAGTTGAACTGGATGATCTTAGAGGCCTTTTCCAACCAAAACAATTCTGTGATTCTATGATTCTGTATCTGAGATAAAATTTACACTAGGGTGATGAAGCTAATGCTAGGAAACCTCAAAAGTATTTTGAAACCCAGATTGCTTTCTGGAGACTTAGAGCTAACAATCCAAGAGTATAGACTTTCAAAGTAATCAAACTTTCAAGGGGAGTAATATTCTTTTTTTTTTTTTTTTTTTTTTTTTTTGTTGTTTTTTTTTTGTGCCCTAAGATTCTGTGCAGTTTCACTACAGTGGATCCAGAGGAAATTTTTTCCTCCCTTTTAACTCTGGAGGTTTGAACCTGGAAAAGCTGGTATCTCCAAAGTGCTCTGAACCCTTATCTCCTGTCTGTGGAACCACAGGGTGTGCTTACAACTCTGAAAACACAGTAACTCTTATTTTGATGCCAAAAGCCTTAACTGAAGTGAAAGCATCCTCAGATGAGAAGCTGTAGGGTTTATGTTTGATGAGTCTTCATTTAGCTTTGAGTTGTGGGTCTGTGAAAAGGCTGGAATACAGCAGGAATCGTGGTTGTTCCACACACACACAAGTAGTTTGTGGGAAAGAGCTGGCAGTACCAGGACAGTGCAAGCTGTGGTGTGCATATGCATGAGACCTCTTCATAGGCAGCAGGTCAGGTATTTTTCCTTTGAGATTATATCTTTGATTTTTCCTGATGAAAAGAGAATGTGCCTTCCAAACCCACTGACTTTTATGTTAATCATAATCTGAGATTGCCCCTCTGGGGGTCAGTTATCTTGGGGAGCAAAGGATTCAAAATGAGACAGTTTAATGTTGAGTGAGACTGCTGCAGTGCTTCCTCTCAGAAGTGGTTCTAAAGCTGATTTCAGTGTGGGGTGAAGAAAAAAAGTTTTCACTGTTTGTGGCCCTTTGTTTGTGGGCAATCCTGTTAATAAATTGGTTTGCCTGCTTTTGTTTTGCATCACTTTGTGCCCTTCTTTTTGCTCCAGTTGCTGGCAAATGGCTGTATTTTCTTGTCCTCTCTGTTGTTAGTCCTTGCTCTTGCTTTGCATTCATTTCAGTCCTATTTTTTCAGATACATTTTTCAGGGAAAGAGCAAACTGTGCTGTCTTATTTAGAAAGATGAAGTTATTTAATGACCCTGGGGGTAAGGATGTCTGAAGGCTTCTGCATACCACAGAGAGAGCCCCCACTGATTTAAATTGCCTTTTGGGAAAGTCCATGGCTAATCAGCTTATTTTTTATATATATATATACGTATATATACACACATGTGACATTTGTCTGGCTAGTCCTGCTATAAAGCTCTGTTTGTAGCAATCTGTAGGTTACTTCTAATTCTTTTATAATTACAGACCTCGATGTAAACCCATAATCTGCTTACCTGTATTAGCAGAGGAAGAAGAGCTATCACTTGTAGTCACTTCCACAGGCAGAGCCATTTTAAGTCAATTGGTTTTATTATTACTGTGCTCTTCACACTCATATGCCTCCAACTGGAGTGAAGCCATTTGAATTTATCTGCTCTATCGAGGCAATCAAATGACAAGGAGTGGTAGTCACTGAGGATGGATGGCTTTGGGTCTCAGTGTCATTAGTTGCCTTCTGAAATACAGCGAGACATTCAATCCAGGGAGGGATACTTCAGATTTTAATTAATACTTTCAGAATGCTATTATTAACTTCTATTTCAACTTCTTTCACTAATTAAAGATTACAGCTATATGATTGAACAGATAGAGGGAGGAATGCAAGAAGTATATGATTAAGTCTGGCAGAGGAAAAAAAAATCCTCCTTCAGGAAAGGAAAAATGTGTTGCTCTCCATCACATTTCTGGGGTTTAATATTGGGACTCTGACATGATCTAAAATACACAGTGGATAACTATTAATTGGGAAATAATTCTCACTTAGAGGACAGGGTACAAAGCAAAGTTGCTAAATGACAGCAAGGTACTAGACCATAAAGATTGTTTTGTACTTACGAGTGTGAGATTCCCATCAAGTAATTAGCTGGGGCCATATATTTTTGGACATGTCAATGCATGAATGCTAGAAATGTGCCCTTCAAAAAAAGAATGGATTTTAAAATGTGAATATTTGCTCTTACATGGTATTTGGCTTGACTGCATAGGTATAATTCAAAAGCTCTCTACATATAGTCATAAAGTCAGATTATGACAGAACATGCTTTACTGGCAGACTGCATAATATTTCATAGCAATAGTGAGGCGAAGGATAATGAGCATTTCTCCTAGGTCTAAATATCTTGCACCCAGATATTTTGACTCTCAAAGTCACATTGTAGGGGTCAGAACTTGGTCAATTTAAAAATTAAATGTTTCTCAAATGGCACAAAGTAGAGCTGGGAAAAATTATTTTTCTGTGGAGACTGCGCTCGTGATATCTGTTCTGTTCATTCATCATCCCTAAAATATTAGTTTTAGGTGGGAAAGGGCAAACTCCCATTTGCTGTGCTGTGCTGGTGTGTAGCAAGCCTTCTGCTCAAGACTAAATGGTGGGACTCCAACATGCAAAATGCTATTATAGACCAAATGTATTCTGCAGATTAATTCTATGGGATTATCTTGGTACCCCTAGTTTGCAAGTGAGTTTAATACTAATATTGTTGGCAATTTCCTCATGGTGTGACTATTACATGTCAGGCACGTCACTGTCTCAGGCTGTGCTGCCTGGGCAGGAGGTCTGGCTCTTGATTGATAAGCTACAAGTGGAATTCTCTCCCCAAGGCCGAGGCAGAAGATTATTAATTGCATTTTGAACATTATTCAAACAGTTCTCTGATATCACTGGAATAATAAAGGGTGATTTAAGGAGACAGATCCTGAGCTGGTGGAAGTCTGGATACCAATGATACCGTGGTTGTGGCATCACAGGGATCTCTTCTTTTGGGATAGGCTACAGGCTAAGTTTGACTGCAGTACCCGAGGCAGGAAAGTTAGTGTTGATTTATGGAATAATGGAATTGTTTGGGTTGGAAAAGACCTCTAAGATCATCGAGTCTGACTGTTAACCTAACACCACCATGGCCATTGAATCATGTCCCCAAGGGCCATGATCACTTTCTTAAACACTTCTAGGGATGGTGACTCCACTACCTCCCTGTGCAGCCTGTTCCAGTGCCTGACCACTCTTGTAGGAATGAAGGTTTTCCTAATCTTCAAACTATACTTCCCCTGGCACAATTTCAGGCCATTTCTTCTCATCCTATGACTTGTTACTACAGAGAAGAGACCAACCCCACTTCACTACAACCTCCCTTCATGGAGTTGCAGAGAGCAATGAGGTCTCCCTTTAGCCTCCCCTTCTGCTGGTTAAACAGTCCCAGTTCTTGGATATGACCTCAGGATGTTCAACTTCTCTTGGTTCTCTTCATGTGCTCATTTGCAGTAAGCCTTTCAAAGGCATGTGAGATAGGTAATGTACATGGGATGTGTACCTGGTTCCTCACAAATCACTCAGGGACAGACCATGTGCCTTAGGCTTCTGGAAAGACTTTCACTGACTTGGTAGGGATGGGCTCTCATTTCAGGCCTTCAATATAACTTTTGCAGCTCTACCTTCTTTGAGTAATGTTCTTCTGGGACATACCAGTCTTCTGCATTTAGTTTCCCCATTTCAGTTTTATTTCATCCTTCTCCTTGCTTCTGACTTAAGTTGGAAGTTCAGCTGATAACCAATTCTTCTGCAACGCTGGTTATATTATGCCAGTGAGTGGGAATAGCATCACATCTCTGTTTCCACTCGATGGGAAGTGACATAGCACTGATTAAAATTTATTGCTAATGTGCTTTGATGAATGTTTCATAGTATGTTATTGTTTTGCTTTTTCATTTCTGGACACTTTCCATTTCTGTTTTATCAATTCTATTTCCTTCAATTGTTTCAGGCATAATGCATGATGTTAATAACATGTCATCTTCAGAAATCAGAGGAATGAAATGATACATTTGCTGAAAACTACAGTTAGAGAGGAGAGTGATTTATAGTGTCCTTTAAAATATGCAATTAGGATTGTTGATTGAGATGCCAGTTACATACAAAAAAATAGGAGATGTTTGAATTTCCTGGTTCAAATAATTTAATATGGAGGCATAATTTATAGGTGGAAGTCAGATTTGTTAGGTAAGTTAGCCCAACTCTGATCAAAAGGACTATCCAGTTCTCAGCACCTCTTTAATCCTCCTTTAAGCTTCCAGCATTCTTTAAGAAGATTTTCGTGCAAGTTTTATAGATGTTCTGTCCATTAATTTCATCCCCCCCCCCCTTGTCTTTATTCAACAGTTCTACAGTTCAACTCCCTGTGTTGAATAACTCATTCTCCTTGCAGAAACCCAGGTCATGTATTTCATATGATCACCTTGGTCTCTTTGTAAATCATTTCCACCTTGCATTGCAATCAAGGACTGAGGGATATTCAGTTACCGACTAAAGTTAACAAATATGCATAGGCTTGTGGAAACTAATTCTTCTCTTTTCACCCTGGCTGCATATATTTTGGTCCTAGAGGTCTCTTTTAACAATGCACATGAGCATATGCTTACCTTTACATATGAAGATAGGTCATCTGACCCATCTTCCATGCACTCCCATTTTCTCAGTGACCACAGTTCTTCCAGGCTGCTTCTAGATATTGACTCCAAAAGACTTCTTGGAGAAAAGTATTCTTGCTTTTGGGCTGGAGTAATTCTTCTCCTGAGCAGGAACATGGCTCCTATGTAGACACACTATCCTACATAAACATATATGTTCAACTGTGTTTTTCCAGCTATAAACTGGAGCTCCATTACTGCCAGTGCTTCCCTACTTTATTTGTGGGTTATGTGCTTTGTATATGTTGCACTCTGTATTAGCCAGGATGTTTTCATGACCTCAGATACATCCAAATGAAGTCTTCCCTTCCCGCTTGCCTCTTTTTTCCTCCCCCCCCTGCCTCTTTTTATCTCCCCCCCGCCTCTTTTTTCCTCCCCGCCTTTAGCATATCTGGTTTTAAACAACTCTCCCAGTACAGAATAATTTGCCAGAATTCCTAATATAATGTTTCCTTACTCTTCCCCATAATTTAGGAAAATAGCAAAGAACTGGAACGATAACCATGATTCCCTTGTTACTGCAGAAGTTGTCAACTTGGCATCCAACTAAATCCTCATCGTCCTATGTTTACATTCAATTAGTCAAGTTTTGGATCTGCCCAATCCAATTTGAATTAACATTTCAATTGCTCTTTCATGAAAAAGAGAGGAAATGCTTCATTAAATTACATGCTTTATTAAAGTAGCCATCAGCATCCATACAGAAACTTCCTAATGTGATGTTTTACAATGTCAGTCGCTTTGCACAAAATACCACAGCCTTGAAATATGTATCATTTTAATTAGGTTGGTTGCAATTTGAAATGCTGCATTTTAAATGAGATTGGAGAGGGACTTCTTACAAAGGCATGGAGTGACAGAATGAGGGGCAATGACTTCAAACTGGAAGCAGTTCGATTTAGATGAAACATGAGGAAGACATTCTTCCCCGTGAGGGATGGTGAGACGCTGGAACAGGTTGGCCACAGAAGTTGTGGGGGCTCCAAGATTGGAAGTGTTCAAGGCCAGATTGGATGGGGACTTGAGCAGCCTAGTCTAGAAGGAGGTGTCCCTGGCCATGGCAAGGGGGTTGGAACTAGATGACCTTTAAGATTCCTTTTAACCCAAACCATTCTGTGTTTCTATGACGTCTTCTGTATGAGGGGATGATAAACTGCTCTAAGTGCTAGAAGGTCCCCAATTTATTGAAGAAATTTATGTGATTTTATAGGGAAAAGGAACATTCAGGTCCCCCTGAAATAACAAATCACAGAACATCATGCTCATCACTGAACAAAGAACAGAAAGATCATCTTTGTGTCCCAAGATATTAGTATGAAAATTTGCACTGATGGAGAGAGGATCAGGTTTGAGGGCAGGTATTTGCCTCAAATTGTTCACAGTTGCCTAGGAGGCAACTTTTGCTACAGCTCCCATGAAGTCAGCAAAACAGCACCAAGCGCACCGAGTGCTCCTGGCAGCTACTTACTTCATCATGTGAGAGAAAGACATCATCATTTGTAAGAGGCCTTTTAAGAATACTCAAGTTCCTGTATCATATGTTGAAAAGTTTCACTGCAATTTTGGTGCTTCTACTGGATAGTAGAAGCTTTTTGGAGTCCGCCCTTCTTTAAGCCACAATCTCGTCAATCACTTAAGCATGTGTCTGACATTGTAGGTCATACTGAAGTATGTTCATATTCAGAGCAGTGCTTAAATTCATCCTGAACTCTAAGATGAGCTACTGCTGTGGGAAGCTGGCTGCTGAGTGGTTCCTGTGAACATAGGTAGTGGTGACCACGAATACTGCCATTTATATAGGGTTTGTGTAGGGTTTGTCAGCTCTCTTAGTTGTGAGGAATCACTTCACAAATAAAAATAAATTACTATTTTTTTCTTCCTGAAAAGCATTTTAATTTCATAGATCCATAGAACGGTTTAGGTGGTAAAGGACCTTGAAGATCGTTTGGTCCCAACTGCCTGCCATGGTTATGGACACCTTGCACTCGACCAGTTTCCTCAAGGTCTCTTCCAAACTGGCCTTGAAAACCTCCAGGGAAGGGGCACCCATGACCTCCCTGGGCAACCTGTTCCAGTGTTTCACCACCCTCACTGTAAAGAATTTCTTCCTAATCTCCAGTCTGCCCTCCTCAAGATTCAATCCATTGCCCCTCACCCTATTACTACAAACTCTTGTGAAAAGGCCCTTCCTAGCGTTCTTGTAGGCCCCCTTCAGGTACTGGAGGGCTGCTCTAAGGTCTCCTCATGAAAGAGAAGAAGAGAATGAACCTGATAAAGCAACTGTCAGCAGCCATACTGGGACAAAATGATGTCTCTGCTTCTGCTTGTGTCCAGTTCTGGGCCACTCAGTTTAGGGAGGATGTTGAGTTCCTCGAGCATGTCCAGAGAAGGGCAACAAAGCTGGTGAAGGGTTTGGGGCACAAGTCCTATGAGGAGAGGCTGAGGGAGCTGGGCTAGCTTAGCCTGGAGAAGAGGAGGCTCAGAGGAGACCTTATTGCTGTCTACAATAACCTGAAGGAGGTCATAGCCAGGTGGGGGTTGGTCTCTTCTCCCAGACAACCACCAACAGAACAAGAGGACACAGTCTCAAGCTGTGCCAGGGGAGGTTTAGTCTGGATGTTAGGAAGAAGCTCTTCACAGAAAGAGTGATTGTCTATTGGAATGGGCTGCCCAGGGAGGTGGTTGAGTCACCATCACTGGAGGTGTCTAAGAAGAGCCTGGATGGGGCACTTAGTGCCATGGTTTAGTTGATTGGATTGTGTTGGGTGATAGGTTGGACTTTTCCAACCTGGTTAATTCTATTCTATTCTATTCTATTCTATTCTATTCTATTCTATTCTATTCTATTCTATTCTATTCTATTCTATTCTATTCTATTCTATTCTATTCTATTCTATTCTATTCTCCAGTTGGAGAGCAAACTCTTAATTATGGTACAAAGCCACAATTAAGCCATTTCAGAATAAAGCCATTAAAAAATCCTGCTTTTTTCTTGGCCATTCCAATACCTGCTATAATTAATACTGCACTGGGAAGGTTGTTTTCAGTTCATTTGAACCCATCTGCATTGAGCCTTGATTTAATCAGTGCTGCTATACTTAAGTGCTTACAGGTTGGTGACAGCTGTAAAGAAGCTGAGAACTGCTATGGAAATAGTGAAATATTTATTAATACAATAATAGTGCTTTATCTTGGAGTCAAATTATAATCTAAACTCTATCTCACAAGGGTATCTTTGTTCTTTAAAGCAGTTTTGAAGATGTCACTATAGACACATGCTGTATAAATAAGCTGCTTTCTTTGCTTCATCTATAGGCAACACAATTTGATCTCTAAATTTAAACTTCACTTCTTTCTATATTCCTGAATAATGCATTGGGGTATTTTCACTTCTGCTGCTGGAATACTGCTTACAGGCAGGAAACAAAAAAAATCTGACTGCAACTGAAATTTGAGATTTCTGTATAGGTGGCCTTAATTATGGAATTTGGAAACAATAGGAGAACTATGTCTGCCTTTTCATATTTAAAACTTCAGAGAGTCTGATCTAATCTCCAAGTGCAGTGCAAAAACCCACTCCTAAAAGAAATGTTAGAGCCATTCCAAGAGTCAGGCCTTCGAGTTCTCTTTCTGCATCTACCCCAGGGTGGTATTGTGAAGGTAATTCAAGGCTAGTTTCTTCCATCCTAACTTGTGAAATGCCCTTAGTACCTTTCACATTTCATTCTTTAAAACTGGGGTAATAATTATTAACTCATGTCTGGTTTGGGCTTCAATTGTAAGGATAGAGGAGACCACACTGCAGTTTAGCTTCCTCTTCATTTGGTCCATCCCATGTCTTCTAATACTGTGGTGCTAATGGGTGGAGGAGGAGGAGGAGCCTGCTTTCAGACTTCTCCAAGATCCTCACCTCAAACTGTCTTACACTACAAGCCTGTGTTGAAACTGTATTTGGTGTCTATAAAAAGTTTCAGGATCTTTTTGCTTTATGGATACGTCATGACAACCCTTAGGTGCTGCAGTGGAAGACAGCTGAGCCACATCTGTATGACACAAAGGTCTGAGTTGTCTGGGCTGTAATGAGTCTGTAACTAAATGTGGAATCTCATTTCCTGGTACCTGTGGTTTGAACAAGTTCTCAAGTGCTCTTAAGCAGTGGAAATTGCTTTTGAGAACTTGATGACAGTTTCACAGAGTATCTAGTGGAAAAAAAAGGGGAAATGGAGGAAACTCATAAACTGCTCCTAGGAGCAGCTGCCTCAAGTCTGCAGCTGACATGGATGAGCTACCAGAGGGGGTCAAGTGCAGCTATATTTGTTCTTGCTGAATTGTTTATTAATAATAATAAAACTGTGATAATCATTGTGGAAGCCTTAAAAAAAACATGTGGACATAGCACTTTGGGACATGGTTTAGTGGACATGGGAGTGTTGGGTTGACCTTTAGACTTGGTGATCTTGAAGGTAATTTCTGACCTTAATGATTCTATGACTTTCTAATGAGCAAATCTCGAGTTTTAATGCTCTGTGTGAACTTCAGATGGATGTCAGCTTGAATGAAAGGAGGAAGGTGGTCGCAGCAGAATAAACGCAGGGGGTTTCCATGCTTTTGTGCTCTTGGGGGGGTAATTTTCCTTTTCACCTCAATATTTTCCTTTTTACTTCAATATTTTCCTTTTTAAATGACCTGCTATTTATTATGCAAGGACACTATTGTGCATCACGGCACGAGTAGGACAGTTGCAAAACCCAGCTAAATTAAATAGCTGATTTGGACACCAGGCTGCAATCAGAATTTGATTTTGTCTGTCACAAACTTGCGTTAACCTTCAGAATTTTTAAGAGCAGCATTGGCTTGGATCAAAAAGGAGACTTTGAGCCCTGTTCTTAAATAACAGGCAAGTTCAGTCCTTGTTTACATGCATGAGACTTTTACTGACAATGATGAGCTTAGAGCCTTCAATGCTGCTTGCACAGAATACATAATCAACAGTGGAAAATAACTCCAAGGCAGCAGCTCTTCAAAAGACAGGCTGGACATACGTGCTGTGATTAAGGAGGTGTTTTAAAACCTCCCATAATAAATTACTCTGAAGGGATGAATGCTGCTTGCAACCAGAATGAAAGGTGAACCTCTCCATGCTATGCTGCAACCTGGCAGAAAACTGTTTCTTGTCTCATATCATGAGATGTATGAGAGACATAGCATCTTTCATATCATAGAATTACAGAATCATTAAGGTTGGAAAAGATCTCTAAGATCACCATATCCAACCATCAGCACAGCACTACCATGGCCACTGAACCATGTCCCAGAGTGCCATGCCCACACATTTCTTGAACACTTCCAGGGATGGTGACTCCACCACCTCCCTGGGCAGCCTGTTCAAATGCAGGAAAGAAATTTTTTCCTAATCTCCAACCTAAACCTCCTCTGGCACAACTTCAGGCCATGTCCTCTCATCCTGTCACCTGATACTGGGGAGACCAATCCCCACCTCTCTCCAACCTCCTTTCAGGAAGCTGTGGAGAGCAATGAGGCCTCCGCTCAGCCTCATCTGGCTATCATGTATCCCACGATATGAGAATCTCATATTCTCATGAAGCACATAATGCAAACACTTTGTTAATTGCAGTGAAGCCAAGATTAAGCAGGAGGGAGGAGTCCTGAGACCAGTAGGAATGCTTGAACTGCTGTCTGCACTGACCCATCAGGACTCTACATCCTCTCTCTTTCTAGCCTGTGAAACATCGCAATAAAAGCAAGAGTCAAGAAAGCGAGAATTTCTTGACCTGATGCTAGTATCAAGCCTAAACCCAAGCCCTGTGCTTATGAAACTTGTGTTTAATGATATGTGGTACTAATCAGTAATGAAATCTATTTAAAAAAAGGATTATACAATAGTTAATTTCAAATTAAATCTAGAAACTATAAGTTAGAGTGCAACTTTTAATCTGAAGATATCCATCTTCTAACAAATCACCTTTCACATGTTTTTATCTTGACAGTTCAAATGGACAATTGTTTGGTGCAAGCTTGGGCTGTTCACGTTCTATCTTTGCAGCCAAGCAAATAAATGGCCCTTGATTCTGTCTTGGAGAAGTCACAAACAGATAGTGTAACAGGTAAACCATTGATTTTAACCTTGAGCATACAGAAAACAGTGGCAGCTCCCTTTATCAGCACAAGGAAGAGGTCATCCATCATCTCTCGATTTATGATGCTTCTAACTCAACTGGTTCAAAAATTCTTCTGTACATTGCCCGCTCTTGTGGTAGACTGCAAATTTTGATTGATTTAGCTGGGTCAATTAAGCTCATTAGCTCCTACACTGGCTGTGGGTTGATATTGAGAGTTAGCAAGCTGTTAAAGAAGAGAATTTTTATAATCCTTTGAAAAAGCATTCTCCCCCTCATCTTCCTCCTTTTTTTTTTTTTTTAAGGGAGATTTACTTTTAGATTTACTTTTAAAAGGTTGATTTGAGCCCTGCTTTTGAGCTCAGTTATGGAATAACTGTCCCACTGTCAGTTCTTGCCCTGGCTCACTCTGGTTTACAGAGCCTTTCTCCTCCACGGTTTAACCCTGAAGAAATACATCTTGAATTTCTAGATCTTGAAGTAAATACAGGCAATGCAAAATTAATCCTGGTCTTGGCTTTCTGTTCAGAGATGGATTGCATGCTTGAGAGCCCATCAGCATTAGGAAATGTGATAAATCCATGTCCTCCATGGACTGGTATAAATCAAGACAGAAGTGTAACTTCAATAACAAGGCAGCACATTGCTACACACTTTATGCCTATAGACACATCCTCGTAGGGCACCTCTGAGTTTTTCCTCTGTGTTGTACAGAGAATTTGCAGCAGTTCCTCTACAGCAGTTCACTCTCTGCCAGCTCCAGACCCTCATCTGTAATGTCCTGATTGTCAGTGGAAGCAGTATAATGCTGGATAGGTTGTCAGACCCTCAGCTGGCAAGAGATTTTGTTTATTTGCTTGTTTTTAATTAATATTTAATTGGGTGTGCAGACGTGGGATTATATCATCAGTTGTCGTAAATGGGCTCGGCCCTGTCACAGCTGCTGTTGCTCTATTGATTTATGCAACCTAAGAGGCTGACTTGGAGTTAAAGGAAAGGGCAAAAGCTTTCTTATAGAGGAAGAAAAAGGGAATTAAAAGAGTAGCTGTCATGCTGTGATCTGTGGTATGGTAATAGCAGTTTGTGGACTTCTAGGGAAAGGTGACTCCTGCAAAAGAACTGGAAAATGAGTGGCAGTTTTTTGTTGTTTCTTTTCCTTTTATTTCCCCCTCCCCATCTTCCTATCATCACAGAAAGTTTACTGCCAATTAACTTTATGGGAAGGAATTAGAGTGCTGGTAAGCAATTAAAGAATACAGTGTGTATTTATGCAGTGGTGAGCAGAATTAATACAATTTAACTTGCTTTTCAAGCTTCACCCTAGCTTTGTCCCTAGGTGGAAGATACTGTTTAAAGGCAGATAAACTGCTGTGAGAAACCGTATTTTGTTAAAAATCAGAGCATATTTTCTTTTATTTTTAGTGTTAGTCATAAAACTCAGACTGGAAACAGCAGACAAATGAGTTTGTTGTCCATAAAATCATTGAAACATAACATTTACTACCTGTGGTACATAGTTAGCCTCCCATTCGCTTATACAACCATTTATTTCAGCCATTGAGTGGGGTGATTTTTTGGGGACAGGCTGGCTTTCTGCTGAAAAAACCTACCATTTTAAATGGAACTCTTTCTTTCAGAAAGTGTTATTTCAGGTGAAGTAGCCAAACCTGCAAAGCCAACCCCTTGTTCTGTTGTGAAGTGCACCACTGTCTACCTACCTGATTTTCTCGGTTGTTTTCTCATTGCATTTGAAGTTGTTTATATAAATCTTTTGCTATTGCTTCCTCACAGTGATTTTAATTATAATTACTCTATTAAACCATCTGTAATTAATATACAGTATTAAAGTTGATCAAGACCAGGCACTTAAAATTCTTCAACATCGCCATTTGCAAAATGAGATTTACTTTCAAAATGAGCTTTTAGATTTGCCTTCAAGTTCTGTTATTGAACATAAACAACTACAAACTTTGCATTTCTCTAAGTTTAGTTGCGTGTTTGGTGGAGAGACCTACTAATTCTACAGGGCTTAGTACATTACACTTGGATTATTTGATTATATTTTGGTTTGTTTTCTTACTTATGAACTCCTAACAAGGTAAAATTTTGCTTACTAGCTCTCTTTCCCCTTTCCCCCTCCACCCACCTCCGTGAGCTTAAATTGCCTGCAGACTGTTGCCCTATTCCTTGGACTCCTCTCTGCAGCACGTTTGTTTGCAGTCCTAAGCTCATCATCAGTTTCAAATGCGTGTGTCTCACAAAGCTATCTTCTTTCTATTGACCTCATGAGGTAACGAAGTGATGTCCTGGAGCAGGTTGGTGGGAAGGTGATGGTTTCACAACTTCTGTTGCTTTATTTCTCTGAATGAAGCTGGACATGCAGTTCTTGACTAGTATGAATTCAGTCTCAGGAGCCTTCAGTGAGATAGATGTCTCATCCTTGGAACCATTTCAGGTCAGGATGTTTGGGGCTCTGAGAGACTTGCTCTAGTTGCAGATGTCTGTGCTGACTGCCACGGGGCCGGACTAGGTGACCTTTAAAGGTCCCTTCCAACACAAACCAGCCTGTGATTATGTGATTGGAAGGGAAGTTGGATGCCTGGGAGGCCAGCCCTCCTCAGAGTGAAAGAAGGTGAAGCTCTTCATTAGCTTTTAATAGAAGAAAGGCAACTGAGAAACATCTTAAAGCAGGTCATTAAATTGCATAAGTAAGATTCTAGCTCATTTGGTCAGAATGGTTTATCTATTAAGATGCAAAACCAATTCTGCATTTTTTTTTTTTTTTTTTTTAGAATGATAAACTTTTAGATTTAAAAAACAAACTAAGGTGACATTAGAGAGAGTTTATACCTCGAAGAAGAAATTGTAGTCCCTAACAAAAATCCTGTGTGCACTAAAAATCAGGTCTGGATCCTAAAAGTTCAGATTTTGACCCTGAAACCTGGGGAGTTTAGACCTAAAATTTATGGGCTTGATGCCAGAAGTGAGGGTTTGAGCAATGAAAATGAGGCTTTTAAAGTGAAAACTAAGACTTTGGAATTCATTAGCAGTAAACATCAGTAATAGCAGTAATACTGCTCTACTCAGCCCTGCTGAGACCACACCTGGAATACTGTATCCAGTTTTGGAGATTCTCACAAGGTGGTTCACTGTGACTAAATGCCAGATGGAGATATTTGTGGGGGACTTTTGATCAGAGTAGATGAAACAGATAATTTGATGCTATCAGGTAATAGAGAAAAGGCAATAAAAGATGGACACAGAAATAATATAATGGGAGTGAGAGATGCTGATACGGTGTTTAAATTTCTGTGGGAGAGCTCTGCAAAGCCCTAAGAAACGGTAAGGCTTTTCTGATCTACCAGTCTTCCCTGTGACGGGTGGTGGTGGGGTGGGAAACAATGAACCCTTGTTTGAATTGGCAATGATTTTTATATGTTTGGTTTAGGTAGCAAAGCAGAAATACCCCTGAATTGCATGGTGCTTGAGTCGGTCTACACTGCTGTGCACTTTTTCACTGACAAACACCTTGTTTACAGCTACTTTCTGTAGTAAATCTTCCCTATTGTCTTGTCTTTATTTGCTGTGCCAGAAGGCTGCTGAGCTAAAGCACATAAAAGCTCTCCTCCAATACTTACCAACGCTTTCGCATTGTTCATGCATCATTTTAACTGGCAGTTATCTTGATGTGAGATATCTGGAAGTCTCAAATCACCTAGAATGCTCAGGATCTGGGAAAAGGGTGAATTCTTGAAGCAGCTTTCATTTAATCAAAGTGCTATCAAATTAGCATGGAAAAAAATTAAAAATGAACTGTCTTGCTTAATTTATAATCAGAAAACTTTTTCAGCACAAAATTAAGACAGCCTGTTATTGAAATCCCTAGCCTGATTTTAAGGCAGGATCTGTGTCCTTTCTGCTGCTTTCATTTGTAATGTAAGGAGACCAAACCAAAACTCCACCAATTTAAAAGAAGGACATTGAGGTGCTGGAGTGTGTCTAGAGGAGGGCAACCAAGTCGGTGAAGGGTCTGGAGGACAGGTCTGGTGAAGAGCAGCTGAGGGAACTGGGGTTCTTTAGTCTGGTGAAAAGGAAGCTGAATTTGAGACCTCATTGCTCTCTGCAACTCCCTGAAAGGAGGTTAGAGCCAGGTTGGTGTTTTCTCCTTAGTAAGTAGCAATAGGACATGAGGAGATGGTCTGAAATTGTGCCAGGGAAGGTTTAGTTTGGGTATCAGGAAAAATTCCCTCACTGAGAGTGGTCAGGCATTGGAACAGGCTGCCCAGGGAGGTGGAGGAGTCTGTGGAGATGTTAAAAAAAATGTGTGAACATGGCACTTTGGGACATGGTATACTGGCCATGGTGGTGTTGGGTTGATGGTTGGACTTGATCTTGGAGGTCTTTTCCAGCTGTAATAATTCTGTGAGACTTTGAAACCCATGTATTTAAAGACTACTTGTTTTCAGGTTGTTTCCTAATGCAGTCATTCTATAGGGCTGTGGTTTTCTTCCTTTATCTATATGGAATATAAACCGTATTTCCAAGCATTGTGCTCTGTTCTTGGGACAGAAACTGACCTTTCCCTCAGGGCTGGCATCTGGTTTCAGCCAGGATATCTATGGCCACGGAAACAATTTTCCTCTGGGTGAAGGAGAACAAGATAGTCCTGGATATGGATATGTCTTTTATGCTTTCTAATACCTCTGTTGCCCATCAAGCTGTAGTAGGTAATGCTGCACTGGAAATGTGGAACAAAAGCTGTCATGATCAGCATCTGGACAGCCCAGCCACTACCTGGATCATCTCCTCCCACTCTTTCTTCAGTGACCTTGGTGTCTGCAGAGTCGTTTCTCTCACATTCTCTGGCTGACAGCGGGTTGCTTTTGGAGCCAGCTGGTATTGGCCCTATCAGCCATGAAGGAGGCTTCTCACACCTTCTGACAGAAGTCACTCCTGTAGCCCCATGCTACCAAAACCTTGCTACACAAACCTGGTGGATTTAATATTTGAGTAATTAGGCTCTTTGCCATGCTGCTATAAGCAAAAAAAAAAAAAAAAAAAAAAAAAAGATAGTTCTGGTTCTGCTTTAACAATGTTTTTGGGGTTGTTTTTCCTTTTATGTCATAGAATCATAGAATGTTAGGGGTTGGAAGGAACCTCCCGAGATCGAGTCCAACCCCCTGCAAGGCAGGATCACCTAAGGCACTGTTTAAAATGTATGGTTATTATTAATACTATTATTAAATTAATTATTAATGTAACTGTTTTTAATTTTAATTATTATTTTAAGTTATAATGTAAGTATGTTAAATTATGATTATTTTAAATGATTAATTTTAATCATAGTTTAATTAAATCAGACAGGAACACATCCAGGCAGATTGTGAAGGTTTTTGGGAAGGAGACTCAGTGCCATGGTTTAGTCATGAGGTCTTGGGTGACAGGTTGGACTTGATGATCTTTGAGGTGCCTTATAACCTTGGTGATTCTGTGTGTGTGAGACTCCACAACCTCTCTAGGCAGCCTACTCCAGTACTCCAGCACACTCACAGTAAAGAAGTTTCTCCTCGTGGAATTTCCTGTGGTTGAGTTTATGTCTATTGCCCCTTGTTCTACCAGTGGGTATCACTACAAAAAGCCTGCCTTCATCCTCCCCACCATCACCCCTATATTGGAAGAGATCTTGCACTGTTTTAAAGCTACATGGTGCTGTCTGTCAATACTGTTTTCAATACTGTTTCTACTTAATAGGTTGTGTTCCATTTGAAGAGCTAGTTACTGCAGTTGCTTTGGGTTGCCTTTGCTTACCCCTAGCAGAGGGAAATCACGGGAGTCAGATGTCACAGACTGTGTTGTCCACCACCGGTGGAGGTGGCAACATTAATGGAGTAGGGTGGAGAGTATGAAACCCGGGGTTGCCAGTGCTTTTGTGGCTCTCCAGCTTCAGATAATGTACTGCAGCAATTTATTTTATTTGAATGGTGGGGAAGGGGAAACATGGAATTTTTCAGTCATTTCACACATGTCACTAGCAACATAATTTGGAAAGATAATGATGTACAAACCACCTGCTATCTGGCAGATGCTTAAGTGTTGGCACGTGCATGGAATATGGTAGGAGACATATCGGAGGGTTTTAATTACCCACTAATGTGATGGCTTCTGTTCTGATAGAGAATGCTTTCTGTACAGGTTAATGAGGTAGATGACTTTTTTCTTTTGAAGTAGATCTGCTGGGGATCTCTTTTAATGACAACAAACAAAGAGGATCTTCACAGATTTACTCATGGCTTTTCAATTGTTTTTATACTGGCTGCTTTCAGGTGGGAAAAAATGAGGAAGAACATCAGGTTGGTTGCCAAGTGAGACCTTTGGAAAGCATCCAAATATATCAAGAGGAGCAGTGATTTTTGTTTTGTCTAAAATGTCCTGAGGATCTCAGATCTTGTCAAGAGTCCTCGGAACTCAGCAGAAAAAGTCATGTCTGCTAGAAGCCCACTCCTCATGGAAAGTCCATGGTAGCACAAGCTCTGTGTTAAGCAGTGTTGGTAACATCAATTGGTAACAGTTTCAGCAGCTCAGACTCCAGAACTTGCAGCAAGTCTTTGTTCTTTTATGGATATCCATCAGTGTGAGCGCAGCGGGAGAGTTTTGCCTGCTGACCCAAACTCAGTTCTGAAACTGCTGGTGTTTACTCCTATTGACTTTCAGTGAAAAACAGACCCAGAAAACCCCACATGTAAATGAGGAAAAAGTATATCACAGTTGCTGTGTCATCATGAGCTTCTGGGATTGCTTAGAGGTACTTGGATAAGCTCAGAAGTACTTTGACAAGCATCCTAATGCAGAAGCAGCACCCAGACCAAAGTCAAGTGGAGAGTGTGAGCTTGGTGTTTGCTATGATTGTAAAATGTCGTAATCATCTTGCACAAAATAGGATTACAAAATCAGTGAGCTATGTGCTGGAAATGCCAGACAGTGGGAATTTGCTTTAGCCACCATAAGGGATGCAATCTTGGCTGCTAATCTGAGCAGATGGAAAAAGCTGGATATTTTATTTAATTGAGAAAATTATAGCTACTAGGCCATACCCTGTGTGTTCAGTGAGAAAGAAGGAGCTGAGTCGCAGAATCCCAACATGGTGTGGTTTGGAGGGGGCCTCTGGAGATCCTGCTAAAACAGGTTTGCCTAGATCAGGTTGCCTTGAAACATGTCCAGGTGAGTTCTGAATCTCTCCAGAGAAGGAAATTCCACAGCCTCTCTGGGCAGCCTGCTCCAGGGCTCCTGCACCCTCACAGCAAAGGAGCTTTTCCTTATGTTTACGTGTTTCATAGATGGCACTTAAGCTAATGTGGTGGGTTGAAGCTGACCCCCAGCATTAACTTTGCCAGACCAACTCAGTTAGAAGCAAATGAGCTGTATTTACAAGCAAAATCTACACTCTACAATGGAATGCAATGAACATGTGCAGAATATACAGTATTTACAATATTATACAGGTATATACAACTAGCAAACAACATGAAAACTCCCATGGTCAGAAACCAGGGAAGCCATTCCACTGCCCCCCACACCCCCATCCCAAGAGAGAAAAGGAGCAGAGAAAAAAGCAGTGGGTTAGACTTAACAGCTCAGCCAAGGCCAGCCAACAAGAGCGTTAATCTCTCCTGAGTGAAGCAAAACCAGCAGAGATCAGAAGAGAAAAAAGAATTGTCATGGTACAGCCCATCTTATTCTAGATATTTATCATAGAATCAGTCAGGGTTAGAAGGGACCACAAAGATCATCTAGTTCCAACCCCCTGCCATGGGCAGGGACACCCCACACTAGATCAGGCTGGCCAGAGCCTCGTCCAGCCTGGTCTTAAACACCTCCAGGGACGGGGCCTCAACCACCTCCCTGGACAACCCATTCCATGGCTTCACCACTCTCATGGTGAAGAACTTCTTCCTCACATCCAGCCTGAATCTCCCTATTTCCAGCTTCATTCCATTCCCCCTAGTCCTGTCACTACCTGAGATCCTGAGAAGTCCCTCCCCAGCCTTCCTGTAGGCCCCCTTCAGATACTGGAAGGCCACAATGAGGTCACCTCGGAGCCTTCTCTTCTCCAGACTGAATAGCCCCAACTCCTTCAGTCTGTCCTCATAGGAGAGGTGCTCCAGCCCTCTGATCATCCTTGTGGCCCTTCTCTGGACACGCTCCTGTATCCTGTGAATTTGTTTAGAATAATCTTTTGTTTTCCTTTTCACACCCAATAGTGATTTATTTATATATTTTCAACTTTTCTGCTCGAAATCTGTAACTAAATTTTAAAGGCATAGCCTAAGCCCACCAGAGCTAACATTGGCGTCTTTACACTGATGAATCCGACGCAGAATGGAGATGGCCAAGCTGACTGGAGACAATAACCCCTCGGCACAGAATTTTCCTGTCTCTCAAGGCCCTGAAGGAGAAGAACTAGATAATTACATTTTTATTCAAACTTGCAGTAATATACTGTGAGGCATTATAACAGCTTTAGGTTTTTCAAGGTCACTGGAAATGTAGCATAATTTGAAAAAAAAAAAGTAGATATTGAACATAAACATTCATCCGTCTTATGTAAGGATTAGGAACCTTGTTAAATTCCTGTTGGGTTAAATTTAAAACAATGGCTGGGAGAAACATATGTAAAAATGGAAGTGTTAACAGTGCCCCAAATGTTCCCCTTGATGCATGAGAGTTTTGCTTAATTGTGCACCAGCTCCAGTTACAGCCTGGCTCTTTCTCATGCAGCTCTCAACTCTCTTATCCATAATTTTGAGTGATTAATGATTGAAATGTTATTTAAATCACTGAGCCTTCTTCTGTCAGAATTTGTAACTAACTCACTAATGGAGAGTGAAACTGAACAAGCTGTCCTTCCTGTGAAAAGTGCTAAAGTTTGGAGTATTTCTGTTCCCTGCTGCAACATCCCTCCTCCCAGTGAGACCAGAGGGATGTCTCTGGAGGAGTGATCATGTACACATTTGCCCCTGGCAGATAAGCAGCGTGGAATAAAGGGGGATTTGACAGCATTAGCAAATGTACTGTGGTGGATTTGAATGCATTAGCTGTGGTGAACGGTGGAAAGGTTTGATAATGTCGTAGCTTTCAAATGATGGGCTTACCAAAGTGCTTAACAGATCTGTCTGCTGTTTCTCATTTGTAAACCACTACATCATTTACACATTTAATGGCTGGTAGATTACCTGTCTGCCGTTAGACCCTTAGACTACAGTGAATGAAGAAGGAAACAGTGCTTTCCCCGGACACAAATGCTTACTTAACATCAATGGCACCCATGTATCATGCTATGTGTCACCATACCGTGACTTTGGGAAATCTGGATAAAACAGATGGTTATACCCAGCCATTAGCTGTATATTTAAGAATTTGTGTTTATTGCCCAGAGAAAAATGGGTTGGAAAAGCTGGTTTTACAGTAATTTCCTCTTAGAATGATGTTTAATCAAAACAGTGGTGTTTTCAGCATTGATAACATGGTGAGATAATTTCTGCTATTAATAAAGGTGACCTTTAAAACCAGGTTGCTTCACTGAGGCCTCTTCATTTTCTCTCTCATCTAGCAATAAGGGAAGTAAGAGAGAAGACAGTGGAGCATTCATTATGCAATTAGTATCACTTCAAATCCTAAAATGAGCGTTGGATTAGGGTGAACTTACTCAGATAGGAATACATTTGAAAATATTTCAAACTAGGAAGTTTAGTAGGTGGGTAGGAGCAGACAGATCTTAATGACCTAACTAGTTAGTTTTCATGAGATCATTTGAAAAAGCCCTGGGGTGTTCAAGACCAGGTTGGATGAAGTCTTGAGCACCCAAGTCTAGTTGGAAGGCATCCCTGCCCATGGTAGGGAGGTTGGAGTAGATGATCTCTGAGATCCCTTCCAACCTGAGCCATTCTATGGTTCTAGAAAGTAATAAACTTTATAGGAGATAATAGAAGCTATGTAGAAGATATAACTTTGAAGAGGATAAAAGGGAATGAATTGAAGCTTGAGGAAGGCAGATGTAGACTGGAGAATAAGAAGAAACTCTTTATACTGAGGGTGGTAAGGCACTGGAACAGGTTGCCCAGGGAGGCCATGGATGCCCCCTCCCTGGAGGTGTTCACGACCAGCTTGAGCATCCTGTTCTAGTGCAAGGTGCTGCTGACCATGGCAGGGGGTTGGAACTAGATCATCTTTAAGGGTCTTTCCAACACAAACTGTTCTATCAATCTGTGAATAGGGTTCCACAGACATACACTCTATGTCCAAGAGAGAATAACACAGTTTAACAGAGAATTCTTAAATATAGTTCTCAAAGTAAGATGTGAAATTAAAAAGAATATTATTCCTAGCATGAAAATGTATGAGCAGGCTTTCTTTCATTATTGACATGCAATGAGGACTCCTCCATCTGCGAGTCACATCGATGCATCACCTCAATGAAGTGTATTGATGCATTCCCCACACAGCCTCGTTCAGCTTCCAAGCAGCAACTTTGCAGGTGCCATTCCAGGATGCTTGGGGAAAGTTAAGTCTCCTTTGCTGTAAATTGCAGTTAAACTTCCTACTTTGTGGACTGAAACTTGTGCTGGACCTCTCTTCCCAGTCCAGTCATTTTCTATCACTTGCAAAAACTGAAAGCTCTATTTCAATCTCAAATTCTGAAGCTGTGGTTCTTCTTGGGGGCACATGGGCAGCTTGTGGCCCTTTTCACACATTGGGTTTACCACCAGGGAGAAGAAAGAAGGTTGAGGTGTTTTAATGGAGTGTTTTGATAGCAAAAATCAGTCTCAGTTTCTGATGGACAATATTTTCTGTTGTACTGATGATGCTAATATTTCTTTCACAGTACTTACTGCTTCATTTGCTCAAACAAGGCTGATAAAGATCGTATCTTTCCCTAATTACACCCTGCCAACTGAGCTTTTTGTTGTATTTCTGTGTTCTTAATACAGCATACGATGATTTCACTGATTATAAGCCATTGCCTGGGCCTCTATTATCTGAAGGCTTTTCAGCTCCACAATCTACTAGCATTGTGAAAGGCAATTTAACCCATATTGAGCAGGTTTGTATTTTGTGTGAATGTGATTTATACCAGTGTCTGAGGAGCTGTGACTTATTGTAGTGTAGGGGTTGATCAGCCTGGAAAAGAGAAGACTCCAGGGGGGGTCCTCACCTGAAGGGATCCTACGGGAAGGCTGAAGAGGGATGTTTCATAAGGGTGCCTAGAGACAGGACAAGGGGGAATGGTTTGAAGCTGAGGGAGAGGAGAGTTAGATCTTAGGAAGAAGTTCTTCAGTACCAGAGAGGTGAGACCCTGGAATAGGTTGCCCAGAGAGATTGTGGATGCCCCCTCCCTGTAGGTGTTCAAAGCCAGGCTGGAAGAGTCCTTGAGCAGCCAAATCTAGTTGAGAGGTGTCCCTGACCATGGTGGGGAGATTTGAGTAGATGATCTCTAGGGTCCCTTCCAACCTGATCTGTTCTAGGATTCTACAGTTCTGTGATTATTAACATATATTGTCAGTATAAAATGAAAAAAAAAACCCAACAAACTCTACCATGATGTAAGTAAAAATCACTCTGTAACTTAGCCTAGTGAAAAATCTTGGTATAATGGTCATGGTGGTGTTGGGTTGATAGTTGGACTTGATCTTAGGGGTCTTTTCCAACCAAAAAAAATTCTATGATTCTATGATAAGTTAGATCCCTTGTTCCCTATTGTGTGTGATTAAACTTAACCACCCAGCAACTACACAGTGTAACAACAAATAGAAGCTGCAGTCTTGACTTTATTAATAATCCACTATTTATTTGTAGTAACAGCCCACCTTTCTCTGAAAACAGTAAAATTTAATTGTTCATCAAGATATATTGTGTTATAGTGACTCCAGCTATGAGTTTGAGGGCATCATAATGTAAATCCAAGCATTTTGAAAGGAGTTCAATCTAAGATATCATATATAAAATAAATAAGAATATGGGAAAATAATGCATTGTAAGAAATATTAGCATGGGTTGAAGCTGGCAGTCTCAGTGAAAACATCTGTTTGTTTTCTTTACAGTGTTTGCTGCACATTGCTATGACTGTTCCCCCCCCCCTTACATTATATTTCTCTGTAGTAATTTTAGCTAATCTTTCAGTCCAAGTTTTTATGAGTGTCATTATTTCCACAGAGAGAGGAAAAAACCACGACATGGTTGTGAAAATTTAGCACTACATAAAGTTGCCTGTTCTGTTATGCTACCACCTACCACCAGGATGAATTAATTCATAGAACTGTTAGATTAGATTCCTAGAATGCTTTAGGCTGGAAGGGACCCCTCCTTCCCAACCCCTCTGCCATGGGCAGGGACACCTCCCACAAGACCAGGATGATCAAGGCCTCATCCAGCCTGGCTTTGAACACCTCCAAGGATGGAGCATCCACAATCTCCCTGGGTAGCCTGTTCCAGTGTCTCACCACCTTCACTGTCAAGAATTTCTTCCTAATCTCCAGTCTAAATCTGCCCCCTCAAGCTTCAATCCATTGTCCCTCATCCTATCACTACACTATACTACTCAACTATAACTACTCAACTATAACACTATACTACTCAACTATACTACTATACTACTAGATCTCCTTCTATGATCAGGTGACCCGCCTGGTGGATGTGGGGAGGCCTGTGGATGTGGTCTACCTGGACCTCAGCAAGGCCTTTGACACCGTTCCCCACAGCAAACTCCTGGCCAAGCTGGCAGCCCGTGGCTTGGACAGGAGCACACTGCGTTGGGTTAGGAACTGGCTGGAGGGCCGAGCCCAGAGAGTAATGGTGAATGGCACCACATCCAGCTGGCGGCCTGTCACTAGTGGTGTGCCCCAGGGATCAGTACTGGGCCCCATGCTTTTCAACATCTTTATTGATGATCTGGATGAGGGCATTGAGTCCATCATCAGTAAATTTGCAGATGACACCAAGCTGGGGGCAGCAGTTGATTTGCTGGAGGACAGAGAGGCTTTGCAGAGGGACCTCGACAGGCTGGACAGATGGGCAGAGTCCAATGGCATGAGATTTAACACATCCAAGTGCCGGATTCTGCACATTGGCCACAACAACCCCAGGCAGTGCTACAGGCTGGGGTCAGAGTGGCTGGAGAGTGGCCAGGCAGAGAGGGACCTGGGGGTACTGGTTGATTGTAGGCTGAACATGAGCCTGCAGTGTGCCCAGGCAGCCAAGAAGGCCAATGGCATCCTGGCTTGCATCAGGAACAGTGTGGCCAGCAGGAGCAGGGAGGTCATTGTGCCCCTGTACACTGCACTGGTTAGGCCACACCTTGAGTCCTGTGTCCAGTTCTGGGCCCCTCAGTTTAGGAAGGATGTTGACTTGCTGGAACGTGTCCAGAGAAGGGCAACAAAGCTGGTGAGGGGTTTGGAACACAAGCCCTATGAGGAAAGGCTGAGGGAGCTGGGGTTGCTTAGCCTGGAGAAGAGGAGACTGAGGGGTGACCTTATTGCTCTCTACAACTACCTGAAGGGAGGTTGTAGCCAGGCAGAGGTTGGCCTCTTCTCCCAGGCATCCAGCACCAGAACAAGAGGACACAGTCTCAGGCTGCGCCAGGGCAGGTTTAGGCTGGATGTTAGGAAGAAGTTCTACACGGAGAGAGTGATTGGCCATTGGAATCGGCTACCCGTGGAGGTGGTGGAGTCACCTTCACTGGAGGTGTTCAGGAGAAGACTTGATGGGGTGCTTGGCTGTATGGTCTAGTTGTTGGGTGGGTTGGATTGTTTGATGGGTTGGACGCGATGATCTTGAAGGTCTCTTCCAACCTGGTGTATTGTATTATTATTATTATTATTGTATTATTGTATTATTACAGTCCCTTGTAAGAAGTCCCTCCTCAGCTTTCCTGTAACCACCTTCAGGTACTGGAAGTCTCCTCTAAGGTCTCCCTGGAGCCTTCTCTTCTCCAGGCTGAACAGCCCCAGCTGTCTCAGCTTGTCCTCACAGGGGAGGTTCTCCGGCCCTCTGATCATCTTCATGGCCTCCTCCAGACCTGCTCCAGTAGCTCCATGTCCCTCATGCTGGGGGCATCACAGTTTTGTGTGATCTGTTTTCATGTGAGCAAATTCCCCCAAATAAAAAAACCCCAAACATGTAAACTCCTGAGCAATGCAAGTTAGACAATATATTGAGTCTAATATTTCTCATTTTTAAGGCCAGTCATAAATGTACCTGGGGAGTCTGCAGAAATGCTTATAATAAAGGGTGTTAAGCAAATATCTCCATAATTCTCTCATGACACTGCTTTTAAGACCTCAAAGGGGTTTTACTTAGGGCTCTTATATTATGGAAGGCTAAATAAACTTCACATAACAAGGTGATTAAGGAAAAGAAATGAGGGAAAAGAACAAGCGTGACCTTCCAGTACTTGCACGCAAGCAAGCTGTGTGAAGGCATGAGAGTGTAGAAATTGTCTACAAAGTTTAAGAAGGTAGAACACTACACTTAATAGTGTAGAAACTTAATTACTAAATGGAGTTCCAGCCCAAAGACATGACAAAAATTTTCTCTTCCTATTTAGGTTTTCTCCCTTGCATCAGTGGGTGCTGATGGTGATAAATGTGCAACCTGAAGCTTAATGTGCTGGCCAAGATGCAAGCAGTAGGAGCATCTTCGCTCTAGGGGTTTGGGATCTGATGCTTATCTGGAAGGAATGTTACAATGATTGCTTGAAAATGTGGAACATTTGGTAGCTTCAAGAGGCAGTTTTCTGTATGAATTGGCACTGGTAAGCCTCTTCTCAAGGTTAGGGACATGCTCTTAACAGTTGTGCATGGGGAGATTCTGAGTTATGGTTGGACTCGATGGTTGTGATGTTTGATGTGCATCTATGAACTCCAAAGTGCAAATGAAACTTTCATGTGAGTTTTTCTACCTTTTTTTTTTTTTTTTAACATTTTCTCCCAAATTAAGCTTCTGATGACAGCAATCAAATGGTGGGCTTTTGAGGGCAGCATCAGGGATAATCACCTTGTTCAAATTACTGTTTTTAATTCAAGCCAAGCCTTTTCCTCCCGACAGTATTATCCTACACTCATACTTACATTTTATGGGTTTATCTATACAGCTTCCAAGTTATTTGTGTGCTACAGAATTTTATTTTGCATTTAGCAAATGAATGGCATCCAAGCAATCTTAGGTTTAATTTGATCATTATTTAATGAATTATAATTATCATTGCAGCTCAGATTTTTGCACTGCCATATATTGCTGCGTAATATTTAATCAAGGAGAGAGAGAGAGACACCAAAATGTAACTGGAAAACAACTATAAAGTTTATGGTAAAGAAATGCAGTGGGGTTATTAACTGAATTACAGAGGTCTAATTGAATAAATTTTCCTAGTTGCCACTTTAAAATTGAATTCCAAGACCATTTTCCTAACTTATATTTTTAAATATCTGTGATACTTATTTTTAAAAGTACACAAAGAGGAAAACTGCTTCATGGTCTCAATGTTGGGAATCTCTGCATCACTAGCTAAAGGTCCCAGGAGCTCTGTCTGCGAAAATGAGAGTAAGATTTCTGTTACTTAGGAGGACTTCTGCTTAGTGTGCACTTGCAGCTCAGAAGGCCAGTGGCATCCTGGGTGACATCAAAAGAAGTGTGGCCAGCAGATGGATGTCTCTTGCTTTTTCACAAACCCTTCCTGGTTTTCTTGTAGGTCCACTGGATCTGCTCATGCATGATGATTGTGGTGGGCTATGCCCATCCTGGTAAAAAAACAACGGGGGTGGGGGTGGAGAAAAAGTCCTGGGGGTTTTGGGTGTACCCTCAGGTGGGGATGGGATGGTTTCGGGTATGCTTTGGCATCTCTCTTTGTCACGGTGCTTGTGGTTCTCTGTAAAAATTTTCACTGCTTTTCCATTTAAACTTTCCACCACTTTTGCAATCTGTTTGTCTGAGTCTCATTTTCGCTCGTGGTGGGAGAATCGCCCTCCTCAACCTACCACAAGGATCTACTGTGTTGTAGCAACCCATTTTATTGGAGTGGTGACTGGAGACATCTTTTAGCCTTTTACAAATATTTTGCTAATAACAAATGAAGAGTGTAAAAATCTAAAAGCACAATGCAAACAAGACCCAAGCCTGAAATGTTCATCTGTGCAAAAGTTTGAATACACAGGTGTATCCAGTGTTGCTAAGCAGTTTCAGAGATGGACTATTTTCTTTATTTTTGTCATAAATAATTTATGTTCTTCTTGTCTTCTAGATGTCACACCATTTTTTGGAAATGGGGAAAAAAAAAAAAGCCTGAGTTTTGATATTGTTTATGTATGCAAAGTACAGCTTCTTCATCTGACACTATTCATTACGTCCCAAATTAATCATCAGGGACAGAACCCAGTGCCCCATTTCAAGAAAAGACCTCTAGTTCTTGGGGAAATTAAATCATCTTTCAGAAGCATTTCATTCTGAAAAGCTAATAATTCAGGGGGAATAGATTTTCAGAGGAAAAACACCTGAGTGTGTTACGGAATGTTTCTGTAGGGTTCAGCATCTCAGCCATTAACGTTTCATTCCACATTTTAAACCAGAGTTTGTTGAAAGATAGTTCACACTGTTGTTGTGAGTGTCACAACCCTTTGCTGCTTCTCAAGTGATAATAATATGGTTTGGAAACTCAAGGGAATGTCACTTAAATCTGATTGAGAGAGGCAAACACGAAGGGACAGATATGGAGCAGGAAATTCTCATTTTTGCAATGACATTTTTTATCTCTTCTTCTCCCTCTGCTGTCCTATGTGACAGCAGTGTGGCCAACCACTCCTGCAAAGCAACTACGCAATCTGCTTTTCTGTTATCCTTCCCAATTGGTGTGAAGATTTAATGGAGATTGGAAAACACACTAAAAGTGTATTTACTTAAAAAAAAATTTGCTGTAAGCCATAGAATCATAAAAGTGTTTTAGTTGGAGAAGACCTGTGACATTAAGTCCAACCATCATCCCAACACCACTGTTGCCATTAAACCATGTCCCAGAGTGCCACATCCACATTTCTTGAACACTTCTCCACCACCTCCCTGGGCAGCCTGTTCCAATGCCTGAGCACTCTATCAGGCAGATGTTGGGGGAAGGAGAAAGGCTGGTTCTATAACACTCACCACTTTAAAGATATGTTGGCCATGTAAAAATAAACCCCATCTCACAACACTGGCCCGCTGCTCTAATAGCCAAAAGAGAGGCTGCTTTGTAAGTGCTCAGAATTTACTTTCTTCCTCAGTATGGATTCTCTTTTTCTAAATATATTTGCTCCTGGAGGTGCAAGATGTGTAATAATCAGCAGCAATCACACAGCAGAATAGAGTAGACTAGACTAGAATAGACTAGACTAGACTAGACTAGACTAGAATAGACCAGGTTGGAAAAGACCTTTGAGATCATCGAGTCCAACCTATCATCCAGCACTATCTAATCAACTAAACCGTGGCACCAAGCACACCATCCAGTCTTTTCCTAAACTCCTCCAGTGATGGTGACTCCACCACCTCCCTGGGCAGACCATTCCAATAGACAATCAAAAATAGAGCTTCTTCCTAACATCTAGCCTAAACCTCCCCTGGCACAGCTTGAGAGTGTGTCCTCTTGTTCTGGTGCTGGCTGCCTGGGAGAAGAGACCAACCCCCACCTGGCTACAACCTCCCTTCAGGTAGTTGTAGACAGCAATAAGGTCTCCCCTCCTCTTCTCCAAGCTAAGCAACCCCAGCTCCCTCAGCCTCTCCTCATAGGGCTTGTGCTCCAACCCCCTCCCCAGCTTTGTTGCCCTTCTCTGGACATGTTCCAGCAACTCAACATCTTTCCGAAACTGAGTGGCCCAGAACTGGACACAGGACTCAAGGTGTGGCCTAACCAGTGCTGAGCACAGGGGCAGAATGACCTCCCTGCTCCTGATGCCCACACTATTCCTGATACATGCTAGGATGCCATTGGCCTTCTTGGCCACCTGGGCACACACTCAATGGGTGCCTATGTTTGCCTGTGCCCCTATGTCACTCCATTGGTCAGGCATTGGAACAGGCTGCCCAGAGAGGTGGTGGAGTCACTGTTCAAGAGGTGTTCAAGAAACCTGTGGATATGGTACTCTGAAGCATGGTTTAATTGCCATGGTGGTCCTAGGTTGACAGTTGGACTCAATGATCTTAGAGGTATTTTCCAACCCAAACAACTCTGTGATTACACATACTACACTGTCCTCTTATATCTGTCCTGACCACCCCTCAGCTACCCCTGAAGAAGCTGCAAAAATATGTGAAAAATATGACTGTCATCAGTAGGGTTGGTTTTGCTCTTGAGGGATGTCTCCTTCTACTGGAAAGTTCTCAGCGTTGTCAGCTGAGGAAAGGATGAAAAGTCCTGGTAATGCCAGGATGCCTACTTGGAACTTACATTTGCACAATAAACAATGGGCTGAATACTTATGAATCTTTTCAGAACAGTCCTAGCCAAGACATAATTTAATCCCTATGTTTCATTGAAGTGACATATTAATTATTGATTATGCTTAATGAATATGCTAATATACAGAATTCAGGAGCTTTCTGCTGCCCTGCTGTGCTCTCTAGGCCCTCATACATTTTTTAAGAGGTGTCTGTAGGAGACAGTGTCTGGGCTTACGCCAAGGCACCATAATGAAGGCCGCATACAGAGTTCAAGGGCTGGTGCCTGTCCTTCAGGAATAACATCAGAAACTTGTTTTGTCTGACAGTGGTTCTTAAAAGTGTAAATTAGATTATTCTCTCTCCTTTCCCCCCCCCCCCCTGTGTAAATGGGGAAAGATATTAGTGTTTTTTCATTTGTCTGGGGATGTAAAATAAAGTTTGGCCACGTTTTCCACTTCAAATTGCAGGGAGAAGTCTGAAGTGGAAAGAAGTTCAGAACAAGGATCTAGTCAATAATACATTAAAACTGGAGCACTCCTCCTGTATGCATTTGCAGTGAGATTGCAAAAGCTGTCAAGCCCTTCTGTCTCCTTGCTGTTGTTAATACTGAGGTGAAATACTGAGTTCAGTATTGGGCCCCTCAATAAGAAGGACATTGAGGTGCTGAAGTGTGTCCAGAGAAGGGCAACCAAACTGATGAGAGGTCTGGAGAACAGGTCTGGTGAGGAGAAGCTAGGGAAACTGGGGCTATTTAGACTGAGAGAAGGAAGCTGAGGGTAACTACCTTGCTCTGCACAACTCCCTGAAAGGAGGTTTGAGTGAGGTGCACATTGTTCTCCTCTCCCCAGAAAGTAGCAATAGGACAATAGGAGGTTTAGGTTGGAGATTAGGAAAAATTTCTTTGCTGCGAGAGTGGTCAGGCATTGGAACAGGCTGCCCAGGGAGGTGATGGAGTTGCTGTCCCTGGAGGTGTTCAAGGAACACATGGACATGGCTGTTTAGAACATGGTTTAGTGGGCATGGTGGCATTGGATTGACAGTTGGACTTGATGATCTTGGAGGTCTTTTCCAACCTTAATGATTCTATAATTCTATTAAATAACCCACATGGAAACAAAAAGCTTCTGCTGACAAAGCCTTGACTGCAGTTTTGAATATAGCCTCAGGCAAAGGCTGATGGTTAAATTGCTTCACGCTGAAGAACCCTGGGGTGCTCTGTAGCCTCTAGGGGACCTCAGCAGATTTATTCATAAACCTTCATTTTTTGAACCCTTTCATACAATAACACATATTAAAGAACTGACAATTAATGTAATGACATAGATGAAAATGGGAATAGTCTAGTGCACCAGGCCTGATAAAATGTGCTACTGTGAGCCTTTACAAGGAGCGTATCTTGAGATCATTTTATCACGGGTGCTCCTTGTGCAAATAAGCTATCAACCTTGAAAATATGAGATTGCAAAGAAGAAAAGCTCCTCTTTTCTTTTTGGAATACTGAATTATTTCTTTTCAGCCATTGTTATTTCTCTGTTGTTTTTCAAGTCTTAGCAGGTTCTCTCCAGTACCTCACAAATTAAATGATGCTACAGCTGTCAGCAGAGTTCCCATGAGAAATCAAACAGCAGATAAAGAGGAGTGCCACTAAAGACTTGACCTGAACTGTATGTTAGCCCATACTGTATGTCAGACTGTGTATTAATGTGTGAGTAAGGAAGTATTATAACAAGGTAATGATAATGAGTCACTTCAACAATTGGGGTTTATTATTCATATTTCTATTCAGAAATTCTTTAGAGAGTTTGGAAAAGTCCTTTCTTTGGTGGGTATTAATTAAAGGAAGTGTGATGTTCAGCTGTGAGGAATTAGGATGGGATCAGCACTTCTCAGGGTGAAAAAATAGCATGGATTCAGGGCTAGTGAAATCCTAATATATCAATATATGAAGCTTTTATCAGTAACAGAAGCTGGAAGCTGTAGCACTGTAACCAGAGACTGTTGCATTCTCCTTTCTGATGAATTTGGAGATGCAGGACTACGTCTTACTGATGTGCATCAGGTTCATACATCATGGAGGTCCAAAACTGAATGACATACTCTTCCTATGTGTGTCTCATTTCATTTTTCCCTGAGGAGAAGGAAGGATTTATGGACAGGCTCTCACTGGTCCTTTCTGAGGTGTCCAATCCATAGTAGCAGCTTGTATCTAAGCCACTGAAAGGTCTATTGGAGAGTGAGCTTAAAGAGTGTAACAGGGTGGAGAGGTGGGCACAAGCCAACCTCATCAGGTTCAACAAGGCCAAGTGCAGGGTCCTGCATCTGGGTCGAGGCAATCCCAGGCACAAATACAGGCTGGGCAGTGACTGGCTGGAAAGCAGCCCTGAGGAGAGAGACTTGGGGGTGCTGGTGGACGAGAAGCCCAACATGAGCTCTCAATGTGCACTTGCAGCCCGGAAAGGCAATCAGATCCTGGGCTGCATCAGGAGAAGTGTGGCCAGCAGGTCAAGGGAGGTGATTCTTCCCCTCTACTCAGCTCTGGTGAGACCTCACCTGGAGTACTGCAGGGCTGTTCAGTCTGGAGAAGAGAAGGCTCAGAGGTGACCTAATTGTGGCCTTCCAGTATCTGAAGGGGGCCTACGAGAAGGCTGGGGAGGGACTTCTCAGGACACCAGGTAGTGATAGGACTAGGGGGAATGGGATGAAGCTGGAGGTGGGACATTCAGGCTGGATGTGAGGAGGAAGTTCTTCACCATGAGAGCGGTGAAGCCCTGGAATGGGTTGTCCAGGGAGGTGGTTGAGGCCCCATCCCTGGAGGCGTTTAAGACCAGGCTGGATGAGGCTCTGGCAAGCCTGATCTAGTGTGGGGTGTCCCTGTTCATGGCAGGGGGTTAGAACTAGATGATCCTTGTGGTCCCTTCCAACCCTGACCGATACTATGATACTATGAACAGGTTTATGTAAGTTTCCATTTTAGTGCAAATAAAAGTACTATCATGTAGCATTAATTTGAAGAGGGATTCTTCCTTAAGGTCTGGAGATGCATCTGACAACATCTGTTAGAACTCTCTGGACTTTGTACAAAGAAAAGTTACATTATTATAAAATAATAGGCTTCTGATAACCTGAAGATTACAAGTTATTTATCTCTATTTTTTTTTCTTCCTTTCCTTCCATAGCAGAGCAGCAGGTAAGAGTCTTATATCACCCAGGGAAAAACATTTCTTACTGATCCATCAGTTCTAAGAAAAGTGATGTAGTAGTAGTGAGGTGGGGTCAGTCTCCTTTCCCATATAACAAGTGACAGAACAAGAGAAAATGGCCTCAAGTTCTGCCAGGAGAGGTTTGGAGTTGACCTTAGGAAAATTTTGCCCTTTCCCTGGAACAGGCTGCCCAGGGCAGTGGTGGAGTCCCCATCCCTGGAGGGATTTCAAAGCCACGTGGATGGGGTGCTGAGTGGCATGGTTTAGTGGTGGTCTGGCAGTGCTAGGTTAAGGGTTGAATTTGATGATCTTAGAGGTCTCCTCCAACCAAAATGATTCTGTGATTCTATGAGATAATTTAAAATGGCCAAAGGGTTCCTAAGACAGTAGAATGAATTGTTGTGTCACTTGGTTCTCCTCTTGTCTTCAGATCTATCAATGAATCATACTCTTTTACAATCCCTAAGCATGATTAGTAGATTCATAGAAATGTTTGGGTTGGAGGGGACCTTGAAGGTCATCTTGTTTCAACTGTTCTGGCATTGGCAGGGACACCTTGCACTAGACCAGGCCTCATCTAACCTGGACTTCAGCACCTTTAGGGTGCGGGCATCCACAACCTCCCTGGACAATCTTTTCCAGTGTCTCATGACCCTCACTGTAAAGAATTTATTTCTAATCTCCAGTCTAAAACTGCCTTCCTCGAGGTTCAATCCATTCCCTTAGCATTTTGCTTCTCTTCTTCTGCAACCAGAACATATTCCTGCAAGTACCATACTGCACCATGGTATGGTGTCCCACCTGTGGTTTATTTCACATGGTGTTCTGTAATACACTATAGAGATCTTTGAAGGAAAAGTATTTTTTCTTGGAGTTTTGTGCAAAGACAATCTATGTGAATGGCCTTGCAGAGGATGTAGAACGTCCTGCATCTTCTCTGAGAGGAGATATTCTGACAAAAAGAATGTGTCCTTAGTGATTCTCATTGAAAAAAATGATTGTTTCTGCTTTTGGAGCTTGATGCCTTAAGGGCTGTCCTGAACGGCTGGGGTAAAATGCTGATCGTTATCTGATCACAGAGGCATTGAGTCAGTCTAAGTCAGCTGATGAAGTAGCACTCTCTACCCTCAGGCTATTTTATTTTCTTTGTAGGTATTTTTTTTTTCCCCTCCGCAGAATTTAAAGTGGGATATGTAAAATGGATTGCCCGGAGCTGGGAGTTCGAGTGGAGGCAATACAAAAGGTGCTACACTGAACTTGGCTGAAGTGAAAGGCTTCTGCCTTCAAGGCAGACAAGAGTAAACTCTGCACTTCTGTGGTTGCCTTTGGGGTCAAATCAATAACTACTCTGTTTTCCTTGCTTGAAGTTTATCCTTTCCTTAGGAATGTGATTTTTGCTTTCAAAAAGCCTTAAATTCTTCCTTGTGAAAACAAATTTCATCACCAACCCATAAATAATCGGGGGGGGGGGGGGGGGGGGAAATAATTGCAGCCCTAATTTACATCTAACCTTTCTTTTTAATGATTAATGGGTACTATTTATGTAAACTGTTTCTACATTCCAGCGTGAAATGAAATTTAAATTGCAAATTTTACAGTGGTGTATTTTAACTGGTGACCCTTTCCCCAACCACAAATTAAAAAAAAACCCCAATTACATTTGTAATAAAGATGCTAATGCATTTCTTGTTTTTTAGGGCATGTAAAGTTCCGGCCGCCAGCAACTTTATTTTCCTTGTCAACGAGCCAATAAAAATGCATTTTTCCAGAGTGCTCCAAGATACGTGCTTGTGTGCATTTAGGAAGGTGGGGACATTGTCAGGACATCTGCTTTGCAGCAGCATTCATGGTCAAGTAAACTCTTTGCATGCTGAAGGCCACCACTGTCTACCACTCTCTACAGTCAAGGGCAGCCCTTTGATAGAAAGTAGGTTTTCAGCAGGAGGCACTGAACCTTTGAACTAGCCAAAGGGCTCTTCAGAAGCCACAACTGATTACTCAAGGTCCTTCAAAGCTGCTGCCAAAGATGCTTCTCTCGGCCTGCCTGCTGACGTCAAAGTTCTGCGTTTGGTTTGGACGGTCCTGCATTCAGGGCTGCCAAGACTGACAGAGAGCAGAGCTCCAGGCTGAAGCACCACACAAGTACCTGGAGACGGCTCTCTCTAACAGCTCTCTTCAAGTCAGTTGTGTTCCATGGAGCTTCCGATTAAGGTTCTTGGAGGCAATCTGCTACCAGCAGAAACAGAACTGTTAAATGATCTCTTTCTTTGGCTTCTAATTGCATTCAGGACCCTCTGTGGGGGTAAAAATGAGAAGGTATTTTGGAAACTCATTGTCACTTCGATGGAACTCCCAAGGAGGGTAGAGAAGTGGCAGAGAGAAAGGAGCTGGAGCATTTTCCCCGTGCCTCACTGTATTCAGTTGTGACTTTCAAAGGGTGACACAGATCTACCAGCCCTGCCTTGAAAAGGCTGGTGGATACTGCAAGCTGTACAGACCTACTGAGACCAAATTATTGCCAAGGTGCTGCAAGGTCTGATGAACTTGTCACATCAGTTTGGGCATCTGAAGGGAATGTGGACAAACAAGGGCTTATCAAGTGTGTGTAGGGGAGAACTGCGCCAGAACAGGTGCACTTTGCTGCTTCAGGATTGCTGGTCTTGTGTAGGGAACATGGGCAGAGCTGTTCAGCTGGATGTGTTTTCACCTCTGAGACAGCAAACTAGACAGAAACACATAAAAACTACTCGAGAAACCTTTAAAAAAATAATAATTTGTCTTTTTGATAAGGCTTTTCGGGAAGGAAGGACCTTTTTTCCTATTTACGTAGCAATGTGCTGTCAGAAAAGTGCAGGATCAAATGTTGTCTTTGTGTCTATACATCTACAGATGGTACTAGAGAGATGATAAGGGCAAAAAAAAAAAAAAAAAAGAAAAAGAGTATGTAGAAAGGCAGAGTTTTGGTGCTGCAAAATGGTGCTTGTTGACAATACCAGGAGACAGAGCCAAGCATGGCTCGTGCAGTTTGCTGGTCTGTGTGAGCAGTGGTGAGGAAATGTCGTTTTACTTGTAGGCTGAGCCAGCTCATTCTGTGAAACATTGAACATAGAAGCCTCGGGTTGCTTTGCTGAACAAACGTGCAGTGTGATGAACTGGGTGTAGCATGCCAGGGAAGCTCGGTATTGGGTCACTGTCAGGTACACTACATGCTAGCACTGCTTTTGTAGTTTTGCTTGGTCTTACCTCCATGCTTGCTGTAATCACTTCCATCTGTGACACGATATAATTGGTCAGCTTGAAAGTTTACTAGCACACAATGCTGTCTTTGTATTACCACCAGCCTTGAGCTCTGCCATTGTGTGGTTTTTAGAGTTTCCTGCTGTTGTTCTGGCTAGCAAAAACCCAGCTGACCTTACTTCTTTGCTTAATGACTCTACGTGAAGACTAACTTAGTCTGCTCACAGTATCTCAAAGTATTTTACCTGAAAGCATTTTGTAGTTACAGTTAAGAGGTTGGTTCACTTCATTAATTCATTTTTACCACTTACTGTAACAGTGGCCAGTGATAAGGGTTCGTGTAAAGGGTGATGTCTTTTGCTGCCCTTCAGAGCAGGCTTCTGTATAAAACTAGGTTTAGATCTTGACAAAGAGGCACCAAATTGATTTAATGGACTGTTATAACCACAGATGAGGCTTCAGGTTAGAATAAGACCACTTTCCCCACCCTCGGTTCCTTCACTGCAGAGGTTAGTGGCTTTTACTGAACGTGAACTTATTTCTGATGATATTAGAAGTAGCACGGCCAAGTCTCTTAAGTGAGAATGGCTAAATGGGGTCTATAAAATGTAAGAATGGAAGTTTGTCCATTTCATCCTTTTGTTAATGAAGGTATTCAAGCAAAGTATTGGCTATATTGCTTGAACAGCTTTAGCAGAATGCAGCACTGCAGATGCTGAACTTGTTAGCTTGTTGATTGCATGGCTGTGTCAGTGCTAATCATGACTGACAAATAATTGAAGCAATGTTTCTAACTCTATTAAGGGATATCTTCCAACAGCCACAAAATCCTCATCTGAAAGGCAAATCCTGCGTGCTGTAGCCCACTGAGAACCTTTCCAAGCTGTGCACACAGCAAAATGTTTGTTGTGCTTCTAGATGTGAATATTGACTTTTAATTCACCCTTTAAAGTTTAAATCAGAGGACAAGAAAACATTTTGGGAAGAGTCTCAGCTCCCTCTTATTTAACCAATTATCATCATCCGCTTAAGAAAACGCCGTGCAGCATCCCTCTTCCATGACTTGTAATTTACCTGAGTGGGGAAAGGAAGGCTTTGGTGGCAGCTTTATTGTTGCTTTTTAATAAAACTATTGATTTTGTGCAATCTCTTCTGTTCTGAGAGCAAAGACTCAAACCATTGCCTGATTTCATCTCTTTGTCCTCTCCCTCTCTGTAACCCTATAAATCTTATCTGAGCATCACAGAATCCTTTTGGTTGGAAAAGACCTCCAAGATCATCAAGTCCAACCATAGACCTAAGACCACTATGGTCATTAAACCACATCTCCAAATTCCATCTCCACACACTTCTTGAACACCTCCAGGGTTGGTGACTGCACTACCTCCCTGGCCAGCCTCTTCCAATCCCTGACCACTCTTCCAGCAAGGAAATTTTTCTTAATCTCCAACCTAAACCTTCCCTGGCACAATTTCAGGCCTTTTTCTCTTGTTCTATCACCTGATACTAGGGAGAAGAGACCAACCCCCACCTCACTCCAATCTCTTTTCAGGGAGTTGTAGAGATCTAGAAGACCCTCCCTCAGTCTCCTCTTCTCCAGACTGAACAAGCCCATTTCCCTCAGCCTGTTGTCCAGACCCTTCACCATCTTTGTTGCTTTTCTTTGGACATGCTCCAGCATCAAAATGTCTTTTGTGGAGTGAGGGGACCAAATCTGAACCCAGTACTCAAGTTGCAGCCTCACTAATGCTGAGTACAGGAGGACAATCACTGCCCTGGTCCTGCTGCCCACTCTATTGCTGATCCAGGCCAGGATGGTGTTTTCCTTCTTGGGTACCTGGGCACACATTGACTCATATTCAGCTGGCTGTTAATCAACACACCCATATCCTCTTATACTGGGCAGTTTCCAGGCAATCTTCCCCAAGACTGAAGCATTCATGGGGTTCTTGTGACCCAGGTGCAGGACCTGGCACTTATCCTTGTTGAACTCGCCCCATTTGACTCAGCCCATCAGTCCAGCCTGTGCAGGTCCTTCTGTAGATTCTCCTGTCCCTCAGGCAGATCAACACTTGCCTAGCTCCTGCCTTGCCAAAACCATCTTCTATGACAGTGCTGTTGCTGAACACAGATGTTGAGTCCAACACCTGGCTTGCAATTCGTGGAAAACCCTGGGTAACACATCCTTCAGTGGCATTAAACTCACAAGCTGAACCTGTATGTTTTGGCAGGTTTTGCTTGTATGATTTTTTTTTTCCTGCCCAAACTAAAATTGTGCCAAAGCAGAAGCTTGTCTTGCATGCATTGTATGTCAGAAACTTTCAAAGTATCCAAGCCAAAAATTAAAGCATGAAAAGCATTAAAACAGCACTGCTGGTAAACGTGGCATTTGAACAGCCAAACACAACCACTGCATAGTTTCAGATCTCTTAAGAACACCTGCACCGGTGTTACAAGCTGGCTAGGAATGATTCAGAAGGGTTGTTTTGAATGTATTGTGGTCCTGTTAATTAAATCATCAGCTTAATAGCTCTGAGGAGGGAGGTAGGTTGCTGAAGACGTCAGTGAGATGCAGAGCATGCTGTTCCCTGTCAGTTCTGCTCAGCCTCCCTTATCAGCATGTTAGATGGAAATCAGATCTCTTGCAGGAGCTGTATTATTAGTGTTTTGTTTTTAAGCAGACATAAAAACTGACAGCTTTCTGACATTTCTGGCAATTGGGGGCAAGGAAATTTTAGATTGCAATGTTTCTCTGCACAAAAGCTTAATAGACTTGACGTGATATTCCATCTCCTCTTTTCTAAGAGGTAGACTGAAGCAAAACTGAGATGTTAACTTCCACAAAGAAAATCAGAACCTGCCACTTTTTTTTAAAATTTTTTTTTTTTTTTTTGGTAATCTGAAGGATCAGATCCTCAGTTTCTATACACTGGCTTCAGATCTGCTGAAATGTGTTTGAGCATTCATCTTGTTCCATAGATTCAGTGTATGCCATTTAGCACAAGCAACCTAAAGCCAGTAGCTTAGTACTGAAAGTTACTTTATTTGCTGAAAAGATACCAGTTTGTGCTGTGCTTGTTCACAGTAGACCAAAATTGGAGCTAAGTATTGCTTTGTCCAAAGAAAATTTGACATACTCAGACACTGAATAGATGATTTTTCTGTCCTTGATTTTGCTTTTGTTCCACTCTCAGTCTGCAGTAAAGTAACATCTTCAGTTTGTCGTGGGTAAAAGACGATGCCCCGGTGAGGCTACATCTGGAGTCCTGGGTCCAGTTCTGAGCTCCCCAGTTCAAGAGAGACAGGGAACTACTGGAGAGAGTCCAGCAGAGGGGCCTGGAGTATCTCTGTGGGGAGGAAAGGCTGACATTTTGATCCTGGGCACCTTGCTGTGGGTGACCCTGCTTTAGCAGGTGGTTGGAATGGATGATCTCCAGAGGTCCTTTCCAACCCCCATCATTCTGTGATTGTATGATCCAAATGTTTAGGTCATATTAACTTTACTGATAACCTCAGACAGTGAAGACTACAGGCTTTGAAAGGCTGAATGCCTTCTGGGAGGCATTTTTGTACTGTCCTCAGTGCACCACAATACTCCCTTTTCCTTCCTTCTGTGCACTGGGTGTACTTGGACTAGTTTTAGTGAAATTGTTTACAATACGGAATTACTTGGAGGGTGTTGCTTGTCAATGGGTTCAGGCTGGTGAATAACCTCCCAACTACCCTGCCTTTGGCAGCTGTGAAAGAATAACAGTCTTGTCCTACTAACAGGTCTGATCACATAGGGCTTTTTATTTTGTATGTGTCTATTTTGAATAGAAAAATACTCTAAAGCTGTTTGCAGCAGATAAAAAAGCAGAACTTGGGCTTTAGAAGCTTTCCAGCAAGCATCTACTTAGTTGTACAAAGAAGTTTTGGAATAAATTTACTTTTTGTGGTTCCTAAGGGGCCTATCAGAAAAATGGGGACAGACTCTTCATCAGGGCCTGTTGTGACAGCACAAGGGCTGGTGGGTTAAACTAAAAGAGGAAGATTTAGAGTAGATAGAAGGAACACATTTTTGACACTGAGGGTGGTGAGAACCTGGCTCAGGTTGCTCAGAGAGCTTGTAGATATCCCATCCCTGGAAACATTCCAGGTGAGGTTGTTTGGGGCTCTGAGCAACCTGCTTTAGTTGCAGATGTTCCTGATGGCTGTAGGGGTGTGGACTAGATGACCATTAAAGGTCCTTTCCAACCCAAACCACGCTAAGATTCTATGATTCTAATGAACCTAAGACAAGAAACAGTATACAGGCTAAGCTCAGCTTTGCTGGAGCAATGAATAAAGCCTTTGGAGAGGAATGATGAGAACTGAGAGGACGAGGCAAGAAGCTTTAGGGGGAAATTTGGCCTGGAAATGAGCAGAATAATTTGGTGAGGATTCAGGGGAAAGAAAAGGATTTGGTGGGACTGGTGTGACTGCAAGGTGAAAGGTTTTTTCATTTCTTTTTCTCTGCTTTCTGCCCAATGCAGCCTCCTAGTTCTGCATCCACTTGAGTCTCAGCACTCACTGCCTTGTTCCTTCCAGGATCCTGAGAAATGATCCAGAAGACATGTAAAATAAATAAAAAAAAATGTATCGGGAGAGGGAATCTGCAGAGGGAGAATGAAAAAAACAGGATAAGACTGGTGGGAAACTGGAAAGACTTTTCCACTTCTGTCAGCTCATGGGGCAGGGTATGGTGTCATCTCCTGGGGAGTTCATCATGATCTACGTCCCTGTCCTTTTCTCCAGCAGTAACTGGGCTGGGTGGAGAGTTACGAGACAAAAAGGCTAATGGTGTCAAACTGCATCCCACCAGCTAAAGGAACTGAACTTGTGAGTTCTGTCTTACATACTCAAAGTAGGTTGGTTGGCACAAGAAACAAATTCACTGCATGAAGTAATTTTGCAGACCTCCCAAGGAGCATTGACCTCCCTGGAACAGGTTGTCCAGAAATGTGGTTGAGGCCCCATTCCTAGAGGCATTCAAGGTCAAACTTGATGGGGCCTTGAGCAACCTGATCTGGTTGTATGTGTCCCTGTTCACTGCAGGGGGTTGGGCAAGATGACCTTTGAGGGTCCCTTCCAACCTGCTGCATTCTGTGATTCTGTGCAAATGAATTGAGCCTGTTAGGTTTTAGCACATAAAACATCTGTGAACTGTGATATTTTTCTTTTAAATTTAATTTATATCCCTTTTTAGCACTTCATTTTTGTTTTTCCTTTTGAAATGCAGCAAAAGTACATCAAAACCTCTCAGTCTAAGCCTGTGAGATAATCTCCCTATGTGCTGGTTGCTCCTCGTGTGGAAGTAGTAAATAATGATATTCATTGGCAATTCAGAACATGTACAAGTCATCGTTAGACCCATCACTTGTATTTTGCTGCTGAATTTTGAATCCAGGAGAAATGTTCTCACATCAGGTACTTGGAAAACTCCCATAATGAACTCCCATGACACAGAGGAGATTGTTGCCAATAACAGAAATAAATGTGTTGTACCATCCTGTGAACATGAAATGGAATACAAAACATAACAACTGAAAGGCTGGGAATGGCTGCTCTTTCGTAGGCACTGTGTATTTTACAACTGCGGGGCCTGAATCTATATCATGATTGTTTATGCACAAACATCATCAATCTTGGTATGGAATTCTTATAAAATATTCAATTAACCAGAGAAAAGAGTAACTTGCAGGGTTTGGGTTATTTTATTTTATTTTGCTCCAGGTGAAACATCTTTAGAGGTCTGATGAGTGTCCCACAGCATTTTTTCCATCAATGGTGTTTCATGCAACTGTGCATCCCAGAAATGGGGATACAATCCAACAGCTTTATGTAAACATGTTAACCACATGAGGGGCCAAATGTTTGTGAATGCACTGACCTTTAGTTAAATGAGGAGATGGGGCTTGTGGGGGGACCCATGTGAGCATCAAGAGGGTGTAAACTCAATCTAGCAAACATTATTTGTGCAGTCAGCTGTATTCCTTATGGCTCCTCGGGGTTCACACTTTGCATGATGGTAGAGTTTAAAGGCTCTCATGGGTTCAAGTGGTTGAGTCCTTCAGGGTGAGGCATCACACAGCTGGGTTTCACTGCCACAGAGGTCTTCAAGGCTTTCACACTGTGCCCTGATTTTGCATCCTCACATGCCCTCCCATCTCAACCCTTCTGTTGTCATGACAAAGAAAACCCAAGCTCCAAACTTTGCATTAGGAACACATGGTCTCCAAACACAGACATAAATTGGCTTGAAATATGTGCTTAAAACACAGCATTTTGCAATGAACGTCTATTGCTGCAGAGAAGAATGGAAAGCAACTTTTGGACTAATTTGTCATCAACTATCTGAGGCACTTAAGATTATGACTTGTGGCCTGCATGAAAAATGGAGTTGTTTCATGTAGTAAGCCTCAATTTTTTACTTCAAAGAGCACATAATTTTGTAGCTGCTTTTCTGAATAATAGAATTACACTTTACTCAATTATTTACATTTTATACTTAATCTTACCATTTAGCCAGTAAATTATTTACTTCCTACTCTGTTAATAATTCTATTTCTATTTCTGTTTAGTACTACCTCTATTTCTATCTATTTCTATTTCTATTTCTATTTCTATTTCTATTTCTATTTCTATTTCTATTTCTATTTCTATTTCTATTTCTATTTCTATTTCTATTTCTATTTCTATTTCTATTTCTATTTCTATTTCTATTTCTATTTCTTCCTGTTTCTATTTATTTCTGTTTCTATATTTCTATTTCTGTTTCTATATTTCTATTTCTATGCTTTTCATCCCAACTCTTTACATCAGAAGGGAGTTCCTGAAGTCACCTGCTCCTTCCCTTCCTCAGGGCACAGCTAATTTTGAAGGCACTCTAGCTTGCTCAGAGCCTTGTCCTTTCATCCTCTGAATAATTCTAAGGCTGGAGATTCCATGACCTGTCTATGAAAGCAGGAGATATGTGCCTATGTCCTATATTTGTAGCACTTGGACCAGCTCTTCTAAAGAACTCAGCACAGTACTAAGGAGTTCGCTAAGTATGAAGAACAGGTGAGCTACACCAAGGATTTCTTTTGATGGATAATAATACACACAGGGAAGATGAAACAGCTAAATACAATTCATATTGCAGAATGAATCCCTCCATTGATGAATCAAGTGACCTATCACAGTATCACAGTATAACCAAGGTTGGAAGAGACCCCAAGGATCATCAAGTCCAACCTGTCCCAACAGACCTCACAACTAGACCATGGCACCAAGTGCCATGTCCAATCTCCCCTTGAACACCTCCAGGGACGGCGACTCCACCACCTCCCCGGGCAGCCCATTCCAATGACGAATGACTCGCTCAGTGAAGAACTTCTTCCTCACCTCGAGTCTAAACCTCCCCTGGCACAGCTTGAGACTGTGTCCCCTTGTTCTGGTGCTGGTTGCCTGGGAGAAGAGACCAACCCCCTCCTGTCCACAACCACCCTTCAGGTAGTTGTAGAGGGCAATGAGGTCACCCCTGATCCTTCTCTTCTCCAGGCTAAACAATCCCAGCTCCCTCAGCCTCTCCTCATAGGACCTGTCACATCCAAAGTGTTTGTTTTTTTTTGGGAGAGTCTATAAAAGATTTGATGGAGGAATTTATTACATACTGCATTCATTAGGCCAAATAGAGTAGCCTGAATCTTTCTCTGCTTTTTTTTTTTTTTTTTTTTTTTTTTTTTTTTTCCCCAAGCAGAAATACTTCCCTTGGAAATGATTCATTGTTCTTTTTATGGTTCCTGTTTTCCCTTACATTCTTTTTGCAGCCTGATCAAAGTTCTTGTATCTTTCATATCATGATGCTAATAAATTCAACTGCTAGTGCTGGAACCATTTCTCTATATAAGGAAAGCAGAGACTGATATAATCTCATGGACTTCAAGAACAGAAGAATTATAAAATCATATAACTGTTGAGGTTGGAAGAGTCCTTTGAGATCATTGTGTCCAATTGCTCACCTAGAGCTCACAACCCCACAACTACTGCTAAGCTGCTACCACTGGACTGTGTCCCTCAACACCTAATCCCTAGTATGAAATATGCATGCAAAGTCTAAGTAACAGTATTCAAAGACCATGACTGTACCTGTACAAGAAAAATCTCTGGATTTTGAACCTTCCTCCATGACTTTGAGGTCAGTTTCTTTCTGTGAGAGCTCCCAAAGTCAGAAGAATCATGGAATCCTAGAATGGTTTGTGTTGGAAGGGACCTTAATGATCATCTAGTTTCAAACTCCTTGCCATGGGCAAGAGCAGTTCTCAACTAGACTTGATTGCTCAAGACATCATGCAACCTGGCCTTGAACATCTACAGGGAGGGGATATCCACAACCTTTCTGGGCAGCCTGTTCCAGAGTCTCACCACCTCTGTACTGAAGAACTTCTTCCTAAGATCCAGTCTAACCCTGCTCTCCTTCACCTTCAAACCATTCCTCCTTTTCCTGTCTCTAGACACCCTTATGAAAAGTCCTTCTGCAGCCTTCCTGTAGGATCCCTTCAGGTACTCTAAGGTCCACCTGGAGTCTTCTCTTCTCCAGGCTTAACAACCCCAGCTCCCTCAGCCTGTCCTCATAGCAGAGGTGCTCCAGCCCTTGGATCATCTTTGTGGCTTCCTCTGGACACACTCTAATAGCTCTGTGTCCTCCTTATGCTGGGGACACCAGAACTGGATGCAGTATTCAAGGTGAGGTTTCACAAGAGCGGAGTAAAGGGGCAGAATCCCCACTGTTTTTTAATTTGTTTCATTTATGTTGGACTTGATACAGAAATGAAGCTACCTACTCTGCAATAGCTACAGCAACAAAATGCATGGACAGTAGTGGTCAGTTCTCCACTCTGCACTAGCTTTGTCCTGCTCAGTCTCTGAAAGGCTGTTTTGATATTTGTTGTTCTTTATGGGATTAGCTCTGCTTGCTGGAATGATTTCAACTCTCTAAGGCTATGACAATTGCATTCCTTGGAATTAGATTATGGAATTTTCTCTGTGAAAGACATAAAGGCTTCAGACTGCCTTGTTTCTGAGCTAAATATAATATTATACCAAGCACAGGTTTTCTCCAATGCACACAAGAAGTTTCCAGAAAATTCAAACCACCCAAACTGCTCCACATATCCCCCATCCCTGTTTTCATTATGAGCAGTGAGCTGCTGCCTAAACAACTGTGTGGGTTTCACACAGCAGCTGAGAAGGTTTCTCAGCTCTCTTGCACTTTGCTTCTTCCACATGCTTTGCAGGATTCATGATTTCTGAGATAATAGAAACCTCACCTAGTGCTTCCTTTAGAGTAATGAAACCTAATTTAAGGCTCAGCTAAAATTCTGAGTGTTAGCCAGATGGCAGAAGTCTTCTTTTCATTATGAATTAAAATCATAGAATCATTTTGTTTGGAAAAGATCTTTGAGATCATTGAATCCAAGTCTTAACTCAGCACTGCCCAGCCACCAAAAAACTATATCACTCAGCACCACATCTACACAGCTTTTAAAGCCCTCCAGGGATGGGGACTCCACCACTGTGCTGTGCAGCCTGTTCCAGGGCTAGACAACCCTCAAGGAGAAGAATTTCTTGACAACATTCAACTTATACCACATCTGGTGCAGCTTGAGGCCATTTCCTCTTGTCCTGTCACTAGTTCCTTGGGAGAAGAGACCAACCCCCACCTCACCCAACCTCCTGGCAGGGAGTTGTAGAGAGCCAGAAAGTCTACCCTTAGCCTGCTTTTTTCCAGACTAAATAGCCCCAAGCCCCACTGCTGCTCCTCACAAGACTTGTGATCTAGAACTTTCATCAGGTTTGTTGCCCTTCATTCTATCTGCTCCAGTGCTTCAATGTCCTTTTTGGAGTGAGGGCCCCAAAACTGAACCTTGTACTTGAAGTGTGGCCTCACCAGGGCTGACTCCAGTGGAACAATCACTGCCCTGGTCCTGCTGGTCATGCTGTTTCTGATCCGGGTCAGGATGTTGGTGGCCTTCTTGGCCATGCACTGGTTCATTTTCAGCCATCTGTTGACAAGCACTTCCAGGTCCTTTTGCATCAGGCAGCTTTCCATCCACTCTGCCCCAAGCCTGGAGCATTCATGGCATTGCTGTAACCCAAGTGCAGCACCCGGCACTTGGCCTCACTGAAACTCCTCTCACTGGCCTTGTCCCATCAACCCAGCCTGTCCAGATTGCTTCCAGATCGTCAAGCAGATTGACACTCCAACCTGACTTGGTGTTGTCTGCAAACTTACTGATGGTACATTCGATTCCCATTAGCTTTTAAAGAATGCTTCATCTACACAGATGAAAATAATAATTAAAAACCATAATAACAGAACACTACCTCAGGCCACTGCTGCAGTTTGATTGCTTCTCATTTCTGTTTAATTCACAGCTGACTGCCCCAAGGTCTTTACCTTTCAGCCTCTGCAATTGGTGGAACAATATAACACATGTACTTGATTATCTTCCTTTAGAAAAAACAAACAAACTAACCCAGCTCTTCTTCCTGAGATGATTTGAGATAGTCTGAAATAATTTTTTGCCAGTTCTCAGCTGTGAAAACAAACTTTGAAGGCGTAATTTGGTTCTCATTTTTAAGCACTTTGTGGATATTTGGGATGTGTTTCTCTTTTTTGCTGTATTCATCCAATACTTTTTAGGTAATATGATAAGAGAAGCTCTGGGAAGCAGGCACAGATTCATAGATTCATAGAATGGTTTGAGCTGGAAGGGAACTTGAAGATTATCTAGTTCTAACCCTGCTGCTATGGGTAGAGTCATCTCCCACTAGACCACATTGGTCAATCATAGAATCATAGAATCATAGAATCAGTCAGGGTTGGAAGGGACCACAAGGATCATCTAGTTCCAACCCCCTGCCATGGGCAGGGACACCCTACACTAGATCACGCTGGCCAGAGCCTCGTCCAGCCTGGTCTTAAACACCTCCAGGGACGGGGCCTCAACCACCTCCCTGGATAACCTATTCCATGGCTTCACCACTCTCATGGTGAAGAACTTCTTCCTCACATCTAGCCTGAATGTCCCCATTTCCAGCTTCATTCCATTCCCCCTAGTCCTGTCACTGCCTGACATTCTGAGAAGTCCCTCCCCAGCCTTCCTGTAGGCCCCCTTCAGATACTGGAAGGCCACAATGAGGTCACCTCGGAGCCTTCTCTTCTCCAGACTGAACAGCCCCAACTCCTTCAGTCTGTCCTCATAGGAGAGGTGAAGGTTGGATGGTCAAGGTCAAGGCCTCATCCAACCTGTCCCTGAACACCTTCAGGGAGGAGGCATTCACGGCCTCCCTGGACAACCTGCTCCAGTGTCTCACCACCCTCGCTGTAAAGAATTTCTTCCTAATCTCCAGTCTAAACAGTCAAGACAGGATGCCTACCTAGCTCCTCAGCATTAGAGTTCCTCCCTTCCTTTAAACCATGCTGTGCTTCATAAGTTCTTATTGTGTAACATTTTATTTTTAAAGCCAGTCTCATTCCCTTAAAAAGCATTCATCATGGCTTGTTGTTATCACAACTGCTATCATTAGTGCTTTGCCAAGCTGTCTATATATTGGGTTGCAAATACTTTAAAGGTTGTGATGCCTGTCACTGTGACCTGATGACAAGGATGCATGGCATATAAAGACCCCCAGCAGGATGCTGTTTGGCTTAACAGCCTGAGTGGGTGTTTTGAGAGCAGCAGGTTGTGAGGCTATCCTTCTGAAAATCCCAAACCATTTGGATGAGAAACACATAACTGTCCACCTGGAAAGACAATGGGGGACAATAGACAATGGGAGACACTAACACTTTATACAGCTCCACTCATCTGCAAGAGGTTCTGTATGTACACCTGTTGTCAGCTTCTGAAGATCTATGCCTTGGTTTATGCATCTAGATATTTGTCTATGATTTCCCATAACTTTTAAAAGATGCTTTTCACAGACTAGCAAAGGAAATATTTATTTTCACCTTGGAAATACTAACAACATTTGGATATTTATTCACAGCAAGTAGCATCTTGTTTATGGTAGTGTTACATTGTCAATTTTTTAGCCAAAAACTGGCTGAAAAATTAACTAAATGCACACCAAAAAGCCAGACTCAGTAGCATAATGACTAATCCTTTAAATTTTGATTTTTCTTGAGAAAAATGGTTAAAATATTTTTAAAATACATGTTTTCAAGTGCACCTGAGTGCTGCTGCACACGGGCAAATGTGATGCCTATCTACAAGAAGAGCCAGAAGGAGCACCTGGGGAACTACAGACATGTCAGTCTGATCTCTGTGCCAGGGAAGGTCATGGAGCAGGTCATCTTGAGTGCCATTATGCAGCCTGTGCAGAGCAACCAGCTGATCAGACCCAGTCAGCGTGGCTTCATCCAGGGCAGATTCTGCTTGATGAACCTCATATCTTTCTCTGACAAGGTGACCTGCTGAGTAGATGAGGGAAAGGCTGTGGATGCTGTTTCCCTGGACTTTGGTAAAGCCTTGACAGTGTCTGCCACAACATCCCCCTGGCTGCTCATGGCTTGGATATGTGGGCCCATTGCTAGATTAAGAACTGTCTGGATGGCCAGGCCCAAAGCCTGGTAGGAAATGAAGTTAACTCCAGCTGGCAGCTGGCCACTAGTCATGTTCCCCAGGGTTCAGTACTGGGCCAGTCCTCTTTAATGCCTTTAGCAATGATCTGGATGAGGGTATCAAGGCACCATCAGTAAGTTTGCAGATGACACTAAATTAGGTGGCATTCTTGATTTGCTGGAGGGTAGCAAGGCTCTGTGGAGGGACCTGGCCAGGATGGATCAATGGGCTGAGGCCAGTTGTATGAGGTTTAACAAAGCCAAGTGCTGGGTTCTGCACTTGAGTGACAACAATGCCATGAATGCTTAGGATTGGGGCAAAGTGGCTGGAAACTGCCCATGAAAAAAGGACCTGAGGGTGCTGGTTGACAGCCAGCTGAATATGAGCCATCAGTGTGCTCAGGTGCTCAAGAAGGCCATCAGCATCCAGACCAGGATCAGGAGTAGTAAGATCATTTTAACACAGATTCTACCACTGCATTTTACAGGGAAAAATGTTAAAGAGGTTCATGAACTGTGTGGATGAGCAAATCAAAGGGAGCAAAACCTCTGAATATTTGCCCCGTGTTCATCTCTGCTCTGACAATACGAAAGGAAATTCTAAGTCCTTGTTGAGACAAGTGCTCCTCATTTTCTCCATTTGTGCCAGTTTGCTGGCTCTGCCCCAAATTAGTAATTCCTTTAGGCTCTTGCTCTGTTTCTGACAGCTGCTCACACATGCTGTCAAAAAGAGCACCCTGCAGAGCCATGCTGTTTGTAGGTATCCTCTGCAGGGGAATATGGGTCTGCAGTACTGCATCCCACAGCACTTTGAAATGAATTCTCAAGTTCTTCCATCACTCTGCTCCCTCTAGGGACGTTGCTGTTGCTGAATGAGATGAGAGTTTCACTTCCCAGCAACAAGGTATTAAAACACCTAAATTCCACTATACAGGATGTGTGTAAGTGAAATGTTATGGAAATGAAGCTTCTATAACCCTCTTCAGGAAACAATTATAAAAAAAATATATATTCTATTTTTATTAGTATTTTTAAAAGTAATTTAAGTTTTAATTAGTATTTTTGTGTTGAATTTGATATTTCTTTGTATATTTATTTAATTAAAAAAAGAACTCTATTTTTGTTTTATTAGACTGTACTGTATTTTGGGAGTACCTGTGCTGTGTTTTTCTGTGCTGTTTCTAGTGCCATGGGTCAGTCCCATGCTATGTGCTCTTACACATTACTTGAAACAGTAGAATCAAAAATGGGAAATTAGTAATACCAAAGGAATTGCTACCCTCACTGACTGGCATTGTCATATAAATGACTCTTGTCTGTTCATGGAGCTGTTCAGAGATAGGAGTTTACAATGAGCCCAGGTTTCCAAAAAGGCCAACACCATCCTGGCAAGGATCAGCAATAGTGTGGGCAATAGGACCATGGCAGTGATCACCCCCCTGGGACTGGGCAGATCTCAAATACTGGATTCAGTTTTCTGGCCCTCACTACAAGAAGGACAATGAGGTGCTGGAATGTGTCCAAAGAAGGGCAACAAAGATGGTGAAGGGTCTGGACAACAGGCTGAGGGAAATGGGCTTGTTCAGTCTGGAGAAGAGGAGGCTGAGGGAGGGTCTTCTCGATCTCTACAACTCCCTGAAAAGAGATTGGAGTGAGGTGGGGGTTGGTCTCTTCTCCCTAGTATCAGGTGATAGAACAAGAGAAAAAGGCCTGAAATTGTGCCAGGGAAGGTTTAGGTTGGAGATTAAGAAAAATTTCCTTGCTGGAAGAGTGGTCAGGGATTGGAAGAGGCTGGCCAGGGAGGTAGTGCAGTCACCAACCCTGGAGGTGTTCAAGAAGTGTGTGGAGATGGAATTTGGAGATGTGGTTTAATGACCATGGTGGTCTTAGGTCTATGGTTGGACTTGATGATCTTGGAGGTCTTTTCCAACCAAAAGGATTCTGTGATGCTCAGATAAGATTTATAGGGTTACAGAGAGGGAGAGGACAAAGAGATGAAATCAGGCAATGGTTTGAGTCTTTGCTCTCAGAACAGAAGAGATTGCACAAAATCAATAGTTTTATTAAAAAGCAACAATAAAGCTGCCACCAAAGCCTTCCTTTCCCCACTCAGGTAAATTACAAGTCATGGAAGAGGGATGCTGCACGGCGTTTTCTTAAGTGGTTGCTGATAATTGGTTGAATAGGAGGGAGCTGAAACTCTTTACAAAAGCTTTTTTCCCCCTGTTTTAAAGGGTGAATGAAAAGTCAATATTCATATCTGGAAGCACTATGACAACTTCTGAAATGGTAGAATCATAGAATGGTTTAGGTTGAAAAGACCTCTCAGATCATTGAGTCATCATCAGCCCAACACCTCTGAGCCCATTAAATCGTGGACTTTCCTGTTGATCCCCCAGGTCCTGACTGTTTGTAAATAGAGAGTTAAATGTGGCAGAGAAACCTTTTAAATGCGACCCAATGAAATGCAATAAATGTAATGGAGAAGCCCTGTGTGCCTCAGTCTGCAGAGGGCTGGAGGCAGCAGCTCTTGCTTTGCAGTTTCCTGCTCACTTTGGTAAAGCCTTATTCACACCACAGCTGTAATTTCTTTAATGTTCAGCAAACGCTGATGTGCTCCACCGCAAATGTTGTTCTCGGGAGACTTTTCTCCTTGTGCTTAAAACTGTCTTCAGAATATTATCCTGAGATAGTAGTCTCATAGAAACCAGACTCATCCCAGGTTTATGCTACTTTCAATTACTGCTGATAAAGATTTTTAATTAGAATATAATGATTTTGTGCATAAGGTGCTAATTTGGGATGCAAGAGGCCTCAAGTCTGTTCCTGATTTCATCACGGACCTGCTATTTACCCACAAAATTATTATTTAATTGTGCCTGTTTCTCCTTCTCTTTTCACAGGATCAGAATCCCAGCATGGTGGAAGTTGGAAAGGACCTCTAGGGATCATGCAGTCCAACCCCTTTGCTGAAGCAGGGGCACTCACAGCAGGTTGCCCATGATCACAATGTCCAGGCAGACTGGAATCTCTCCAGAGAAGAAGGCTCCAAAACCAATCCGGGAAGTCTGTGCTAGGGTTCCAGAACCCTCACAGCAAAGAACCTCCTAGGTTCCAGTTTGCGCCCATTGCCCTTTGTCCCATCACTGAACACCACTGAAAAGAGCCTGGCCCCATCTTCTTGATATTGATACTGGTCCCATCTAGATCTGCTCTTCTCCAGGCTCAACAGCCCCTTGTCTCTCAACCTTTCCTCCTCACAGAGATGCTCCAGGCCCCTCAGCATCTTTGCAGCCTCTGCTGGACTCTCTCCAGTAGTTCCCTGTGTCTCAAACTCAGACCCATCCACAATATTCTGGATGTGTCCTCACTACATCAGAGTAGGGCGGGGTTCACCTGCTTTGTCTCTCAAAGACTGTGAATATATTAGGAAGTGGGATCTTTCCTACTGAAATGTATAGAGTAAACATCATGAAACCTGCTCTCACCAAGGGACTTCAGTCATTACCACATCACATTTGTAATACCCACGATTAATAACATATTCCATATGAGTACCCTAAAGCCCAGTTTTGAAAGTCAAAGCACTTAGCAATTTCTAAGATGATTCATAGCTTTAAAAAAAGTTGGTTTCTCTGTGCTCCTCTGTTGATGTTCTGGTAACGCAGCTCCCAGTTCTATAATGGCTTGTCTGCAAACCTGATTGTACTGTATGAACAGTTCTGCTGATGAATGGAGCTGCTCATGTTTGCAATGTTAAGTGCTTGTGTGAGTTCTTGAATTACAATAAAAAGTAAGGAGTAATCTTCTTTGCCTTGTTTTGAGAAGCTGCTTTGTGATCTTGCATACAAATCTCCTTTGCCTTGTCTAGAAGATTTCTGATTTCTGACCCTCTCACAAGACTGAATTATCACATGTGCTGTATTCTTACAACCAGTTCTTACTAGCCCTTGAAAGTGGGTATTCTGGGTGAAAATACTCTCCTATTCTTTGTGTAAGAATATGGAAAACTGTGTCATTTTCAGGCTGTCTTAATGTCTTTTAATGATATGCAAACCAAAATTAATAAGCCAGCAAGTGAAAGAAGTCAGCAGTTTGGGGATATTTCTGTATGTACACTCCACAGATCCTGACTGAGGTTAGGAAGCTACTGTATCACAAATTAATGTCATTCTGGAGGAGATGTCTAAGAAAATTAGGTGATTACTCTCTGAGAGTGCCTCTTTCTCTCTAATGTCTGTAGTGGCAGAGTAGTCAACCAGTTCAGATGAATTGCCTGGCTTTAGGTGATGAATAACCTTGTGATGGGCCACAGAGGACCTCTGAGAGGCTCAGAGCTGGATGCTTGGTATTGATAAAGGAACCTTCCTCTATGACTTTGAGGTCAGTTTCTTTCTGTGAGAGCTCCCAAAGTCAGAAGAATCATGGAATCCTAGAGTGGTTTGTGTTGGAAGGGACCTTAAAGATCATTTAGTTTCAACCCCCTTGCCATGGGCAGGGCCAGCTCTCGATTCAATTTTTCAAGACATCATGCAACCTGGCCTTGAGCACCTACAGGGAGGGGGCATCCACAACCTTTCTGGGGAGCCTGTTCACCACCTCTGTACTGAAGAACTTCTTCCCAAGATCCAGTCTAACCCTGCTCTCCCTCAGCTTCAAACCATTCCTCCTTGTCCTGTCTCTGGTGACCCTCATGAAAAGTCCCTCTGCAGCCTTCCTGTAGGATCCCTTCAGGTGTTCTAAGGCAGCTGGAAGATCTGTCTGGAGTCTTCTCTTCTCCAGGCTTAACAGCCCCAGCTCCCTCAGCCTATCTTCATAGAAGTGTCTTTGTATCACAGGGAATTTAGATACTGTGACTTAAAAGAAAGGAATTTAGAATTTTCCAGAGATTTTGGGGGTCACTGTCTGAGGCAGGGAGACATATTAAGAAGTTTTAAATCTTTGTACTACCACTTTTTCTGGTCTGAGTGGTGGGAGTTTTCTGCAACACTGGAAGAACCTTTCTAAAACCCAGGTTGATTTGACATCAAATATTACAGCAGGGATAATCCTGAATATAACCCATCTAGAGGGCTGAGGCTTTGGAAAAAGTGTGCAATTTCTCCTTGTCATTGTTTCACCCCAGGAGACAACTGTAGCCTCCGGCACCCCCTCAGTCACTTCCCTGCCCCTGAGATGGGGAGAGAATCAAAAGAGTCAAAGTGAGAAAATTCATGGGTTGAGACAAGGACAGTTGAATAGATAAAGCAAAAGCTGTCACTTGGGAAGATACCAATGTGCCTGTCCCCGCTTCCTCCTTCCTTCTGCATGGTGTGCTGAGCATGGTGTCCCATGGTCTGGAATATCCCTTTGGTCAGTTGGGGTCAGCTGTCCCATCTCTGTCCCCTCCCAACTCCTTGTGAACCCCCACCCTGCTCACTGGTGAGGTGGGGTAAGGAGCAGAAAAAGCCTGGAGTCTGTGTAAGCTCTGCTCAGCAGTAACAAAACCATCCCTGTGTGACCAAGAGTTTCCAGCACACCCCCAAAACACAGCCCCATACCAGATACTGGGGAGAAAACCAACTCCATCCCAGCCAAAACCATCACACTCCTCAAGAACCAGTACTCAGTATCAGAGTACTTCATGGAGCCAGAGGCAGTAGTAACAGCCTATTGAAAACCTGAGAAAATACTATAATACAGGTCTGCAAAGTCCCCAGAAAAGGGTGACCTAGTCCAGGTGGCACTAAATGATGTGTTTCATGTCATATAGAACCACTTCTTATATTCTTTGATGCAAGTAAGCAGGGCCAATGTGAAACCAGGTTGTTTGTTCCAAGGCAAATTCTTCTTTTATTAATATTTGCCTTCATCTTTGTCCTGGAACAAAAAGTTTGAAGAATAGGCCTTTAAAAGATCAACTGGAGATCACTGAACCATTTTGTTTTGAGTTGGTCTGACAGCAGTCCATGCTGTGATGAGAGTAATGTGAGGATCTGAGGAGCAACATGATTACAACTACACCAGGTCAAGATTTGGCTTTGACTGCACAGTAAATCTTTACCTTTCATTGTGTTTTATACTGTTTGTGAATTTGGGGCAGCTGAAGGAGTGAATCAGAAGACTCACATATGTAGTGCCTTCAGGAATGCCGTAGGAGGTCAGATGGTTTGCCTTCGACTGCTAGTTATCAGCAGAAGATATTCAGTATAGAAGCAGGTACCTCTGAAATGCTGCTGGAGACTGCTGCTGCAAGGCAGAGCCAAAACTGCTTCATCACCAAGTTAAGAAGGAGCTACATACTTTTACAGTGATCCAGTGATGGATAGCCACACACACGGATGTATGTTTAATTGCTGTCCAAGGGCAGGAATTCCGTGGGGACATCCTTCTTGTGATACTGTAGCCATTGCTCCATATTACTTATAGAAAGCATCGATGAAAGTTGACCCTGCAGGCAAACTTGACAGGAAAATTGGTTAATATAAGCTGAAGCTGCAACCTAAGGGTGGTGGATAGTGCTTATTGTGCAACCTGAGCAGGCTGGGAGGCAGGAGTGGTTGTGCCAGGCACGAGAAGACCTAAACAAGGCTGGAATGAGAATATCTCAGACAAATTAGCCATAAAACAAAGATAAGGATGAAATGACTTACATAAGGCATCTTATTATGAAACAAAACAGTGAGTGTGGTGACCTTAGTTGAAGCCTTTTGGAGTTTTATATCATTCCACTTGCCACATACACATGTGGCTTACCTTTACAGTTCAAAATCTCTAAGCCAAACATGCAGCTTCACTTGGGTTCAGTGGGTTCAGTGAATCTCAATTGTTGTCTCTAAACCAGGCTGTTGGTATTCTTCGGACAAGCCAGCAGTCTGAGACCTTCCAACTAAGAGTCTGTTGGCATAGGGACATTGACAATGACATGACAACACCACCACAAGAAGGCAGCAACCCCCATGGCTGTCACTGGTGGGTACCAACCATCGTGGCCAAAGACATTAAATGGTTGCAGTACATTCCAGGTGCAATTCACTGTGGGATCAGAGAATGAAGGAAATATTTCATCTTGGGGCATTCTGACCCCAAATAGATTTGCTCTGATTGTCTTAATGGATCTGATATGTTTTGAGCCAAAAATGGTGTTTTGCCAAGGGGAAAACTCTTGAAGGGTTTCCTATCAGTGTGACTGGCTGGGGTCAGAGTGGCTGGAGAGTGGCCAGGCAGAGAGGGACCTGGGGATGCTGGTTGATGGTAGGCTGAACATGAACCTGCAGTGTGCCCAGGCAGCCAAGAGGGCCAATGGCATCCTGGCCTGCATCAGGAGCAGTGTGGCCAGCAGAAGCAGGGAGGTCATTCTGCCCCTGTACACTGCACTGGTTAGGCCACACCTTGAGTCCTGTGTCCAGTTCTGGGCCCCTCAGTTTTCGAAGGATGTTGACTTGCTGGAGCGTGTCCAGAGAAGGGCAACAAGGTTGGTGAGGGTTTGGAACACAAGCCCTATGAAGAGAGGCTGGGGGAGCTGGGGTTGCTTAGCCTGGAGAAGAGGAGACTTGGAGGTTGTAGCCAGGCGGAGGTTGGTCTCTTCTCCCAGGCAGCCAGCACCAGAACAAGAGGACACAGTCTCAAGCTGTGCCAGGGGAGGTTTAGACTGGATGTTGGGAAGAAATTCTATCCAGAGAGAGTGATTGCCCATTGGAATGGTCTTGCCCAGGGAGGTGGTGGAGTCACCATCATTGAAGGTGTTCAGGAGGAGACTTGATGGGGTGCTTGGTGCCATGATCTAGTTGTTTGGGTGGGTTGGATTGGTTGATAGGTTGGACGTGATGATCTTGAAGGTGTCTTCCAACCTGGTTTATTGTATTATTGAAGCTTCTTCATTTAATCAAATACTTGTCGGGCACGCTTCACGCGTCTCCCCGCAATTAAAGGAGCCATTTTCCTGCAGGAAGGCAGGTTCAACATTATTTGGTTCAACATTATTTTATATATAAAATATGACAGGTTTTGTCAAGAATGTCCTTAAAATGACAGCCTTGCTTTATGCTCCCATTTTCTCTCTGCGACTTGTTGGCTAGAAACAAAATCCCTTTTAGGGCGATAACTTAGCATGGTTTTAATTAGTTTGCTATTTGCCTCTGATAGTTTGCTCAGTCTGAAAAAATCCCAGGAAAAAAAGTATGAATTTTTTTTTTCCCCCTGCAAAAGGGCTACATATCAAAATTCAGACACCACCACGGAAAGGTGCAGTACATTTATGACCTTGTGTGATTAGTGATCTCTGAATCTAATCTTAAGGTACTTTAATGGACTATAATTATCTACAGTGTATAGTTACTGCCTTGCCTGAGATTGATTTAAAATTGCCTCAGGAGGCAAGCGCTGTGTAATTATCTGATAAGAACTAAACTTGATACTCTGACTGGAAACTTTTGGAAACACAAAAATAAATACAGTTCAGGACAAAACTTACTGCTGGCCAGCTGCAGAAATGAAATCTGTTCTTGCAGGCTGTCTCTGCAGTGACAGATAAAGAAGAAGAGGGGAAAAAGCTTGCAGCCATTTTCAAGTTATCAGCCTAATTTAGCAAACTTAGTGGAAGGTGGGCTTGCCCTCTGCCACAGATGTTCTTACAGAATCATAAGCTGAAGAGAGGAAAGTAGAGGAGAGATATGTGTGAATTCCTCTCACCCAGGTGCTAGGCAATAGGTTTTATAACAAAAGGTGCTTGGGAGATTGTGTTTATGGAAATGAGGGGCTGCAGGAAGGTTCTGCAAATATTCAGCCACTCGTCCCCTGATTCTGGCAGTACTTTGTGCTCTGGGCTAACAACAGAGTTTCCAGAAAAAGACAACCCCTATCCTAATATAATACAATAATCCACAACCTCCCTTGTGAGACACTGGAACAGATTGCCTGAGGAGGCTGTGGATGCCCCCTTGCTGGAGACGTTCAAAGCCAGTTTGGACAAGGCCTTGAGCAACATGATCTAGTGGAAGGTGTCTCTGCCCATGGCAGGGGGGTTGGAATGGGATAATATTTTTTGTTTAAAAAGGAAAAAAAAAAAGCAGCACAAAAATAGGAAAAAAATTATTATCTGGCAATATGGAATGGGATCTAAAAATACCGAGAAAGAGCCATGCCTAGGAGAGGAATTTTCTTATGTAGCTTTGGAAGAAGAAGCCTCTGTAGCGTTACAGGCCCATGGGGAGATGAAGAAGATAAAATTGTTAATAGTGATTCAGAAATGGCAACATGATTAAATATTTAGCAAAAACAACCCTTCACATCAAAGTCCACATGTCAGCTGAATATTTGCAGCCTGGTTAGCATGACATCAGTCGTGGAGCTAGTACGGTTTCCAATTAATACAGAATGAGAGGATGGGAATGGGATGAATACCAGAGAGCATGGTTTATGCAAATAGCCTGGTGCCAAGCAAGACTTGTTTCATCATGATGAGATTGCAAATGTTGGTGGTAAAAGAAGTGGTGAGCTCGACACACTTAGTCAAGCAGGCTTTTGTGAGACATTTCACCTAGTTTGCATTACATTCCATAAAAGAATTAGTGATACCGTTCAGGGGAGCTCACAGTAATTGGATTAAAACCTGACAGACACAGCTGAAGATGTGGCTGCTGCAGAATACCATCAGATTTCTACTTTCCCCCTCCATATCTGGGGTCTGCATGGATTAGGAGTAAGCAGAAGGTATTGAATATTTTCATCTAGAAGCAGTGCAAACTCATTGCAGATGACGTGGAGAGATGACAGAGGGCTGATGAAATGGCAAATAATGAGGAGGCTTGGGAATCACCTAGATGGCTTGACAAGCCAGCCTACTCAAAATGAGTTTGTTTTAATATCATCAAAGTAAGGTCAGGCAAGGTTTGTCTCCTTCTCTGTTTTAACAACAATTGCCGTAGCTGGAAAAAAACCAAACAAGCAGGTGTGTAAGCCCTTCCTAAGATCATGCATTTGGGACCAAGGAATTAAAAGCAAACCTGTAACCCAGGTTCCCTTGAGATTGGTGAATACCATTCGAAAAACACACCACAAACCCCCACAACCTCCAAAAAAGCAGAATTAGTAATTCTAGGCTTCTCAGCAGCCCAGGTAAAGCTTAAGCTTGCCCATAATTATGAAATAGATCCCTGCAGAGGGTGGGTAGAGTAGGGCTGGGAGAGGTTAAAGGGCGTTGTAGGGAGAATGAAGGTCCACAGGACCTCTGTGAAGGGCTTGGTAGCATCAGGTGGTGTGGAATGACTGGCATTTTGCTGGGGCATTTGGAGAGAAGACAAGGCAAGGTGTTGTGGGGGTTAATCCCTTCCTCTCAGCCAACTCTGGGGACTGCTTCCTTCTGCTCTGCACTCCCTGGAGAGTGGGATGCTTGCTTAAGAGTGACACCATTGAACAGGGGTTGACTGCTATGAGCATTCAGTGAAGGGAAGTCTGACCTCTGCCCAGCTCCAGACCGTATTATGAATTGGGTAAGGAAGGTATTTTCCAGTGGTGCTCAAGGTGGTTCTGAAGTCTGCATGATGGTACAGATCCAAGCAGAGTTGCTGGATTTTTGTTCTAGATCTATAATTTACTATCTGTTCTGAAGCAAATGTAATTTCCTTTTGATATTTATGAGCAGCTGGGGATCAGGAGGCAGCTGTTTAAGGAACTGTATTTACTTTCTGATGCAAACCAAATCTTGAGGTGCCCTGCAGAAATCTCTGTTCTGGCAAAGGCCTCTCACAGTCTGTTATTGATGTGCCTGAGCAGGCAGGCTGCTGCAGCTTGTTTCTGACTGGTGCACTGGCTCTCCCTGGCTGACAGGCTCCCTCAGGACCAGGCAATGTGCAGAGAATGGGCATGCAGTTGCTGAAGGGGCACTCCAAAGAAGTTGGTATGGGGAAAAAAAAAACCCTTTACTTTTCCTCTTAGATCACAGAATCACAGAATGCCCTGTTGGCAGGGATCCCAGGGATCATCTGATCCAGCCTTTCTAGGTGACAGCGTAGATTAAATGAGCTGACCCAGCATGCTGTTAAGCTGAGTTTTAAATCTGACCAATGGGAGATGATTCCCTTGGGATATGATTTCAATGTCCAACTGTTCTCATGGTGGAATGTTTTCTTCTGGATTCCAGTGGGAATCACTTGAGCAGTAACTTGTCCCCATCACTCCTTGTCTTCTCCATGGGACTCCTTGTAAAAAGTGAGTCTCCGTCCTCCTGGTAGCCATTCTTTCTGTATTGATGCATGGTGATAAGGTCTCCCTAAGCCTTCTCTTCTCAAGGTTGAACAAATGTAGCTCTCTCAGCCTTTCCTCAAATGGCAGGGCTGCCAGCCCTGTGATCATCCTTGTGGCCCTTCTCTAGACACTTTTCAGCCTGTCCACATATGAAGAATGTGGAAAAAGAAATCTTGAAGATCACAGAATCCTAGCATGGTGGGGGTTGAAAAGGACTTTTGGAGATCATCCAGTCCAGCCCCACTGCTAAAGCAGAATCATCAAGAGCAGGTTGCCCAGGGTCAAAATGTCCAGGTGGGTTTGGAATCTCTCCAGAGAAGAAGACTCCATAGCCTCTCTGGGCAGCCTGCTCAGGGCTCCAGCACCCTCACAGCAAAGATAGTCTTCCTTATGTTTAGTTAGAACCTCTTGGGTTCCAGTTTGTGCCTGTTGCCCCTTCTCCCATCACTGGGCGCCACTGGAAAGAGCCTAGTCCCATCCTCTTGCCCCCCACAGCCCCTTTTAGCTTTTGGTGAGCATTTATCTGATCCCCTCTCAGGCTGCTCTTCTTCAGGTTCAACAGCCCCAGGTCTTTCAGTCTTTCCTCCTCACAGAGATGCTCCAGGCCCCTTAGCATCTTTGGAGCCTCTGTTGGACTCTCTTGATGAACTTTACTTGGTGGCATAAACTTGGCAGGTTTTCCTCATGAAAGAAGGAAAATTAAAATAGACATTTTACACAGTTTGGAAAAATGGGCTGGCAAGATGCACCACTGGTAAACTGGACTCTGTTTTCCTTACTCACACTGAGCACAGGCAGACAAGGGAAGGTACATATTCCTTCAACCTGCTGTGTACCTGAGTGAGCGCTTGCAGCCTTGAAATCCTCCCTGAGTCACTCAGACGTCCCCGCCTGGGAGGTAAACTGTCATTGACCTGGGAGCCATTTCCATTTATTTTGCAAGCACAGAGCAGAGGAGACTCTCTCCTGAGAGGTTCATTTAGAGCATTCAAGGTTGGTAGATTGCGACTCTCGTTCTCATTACATTATTTCGTGTACAATTGCCTGGCGAGAGCCATTCTGAGGGCTTTCTTTGGGGTTGTTGAAGGATGGGGTGGGAGACAAGTGTGTCTTTGGAACACAGAATGACAGTGCAGGTGAAGTTTCATGCAAACAGGTCTAGAGTTAGAGACAGGTGCAGGAAGTGACTGCGAGTGACTGTCTGAGAACTACTTCCTGAGGATTTGCTTGTGAAGGGGTACGGAGATGCCCAAGGTCTGCATCCAGGTGTCCCTAGGTCTTCCCTGACTCACCCACAGGAATTTGGACCCTTTACCTCTGCAAGAACAGGAATGATATTTTAGTAGGAGGTAGGAGTCAACCTTTTTTTTTTTTTTTAACATCTTTTCAGCATCAGCTGAGATCAGAAGTTTATATGTGGCTTCTGGTTCTGGCCACATACTGAGACAGTGAAGAGAATAGAAGTAATAACGGTTTTAGAAAAGAATTAATCAGGTTGGAAAAGACCTTTGAGATCATCAAGTCCAGCCTATCATCCAACACCATCTAATCAACTAAACCATGGCACCAAGCACACCATCCAGTCTCTTTTTAAACACCTCCAGTGATGGTGACTCCACCACCTTCCTGGGCAGCCCATTCCAATGGACAATCACTCTTTCTGTGAAGAACCTCTTTCTAACATCCAGACTAAACCTCTCCTGGTGCAGCTTGAGACTGTGTCCTCTTGTTCTGGTGCTGGCTGCCTGGGAGAAGAGACCAACCCCCACCTGGCTACAACCTCCCTTCAGGTAGTTGTAGACAGCAATAAGGTCTCCCTGAGACTCCTCTTCTCCAGGCTAAACAACCCCAGCTCCCTCAGCCTCTCCTCATAGGGCTTGTGTTCCAAACCCCTCACCAACTGTGTTGCCGTTCTCTGGATACATTCCAGCAAGTCAACATCTTTCCTAAACTGAGGGGCCCAGAACTGGACACAAGACTCAAGGTGTGGCCTAACCAGTGCAGAGTACAGGGCAGAATGACTTCCCTGCTCCTGCTGCCCACACTATTCCTGATACAGGCCAGGATGCCATTGGCCTTCTTGGCCAGCTGGGCACACTGCTGGCTCATGTTCAGCCTACTATCAACTAGTACCCCCAGGTTTCTGCCTGGCCACTCTCCATCCACTCCGACCCCAGCCTGTAGCACTGCATGTGGTCGCTGTGGCCAATGTGTAGAACCCGGCACTTGGATGTGTTAAATTTCATGCTGTTGGATTCTGCCCATCTGCCCAGCCTGTCAAGGTCACTCTGCAGTAGCCCTCATCCAGATCATCAGTAAAGACATTGAACAGGATGGGGCCCAGCACTGATCCCTGGGGGACACCACTAGTGACTGGCTGCCAGCTGGCAGTGGCACCATTCACCACCACTCTCAGGGCTCAGTCCTCCAGCCAGTTCCTAACCCAGTGCAGAGTGCTGCTATCCAAGCCACAGGCAGACGGCTTGGCCAAGAGAAATGAGAGGACTTAAGTAGCAAGGACTTAATTTATTGAGGGAGCTAAATCACTCATTCATTGGCTTCCTGGCAGATGGACTGGACATAGGTCTTACTCAGAAGAGCAGACAGCAGATATGGGAAGGCAGGTGGGAGTTATGACACTGTGTAGGGGATTGTGAGATGCAGAACACTTGAGCTTCACCCACTCAAGGGTCTTAATCATGCAACTAGCAGGAGCCTCAGCTTCCTCCCTCCCATGCCTGCCTTTACATTATGGATGTGTCTATCTCAGGAGGTTTCTCTCTCCATCTGGCCTTTTTGCCTGAAGTGATTGACGTGCGTCTAGCAACGATATGTACCCTCCAGCTACACTAACCTTATAACCTTGGTGTTCTCAGACAGCCTTAGCTGGTATTGATTCAAACACACAAAAAATTTGTGTTATATCCATATTATCAGAGGAAAAATTTTATGATGACATGACAAGATGCAAGAAAAAAAAACAAACCATCCACGACCTATGAAAATCAGCAGCATGTGCTGAGAAAAATCAATAAGTAATTTGCCCAGAGAATCCCAAAGAGAATGCATGGGGCTTTTTGAGACTTAGAATAACTTTTGCTTATTGATTCCTAAAATATCCTGAAGAGGGAGAAATGTAAATACAGGGATTCTGTGTTCAGTGAGGTTCAGTGTGAGGAGGAGGATCAGGCTCAGAGCTGGAAGCTTTGGGAGTTAGAAAGGTATGCTCTACTGCTTAATGAAACTGTTTAATTAGAAAACTTTGTCACAGGCTATATGTGGCTTGAAGGCAGTTTTATCAAACAGGCTGGATAATTCTTTCCAACCATTAAAGCTGATTGGTATTCTTGGCTTTGAAGGGAGAGAAACACAGAGAGCACTGATAATGAGAGCTGGGCAGCATTCAGGGAGTCGCCTTGGTGGGGTCTGCTTGCTTCTTTGTCTTTTGAGCAGGAACTTGGGCCTTCTTCAGGCAATTTGCCACCTGACAAGCCAAAATTAAACAGAAATATTCATAGGGATGTATTTTGACTGGTTTGGAGTCAAGACTGAGCAGAGCCAGAGAGTTAAATCAGAACTAATTTAACTTCATGTGACCGTGCATATAACTGTGTCTGCTTCTAACCACTTTAACTCTATCTTCACAGTGGTTTTCCATTTAATTTTAGAAGCTTCTGGTTCTATCAGCAAATGGTGTATCTAGTGCTGATACAGTTGATTGTTTCCAAGTGTCTTTACTAGGAAAAACAAAAGAAGTACAAATTAAGAATCCCCTCCACCCCCTTTAACAATTTTGTGCACTTTTAGCACGACTTTAAGTGAAGAAACAGCTTTCTTTTTCAGTTTGAGCTGCTTGTAAGTATAAAGCTCACATTTTGTTTATTCTCCCTTATTCGCACTGACAAGTGCTGAAGGACAGGAGGGGCTGTCCACGAGTGAGTGTGACAATCCTCCTGCTGCTAAAATGCCACAGGAACAATCTTGTGTTCTTTCTCAAGTTTGATTTTTTTCTTTTAATGTGCAAATCTATCTGAAATATTGAAGACTGATGTGAGAAAAATTATGGCAAACATACTCTCTGCTTCCTAAAAGTGTCATTGCTTTTTCATGTCAGTTGTTCAGTTTCTCTTCTTGCCTGAAGTTCTCTTTCTGGCTCTAATGTCATGAAGTGCAACAAAGCCAAGTGCAAGGTCCTACATCTGGGTAGGGCAATCCCAAGCACAAATTCAGGCTGTGTGAGGATTGGCTCAGGAGCAATCTGGAGGAGAATGACTTTGGGGTATCAGTTAATGACAAACTCACCATGAACCAGCAATGGTTGCTTGCAGCCCAGAAGGCAGCTGTGTGCTGGGCTGCATCCAAAGCAGTGAGAGCAGCAGGATGGAGAGGTGATTCTGCCCCTCTGCTCTGCTGAGACCCCACCTGGAGCACTGCATCTGGTTCTGGTGCCCCCAGAACAGGAGGAACATGAAGTACCCTTTATTGAGGCCATCAAAGTACACCAGGGGAGGTTTAGTTTAAACATTTGGACAAATTTCTTCCCTGAAGGGTTGGAAAGCTCTGGAACAGGCTGCCCAGGGCGGTGGTGAAATCCCCATCCCTGGAGGGGTTTTAAGGCCATGTGGATTTGGTGCTGAGGGACATAGTTTAGTGGTGACCTGGCAGTGCTGGGTTAATGGATTGACAGGATGATCTTAAAGCTCTCTTCCAACCAAAATGATTCTGTGATTGGCATAGACTTTGATCTTGTGGACATAATTTTGGAAACTTATCAGTATAATGGATTTTTTGGTTAAGATCTGGCTCTATCTAATAAAAATTTTCTTTGTGACTGTTTCTGTCCATTGCTTCTTATGCTTTTGCTGCACATGTCTGAGAAGTGTCAGATCTCCTCTATCAGACAGCTGAAGTCTTCCTTCAGAGTGGCAGTGCTCTCAGCCTGTCAGGTGTCATATGCTCCAGCCCCTCAATATTTGTGGCCCTTCACTGGAGTCTCTCCAGTGTGTCCATGTCTCGCTCCTGTACTGTGTAGCCTAGAGCTGCATACAGTGCTCCAGGCATAGACTCACTAGTGCTGAGTAGAAGAGAAGGATCACCTCCCTTGACCTGCTGGCAACACTCCTAAACAGCTCAAGACACCACTGACCTTCTTTGCAGCAAGGACACATTGCTGGCTCATGTTCAGCTTGCTGTCTACCAGGACCCTTAGGCCCTTCTCTGCCAAGCTGTGTTCCAGCTGGTCAACCCTCAGTCTGTACAGAGATTATTCCACCCCTGGGGCACGAGTTTGCACTTTCCTTTATTGCCTTTATTCAATTTCAGGAGGTTCATATTAACCCATTTTTCCATCCTTGGAGGTCCTTCTGACTGGTGGCCAGACCATTCAGCACATTAGCATCTCACCCCAGTTATGAATCATGGGTGAATTTGATGTGAGTGCACTCTACCCCATCAACCAGGTCATTTCATAAACTCTTTGAGCAATATTGGCACCAGTATTGATCCCTGAGGGACAGAGATTGAATTTACAGGTTGATTTTCTTAAAGAAGATTGGTGGTGTTTTGCAGGGACTGCTGCTCCTGACCGTGGCAGCTTGCTTTGTGGACAGCCGCAGCAGATGAAAGACATCAGATGTAAAAGGTGAGTGAATTGTGCGGCACCTTTCTTAGTAATAACAAACCATTTCAGCCTCTCAGCACTAACAGATTTAGTTCATTTGAGGCATTCTGTGTTTTGTTTTATTTCAGCAATGCTAAGAACCCCTAATGGACACAACAGCTCCTGGGTTCCAGCTTCCCCTACCAGGCATGACTGGATGCTGTGCCCCGAAATTTTACCTGCTCCCTGTCCCTCTGTCACACTAAGTAACTTGTGAGTCCCACCCCGAGGTTACTCATGGGATTACTAGGGGTGGGGATGCATTTTCCTTTAGCATTTCACAGTGGTATGAGTTTCAGGACAGGATATGCTTTCTACATGCATGTGACTTATGGGGATAAAGTTCTGCACCTCAGTGGGTTTCTGGGGCAGCTCTTTTGCGTGGAGTTTTGGCTGAGCTTATATTAACACATTTTTAACACAATTTTCTTTCCCCCCCGCCCCGAGATTTCCTCTTAAAATGGAAATCTTTTGGGCTTCCTAATCTAAAACCTCTTGGGATTTAGGAACTATACCACAAAGGAAGCTTTCAGCAGCTGGTCTTTTCACTGAAACACTTTAAATAGGTGAGAACAGTTATTCTGAATTGCAAAACAGACTCATTTACCATGGCTTCTACCACTACTACTAAAAATTCTTTAACTGGAAAATAGGGCATGAAAATCTTTTAGCTAAAGACTTGCAGATAAAGCATGTTGCATGTTGGGCACTAGAATCCACTTTCTCATGGGAGAAGCTTGTGCAGGATGATTAAAATCTGTGTGGAGCAAATAGCTTTGTGTAAGGTAGGAAACTTCTCTTGGACGTGGTGTAAACATGTTCAGGCAAAGACATCATGCTGTTTCCTGAGGATTTTGTTTGAGCAACACAGTATTGTTGACTGAGGTTCTCCTCCTGTTTTTGGTGCTGCTATTTCTTCAGAAAAAAAAGAAAAGAAAAAAAAGGAGGATTTAAGAGGACGGATAAACCTTCAGTCTGTAGATACCTAATTTTCTGTAGATATCTAATTTCCTTCAGCCATTGCCTGGGATGGTGCTGCTTTTCTGGTGCCCTTTCCAAGGTGGCACCAGCAGAAGAGGTACTTCTGGTCACCACCCTGGGGCTTGCCCAGTTATGGTGGATTTTGATAGTGCTGCACCACCTTCTGGAGCCAAGTCAAACCACTGGCTGAGTGATCTGGCATGTCTGGGCACACGCGAAGGCTAAAATAAAAGAGCATGGAGCTACTGCTAATGGAGGGCCCTACAATGGGGTCTGCTTATTTGTCCTCTATTGCCTCCACTGCTCTTGATGCATCATGACATAGGAGCTCAGGGTGGGAGCAGAGGGGTTTCACAGCCAGTATCATTTGCTCTGTTTGCTGGGAACCACTGGAGAGGTGGCTGTACATCTGCTTTTATACCATGCACAAACCAGGCTTACTTGTGTCATATAGAGAAGCCCTAATTCAGCAAGGCACTAAGGAATATGCTGACTTCAAAAGTAAGCACAGAAGCATAGCATACCAGACTGCTTTGGCTTGGAAGAGATCTTTCAAATTCATCGAGGCCAACCCTCCTGCAGTCAGCAGGGACAGCTGCAACTAGAGCAGGTTGCTCAAAGACCCAAACAACCTGATCTGGAATGGTTCCAGGGATGGGGCATCTTCTACCTCTCTGGTCAGCCTGGGCCAGGGTCTCATCACCCTTGTCCTGCCAGAACAGGTACTGCACAAAAGTCTGTCCCCATCTTTCTGACTGGTCCTTTTAAGTCCTGAATGGCCACAAGAAGGTCTCCTTGGCTGAACAGCCCCAGCTTTCTCAGCCTGGCCTTACAGCAGAAGGCTTCCAGCCCTTCCATCATTTTTCTGTTCTCCTCTGGCCCCACTCCAACAGGTTCAATTCTCTCCTGGCTGGACCCCTCACTGCATGTGTGTTCTCAGCATTGAAGTCATGTGGTCAATAGTAAGAATGTGCTTCATGAATGCTGAGGAGCAGCTTACTTCTGACAGGGTGGTGGAGTCCCAGTAGCAATGCAGCGTACAGACATCTCAGGTCAGTGCAGATGGGCTGGTCAAACCTCAGGTGTTTCTCAGGGCTGTGTTTTGAAGGCTTTGCTCAGGTCTAGGTAAATGACATCAGTTGCTTGCCCCTCATCTATTGATGTTGTCACCTGTTCATAGAAGGTCACCAGGTTTGTCAGGCAGGATTTGCCCTTGGCAAAGCCATGCTTACTGTTCCAAATCACCTCTTCACTATTCTTCTGAGTCATTAGTGCCTCCAGAAGGATCTGCTCCATGATCTTTCTGGGCACAGAGGTGAGACTGACTGGCCTGTAGTTCCCCGGTTCCTCCTTCTTGCCCTTTTTGAAAATGGGAGTAGTGTTTCCCCTTTTCCAGTCTGTGGGGACTTCCCCACTCTGCCATGACTTTTGGAATAGAATAGAGAGGGTTTAGCAACCTCATCTGCCAGTTCTCTCAGCACCCGTGGGTGTATCCCGTCGGGTCCCATGGATTTGAACACTTTCAGGTTCTTCAGGTGATCACGAACCTGTGCTTCACTTATGATGGGCAGTTCTTCCTCCCCGTCCCTGGCATCGTCTTCCATGACACCAGGAGTGTGGCTGGAGGCCCTTGCAGTGAAGACTGAGGTAAAGAAGTTATTGAGTACTTCAGCCTTTTCCACATCACTTGTGGCCATTTCACCAGTTTCTTTTCTGAGGGGGCCCACACCTTCCCTAGTCTTCTTCTTGCCATTAATATACCTGTAGAAATTCTTAGTGCTCCCTTTAACCCCCCTGGCTAGATTCAATTCGAACTCTGCTTTGGCTTTCCTAACCAGGTCTCTTGCTGCTCAGGCAGCTTCCTTATATACCCCCTGTTCTAGCTGTCCTTCTCTCCACTTTCTGTAGAGTTTCTTTTTAAGTAATAGTGTGTCCAGTAGCTCCTTGCTCGTCCAGGCTGTCAGCTCTCTCACAACCTTTTTTTTTTAAAATAAAGAATTATTTATCAGTGCTAAAACTGCCAAGGCTGACCAGTGAAAGCAGCCTCCAAAGGCAAGAGCACTATGGCAGAGCAGCTGGCTGACAGCTTTTCAGACTGCAAGGCTCTACCAAAAACTCTCTGCAGTTCAGCTCCTTTTCTCAGTGCAAGGATTTTGCCCTTTTCCCAAGGATCCGTTAGAATCTGTCTGCAGTTTTCCTAACCAGTTGCAGCCATTGGGCTGAAATACCTTAGGAGGACAAGGTAAATGGAAATGTCTCCTGCTTGCCCAGCTCAAGGTGATGTAAATGAAATAGCTGGAGTATTTATATCTATTGTGTTAAAACTGCTGCCATATGTCTCTCAGTGCCTCAATAACAACAGCAAACCTGATATTTTATATTCTTTGCCACGTTGATAGACATTCTCATTCTGTTGAATTATTTCTTGGTACATATTTGTTGTTTTGTTAGTTGTTGTTGTTTGCTTTTAATATTTCAGTATGTGGTACTAGGCTCAGCATTTTGCTAAGTAAGAAACCATGGCTGCTGATTTGGGCAACACCTGTCATTATTTTCTAGCAGGCTGACAGCTTTAATAAAACCCTTTTGCATGGAAAGAGGGAGCTGTGTTTCACAGACAAAAGCAGGCACTGCCATTCCTTATCGCATCGTGCCTGCCTCTGCTTAGCATGTGGTGGGGCTGAATCAATCACCACCTCTCTCACCCCCTCTAAAGCCTCTTGGAACCTGGGAATCTAAAATTCTCAACCAGTACAGCTTCTTCCCAGGTCTTTGCATGCTGCTTAGCTTTGGTCTTCTTATTCTAGATCTCCTTTTCCAATAGTAGATTGGATATTAGGGAAAATTTCTTTGCTGCAAGAGTAGTCAGGTGTTGGAGCAGGCTGCCCAGGGAGGTGATGAAGTCACCATCCCTGGAGGTGTTCAACCTATCACCCAACACCATCTAATCAACTAAACCATGATACTAAGTGCCTCATCCAGTCTCTTTTTAAACATTTCCAGTGATGGTGACTACACCACCTCCCTGGGCAGCCCCTTACAATAGCCAATCACTCTTTCTGTGAAGAATTTCTTCCTAACATCCAGCCTAAACCTCCCCTGGCACAGCTTGAGACTGTGTCCTCTTGTTCTGGTACTGGTTGCTTGGGAGAAGAGTCCAACCCCCACCTGGCTACAACCTCCCTTCAGGTAGTTGTAGACAGCAATAAGGTCTCCCCTGAGCCTCCTCTTCTCCAGGCTAAGCAACCCCAGCTCCCTCAGCCTCTCCTCATACGGCTTGTGCTCCAAACTCTTCAGCAGCTTTGTTGCCCTTCTCTGGACACGTTCCAACACCTTAATATCTTTCCTAAACTGAGGGGCCCAGAACCGGACATAATCCTCTACAGTCAGCAGAGACATCTGCAACTAGAGCAGGCTGCTCAGAGCCACAAACCACCTGACCTGCTATGTTTCCAGGGATGGGGCATCCTGGTAAGCTGAGCCAGTGTTTCATGTGTTAATTTATTTACAGACAGTACACTGAATCGTGGGCAAGAGTCCAGGCCTCTGATAAATGTACTCATTTGTGTTTTCACCTCTTTCCATTTCCATGGACCAAAGTCCAGCAGCGCTATGGGATCTTGTCATGGATTCAGGGCATGGTGTTCAGTAGGGCACTGGGAACCTCTGTTCATGCTGATTTCCTGTGTTCTAGTGGTCCTTGAAGCAATGAAGGAAACCAAAGGAGCTGTGGCTTCCTCCAGAATATTGAATCTCTGCCATCCAGAAAAGACAGCAATAAGGTAAGAACCCAGAACTCTTGCAAAGTGTTCTATAAGCACAAGATCAGACAAAACAACAGAAGGGTTTTGTACAACCCACATTTAATATCATATGAGCACCACTGCTTTGAGGAGCTCTGGCTCCGCTACGCCTACAACATTTCTTTTTGGTACTCCCTGTGGGTATTTTGTTCCACTGCTCAACTAATCACATCAAAAAATTGGTTTATACTGCTTCCTATGCCAGCCTATGGAGGGAGCTCTGATGTAGCTGAGTGTGTAGCATGAATCATCTGCATTTCTTCTAGTGGTGTGGACCACATGGTGACTGTACACACTGTACACACTGGCAGCCCAGCTGATACCCCAGGTCCCTGGTATTCTTGCTCCAGCTGTCAACTCCATCATAAGATACTGCTGCATTGTGTATTACTGTGGTTTGGGCAATACAGTCTTACCACTGGTTGTTTTTTTTTTTTGTGTTCCCCCCCCTTTTTTTCTCTTTCTTTTTATTTTTCTTCTTTTTCCTTTTTCTTTTTCTTTTTCTTTTTTTTTTTTTTTCTTTTTCTTTTTCTTTTTCTTTTTCTTTTTCTTTTTCTTTTTCTTTTTCTTTTTCTTTTTCTTTTTTCTTTTTTTTTCTTTTTCTTTTTCTTTTTCTTTTTCTTTTTCTTTTTCTTTTTCTTTTCTTTTTCTTTCTCTTTTTCTTTCTCTTTTTCTTTCTCTTTTTCTTTCTCTTTTTCTTTCTCTTTTCTTTCTCTTTTTCTTTCTCTTTTTCTTCTTTTTCTTTTTCTTCTTTTTCTTTTTCCTCTTCCTTTTCAAAAAATGTATCTCCATCCTGAAAATGATAGGATAAGAGGAAATGGCCTCAAGTTGCACCAGAGGAGGTTTAGGTTGGATATCAGAGGAAATTTCTTCACTGGAAGGGTTTTCAAAGGCTGGAACAGGCTTCCCAGGGAGGTGGTTGCATCCCCATCCCAAGAGGTGTTTCAAAGAGGAAGAGATGTGGTGCTGAGGGCCATGATTTAGCACCAGACTTGGTGGTGTTAGAGAATGGCTGGACTGGATGATCTGAAAGGGCTTTTCCAACCCAAATGATTCTGTGATTCTGTTCTCTAATTCTAAAGACCAGCTTGGTATTTTCACCAAGGGGATGCTCCTTGCTCGATGTTCTAAACAGACACAATCTGCAAAACAGCCAACAAATGAACAAATTATGAATTTACATCGACTCACATGAAGAGAGTGGTTACTCATCTGTACTATGCAGTACTTGTCCTTGCTTTCAGCCCAGGCACATACTGGGATTAAGCTGTGATTTTTGCAGAGCCTGCTCAGCGCTACCAATTTCCCAGCAATGACTCGGATAACTGTGCTGACCATTTCAGGCTGCTTTATGAGCTATAGAAGCTGAAATAAACTTGGCTTAAGGTTTCCTATCCTTGGTTTACACACAGAGGAGGCCTTGCAGCAAGGTAACTGTTCACAGGTTTGCAGAAAGACACAAGCGAGGGACCATTAAGGAGCCTGATCGGCTCCAGTATTCTGTTCTTAGAGGTAGATGGCGCTGTTGACCAAGAAATGGTGCTGCAGAGACTGCAGAGCTTCTGCTTCTTCAGACAGACGCCTACAGACAATTGCAATAATTATGGCTCTCAGAGCTCCTCTGAGATCAGCAAGTATTATTCTGGGTGGAGATGCTCCCAGAATTTCAAGTAGCTTTATTATGATTTTACAACTAGTAATATGTGAGGGGTGGTTTTGGAGGAGCATCATCCACCTCACATGTACCTCCAGGGATGTATGACTCATTCAAACCCTCAGTGGGTAAAACCCTGACCAGAAAATCTTTTGGGCACAGTCTCTCTCCACAGGCTGGTGTGGAAATTTCAGAATCCCAGACATTCCTAGGATCATAGGATTGTTTGTGTTGGAAAAGCCTTCTAAGATCATCAAGTCAAACTGTCAACCCAAGACCACCATGGCCACTAAAGCATGTCCCAAAGTGCCATGTCCATCTGTTGAACACTTCCAGGGACAGTGGCTCCACCACCTCCCTGGGCAGCCTGTTGCAATGCCTGTCCAATACCTGACTGCTCTTGCAGGAAAGACATTGTTCCTCATGTCCAACCTCAAACTCCCCTGGCACAATCTCAGGCCATTTCTTCTCATTCTATCACCTGATGCTAGGGACAAGAGACCAACCCCCAAGAGATAAAACATACCACAAATTGTGATAGGAGGTAATTGTGAGGGGGTCAGGGTAGCTCTCTGCTTGGCACTATTACTCTGCTGTCTTACAAAAACACTCAGAGGTGCTTGCCACACTCCTGGCTCCATTGCAGATGGTAAGGGTACCATAAAAAGCAGTCCTTGCCCAGCAGGATATCTATTGAACAGGATTCTACCAATAGTGGGGAAAAAGAAATGGCATTTCACATGTAAAGTCTGGTGTTCTTAGTGGCAAGTCAACCCCAGCACAAATCCCCTGTGTCTTTACAAAGGACTCAGAGGAAACTAGACGTTGCACTTGACAGCTGCATGGGCAATTGATGGTGCTCCTGCCACATGATTCAGTAAGTAGTGCAAGCATCTTGAGACTGTCGTAACCGTCAGGAAGGTCATTCACACTAACTGGAATGTGCATTGGGGCAGAGCGGCTGATGATATCGGGCAGCACCCTCCTCTCCCTGTGTTCAACTGACATTGACAGAACTGGATAAGATACACCCTCGTGTAAGGGACATCGTCAAGGAGGTGCAGGCAGCTGAGGTCGGAGCAGAACCTAGAAGGGTCTTGGATCAGATATACCTACAAGTAAGGGACATGGTCAAGGGTATGCAGCAGCTCAAGTGGGAGCAGAACCTAGAAGGGTCCTTACCATGTCATAAAATAATCAACCTTCTTTTCACATAAGCTCTGAAAATGCTATTTTTATGTTTACGATATTGCTGAGCCCAAATGTTGGAGAATGATGAAATCTAATAAACACACTGGGCTCTTTTATCTGTCATTACATTCTGAAGGCTTTAGGAGTCACTTGGGTCACATTCTGAAGCTTTTCTCTGCAGCTATCAGTGTCAGCAATGCCATTTTACAAAAGCAAGATGGATCTATTCACACATTCACAAGATCCCTGGAACTAGAGCTTGAAGAGCCAGCTGTCACAGGGGGCTTGGCGCAGCCAGCACTGCCGAGAAGCGAAGGAGTTCTCTGCAGATGCCTGTGAGCTGAATCTGCACCAAAGGCATGAAGCTAAGGACTGTGATTTTATTTTTTTGTTGTTGTTGAGTAACTTCTCTGCAAGAGAAATTTGAAACCTCAGAGATTTATTTTTCCTTCTGCCCTGTGTAGTCCTCCTTTAGCATGTCTCAACTTTTCCAGAAGTTACACGTATCACTGAGGAAAAGCAAAATTCTCCACTTGTGATATGAATGTCTCTAAACCAAAAATACTTTTACAATCTTTCCCTTCACCTTTGTTCGTGTTCCTCATGTTCCTGTACTCCTTTTTGTGGTGCAAGGGAGAGGAAGCCAAAGAAATTCAACCTGACATTTGTTTCAAGGCTCCGTTAACTGTCAGTCACTAACCTATAGGTGCAGTCTTAGGGTGGAATACTCAGCAAGGAAATCTGTAGTTTCTAACTAAATGCATTTCTGGAGGGCAGGAGTGTTTTCTCCTAGACCACAGAAATATACTTTCTGGTAGGTTTTTTTCATCTTCTTCGTAGTGTTTGTATAGGATATCTCAATAAATGGGATCTTAGAAGAGTATCTACAGAAAAATATCAAGAAGAATCAAGAGATTTATTTTCTTTGTAACCAGAAGCAGAGAATAATGGACAATGTTACTTATTCTTACACTGTCAGTGAAACAGTAATGGGTCAGATCTGTATGACATGGAGCAAATATTTATACCCATTTTGACTGACTGCAGCTAATCAGCATTGCTGGCTCATTTCTGTCATTTCCTTTTCATTTTTTCCTTCCTCGTGTCTTCTGTTAGCAGCAGTAATGATTCTGGTTGTACTTTTAAGCAGAATCAGTTCTTCAAAAGAGAAACCTTAGCTCTGTGAAGAAGGACCTGGGAATCTTGGTGCACAAGCTCACCATGAACTAGCAATGTTCAACTGTGGCCAAGAACTGGTATCCTGAGGTACATCAAGAAGAGTCTGAGCCGCAGGAAGTGAAGGGAGTTTTTCCTTGCCCTCTGGTCTGCCCTAGGGAGGCCATATCTGCAGTAGTCTCTGCAGTCCTGGGCTTCCCAGTTCAGGAGACGCAGGAAACTACTGGAAAGAGTCCAGCAGAGGCCACAGATATGATGAGGGGCCTGGGACATCTCTGTGAGGAGGAAAGGCTGAGAGCCCTGGGGCTGAGATCCCCCTGGGAGGGGATCTTCTCAATGTTCAGCAAGAGCTAAAGGGGCTGTGGGGACAAGAGGAGAGGAGCAGACTCTTGCCAGTGGTGTCCAGCGACAGGCAAACTGGGCAATGGGCATAAAATGGAACCCACGAGGTTTCATCTGCTCTGGAGGAAGAACTTCTTTTCTGTGAGCATGCCAGAGCCCTGAAGCAGGCTGCCCAGAGAGGTTGTGGAGCCTCCTCTGGGTACAAACCCACCTGGACATTGCGATGTTGGACAGGCTGCTGTGGCTGCCCCTGCTTTAGCAGGGGGTTTGGACTCAATGACCTCTAGAGATCTCTTCCAGCCCTCACCATGCTGAGATTCTCTCATTCTGTGGTTTTGGTTTTGATGGTGCCATTTTTTCCCTGGAATTAAGACTGCAAACAAAACAAGATCTTATTTAGAGATTTATCCCAAAGAGGGAAGAAAACACAATTGAGTGATCACCTGACAATAAAGATTTCAAAGATTCAGAATGACGCCACTGATGAGGCCCTTAGTGCCATGGTCTAGTTGATTAGATAGGGTTGGGTCATCAGTTGGTCTAGATGATCTTGGAGGTCTCTTCCAACCTGCTTCTGTGTGAAGCGAAGGAGTGGATCCTTCTAGGTGAGGATTTCAAGATAATTATATTTTAATATTGTCCATCAGATTTTGTTTCAGTATTTGGATAGAAACATTCAGAGATTAACTGCTTCAAAAAGTGTTAATGAATGGGATGTAGTGGTCCCTACTTCTTCAGGGTCAAGACCAAATTCAGGACTTAGAATGATGTTGTCTTCCTTGGTGCCTCAAGATTTTGTCTTGGAGGCTCATTCTCATTGCATCAATCTGCTTGTCCTGACAACTGTAGTTGCACCATAGCTTAAGCTCTGTTTCCTGCTTACCCCAGAGTGTGCACAATGGGGTTTGTCTTTGGTATCACACAATGTGTTTGCAGGTATTTGGAGTCTAAATGTTGTATGTACAAAACTGAACTGTTGTTTAGTTCTGTTGCATTTGAATTTGAATGCCCTTTATCATTTAGAAGAACACACAGTTATAACATGTTTGGTTTTCCCCCCACTCATGTGAATGTGAAAAGTGGATTTTAAAGAGGCTAATACCTTTAATTGACAGCCTATTTCAGGGAAAAAAAAAAGGCAAGCCAGTTACTTCATTAGAAAGGCTGCACAGGGGTGTTTCAAAATGGTATTTCTCCCAGAGCCTAACAGAGCCATTCATCAGATCTGTAGCCCAGGTTGCAAAGCTCCCATTTCACTAAGTGATATACAATTAATACAACCTTAAGGATGTGTGCTGTAAATCCTGATGAACCTTTAACAACAGTATGAGTGGCAGGGTGGCTTTGGGCACATGGAATGAAGTGGGCTGGAGATAGGGCACGCTGAAGGGAAAAGAATACTTAGAAATAATGAGGGGAAATATCCCTTCCCCTACCCCTTCTTCCTCTCTTATCCCTGTGCCTGCATGCAATGTTCCATGTCTTAACTGATTTATTTGTGGGCAAGCCACCTGGACAACATACTTTTAAAAGGATTTTAATGCTTGGGAAATACTTAAACAGAGAAGTAGATTCATAGCTGGAATAACTCTGCACAGCTCTGCTGAAGTCAGTGGATTTATAACGCCTTGAATACTTAGGAACCAGGTTTAAAATATGCAGCTAGAGAACCGTAACGCTTCCTTCTCTGAAAAAAAGTTATCCTTTGGGTAAATCTTACACGGCAAGATAAAACAACTCTTCCATTTCACCCAGAAAAAGTGGTGAAAGGTTAGTTCTGGATCTGTCAGAGAAGCAACACGGCTACTGTGTATGGACAGCATTTCTTAAGCAGCTCTTTCTCAGCACCAGAGTGTGGGAGACATCTCTGTGCAGGGAACAGTGGTTTCTATGGATATCTTTTTTTTTTTTTACCTTGCCTTCTCTAATGTTATGGCAGGGATTTATTTTATGTCTGCAGTGCAGCTCCATAGCTGCTGCTTTGTCTGAAGAGATGATTTGTTCCCATCTGCTGCTAAAAAAGAAGGTCTTGTCCTGGGGAGATGGGGAACAAGCAGCTGAATTGTAACCGGAGCCCACACACCACACTCTTTGCTGTGGATACTCTGCAAACAGCTCTCCTAGAACTGTTTTGCTGGAATCTTTAGAATAGGTTAATGGTTAAATGGGGAACCATAGCTCTCAAACAGGACAGTCAACCAAATCACTTTCATTTGGTGACAGAGTCCTTGCTCAGCTGTCTTCAGTGGGATTCAGACTTCCCAAACCTGTTTTGTGGTCATATGTGACCACTGAAGTGAAGAGAGGATCTGTTGATTTTTACTACCTTAAACTAGGCACAAAACACTCCCTACCTGCTTTGGCCACATAACAAGGGACTGCTTTGTGTGACAGCTCACTGCTGGCTCTGCAGGAGCAGTTTTTACTGACTAACCACAGGTATTTTTACCTAGTCACACTTCTGTCAATTTTGTAGCAGCAGCTGCCTGAGGTTGATGCTGGGACTGCATTATCTCCACTTGTGATACTAATGAAGACATTTAAGCATCAACTGGTCTACGCACAACAGAAGGAATCTCCAAGACAGTCCAAAATTCCCTCTTGGAGAGCTCATTCAGCACTTAAAGCTTCATTGTGAAGCTGGTGAAAAGCTCAGATCATCTCTTCTCAGTACAAGCTATTGACTCAGATTTGTCACTTCTCAAATTTGACTCACTTATCTATGGAGAGATGCCTGTGGAAGTCCTCACCCATTCAGGGAACTAGTGACCAAGTGTGCTGGGAGCACATAAAAGCACAGCCCTGATGTCCATCCACACTGTGACTGGAAGTCCCATTTTTTCCTTATGACCTAAATCCCACACACTGACTTGTTTGTTGCAAACTGGGAGACATCCACCAGTCATCCTATGGCACATCACAGACCCTCTCTGAGGGAGCCCAAGAAAAGGACTGAAAGCTGCAACCATCAAAAAAGGGCACTTCTACCTTTACCTTGAGATCCTAGTCACAAGGTGAGATGACCAAACGAAGAACCTGGCTGAAACTGTGCAGCTTGAGCAAGTATCACTCTGTAACATCAAGTTTTACCTAAGATTAAAGCTTGAGGAAGTCCCTCCCCAAAAGGGTTGTCAAGCCCTGGAATAGGCTGCCCAGGGCAGTGGTGGAGTCTTCATCCCTGGAGGGATTCCAAAGCCTTGCAGATGTGGTGCTGAGGATATGGTTTGGTGGTTTAGGATTCTATGATGCTGTGATAAAGCCCCTGATTTTTTTAGCTTGATTTTACATAGGAAATGATCTACTGAACTTCTGAGATTTCCTAAAATATTGTGTTGATCTCCAACTACATATTTACTCGTTTTGCCTTGCTTTTTGTTTAGGGCTTCTTTTTGTGTGGGTTTCTGTGCGTGTGTGTGTGACTTTTTAAAAGCAATTTTCATGAATTTAAATAAGCATGTCCCTAGTTCTTGTTGTTTCCATTCTTGATCTCATCTCCTTCTGGCATTTTTTGTTTACAATTAGTTTTCTTCCTCTTCTCTTTTTGTTTGCTCTTTGTTGAAACAGAATATTGCTGCTTTACCACAGTGGGAAGTAAAGAACTCTAATCCCAATTGCCTACCATGTGAGAGATGTACCAATAAAATACTATATCCAGTATAGTATTTCAGACTGCCAAGTTGCATCCACATACTGTGTGCATGACTGTTTTAATTGTGGATTTGACCATCCTACTAATTAACCTTCCAAGATGTGAGATCAGGAATGTGTCCTGAAGCAGCTAATTAGAGATATCCAGGGTTGAAAACATGCATTTTCCCCCACATTTTCTTTCCCCTTTCTTGGTCCTCCTCCTTTTAGGGGAAGGAATTCATGCAGCCTGAAAGCAGCATCGGTAACAAGGTTTGTACGGGAAAGCTCAAGGCCAGGATGAAGATGAGTGCATTTTTTCGGAGTGTGAACCAATTAGAGGATGAAAGGTCACGAAGGACACATCTCTGTGAAGCACTAATGCATAGTTAACAAGGCATCTCGCTCCTTTGTGTTTGCCTGAAACATCAGCCGCTCTGGCTGTGGATTAATTCAGCTTAGTCTTTCAGCTCGGAGGTTTACAAGTTTGCAGAACTTTAGCGACTTCTACAACGCCCAGCAAGAGAGGAGGCTTCTCGCCGTCTCTAGCAGTGCGTGCGTAATCATCCTTCTCCAACGTGCACAAATTAAGAACAAGTGCCTGCACTCTGTGATAATTGATGCTGGGTTTATGGGTTGTATTTTCTTTGCTGAAGACCTCCTTGCTGAGCAAATCTGACAAATGAAAACACTTGCTGAGATTTTTATTTCTCCGGCAATTTTCTCTGTTTTCTTCCACCGGCAATATCATATTTTCTTTTGTGAAGGGAAGAGCTATTGTTCATCCTAGTTATTTGCCTCATAGAGCTGAAGTAAAAATGACTGATATTGAGAACACGTTAAAATGGAAGCAGGTGGAAAAGAGAAACTCCTAAACAACAAGAAAAAACACAACCCAAACCCCAAGATTAGAGACCATTTTAGACTTGCTTGTGGAAAACTGCTGCAAGTTATTTCAGATGATAAATGATGATTTAACCCGTTGGGATGTTGGGCTCCTTTTATGATTCTGGACATCTCAGAAAGTTAAAACATGCTTTTATTCCATTTATTTGCACCACACTGGTAGGCACAAAGTCCAGGTTTTCTGTTCTGCTAGAAATGCATAGTAGAAGGCACCTCTTTTTCCTGGGCATATCAGATTTATGGAGGGGCCTACAAGAAGGCTGCCAGAGGGACTGTTTCCAGAGGATAGTGATAGTGATAGGATGAGGGACAATGGTTTGAAATTAGAGAAGAGCAGATTTAGATTGGATGTTAGGAACAGGCACTGCACCATGAGGGTGGTGAAACACTGCATGTTGGTGTTGGCCAGGGAGGTGGTTGAAGTCACATTCCTGGAGATGTTCAAGGTGAGGCTCGATAAGGCTCTTGGCTAAGCAACCTGATCGAGTGGAGTTTATCCCTGCTGACTTCAGGGGGGTGGATGGACTGGATGAACTTTGGAGGTCCCTTTCGAGTGAAAACATTCCACGATTCTATGAAGGGTTGGGATATCTTGGAAAAACTTGGGTGACAGCCTGTGTTTTCCAAGCAGCCTCTCTACAAGATCAGTCAACCTCCAAGCCTCTTTTCATACCAGCCTTAGGAAACATATGATTCATGTGTGTGGCCTTTGGGATGTGGGTGAGCAATGCCAACAGGAACTGGATTCAGTCTGCCCAGGAGTACTTTTGTAAAGTGAAACAGCTGTGGCTTGTATCTGAAGTTGTGAATCTGAGACATCATTGTTCTCCCTCACTGTTGGTTGGTGTCCTCTTGGGACGTGTTGCAGCCAGAATTATCTCATTTATTCCTTCTGGAAAAAAAACAGACCTATCAAATATAACCATACAGAGGATTGCCCAAAATACAGTGAATAAAGTGCATGACATGAGCCACTGCACTTGCAAGGTGACCAGCACTGCCTGCAGTACTCATTTAGCTAGGTGTGGCCAAGAAATACTAGTCACAAAGCAGCATTCATTCATGGGAATGGCTTTTAAGCAATTTGCTCTATAATTGTCTAGCTCAGAGCTCACCACAGGCTGTAAAAGCTTCCTGAAACCTAGAGCAACCCACACTCAGCTGCATGCAGTAGTGCATCTGCACCAAGGTCTCTCTTGCTTGGGTGTTGTAATCCAGGGTTGGCACTCTTGCACTTGTGTGCTCAAACAACAGACCTCCTGTGCCACCTCCTCAGCCTGGGTGATGCAAAACAAGCTTGAGATTTGGTCTGGCCTTGCTGGGATCTCCTGGAAGTACTTTACACAACTTACGACTTTCCAGGAATGTGCAATGCAACACATTGATTTTAGGGTTTAGAAAGAGAAAAAAAGAGAGCTAGAAACAAAGCTGTTCAGCTTGGCACAGAGCTCTGAGCTAGGCATGCAGTGAACTGCTGCCAGGCATGGAAGTGAATTGGAAAAAAATCCCTTTTCTCTGCAAGTCTTGCAGGTAAGAGGCCTTCAGCTGCTCATCACAGTAGAGGGAGAGAGTATTTAGAGGTAGATAAATGGGATAGACACGTTTACACAAAAGCAAAGAACCTGAGAGGGAGCTGTGATAACCACCTTAGCCTAAAGGTCACTGCTTGGCCATGTGTCACCATTAAATACTGCTGAGAAGGAGACATGCAGTCCCGCACCCCACACTACTTCCAGCTTCAACATGGAATGTGTGTGGAAAACGTAGTCCAAACATGCTGTTATGATGAGTACTTGAGAGGGACTCACGTTTCAGACTCTGAAACATGATTGAAGCCATGCTATGATGCAGTGGGGCATCTTTAATTGTCCCTCTATAATACTTTGTTCAGAAAAATGGGATTGATGTCCTTTTCATGTTTCTTCAGTTTTCCTTAACATCAGAATAGATTTATTGATATTCACTGGGGCCCAACTTCTTCCATCAGATATGACTGGAGCTGTTCAGAGTTTTCAGATGAAGCTATTGCTGTTTTGCATTCCTTTTTTATTTAACCTTATTAAGCAAACTTAAAGCCATGGGGCCTGACCTGTATTACCAAATTAATATTTTCTCCTGAACTTCTCTTAACCAATTTACAGAAAAAGTGGCATTTTGTTAAGGTGATTAAAAGTATTTCTCTGTTTCTGCACTTCATGCTTTGCTGTTGGAGATTTCACTCGCAGCTCATTGTTGGAGTTTGTACCTTTTCTGTGTTTTAAAATTAGTTAGGAAGAAAGTCTAATTAAATACAAAGGCTGAGAGTCCCAGAGCTGCTGCGCCTGGAGAAGAGCAGTTGAGAGGAGACCTGAACAATGCTCAGCAAGAGCTAAAGGGTGGGGAGCAAGGGGATGGGGTTAGACTCCTTCCAATGGTTCCTCGTGACAGAACAAGGGGCTGCAAATACAAACTAGAACCCAGGAGGTTCCATCTCAACAGGAAGAGAAACTTCTTTATTGTGACAATGATGGAGCCCTGGAGCAGGCTGCAGAGGTTGTGGAGTCTCCTTCTCTGGAGAGATTCCAAAGCCACCTGGTTATTGTGGCTGCAAGCTGCTGTGGGTGACCCTGCTTTAGCAGGGGGTTGGACTGGATGATCTCCAGAGGTCCCTTCCAACCCCTACCATTCTGTAATTCTGTGGAAATTAAAAAAAAGATGACAAGAAATAGGAGAGACAGGAAGGAGACAGCTATGCTGCTCTGTTAATAAAAGCACAGCACACAAATCGCAGTGCAGATATTCTGGTCCCTGAACAGCTTCCCAAAATGTTTAGATTTTCAGAAGTTTTTCATTCTTACCTTTGAACCCACACACACTAATAAGGTTCTGAAGCTGCTTTTGATTATGTCAGAGAACAACTTGTACACTGGTGTCTCTGTGTTCATTTGGATTGACATTCTGAAGGAAGCCACAGAGCTGCTGGGGATGTTGTTTTCCACCTTAAATTCCTTAAAGGGACTAGCCCACTTGCTGGTGGGCTAGACAAAGAGAGCCAATGCTGATTCATCTGGCTGCCTGTAATCATGAAGGAAAATGGCTAAATTGCTTTAACTTTACTCAGCCACCAAAAATCGTGCTTTTTGATGGTTTATGTGCTGCTTTCTGTATCACCTCTGAATCACCATAGAATGGCTTGGGTTGGAAGAGATTTTCAAAGGCCATCTAGTCCAATGCCCTGATGCAGTCAGCAGGGACATCTTCAAGTAGAGCAGGTTGCTCAGAACCTTTCAGATAACTATCACTGACCATCTCACAGTTGTTCCTTCCTTCTCCAGAGGGATTTCAGGTCTTGATGTAGCTGTTTCTCTGCAGATCCCCTTTTGGGGAATGCTGCCCATGGCACAACAGAATGGCTTTGCTGCTGGAGTCTGGATTAATTCTTCTTTTGTTCCTATTACTTATAATGAAATAGATTGCTGTTTAATCAAAACTATCTTTCAAAGCTTTTCTTCAGCAGACTTCTCTTTGAATTTAGAAGTACTTGGATACACAAGTACAAGATGCACAACAAAGTCAATCTCATTAGGATCTGTGAATCTGGCACATATGGGGAGATTTAGCACCTTTGTTAGTATTGCTTATGAGAGTGAGGCATATTAACCAGTTGTCTCTTACTGTGGTGTGAACAATGAGAGGAGTCTGGAGTCATAGCAGGGAAGGATGTTAAAAGCTGTGGTGATATTTGCTGATCAATTTGCAAGAGTTGCAGTTGGCTGTAATGCCACCCTCACCCATATGCTGCACTGCAAATTAATGTGCTAAATGACACGCCTGCCCACGTCCTGTCAGAAACAAATCAGAGTGCTAGGATTGACAAATATAACTCGATTTGAATAGTTGGAGGTATGTAGCTGGTGGTACTCCCCAGGGTCAGGACTGGCTCCAGTCTTGCTGACCATCTCCATTGACAACCTGGATAAAGGGATGGAGCAGACTATCAGGAAATTTGCTTGCTGGGAGGAGTGGCTGATACCCTGTCAGGCTGTGCTGCCATTCAGTGAGATGTGACAGACTGGAGAGTTGGGCAGAGGGGAACCTCATGAAGTTCAACAGGGCAAGTGTAGGGTCCTGCATCTGGGGATGAATAGCCTCCTGCACCAGTACAGGTTAGGGGCAACATGCTGGAAAGCAGCTCTGAGGAGAAGCACAAGGGAGTGCTGGTTCACAAGTTCAATACAATACAATACAATACAATACAATACAATACAATACAATACAATACACCAGGTTGAAAGAGACCTTCAAGATCATCGCGTCCAACCCATCAACCAGTCCAACCCACCTAAACAACTAAACCATGGCACCAAGCACCCCATCAAGCCTCTTCCTGAACACCTCCAACGAAGGTGACTCCACCACCTCCACGGGCAGCCCATTCCAATGGGCAATCACTCTCTCTGTATAGAACTTCTTCCTAACATCCAGCCTAAACCAGCCCTGGTGCAGCCTGAGACTGTGTCCTCTTGTTCTGGTACTGGCTGCCTGGGAGAAGAGGCCAACGTCTGCCTGTCTACAACCTCCCTTCAGGTAGTTGTAGAGAGCAATAAGATCACCCCTGAGTCTCCTCTTCTCCAGGCTAAGCAACCCCAGCTCCCTCAGCCTCTCTTCATAGGGCTTGTGTTCCAAACCCCTCACCAACTTTGTTGCCCTTGATCAGCTTGTTCCCCATGAGCCAGTGATGTTCCCTCATTACCAAAAAGGCAAATGGTTTTCCAGAGGTGCAACAGGTTGAGGGAAGCTCTCCTTCCCCTCTACTGTGCCCTGATGGAGCCACATCTGGAGTATTGTGTCCAGATCTGGGCTCTCCAGTTCAAGACAGGGAACTACTGGAGTGTGGTGGAGGCTCCAACGATGCTGAGGGGCCTGGAGCATCTCTGTGAGAAGGAAAGACTAAGGGCCCTGGGGCTGTTGAGCCTGGAGAAGAGCAGCCTGAGGAGATCTGATCAATGCTCAACAAGAGCTAAAGAGGATGGGGTCCAGACTCTTCTCAGTGGTGCCCAGTGAGAGGACAAGGAGCAATGGGCACAGACTGGAACCCAGGAGGTTCCATCTGAACAGCAGGAAAAACGTCAGTGTGAGGGTGCTGGGGCTCCGGAGCAGGCTGCCCAGAGAGGTTCTGGAGTCTCCTTTTCTGGAGACATTCCAAACCCAACTGGACACTGTGATCCAGAGCAAGGTCCTGTGGGTGCCCCTGCTTTAGCAGGGGTGTTGGACTGGATGATCTCTAGAGGTCCCTTCCAACCCCCATCATTCCTTGATTCTGTGAATTTTCTGTTGCACTTTATCAGGATGCCATGATGTGCAAGCTTCCATAGCACCAAACTGCCTGCAAGTTGTAAAGGTAGAGCTCATTTTAGCAAATAATCTTCCCAGGATTATCAAAGTTATTTCCAAACTTTGAAAAAAAAAAAAAAACCAGAAAAGAGAAAAAAGAAATGTCTCCATCTCAGTGACTAATGCTTCTATTAGCCAAGTACACAAGGTAGGTATGCCTTAAGTTGTGTGCTTTGCTGAACATTCAGACAGAGCTGTCTCTCCTGAGGCCTGTATAATTCACGGCACACTTTAACCTGTGATTAATTACAAAGGGAGCAGAAGCTTTGCTCCTTCCCACTGCTGCTTTCATCAAAACCCCAAATCCTAGGGTAAATCTGTGCTAGGCAGTAGGAGACCCAAGTGACTTGCTAGGCTGATTAAAAATCAGCCATCCTGCTGAGCCTTGAAACAACACCAGGGTGAAATGAGTGCCTCTGGAATGGAAGCATCTCCCAGGGATCAGTGCTGTAGAAAGAAGGGTTTAGGATTTTTTTTGTGTGTGGGGAGAAATGTCACTGAAAAAATAGAAGGTTTCAGCACCAGGGTAAAGCTGATCGATGGGAGACCAGGTGGGGCTTTGTGCTGTGGGGCAGTGTTGTTTACTGATTGGTATGAGCTTCTGAGGTAGACCTACTAGCATCCTTCCAGTACCTGAAGGGGGCCTGCAAGGATGGAGATGGACTGTTTACAAAGGTCTGCAGTGATAGGACAAGGGGCAATGGCTTCAAACTAGAGAAGAGCAGATTTAGATTGGATGTTAGGAACCATTAGGGTAGTGGAACACTGGAATATGTTGCCCAGGGAGGTGGTTGGGGCCCCATCCATGGAGATATTCAAGTGAGGCTTGACAGGGCTCTGGGCATCCTGATCTACTTGAGAATATCCCTGCTCACTGCAGAGGGGGTTGGAGCAGATGACCTTCAGAGGTTCCTTCCAACCAAGATCATTCTATGATTCTATTCTGTGATTCTGATGTGGTCTGGGGCTGGAGAAAAGGGAATGGTGATAACACCACTGAGGCACTGCCTTTAGTTAATCCACTGCAGAGTGAATCAGAGGTTAGTGAGTGTTGCCATGTAGAAAAGCCTCTTGACAGATGCTATTTGATGTGCATCTTTCCTTGCTGAAGGTGAATCATCTGTGAAAAGGGAGGTGCTCTCACTAGCAGCCTAGAAGCAACCTTTCCATGAAAGAAACTCAATTAGAATTCTCTATCAAATTATATTCAGCTCTTTTAGTATTCATTTGTGGTCCACATGCTCTCACAAAGTGCTAGGCTATTGGAATAAGGAGACCTTTCTGAACATTGTGATCCTCAGAAACCTGCTCTGGGTGGTCCTACTCTAGGAGGGTGGCTGGACTAGATGATCTCCAGAGGTCCTTCACAGCCCCCATCACGCTGGGATTCTGTGACTCAGTGATGTGGCAGGGAGAATAAGAGCAAGGTTTCATGATGAATTTTTGTTCTTTTTATTTTTTTCTTTTGAGCCACTTCTATTTTTTTTGTCAACCTGTTTCAGCCAGATGGTAGGTAAGACTTGCATGGTGGGACAGTTACCTACAGATCAGGAAAAGCTGGCTCTCTGCCTTGGTTTTGCTATGGCTATAGCTCAAGAACAGAATTGAAAGGACGTGGGAACCAAAAACACATCTTATTTTGAATAAATAGTGGGCAGATATCAATGTGTTGACTGCAAAGGAAAGTCTGAGAGTAGTTTGCCTAGCAGGTGGTTTCTCTTGGGAGGGCTGTGAAAAGCATCCAAGAAGACGTCTGGGAGCCCCAACTCCTTTAAGTATGTCTCCTGCAACATAGCAATTCCTTGCAAAGAATTAGCAGCACTGCAAGCACGTAAAAGAGTTGTTTACCATTACTTCCCCATTCTAATAACTTATTGCTCTTAGTAGGATATGGGAGTGGAGACTTATAAACGTTGGGGTTGTGAGGCTTGTTGCCATCAGCAGATTGTGGTGCTGCTGTCCCAGCTGTCCCTCTCTCCCATGATCCTGCCCGTGCCTTGGGACGCAGCTGGGCACTAAACCCAAAGTGTAGTGCTCACTCATTTCGGCAGTGTTCAGGGAGCAGAAAAAAGGAGATGAGAGAGATCACATAGGCAAAAAGAATAACAAAAATATGCAAATGGTCCTGAGATTTGGGTTTGGGAACTGTATGAGAAGAGCAGCAGCTGGGGCTGAGCAGGAGGGAGGGAGAGTCACAATCAGCATGCTCATTTTTCAGTAAGCCCCAGATGCAGACTGAGAAATGCAAAGTTTGTGCTGACTGGGAGATCAGGGCCTCAGATCTCATTGAGAAGAGAATAAATTAAAAAATAACAACGAAGGATAGCAATTCTCTGCAAGTGTTCAATGCCTTGCATATTTCATCTGTAGACACTGTCTCTCTCCATCACAGAATGGTAGGGGTTGGAAGGACCTCTGGAGGTCATCCAGTCCACCCCCTGTTCAAGCAGAGGCATCTGCAACATCTTGCCCAGGATCACAATGTCCAGGTGGGTTTGGAATCTCTCCAGAGAATGAGTCTCCAGAACCTCTCTGGGCAGCACTCTCACACCAAAGAAATTTTTCCTTATCACAGAAACAGAAATGTTCAGGTTGGAAAAGATCCTCAGGACCACCAAGTACAACCGATAACCCTACTCCACAAGGTTCACCCCTAAACCATATCCCCAAGCACCACATCCGAATGATCCTTAAACACATCCAGGGTTGGCAACTCAACCACCTCCCTGGGCAGCCTATTCTAATGCCCTGTCTAAACCTATACAGTCACAGCTTGAGGCCAGTCCCTCTTGCTCTATAACTAATTACCTGGGAGAAGAGACCAGCACCAGCCTCTCTACAGTGTCCTTTCATGCAGTTGTGGAGAGCATTGCGCAGTTGCTCAGGTAGTTGCTGAGCATTGATCAGATCCCCTCTCAGACTGCTCTTCTCCAGGCTCAACAGCACCAGGTCCCTCAGCCTTTCCTCCTCACAGAGATGCTCCAGGCCCCCCATCATACCTGTGGCGTCTGCTGGACTCGCTCCTGTAGTTTCTTGTTTTTCTTGAACTGGGGAGCCCAGGATTGTACCCAGGACTCCAGATGTGGCATCACTAGAGGAAAGCAGAAGGGGAGGAGAACCTCACTCCACCTGCTGGCCTCACTCTTCTTCATGCACCTCAAGATGCCACTAGCCTACTTGACCCCATGTGCACATTGCTGGTTTGTGGTGAACTTGTCACTAGGATATCCAGGTCCTTCTCCTCAGAGCTACTTTCCATCTGGTCCACCCCTCACCTGCACTGGTACTGGGGGTTATTTCTTCCTGGGTGCAGGTTCCTGCACTTGCCCTTGTTGAGCTCCATTGGAGCTCCATGGATTGAAGGAATTCAGATTTGGGGCAATGGATATGAGGAATTTTTCCACATTTTAGCAAATATTGAACACATCTAATCAAGTTTCTCAGACTTATCCTAGTGTTACCTATTCCCCAAGCAGGACTGATCCTGCATTATGGTTTCAGTTCAGTGCAAGGGTGAGGATGAAGTAAGTAAAGAAATCTTCGTCTTTGATCTCTAACACTTTGACTAGCCTCATTTTAAATCCAGATATCTTCTCTTTGTGATCTCTTCTCTGTCACCTAATGAACAACTGAGTTAGGGGATGTTGATAGGCCCATAAGGAGCATGGATTTAAGGAGAGATTGCAGGTTCTTGGCCAGTTAATTGGTTCTTGCTTTATATGTCCATTGCCCCATTCATTACAGCACAGGCTGCTCTTCAGTATATCATGGGAATGCAGAGAAAATATGAATAACTTGGCTCACATATTTAAAACCAGCTAAAAAGCCCCAGCTCATTCCTTGTGTGTTCCCTGTTCCTCTTCTAAATTACCCTCAGCATAAAGCCTGTCTTTACATTCCAATCAGAGGTGCCCAGAAGAGACATGCAGCTGTGGGATGTGTTACCTATCATAATTACAAAGATATGTTTGCTCCTTTTTCCCTCTGAATGGTTTCTTGTATCGATTCCTTCTTCCTTCTGAACACCTACACTGAGGCAATGGGGGGAAGGTTGATTTGGTGTGAAACAGCTTTAATTGCCTTATCTCTGGGGAAAAATGCAATTCTTGAAAAGGTTAGTTACCATTTTGTAACTGTTTTTGCAAACAGACTTCAACTAATGGTCCAAGCCACTTTTCTTCTTAATTAAAGCTGTGGTTATGAATGGTTACTGGGATGCTTGGAAGGCTTGGGGAAAAGAGAAACCCTCCAAAGTTCAGGTAAAAAAAAATGCAATGTCAGGCACACATTTTCAAATTGAATGAAAGCTATAGCTTCTATAAATTGTTTAGAGAAACAGTTATCCAGTAGACTCAAAGGCATCTAGTAAGTGCAAACCTGGGCAAAACCTGGAGGTTTTCTTTTAATCCTACAGAAAGAAAAGAACCTACAAAGAGTCAAAAGACCAGAAAAAGAACAAACTCAATTGTAAGACCCTACAAAGAGATCTTTGTGGAACATCATGACCCTCAGGCTTGGTTCTTGTTTTCCTGGACATAAATGGAGACAAAACCCAATGGAGATGGCAGATGAGGCCAGCAAGACACCCACATGTTTGTCACTTGAGGATTAGCTATGTGAGCAAGGACAATTTGTTTGGCTTGGAGCCTTTTTTTAACCTCTAACACCTTCTTTTGAAGTGATGTCCCAAAAATTGCTTGTAGGTTGGCATGCTTTAGAGATGCTGTTTTGAACAGCAGTGATGAATGTCAAGAACCATTACTCACTCTGTTGGCTATTTTTATCAAGTCGTGGCATTTTCAGTTACAAAATACGAAGGTCTCCCAAATGACGGCAGCAATATGGACAATTATGCCCCCTTCCTGGAGGTGTTGAAGACCAGGCTGGATGAGGCTCAAGTGACCTGGTGTAGAGGAATGTGTCCATGCCCATGGCAGGGGGAACTGGAACTAGGTGATCTTAAAAGGTCCCTTCTAATCTAAACCATTCTATAAATTAATCTATGAACTGTTACTACAAAGGGGAGACCTCACCACTCCCTACCCGTTCCTGAAGGGAGGTTGGAGTGAGGAGGGGGCAGCCTCTTCTCCTTGATGACAAGAGACAGAACCAGAGGAAATGGTTATAAGCTGTGCCAGGGGAGGTTTAGCCTGGATATTAGGAAATACTTCTTCACCCCAAAGGGTTCTCAAATATTGGAATGGTCTGCTCAGGGAGTCATCATCTCTGGAGTTGTTTAAACAGCATGTGGACCTGGCGCTTAGGGACATGGTTTAGTGTTGACCCTTCAGTGCTGGGTGGAGCGTTGGAGTGGATGATCTTGGAGGTCTCTTCTAACCAGATACATTCTGTGTGAAATTCTGAGTTGTTAATATAACCATTATATTTCAGTTTGGTTTAAGAATCATTAGAATATGCCTATTAAAAAATAAAGTAAAAATAGAGGGAAAGAAAACCAAGCCCTGTGTTGTACCTGACATACTGACCTCTGAAGATCTGAATCCTCAGCAGATGTCCTGCAGAGATATTGAGTGGGGAGAGCTGCCCAGAAATGCTGATGGAGAATGTTGCATCAGATAAATAGATCAATTTTCTTGGCAGAAGAACATTTCCCTTTCTTTGATGTGGGGGAATGGAAATGCTGATCTGTGTTTTCAGCTGAGATTAGATACACATTTCGAGCCCAAAGCTCCTCTCCATCAGAAGTTAATATTTACAAACCCCACAAAAGCCTCTCTGCTTTAAGTACCACTACTACTGCTATTAGTGTGTGTGTGCCTGTCTGCAAGTGCAGCAGGAATAGCTCTTGCTCTGTAGCCACACAGAAATGTGTACAGCTCTTTTAGAGGGTTGGAGTGAAATGCTTCATGGAATCACACAACTCCATCATGGTGGAGGTTTGGAAGGGACCTCCAGAGATCATCCAGTTCATTATCCCCTCCTAAAGCAGAGCCACCCACAGCAGGCTGCCCAAGATCACAATGGCCAGGTGCAGTTGGAATCCCTCCAGAGAAGCAGACTTCACAACCTCTCTGGGTAACCTGCTCCAGGGCTTTGCCACCCTCAAAGGAAATTCACCATATTGGTTCTTCTGTGGTTTAGATGAATACAACATGTTCATTTGAAGTTCTCTCTCTTAGACACCAAGAGGAACATGCTATGATTCTCTCTCATCTCACCACCTACCCAAAATGGGTCTTCTTTTCTGGAACTTCTTTTTTCTCCCTTTCCCCTCCCCATTTTTTTTTTTTTTCCTTTTCCAATTACCATAGGCACCTTTTGGCTCAGATGGTCTAGTCTTGCATGAAAATGAGATTTTAATTAATCTCTTGCAAAAATTTCTGCTGTGTGTGGATGATGTCACATTTCCATTATCTAACCCTTAATAACTGATTATAGCCTAATTGAATGTACCAGAGGAAAACCGGCAGGATGTCAGGATATAAAGTTCATTAAGGAAAATCAATTTGCAAGGCTTTAAATTGCATTAAGGGCTGCCCTTTAAATCATCTAATGTATTTCTTCCTGGTTTGGGAAGGTAAATAGGCAAACTGTGGAGGAATATGTGCAAGAAGAAGTGGTAGATTTTGTGGGTAAATTAAATTGCAAATGACTGAAGACAACAATTCCATTACGGGTGACAAGCTGCCAAGGTACGCAAAGCAGTCCTTTGCCAGCTGCTTTGGTGTTTTCCATTTCTTTGACAGTTGAAGATAAATAAGTCTTGCTTGTAGGTTGGACCAAGCTGTCCCTCAATTTATGAAAAAAAAACCCCACCACAATACAAAAGGGTTAGTGAATATCAGCTCTGTTACTTACTTTCCAGGATAGATTTGGCAGCACCTTTACACGTCAGACAAGATATTTTCATCTTTTTTCAAGTCTGTAAAGAGTAGAAGCTGCTTAGAGTCATATTCTTGGCATCATCATCAGCTGGATGCATTTCAACTAGTGTCTTTTGCAGTGTTGAGTCAATACTGTACCTTTGTGAGTTGAATAAAAGCAGGCAGTGGGAGGCAACCTTAGTTGAGGTAGTCTTTGGGGGTGTGGTGATACACTGGTGACAGCTGATATCTCATGAAGTTGATGTGTTTCTGTTGGGGCCTCAGAGCTAGGTGGCTTATGGCTTCCTGGATCCCAAAGGGATATATTTTTGGAGCAGTTCTGGAGAAGGAAGGTAAGGATGATAGCAGCTGAGGCCTGTCCATGCTACCTTACACATATTGGTGTGGCCTGACTGGTAGTGGGACATCTCTTGCTCTCTGTGTGACTAGGCAACAATGATTTTGGACTTGAGGATCTCTTGAGGGCCCTTCCAACCTCTGTGAAAAACTACAATAAAGTGACAGAAAAATGCCATAATATTATGAGCTAAATGAAACAAGATTTGTTTCTGAAACAGAGGCTCCTCCCTCTAGCATCTGGACTAGATGACCTTCAGAGGTCCCTTCCAACTCATACCATTCCATCTTTGACACTTCTTGGTGCTATTTCAGAATGGATTTGGGAAACATAACATGGGTTGGTCCATCTCTACCTCTTCTTCCTGACCTTTGGCATTCACACATTCCCAGCACTGCAGTGGGAGATAAAGTTCCTGCTTCTCATTGGGACTCCCCTTTGGGGTCTGGATAGTATGACCAGGCAACAAGTCCTGCTGTGGGACTGCAGCTGCTTATTTGGTACATGACAGCCTTTGATGAAAGGATGTGTCCCACATATTAATCCACGGCATATACTCATATTCTCAACTTTTCATGGTCTTCCTGAGCATCAGTGAGGTTGATGAACCCAGGTATCTCAGTATGCAAAAGCAGAGCCCTAGTTTACATTGATTTTTCAGGTGAGATAATTAGGACTCCAAAGGAAGAAGGTAGTTCTTTTAGCATTAATGTTAAGAACCGTTTTGCCACCTTCCCAGAAGTTGTTTAAAGAGTGGACAACTGGTACAGTGTGTCTTTCTCTTTGAGATGGTTTATGCAGAGTTTTTAATTACATTGGAGATCTCTTAAATATAATTTTGTATGGCGGCATCTCCTACAAACCGGATGTCTCACTTTGATCTCCCCTGGAACAGAGGTTGACAGTAATCTTCAAATGAAGAGTAATATCAGCAGAAAAACAGAGATGAAATTAACATATTGGAGCATAGCTTTTCTTGTAATCATCACCATATTAAATATGGAGGGAAGCATCCTGAAAATCCAGTTTGCATTTTGAACAGCGTTGGTGGAGCTGAGTTGCCCTCATTAGCTGTTTTGTATTAAATCTGATGAGAAACCTGTTGCTGACAAGCACTGGAAATGCTTTTTATTTTAATCCTGTTTTTAATCATCTTAAATCATCTACTAAAAATCTTGTCATGTTTTAATGGGTGCCTCATACATGGTAAAAAGAAAGGAAAAAAAAAAAAAAGGGTGAACAAATTGAATACAGAAAATGAAAATGCTGCCTTCACAGCCTTTTGCTCCCTGTAATGGTACCAGAAGGAAAATCATGGTGTTTTACTTTGCTTTCCATTTGCAATCACATTTTGCCTATCTGACACGACTGCAAAACTACATTGCACTTTTTTTCTTGCAATGAATTTACATTTCAGGTTTTGTCCAGTTGTCTTGTAAGTGCTACGAGCCAGTGAAGCCCTTAATTTTTGATTTGCAGCTTTAGAACGCTCCCTGTGTCTTCCATGGGTGTAAATACGACGCATCAAAATATACAGCTGCTCACTTTTATGTGTTATCATCCCACAGATGAACTCACAGTGAACATTTTCATGCAGAATATGTTCAGTTTTGGTGGTGTGTTTTTTTTTAAAATACTTTTTTCTTAAAAAAAAAAATTGAACAGTTGCATATTCAGGAATGCTAAAGAATCACAGAATCACGGAATGCCAGGTTGGAAGGCACCCCAAGGACCATCTGGCCCAACCTTTCTGGGTGATGATAGAGTTAAAATGAACCTGCCCAGCACCCTGTCAAGCTGAGTCTTAAAACTGGCCAACAGAGGGGAATCCACTGTTTTCCCTCAGGTCTTCCTGGAGGGTGGCTTCCCCTTCTGGAGTGTGAACCTCCCCACCCGTCTTGGTGTCATCTGCAAACTTCATCAGGGTGCTCTTGATCTCAACATCCAGATCACTTATTAAGACATTAAACAGCATTAGGCCCAATATCCATCCCTGGGAGACCACACTTGTGACTGGCTGCCAGGCTGAGAAGGAAGCATTGACTCCCAACCTCTGGGTAGGGCCAATTCTTCACCCACTACACAGACCACCCACCTAGGCTGTAATGTCTCAGATTCTCTATGAGGCAGGATGCACTTTTCACAATTACTTGCATTTATTGTGAAAACATCTAAATAATCTGCAAGTACTCACTGAAATGTTTTCTCCTTAAAGACCTTGATTTCTAAAGAACATAACAGACATTTTTATCTGTCAAAAGCATCCTGTTAATTTTGTCCGTACAGCAACTCCAGGGCAGTCAGTAAAAGCTTTCTTGCAGGAGACCCCACCTGGAGTACTGCCTCCAGTTCCAGTGGTCCCAGCATAAGAAGGACTGCAAATCAGGAAGAAATTCTTGACAGTGAGGGTGATGAGACACTGGAACAGGTTGCTCAGGGAAGTCATGGCTGTCCCCTCCCTGGAGGTGCTCAGGGCCAAGTTGAACGAGGCCTTGGGCAACCTGGTCTAGTGGAAGTGGGGGCTCAAAACTGAACCCAGTATTCAAGGTGTGGCATCACCAGAGCCCAGTACATGGGGACAATCCCTGCCCTGGTCCTGCTGGCCACACTACTGCTGCTGCAGGCCAGGATGCAGCTGGCCGCCTTGGCCTCATGGTCACACCCTACCCTGTCTCATCTTCAGACAGCTGTCAGCTAACACCCATCATTCCTTTCAAACCAGGCAGAATCCCTGTCATTAAAGACAGCTATGAAAATATCTAACCAGGCAGCACAGCTTTCTCATTTTCACAAGAATCAGGGGCATCTCTGGAAAATAATCTTAGCAAAACAATTATGATTGACCTGAAATTTGTGATTGAGCAATTTGGTCATGCAGAGATTGTTTCTTGCTTAGCATGACAGAAAGCTTAACAAATAGAGATCAAAAGTACAGCAAAAAAACAGAGAAAGCTGTAAGAAATAAGTAGGAAATCAGGTCTTAGTGAGATCTGGGACAGTGAGTGGCATGATAAGAAAATCAGAATCACAGAATCATAGAATGCATCAGGGTGGAAGAGATCCTCAAAGGTCATCTTGTCCAACTCCCCTGCAGTGAGCAGGGATGTCTGCAAGTAGATCATGTTGCTCAGGGCCCCACCAAGTTCAACCTTTCCAGAAATCCATTATGTGTTTTCTTTCAGGCTGAAAATCTCCTGCAATTTAGGCAACAAGTAGGTCATGTGGCTTTGTGCTACTGCTGATGTGGTTGTGCTGCTCCTGGACAGCAGAGAGGGGGAAGCAATCTGATACATGAGATGTAACCACCTGATGCATAATTCAGCCTTGCAAGGGCAGTGTAGGAAAACTGTCTCATGTCTCAACAAATTAATCTCTCTTAGGTTTATGACTATCTCAAGGCCTTCTCTTTCGTTATCAGTTCAGTCACAGGTATGAATGTCATTATTATTTCAAATGGAAAGCTCTTCTCCCATAGCTGTTTGTGAAAGATGCTGTCTCACAGCAAAACCACTTCAGTGAGGTATGCTTTCATTTGGGAGTACAACAGCAGCTGTCAGTTCCAGCCATCATTTGTTTTGCTTTGTTTGGTTTTGTTTCTATTATTTGTGCATTGTCATTACAGGAAATACATTTCTCTGGGAGCAGTCAGTGCCAGATGTCTGAACTTTGATTTGTCACTGCAGACTCTGGCACTGCTGTGGTGTATCATATTCAGCAATCCCAATCACCACGGACTGCACAAGGCTGGCTGTACTCACATCTTCTGACAATGTAGCAAATGCAGAGGGGAAAAGGAGGATTACAGCACTTTCTAGGAGATAAAGGCACAGAAAAGTTTGTCCCCCTGCACGCAAAGATGTCTGGGTGTATCAGTTCCAGGGACCAGGATCCATCAGAGACCCGTGGCCAGCTCTATGGGTGTTGGTCCACACATCATGATTTAAATCACGCAGCCATTGGTGGTGCAGCATGTACAGGTGGCACATTGGAAGTTGATGTTCTGTCCTGAAAAAACTGAATTTGAGAAATCACAGAATACTATGGATTGGAAGGGACCTCTGGAGAACATCTAGTCCAACCATCCTGCTAAAGCAGGGTCACTCCTAGCAGGTTGCCCAGGAGAACAATGTGCAGGCAGGTTTGGAATCTCTCCAGAGAAGGAGACTCCACAACCTCTCTGAGCAGCGTGCTCCAAGGCTCCAGCACCCTCGCACCAAAAATGTTCCTCCTCACCCTCAGATGGGACTCCCTGGGTTCCAGTTTGTGCTTGTTGCCCCTTGCCCTGTCACGGGGCACAACTGAAAAGACTCTGGCCCAATCCTCTTGATCCTGGACCTATAGCTATTGGTCAGCATTGAGAAGAACACATCTTTGAAATTGTAGACTCCACAATAATGGATTAATGGGAAAAATAATACAGGATATCATAAATGATAACATAATATTTCTATGTGTATCATTAGAAGTATAAAATATCTACTTGGCATATAAATATGATTATTTAATACATCATATATTATAATAAATTATGATGTTCAGAGCAACCCTGAGTACCTGTTAGGCCTGTGGAGCCATTTCCATTCTCTCTTCCTTCCCTAAATACAGCTCTGAATTCAGCCTTCTTTTTCAGCTACCATCTATATGTTTGCTTTACTAGGCATGAGCTGCTTGTTATAACCAAGCCACTGAAATCCACCTGGCTTGCAGGCTGCTGTCTCTGCAGGGGGCTGTTTCATGTTCCTGCAGACCCCACCTGGGTTGGGGAAGGCTCCCTTTGAGAGGAGAAGCAGTTCAAATGTGAGCAAACAGCATCCATGCAGAGATGGCAGGGGAGGAAAGAGTGATTTTTGAGGTTGGTGTTAGGGATTTCATATACACAAATTGAAGGCTCAACAGCTTCTCTTAGCTCTAGGATGAGACAGGCAGAGAGTGTGTCTGCAGCTCTTAACCCTCAGGCTATTTGAAAGCTTATGGATGTTCTCTGTGCTGTGTGACGTACTCAACATCCTTACACCTCAGTCCTGTGTCATTGTTCACAAACAGGGTCAGGGCTTTAATGTCCAGAGAGAAAATGTCCTTTTGCATTAATCCAGTCCTTATTTTACCTAGTTCCCCATTAGAAAAGTTTGGTTGTTTTTTTTTCCTGTAAACAACAGAAAACAGCAGATAAGGGAGCAGGCTGTAGCATATTCTTACACTTAGTTTCTATCAGCTAGACAATTCTTCCTACCTAATTTAACACAAAAAAATGTGAGCAAAAACATGTCTTCATTTGGTTCCTTTGGTGCTGGAGGTAATAAAAATCTTAAACATGGCTCCACAGCCTGCAGCAACAGAAGGGATAATACTGACATTAGCCAGCACCACAGCAAGGCTGAGGAACAAATGGGTTAGAACTTATGAAAGAAAGGTCTTTGGAGGGTGGTTAAATGTGCTGCTGTGGTTTAAATTTCGGCTCAAGAAGTTCCTGAACTACAGACTAGCAAAACAGGGGGAGGAAATGTTGGAGAAAGGATCACTCTCCTCTCTTTTCCTAATGCTCTTCCCCCAAAAGTACCTCATGCAGTTCAAAAGGGCAAGTGTGTGCTCCTCTAGCTTGGATGGAATAACCCTGTGCACCAGCACAGGTGAGGGGTGACCTGCTAGGAAACAGCTCTGGAAGTGATGGTGGGGAACAAGTTCCCCATGAGCCAGGAATGTGCCCTCATGGCCAAGAAGGGCAATGACATTCTGTCCAGCAGCTTAAGGGATGTTCTCGCCCTGCTTGACACTGCCCCAGTGAAGCCACATCTGGAGTTCCTCCCCGGTTCAAGAGAGACAGGGGACTACTGGAGAGAGTCCAGTGGAGGTTACAAAGATACTGAGGGTCCCGGAGATTCCCCTGTGGGGAGGAACAGCTGAGACCCCTGGGGCTGTTGAGCCTGGACAAGAGCAGCCCAGAGGGAATCTTCTCCATGTTCAGCAAGACCTAAAGTGTGTTTAAGTAGGATTTATGCTTCAAACCTGCAAATATTAATATTGACTTATACTTAATTTTACAGAGCTGTCATCAAAGTATGCTGTGGGAGAACAACAGTGTGTGCTGTTCAGTTTTACTAAAGAATGTGACAAAATAGTATTGATATGACCCAGATAAAATACATAGAATATTTGGGGATAGAAAGCAGCACCACTTTTCCAGGACTTTTCCTCCTACACAACTCTTTTCCCAGAGAAAAGGGTAGTCAGAGCTATTGGTATGGACCAACAGATTTTCCACTGAAAAGAAAAAAACAATTGAAAATCCCATACATTACAACTTGCTTTATTACCATCCTATAAGGCACATACCTAAGATATGAGGGGGCCGTGTCTTCTTTCTCAGGGTTTCTTAAAAAGGTGAAGCATTTGGAAGGGTAACAGTTGACACTTCACAATGTATTTCATGTTATTAGTACATGAACTTGTGGAATAAGCATATTTACTTTCTCTTTTAAGGTTACCTTTTACAAGGTCAGTGTCTACGTTTAGCTCACATTTGGGGCTAAACTACAGCAGTTGCTCTATCATCCAATGACCCCTCCAGCAGAGAAAAGGGACTGGGAAAAGGAGACCCACAGGTTGAAATAAAGATCAATTTAATGAAACAGAAAAACTGATACCAAAGTAACAGTAAAATATATGAAATTATACCCAGCCTGGTCAATGTACAGTGGTCACAACAAACCGGAAAGCAGCCCTCCACAGGAGGAGTGAGAGTGAAAAGGAGGAGGGAGAGGGAAAAATAGAAGCAGCCAAAGCAGGAGCAGAAGCCCAAGCAGGAAGTCTCCCTCCACAGCTTGAGGTTAATGGTCTGGGATACACCTGGGGTAACTCAGGTCAACTGTCCAGTCTGATTCTAAACTACTTATGGCCTGCAGACCATGGCTGGACCAGGATTCTGTCCCAGTGAAACCAGGATCCCCATAAAGAGAGAGATATTCAGAATAACAATTAGGTATTGTTTAAACAAAAGCAGTTACTCAGTTTCTCACCCAGGTATTTATTTGGAGGAGCCAAAACCTCCTCATAGCCACATCAAACCTAGCTTGCTTTTTGCATGGCCATTAAGGCTGAATCCATACATCTAAAGGTTTCATTTCTGAGGGCTCTGGAAATCAGATTTTGTTCTTTGTGCACTGAAATACTAATAAATATTGCATATCCATTCTTAACTTCTCTTTTCTTTCTTTCACTGGGTATGGCTCATAAATACATCTCTTACCCCAGTTACTAATACCCAAACTAGGCGTATCAGGACTGCAACAGAACACATAAATACAGCAGAGATCCAAGTGAAAGAATTCTGGTAACCAAGCTTGCCTGAAGAAATACCTACACACAGTAATATATATTTCTTCCCAAATGTCTTAAAGATCTTTTGCTCTCCCTCCTGCACATTATAAAACACTCAAGGAATTATAGATTCGGTCCTGGAATACATTTAGATCATGATTCCAAATGGCAACAATGCAATTCTTTGAACAGGCTGCATTTCATGTACACAGAACAGCAGCAGAATAAATAAGGGGGATATTGCAGAGGCAGGAAAAAAAGAAGAAACATTTCATGATTCACTTAGAGATTGGTAGAAGAGTAGGATCAGGTAGATATGTTCGCAGAATGATTATGAGCTGTCTGGTGAAGGTCTTGTCAGTGAATAATTGCAGGCAATAATTTTGTTTTCTGTGATTTAATATAATATTAGAGATGTATATCAACACTGGAGGTAAACCAGGACAGGTTGGAGAGCTGAGCAGAGGGGAGTCTCTTAAAGCTCAGCAAGGACAAGTGTGTGGTCCTGCGCTTGAGGAGGAATAACCCCCTGCACCAGCAGAGGTGAGGGGTGATCTGATGGAAAGTAGCTCTGCAGAAAAGGACCTGGGAGCGCTGGTGGGGAACAAGTTCCCCACGAGCCAGAAATGTGCTCTTGTGGCCAAGAAGGCCTGGGATGAAGTAAGAACAGCATGTTCAGCAGGTCAGGGAGGTTCTCCTCCCCCTCTAGTCTGCCCTGGTGAACTGGGCTCCCCAGTTCAAGACAGACAGGGAAGTACTGGAGAGGTGATCCAGCCCTTGAATCACTTATGCGTCTTCCTCTGACCCCATTCCAACAGGTCCAGGTCTTTCCTGTGCTGAGGGCTCCAGTCATTTCTCAGCTGTAGAAGAGACCAGTATGGGAAACTTGAAATTTGAAACAGCAAATGGGCTTAGCTGTGTCATATCACAATTTCATGCCCATTTTAAAATGGAGAAGGCCTAGGAAAATGTGAAGAAAATTCATTAAAAAGGGTACAATAGAGCTGAACACATCCCATCCCTGCCTGCTTGGGTGTCATTTGGTTTATGCTGATCAAGGTTCATTAGGTAGCACTACTGATTTTGTCTGTCTATGGGATCAGTGAGTTATGTGACAGAATGTCTTCAGATTGCACTGATCAGTAAGCACTGAATCATCCCCAAAATCCACATCCACAACATTTACACCATTTGGGCTGTTTGACCTAGGTGCACTTTTCACAGAATCAAAGCATGTTAGGGGTTGGAAGGGGCCTCTGGAGATCAAGTCTAACACCCCTGCCAGAGCAGGATCACTCATAACACCCTGCACAGGATGGAATTTAGGTGGCTTTTGAATGACTCCAGAGATGGAGACTCCATCACTTCTCTGGACTGCCTGCTCCTGTGCTCCCCCACTTCCAAATTAAAGAAGTTCCTCCTCAAGTTTAGATGGACCTTCCGGTGTTCAAGTTTGTGCCTGTTACCTCTTGTCCTGTCACTGGGCACCACTTTTGGTAGACCTACCCCCCAAAGAATTTAAATTACCAATGCAGCCTGGGATCATTTGAGTCTCACCACAGAAAAAATAAAGAAACTTACATTTATTGGTGAACCCAAACCATTTATTTCAAAGGCTTTATGAGCAGGAATTTGTTCAGTTCCACTTCTGTCATGCTGAAAACAGCTTGCTCTAGATTAAATTTATTTTGGGAGTCACTGACATGAAGTAAAAAGTGATAAATGTCAATAGGAGGATGTTGGATCAGTTTTCCTAGGCTGGGCAGCTTAATTACCTTCACCCATGATTTGAAGGGCTCACCTTTAAGAGTTTTGGGGTTGTGTGTCTTGATAAATAGCATTTTCCCAAGTCTGATATTTAAAAAAACCCACAACAAAACATCAACCCTTCCTAATAAGGTGCCACAAATCCTTAGCAGTTTTTGTCTGGCCTACTTTAGGGATCAGTTTCCTTTGGTGACATTTGATTCCCCAGTCTTGATATGTTGAGGTGTTCCCCCCCCCCCCGAGATTAGCTTTACGAAAACATGTTATCCATAACATAAATCAAAGTAGCTGGAAATAGTAATACAGTGTGGTCATGTATAATCATGGCTGCTTGGTGAAGGAAAGGCATTAACATATTTCTAGATTCTCTGTCATTCCCTTTCCTTTTTTTTTTTTCCCCTTAAAAGAAAACAAACCACAAACCCAGAGAGAAGGAAAATGTCCCAGTAAATCTATGTAGTTAAGAGAGTAAAGCTGTCCAAACAGTAGCACAAGAGCTCACTTTTCCTCACTAAATTGGTGATTTGTAAATTAATGAGACAAAAATGGTGTTTTTCTGGTTCCATCCATCACTGCTGTGGCAGATCTCATCATTAAGTGCAGCTTCCCCTTCTCCACTTCAACATGGGGAATTTAAATGCTTCTGAAATAACCACCAGCACTGCATTGACAAGTGGGAGCACCTACAGCAGTGGCAGTTTGCAGCAGTTCTGCATGCACTGTCAGATGGGTTTTATTTTTTCCAAGCATTACCTGCCAGTATTGTTCACATCTGCTTCATTATCTGTTATTTAGGTTTAGAGCTGAGAGACACCCCTGTGTTATAAAGTCTGTCATTATCCAGATGAAAGGAAGGACAGCAGCTCAGCTGGAAGGACTGTACCCTGCAGCCATTCACTCATCCTGCTGCTGAGTGCTTGCCCTGTTCTGCCTTCCCTCACTGAGTTTTAGCAGAGAAACCCAGAATCCCAGCTTGGTGGGGTTGGAAGGGGCCTCTGGAGATCATCCGGTCCAACTCCCTGCTTGCCCACAGCAACTTGCCCAGGATCACAATGTCAAGGTGGGTTTGGAATCTCTACAGGGAAGGAGACTCCACAACCTCTCTGCTCCAGGGCTCCAGCACCCTCACAGCAAAGAAGCTTTTATTCATGTTTAGGTGGCACTTCCTGGGTTCCAGGTGCTCACTGTCTCTTGTTTTGTCACTGGGCACCACTGAGGGGAGTCTGGCCCTATCCTTTTGTCCCCTGCCCACTAGATATTGATTATCTTTGAGAAGATCCCTTCTCAGGCTACTCTTCTCCAGGCTCAGCAGCCCCATGTTTCTCAACCTTTCCTCCTCACAGAGATGCCCCAGGCCCCTCAGCATCTTTGTAGTCTTTGCTGGATTCTCTCCATTAGTTCCTCTCTCTCTTGAGCTGGGGACCTCAGAACTGCACCCAGGACTCCAGATGTGGCATCACTAGAGCAAAACAGAGGGTGAGAACCTCCCTCAGCCTGCTGACTACATCCTTCTTCATGCACCTTAGGAGAGAATTTTCCTTCTTGGCCACAAGAGCACACTGCCTTTTGAGCTTCTTCTACCACATCAGAGTACCTTCGGACTCTAGGAATATGACAGGAGCTCACCAGGTTTCTACAAGCTTGAGATGTAGGAGGGAAACCCTGATTAGGTCTGAGGCTCCTTTGTGAGGCTTCATTACTGTTCTATTGTTGAAATAGACAAATGAAATGAGACTTGCCACTGCAAGCTTAGATAAGCACAAAGAAAGGACAAACTGAGAGTTCCCAGTCTGATCTAATAATGTAATGATGTCAGAAATGGAACTGAGTATGCAGTAAAACAATAAAAAGGTGATGGAGATAGTGTAATGAAGAGAATAACTGAGCATATACATGTTTAATTAAGGACACCATTTATCTAAGCACATGCACTCTATTTGGAATAATGATTTAAATCACTACAGCTCTTGCTGAGCAATATAATTTTCATGTAATGCTGATCCTGGACATACACAATGAAGACTTTCACCCCAATGGCAATTGGACTTCAGTGAATTGTTATAAAGGTTAGTCTCTTGGATCCCAAACTGTGAAAAGTAGCATGGATCACGGCAGCCCAGCTCAAAATTGCCCTTCTTTCATAATGTTCAAGATAGTTCCCAGCAGTGTCCAGCTTCTGAAATAATATTGCCAAGGCTGGTACTTGTAATCCCTAGAGCTTTGACAATAAACTTAACTTAATTCCACCATGGAATCATAAATTGCTATTGGCCAAGAAGGCCAATGGCATTCTGGGGTGCATTCATTGCTCTCTACAACTACCTGAAAGGTGGTTGTAGCCAGGAAGGGGTTGGCCTCTTCTCCCTAGCAACCAGCACCAGAACAAGGGGACACAGTCTCAAGCTGCAACAGGGGAAGTTTAGGCTCGAGGTGAGGAGAAAGTTCTTCACCGAGAGAGTCATTTGCCATTGGAATGGGCTGCCTGGGGAGGTGGTGGAGTTGCCGTCCCTGGAGGCGTTCAAGAGGGGACTGGATGTGGCACTTGGTGCCATGGTCTAGTCGTGAGGTTTGTGGTTACAGGTTGGACTCGATGATCTTCGAGGTCTCTTCCAACCTTAGTAATACTGTGATACTGTGAATTAGAAGGGGTGTGGTGAGCAGGTTGAGAGAGGTTCTCCTGCTCTTCTACTCTGCCCTGGTGAAGACAAATATGGAATATTGTGTCCAGTTCTGGACCCCTCAGTCCAAGAAGGACTTCAGGAAACTGTTTGAAAAAGTCCAGGACAGAGCCACAAAGAAGCTGAAGGCAGTGGAACATCTCCTAGCTGAGGAAAGGGTGAGGGAGCTGGGTCTCTTTAGCTTGGAGAAGAAGAGCCTGAGGGTGACCTCATTTGTGTTTATAAAGATGTGCAAGGAAGTGTTGGGAGGATGGGGCCAGACTGTGCTTAATGATGTCCAAGGAACATCAGCAAGGTGGAGCAGAGGAAGTTCCATGGAATCATAAGGAAAATCTTTCCCTGTGAGGCTGCTGGAGCCCTGGAGCAGGCTGCCCAGAGAGGTAGTGGAATCTCCTTCTCCAGAGACACTCAAAATCTGCTGGGATGTGCTCCTGTGTGACCTGCTCTAGGTGATTCTGCTCTGGCAGGGGGCTTGGACTCAAGGATCTTTTGAGGTCTGTTCCAATCCCTAACATTGTGTGACTCTGTGAATTGTAGATTTTCTCTTTTCTTATAATTTATTTTAAAAAAAATTATTTTGTATCCTTTGAATGAAATCACAGTGAATAGGCCTAGTTGCTTTGTGTTCCCTTTGATGTTTTATGCTGTGTATTTATAGAAAGTGGGGGGAAAAAGTACAATCATGAAAAATTAAAGCATTCCTGTAATGGTCTTCTCTTTTCAGTTTTCTCCTTGTTGGTTTGTTGTTTGGTTTTGGGTTTGTTTTCATTTCTTTGTTTTGTTGTTTGATGTTTTGTCACCCTTAATAAATCACCTGAAAAGCACCTGTATTTTACCAAACGTTTCCAAAACCAACAGCCAAATAAAACTTGCCCATGCTTTGCAAAGGCTGCCCAGGGAAGTGGTGGAGTCACTATCCCTGGAGGTGTTCAAGAAATGTGTGGACATGGCACTTTGGGACATGGCTTAATGGCCATGGTGGAGCTGGGTTGGTGCTTGGACTTGATGACTCTAGAGGTCTTTTCCATCCTAAATGTTTCTATGAGTAGCAAAGACATCAGTGAAAAGTCTGTCTGTGCCTATAAGCACAGTAGAGTAGGACTGGAGCCTGACCTCAGCTCACTGGTTTTTGGGAAGCTGGTGTGATGTATTGCAGTAACATCTACTTCTGATGACTCACTCTGTGTTGGACTGGGTAATCCCTTCAAGCACTGTCTCTTAGATTTCTAGAAGACAGTATTACTGTCCTCAAAGTGGGAGATAACAAAGATATTTTGGAGTGGTGTGTCACTCACATTGATTTATTAGAACAAACCAGAGTCTTAGCCAGCAGTGGTCGGAAAATGCACATGAATCACTGTTATTTAAGCTCCTCATTTGCATGAAAATTGGTTCCTTCTGAGAAAGATTCTGTGTGAAACAGACATCTGAGCTTTAATAATCTGTGTTTTCATAGATCTGAGGCATCCAGCGGCCCCTTTGAACTGTACAGATTGGGGTTCGTCCTCTGTTGTGCCATGAAAACAAAATGGATGGAAGCTGCAGATCATCCTCTTGGATGCTGCACAGAGAGGAGGTGGGTGGCAGAACCTTTTCATAGAGCAGACCAGGCACTCTGGGCTTGCCATATGGCTGTGGGCAAGTTGCTTACATTTAAAGTCGGTCTTTGGTTTGTTGTGAGAAAATGCCATCTTGGTAAAAATTGAGACTGTATGAAGGAGCTTCTTTTGATTAACTTCCTGTTCCAGTGTTCAGGATGGTTTGATCAGTTTGACAAACATCCACATGTCCAAATTCTTTCAAAATGTAAACCTCATTCTGAGTGGACAGCTGAAGGTAAAATAAACCAGAATACCAACAACTCCTGTTTAAGTTTGTGGAAATTAAATGTTTCAGGGACTCCAATCCAACTTAAGGGAACTCTGAAATGTCTCAACATCTGCTTTTTGTCCATTTCAGGATATATTTTCCTCCCAAAATTCTTCCAGAGCTGCTGATCTGTTTTTACTGTTCTCTATTGGATAAGGCTCCAACCTCAGAGTCTCCCCAGATTAAATGATTGTTTTGCTCTAGAGAGTGCAGCAGATGTTCAGATGTTCTAAATTCTATTTCATTTTTCAAACTATGTTTTTGCCTTGTCACTTTGGCTTCTGTTTCTTTTTTAGCGTCTCTCTGTCTCTTCTTTTCCTCTCCTGGCCCCAGCCCAGCAGACCTGAACACTCAATACTTTCTTGAGCAGACAAATACTATCCTATCTGAGGACATCACTGTGACATGAAAAAGGCTGCATTCAATTGAGACTTTCTTCTAAGTTTTTGTTAAATTGCATGGTAAGGTTCCAGCTGTTTATCAGATGGGGCTCAAATGTCTTCTGTAGCTGCATGCCAGGTCAGAGAGCTCAAACCTCACTGCTTCAGCATGGCACAGCCAACCCTTACCTGCTTCTTTCTGAAGATCTGCTGCCTTTGTTTCCATTAGACTGGTAATTTACATATTCCAGCCCTTCAGTGCCAACTAAATCAGAATTATAAAATCACAGAATCATTGTGATTGGAAAAGAACTTTAAAGTGAGCAAGTCCAACCATTATCTGGCTGTATCTACAACTCTAATGCTATAGATCCTTCTTGTTGCTCCATAACTTCAGGTGAGGCTGGTGAAATTCAGCAATCTGGATGGCTCTAAGTCTTGCCTATGGCTGTGTTTGAATGAAATAAATTTGTTTCAACAAAATGCATATTTTTTTCCCCTTATTGACTGTGTATTTTAGAAGAAACATAGCCAGTGAGATGGTATAATAATTCAGGAGTATGTGATCTGACACACTGGCATGTGGTAAAACAGATTTCCTGTACAAATTAATTTATTTAAATAAACCTGTGTAGCTGAAGCCACACATATTGCTAGCAACATGAAATCTCTGCTTGCCATAACCTGGACAACACAAGGTCCCTCAGGACTCCTGATTCACTGTGTATGTGGAACATTTCAAGGACTGAATTAACTACAGGAGGAAACCAAAACTGCTTCACAGTATCACAGTATCACCAAGGTCGGAAGAGACCTCAAAGATCATCAAGTCCAACCTGTTACCACAGACTTCATGACTAGACCATGGCACCAAGTGCCACGTCCAATCCCCTCTTGAACACCTCCAGGGATGGTGACTCCACCACCTCCCTGGGCAGCCCATTCCAATGGCGAACAACTCTCTCAGTGAAGAACTTTCTCCTCACCTCAAGCCTAAACCTCCCCTGGTGCAGCTTGAGACTGTGTCCTCTCGTTCTGGTGCTGGTTGCCTGGGAGAAGAGACCAACCCCCTCCTTGCTACAATCCCCCTTCAGGTAGTTGTAGACAGCAATGAGGTCTCCCCTGAGCCTCCTCTTCTCCAGGCTAAACAATCCCAGCTCACTCAGCCTCTTCTTATAGGCCTTGTGCTCAAGGCTTCTCACCAGCCTCATTGCCCTTCTCTGGACATGTTCAAGTGTCTCGATGTCCTTCTTAAACTGAGGGGCCCGGAACTGGACACAGCATGCTGGCTGATTTTCTACCTCAAAAAGCAGCCATGATAAAGTGATACATATTTACATGTGTCCTATTCTTCATCAACTTGGTAACTACTTCAACAGCTTTCCTGTTCTTTAATTGCTTCTCCTAGGTGCTAGTTAGGAAGCTCACACAGGTTTGCAAGTCCTAAGTGCTCTGCTGCCTGGTCTGTCTTAGAGAGTTGGGTTGGGCTAACTGAGTAGTTTGAGAAAGCTCAAAAATGGAGTATGCCTGTTCCTTAGTGTAAATACCAGCCCATGGCTCACTGAAATAAAGCTAATGTGCTTCAGTGAGGTCTGTAATGATCTGAGTGTCCAAGCATTAGGGGACTGCACCAGCTTAGGAAATTGGTCTTTTAAACCAGAATAGTTAGTTAATCCATTTATTTATAATTTAACTGTTGTCTCCAAACTGAAATTAGTAAGAGGTAGCTGCAAGAGACAGTATGTCCCAAGAGACACTTCTACATTTTGAGCATTACACAGAGTAACAAAATCCCAGCAAAATGAAAGTTGGAAGGGAATTCTGAGGATCATCCAGTCTAATTTGCCCGATAAAGCAGGCTCACCCACAGTGTTGTACAAGAGCATGCCCAGGCAAGTATTACCCAGAAGAAAAACTAGAAAGATTTGTGTTTGGTACGCTTTAAACAGCATTAAGGAAGGTACTGTGACCAGTGCTGGGCTCCCCAGTTCAAGAGAGACAGGAAACTACTGGAGAGAGTTCAGTGGGAGTGTCACAAAGGGGCCTGGAGCACCTCTGTGAGGAAGAAAGACTGAGAGCCCTGGGGCTGTTGAGCCTGGAGAAGAACAGCCTGAGCTCAGCAAGAGCTAAAGGGTGGGGGCAAGAGGATGGGGCCAGGCTCTAGATCTGACTCATGTGCAGCTGGACCAGGTAGGGCAGGAGTAACTTCAGCATAGAGGCAGAGATAAACACCTGGACATCAACGTGTTCCACAAGAGGATAAGGGATCATTGTTTCTCACTGAGGAATGAATGACATGACTATCAGGATGCTTTATAGCAACATAACTGGATCAACGAGATGCACTGGAAACTAGTGCTTTGAGGACACCAATATTATGAAAGCGACGTGATCTTTGTGTCAGGAGTAGCTGGAGGGGGAGAGGTGATGGGGAACTTGTAGTGTTCCCTGGTTCTCTTTCACTGACATTTAACCTGTAAAAATAGTCTTGTTTCCAGCTGTATACTTTGATATAAAATGGTAACAAAAATAAGTTTAAGAGCCTTCTGCAGTTTTCTGTTGGCTTCCCATCTGTCAAGTCTTTCTTTTATAGCTGAGCTAGCTTGCTTATATTAGTCACTTGGGAGGTACCACATTGATTTACATTACAGCATGTCATAAAGCAGTATGTGATGGATCTAGTGCCCTAATAAAAGCTAATGATACAAGTAGAACAATATAAGGTGGGACAATGCTAATGTTGCACCTTCCTGAGAACATATCATTAAGCCTTCCTTTAGCTTTTACTGCTCTATGTGGGTTTTCCCCTGTAATCTCAAGGTGACATTTACATATTATTTTTAAGATGGTTTAGTGGTTTTGCTGAAGTCCTCCCTACAAAGCAGAACAGTGGTGTGTATGTATTTTAAATCAGCAATTTATTCGTTCCCTGTGTAACTTTTCCATTGTTCTTGTCCAGAGAAAACTGTCACTTCTTTGGGAATCATTGCTACTTTTTGCTGAAAAACTGGTCTCCTGCCTTATTGATTTTAGCATTTAAATATAAAATGTTGTGCTTTCTCTGCAAGAAAATGAGGGAGAAGAAGTTCCATCCTGAACATGGAAGTAATTCTCAGCTTCTGTGTGTTGATAGAGTGGTGCACGGATATCATTCACGTATCGGGTCTGGCAGGAGAGAAGCTTAGCAGAATTTCAGGCATCAAGACCAACAAGGTGTTAATTAAAATGATGTATTTGCTTGTCCCCCAAAGTCCTCTTCCTTAGTTTAGTGACAACATGCAACAAAAATCTTGGGGCACCTGTTTTTCCTTGCCACCTGTCCCTATGACAAACAAGATTCTTCAGTTAATCAAAAGAGGAAAGTCACTCCATCTCCTGCTAGGACAAGGGAAACCATTGCTGAAGTGGATTCAGCACTGGTGAATACTGGGTTCAGTATTCAAGCCCCTCAGGACACTGAGGGTCTGGAGTGTGTCCAGAGAAGGGCAATGAAGCTGGTGAAGGGTCTAGAGAACAGGTCTGGTGAGGAGCAGCTGAGGGAACTGGGGTTGTTTAGCCTGGAGAAAAGGAGGTTGAGGGGAGACCTCATTGCTTCTACAGCTCCCTGAAAGGAATCTGGAATGAGATGGGGCCTGGTCTCTTCTCCCAAGTAACAAGTGATAAGACATGAGGGAATGGCCTCAGGTTGCACCAGGGGAGGTATGAGTTGGACATGAGGAAAATGCAACCCCTGAAAGGTTGCCAAGGCCTGGCCCAGGCTGCCCAGGGAGGTGATGGAATCCCCATCCCTGGAGGGGTTTAAAAGCTGTATAGATGTGGTGCTGAAGGACATGGTTATGTGGTGTTGGGTTACTAGCTGGACTTAATATAAGAGGTGTTTTCTAGCCTAAACAATTCAATGATTACTCGTGGGCTAATACACACAGTACACAGTCCCCAAGTAATTAGGCTGAGTGTTAATATATTCATTACCCCTCTGATGGCAACATGTTGGTCTCTGCTGCCTTTCAGAATGAGCCAATGTTTGAGTTTCTATTTGCTTATCATTTGTTTATATACTTATTTTTCTTTCCTTGGGATTTAAAGTGTCTTTTAAAAGGTTTAATAACATTTTAAATGCCAGGGTTGCTTTTTTCTCGAGGTGCTGAGTACTGCCATCTGAAATATTTATTCTCTGGGTTTTTCCTTTCTTATCCTGTGCGGTATGAATTCAGATCTCTTTTCATGGCTTGAAATCCCACCATGTACACAACGAGAACGGATTTTTGGTCACAAACAGCTGAAGCAGTGGGGTGCAGGTTACATTTCCATTTTTCCTTGTTTTATGGCATAGTAAATCACTGTTACTGCTATTAGAAAGCAGATGAGGTCTCTCTCTCTCATGCATCTGCAGAGAAGAAATGGGATTCATGTTCTGGGTTTGTGTAGAGACTATGAATATGTACAACTTCTGCACACAAGCAGCTGGGTTGTGAACATGCCCATAACTGTTACTGTAGGACAAAACTAATATTTAATGAACAAAGTGATCGGTTCCTGCTCAAAGCCATTAGAGAAAGTTTCCATCTTTAAAGCATCTTCCCAGCCATTATGCTCTTTTGCACCTATTCCAACACAGAATGGTGCTAGCCGTCATGATGTTGGAGGAGCCTGCAGGAGCATGCAAATTCATATGGCCCCTGAGAATTTGAAGAGTTTTAGTCAAACTTGCATCAGTCTCTCCCTCTCCCCCTTTTGATGTGAAAATAGGCCGATGCTCTGCTGTGCATCTTTCCTCCCTTCACTCCCAGGAAGCTGTGTGACAGAGGCTCCCCCACCGAGGCTCTGCCTGCTAGCTTTTGCTGGAAAGGTTAATAAGGAGAGAACGTGTGATGAGCCTTAGCTAACAGATTTTCCCAGAGAGAATAAATCAGAACCAGCCTGCTTCTCTGAAATCTTTTCCGTTGAGATTCAAAGCCCTGGTGGCTGCTTCAGTTACTAATTAGAAGTCACATTCAGCCATGAAGGGAGCAGGACAACAACCACCATGTGACTTACATGAATAATCACAGTGTGCTGCTCCAGCTTGAGTTTGGATTGCTGAATACCGATGGGCTGTGGATTAGGTTTGCATGGTAAGGGCTTAGCAGCAGGGAGGCTGTAGGATTGGCTTCTGTGAGAGGCTGCTAGAAGCTTCCCCAGTTTCAATAGAGCTAATTCAATTCCCATCTTTGGCCAAGGCCAAGGCCAAGTCCATGGATGATGGTGGTAACACTTTTGGGATAATACATTTAAGAAGTTATTTTGCAAGAGCAATTGCAGCCAGAGAGGAGTGAGAATATGTGAGAGGAAACTCTGTGGACACCAAGGTCAGTGAAGGAGATGGAGAAGGTGTTCTAGGCATCAGAGCTGGTAACAAAGTCTTGTGGGATTTTTTTTTTTTGTTTTCTTTGCTTGTTTGTTTTCAAATCAGCCAGAAGCAGAATTTCTGAGACAGGGACAGTCTGAGCCCTGCTCTTACCTCTGCCTCAGGGTGGTTCCAAGGAATGTTTATTTATGTGGTGAGAGTTGCAAAGATTCCCCTGTAGCCTGTGGTGAAGAAGACAGGATGTTCCTGTGAAGCCCTTGGAGCAGATATCCAGTTGCAGCTCATGGAGGACCCCATGACCAGAGCAAGTGAATGCCTGAAGGAGGATATGACACTGTGGGAATCCCACATTGGAGGAGTCTCCTGATAGGACCTGTGGAGCTGTGGAAAGAGGACAGCCCATCCTGGAGTAGGTCTGCTGCTAGGACTTATGGCCTCATGACCCCACACTGGAGCAGCCTGTTCCTGAAGGATCTACACCCTGGGGCAAGGGACCCATCCAGGAGCAGTTCATGAAGAACTGCAGTCCATGAGAAGGACTCATGTTGAAGAAGGCCATGTAACACTATCTCCTATGGGAGGGACACCATGTTAGAGCAGGGGAAGGGTTTGGGGAGCCCTTCTCCTGAGGAGGAAGGAGTGGCAGAGACAATGTGTCATGAGCTGGCCACAACACCCATTCTCCATCCCCTTGTGCTGTTCTAGGGCAGAAGGCAGAGAACTGGGAATGAGGTTGAGCCAAGGAATAAAGGAGAGGTGGGGAGAAGCTCTTTTAAGATTTGGTTTAATTTCTCATTATTGTACACTTATTTAACTGGTAATAAATTTGAGCTGGTTCTCTCCAAGCTGAGTCTGTGTCACCTGTGACATTAAGTGGTGAGTGACCTCTCCCTGTCCCTGTCCTTATCTTGATCCATGGGCCCTTTGTTGTATTTTCTCTTCCCTGTCTAGTGGACTCTCTTAGACCCTGTATGTCTCATTTTCCTCCATCTTGAAGACTCTTTGTTGATCTCCCACTGTTTATCTCACAGCAGAAGCTTAATGCTCTCCAGTAATTTCTCTTCCACTCATGCATTGCTTTCACCCCCTCCTGGCCACTGTTTCTATTTGATTATTCACCTGCTTCTGTTGTGACATGTTACCTCCCATTATCATCATCCATCTCAATTTTCATATTTATTCTTTGACTCTCATCTCTAATTCTGTGTCCCAATTGATTCATCACCATTAATCCAAGTCCATAATATAATTACAGATTCAGCTTTGCTCTCGGCTTGCTTCTCCATTCCCTGTCCCTAGGTTTAGTTCCTCTCTAGACATAACGGAGACTTGGCTTATGAAGCTCCCATGTCCTTCACCCCATCACTCTCCCTTTGGGCTCTCATCTCTGCTATTATTTCTTTGGTCCCAGCTGCATCATCCTGAACTCTGTGCTGCATATTCTAGATGTCTTTTGATGAGTTTTGTGTCAACCAGAGATCTTATTTCTATCAGAAACTCACATCCCTGCAGGCACTTCAAAGACATGGAGACATGGTTCTGAGGGACATGGTTTAGCAGCAGATTTGGTAGTGTTTCATTAATGTTTAGCCTTGATCATCTTAAAGGTCTTTTCCAGCCTAAACTATTCTAGGGTTCTAACATTCTAAGATTCTGTGCCTGTTGGCATAGGAAATAAAATGGGGTGAACTGAGTTCCTGCAGATCATAGAATACAAGAATGGCTTTGGTTGGAAGAGCCCTCAGAGATTGTCTTCTCCAGTGCCCCTGCTGAGGGACACCTCTCAACTAGACTAAAAAGTGCTAATTAGGTTTTACTTCTTTCACTCAAAGATGTCCAAAGTAACCGAAAGGAATCAGGAGCCCATATTTGTGATGGAAGCTGAGTGTGTGACCACTTTGAGATCCTCTCAAAACCTCAGCCAAAGAAGTTGCAAGTAGTATCACACAGCATAGCCAAGAACAATGGAAAACTTGCTCTGGCTCAGTTGCTTTAAGTACTTTCTGATCATCACACTCAGAGAACTGTGGCCTGATGACCACCGTGTTGTTTTCCTCCTTTGTATCAAATTGGTTTCTCTGTTATGTTCAGCGAAATGAAACCTTTTATGAGAAGACTTGAAAAGAGGAAAGGATGGACCAAGTGATCTGTGACTAAAGATAATCACAACCCCCCTGAAATTATGCAGGCATAAGGTATCACAGCAGATTAATAAGTATGACAAGTTTGATATCCCACAGACAAAAAAAAAATACCTCAAAGTGATCACGAGTTCATCAAATATTTACTGCTGAGAATGAATTGCAAGGTAAAAGATGGTTGAAAGCCACCAAAATAATATGAAGTTATATAAGTGAAAGAGACCTCAATTTATTTCAGTGTCTGATGTTTAGGAGGAAACACTGATGAGAGATGCTCGAAAATCCTTATGAAAATCAGTTCTGCACAAAATTGCCTTCTTTGGAGCATCTCTCATCTGTGTGTTTGCATTAGGATTAAAATGTTGGCTCTTTTTTTCTTTCTTTTCTTTTTTTTTCTTTCTTCCTCCTTTTTTTTTTTTTTTTTTTTTTTTTTTTTTTTTTTTTTTTTCTTTTTTGGATCAATCATAGATGTAAGAACAACCAAATCAGCAGTTTTGTCACCAGAGAACTGAAGGAAATATTCAAACACATACTTAGTCTGAGGCTCGATGATATTTGAGGGTTGTTAAAAAGCCTTTTCAGTCAGAAATTTGATGCAATTAGCCACCTTCCGATCCGCCATATCAGCAAAGCAGGGCTTTGTGCAACGCAGACAAATGCTGACACACGGCTAAGGAACTTTACTGAGTTTCCTGGCAGTCTGAACTGAATGGATTAAAAGTGTTTTGATGCAAAATCTGTAAAATAAGCCTGCTGATTTACAAGAAAAGTCCCTCTCGCAGGTTACTCAAATAGCACAGTTCAGTAGATGAACTGGTAGAGACTGGCAGAGGTTGTCCTTTAATACGTTCAGGTTCACTCCTGCTTTTGGGCAATATTTAATTGCCATTGTCTGGTAACAGTTAATCACAGAATCACCAAGGTTGGAAGTGACCTCAAAGATCATCAAGTCCAACCTGTCGCCACAGACCGCATGACTAGACCATGGCACCAAGTGCCATGTCTAATCCCCTCTTGAACACCTCCTGGGATGGTGACTCCGCCACCTCCCTGAGAATAGAATTATTGGATTGTTTGTGTTGGAAAAGCCATCCAAGATCATGGAGCCCAACCATTAACCTAAGACCACCATGGCCATTAAAACGTGTCCCAAAGTGCCATGCCCGCATGTTTCTTGAAAACCTCCAGGGATGGTGACTCCACCATCTAATGAGCAACCGGTTCCAATGCCAGTGGTCGCATCAATACAATACAATACGATACGATACAATACAATACGATACAATACAATACCATACAATACAATACCATACAATACAATACAATACAATACAATAAACCAGGTTGGAAGAGACCTTCAAGATCATTGCGTCTAACCCATCAACCAATCTAACCCACCCAAACCCAACAACATCGTGGGTAAGATCTTGATGTTCACCTGTTTTGTAGCCCCAAAGACTTTTCACTAAAGGCATCTGGCAGTCAAATTTTCACTTCTTTCAGAGCCCCAGTAAGGACTTTCAGTGGGACAGTTTCACCCACTTAACAACCGATTGGTTTAATTTATTAAAGTGACAGATACAACAGATTTGGGATTGCCACTGAGAGATGCAGTGACTGCAAACATCAGGCTGGAGCTAGCAATTCCCAGGTCAGAGCCAGCAAAGGCAGATCTGGAAGGCTTTGCCGTAGCACTAATGTATAAAAGAAATGCAGCAAAAGTTAAGCTGTGCACTGACTGTGCAATTCTTGACAAGCAGGCTGTCTTGAGTGGAGGAAGAGGAGCACAGCCAGACAAACATCTGCTACACCTTCAGTCTTTTCACCCCAGAGAGGTGTTCCCCGTGTGGTTTCTTCCATTCTAAGCTCATCTGTCCCTGTCTTCTGTCCTGTCTGGACATGATTTGGGTGCCTAATTGAATAATGTAGTCATGTGTTCAGCATGTACCTTGTTTGGCTCATTAACATATGTAGGGCTCTACACTTTGAATTAATTTTGCAGATAATCAGACAAAGGTCTTTGCTCAAACACTACAGCCTTCAAGATCTGTTTCAAAGCTGTTTGGTGTAGCCGTGTTTCATTAGTTTTAGCCCAAACAGGAGCATTTTCCTGGTGTGATATAGACCAGAACTGGTCAGTTCTGTCACTTCCCAGTTCAGTCTCTGCTCACTGAGGCACTTTCTGATGTTCAGGGCAAGTTTGCACAGCCAGGGGCTGCTTCTTGCAGGGAGAAGCTTATGGGCAGAGACCCTGCCAAGGGCTGGGCTGCAGAAAGGCTCTGCCTGAGGCTTGCTTCTCTGCAGACCAAGGGCACTGCCACAGCTTGTGCCCCATCTTGGAGGGCAGGAAGGCAGAGGTGGCACCTGCAGGGAGGAGCAGACAGAACAGGTGAACCTCAACTGCCCAACAAGGGATTGCATCCCATGGATGGCATCTTCAGGAAAAGCCTCTTCTTCACTGGCTGGTGTCCCAGCAGGACTCCGTCCCTTGTGCCTTCCATCCTGATCTGGGTTCCTGAATCCATTTCCAGAATCCAGCTCCTGAATCTGGCTCCCCTCTGCTGCTGAGTCCAGTCTGGGACTTGCCCAGTGCCTGCCCCCAGCATCAGTGGAGCCAATGGTGCTGTCATTGCCAGCAGGAGTTGGGTTGGCTCTTGGTTTGTGTCTCTTTGTTTCTGTTCTATGGTATTGTTCTTTCCATCCAAGCTGATTTAGTTTCTTCCACAGCCCATCAGTCTCTCTCTCTTCTTCCCTTTGGGAAGGCAGAGGAATTCATGGGGAGCCTCTGGCACTTGTTTGGTGGCTGATTCATCCCTGACCCTTGACAGCCATCTTATCTTCACAAGACTCCCTCCTTCAGCCACTAAACAAGCCAGATCAGTGAATCTCCACTCCTAGAGATATCCTAAGCATCTTGGTTGTGACTATCCTAACCTTTCTCCCTAATCACACTCAATGAATGTGCATTCCTGTCCCACAGTGAACTGGGCATTTATCCTTCAACAGCCTTATTGATCTGATTTGTGCATGATTATTTGTGTATTGATTTTTGCCCCCTGCTCCCAGACACCATCCTGATCCAATCACCTCATGTTACTGCAGATTCATCCACATCAGAAGGCCTTTGGTACTTTTAATGCGTTGTTCATGGTGCACAGCTTTCTGCTGAGCACTGGACAGCAAAGTTGTCTTTCTTTGCATCAGTGACACTTGAGAATGTTGCCACAAATTAATTAAAGGTGTGAAGTGAATGCATTAATTAAAACCCATGAACACCTGCATGTATCCTCTTAGTCATAACTCATATCATGTTAAATTGCTTTTGCACACCAGCAGACCTACTTTGGGACTGAACAGACCTGTAAATGGTGCTTATGAAAGCAAGAAAGGAAAAAGCCTCACTTGCAGGGGCTTTGACGTTGTGATAGGCTTGGAACATGGCCCAAGCTCATCAAAAAGCATGACAACATTTTAAGCACACTTGGGGCAAGATAATTTCAAATGAAGGTGACACTTGTGGTCTGAGACAGCTAGTGAAACACCATGGTTTTGAGAGGGTTCTGTTTGGGGACCTGAGATTTAGTAGCATGTCAAACTCAAAGTCAACACAGCAGAATTTAATGCTGTGTAAATGGGAGCCAAAGACAATGCCCTGGTGAATCCACGTGATAGATGTGCATGGCTTCACCACAGCTGCATTCTCTAGCACCAGTTTTGCTGTGAACCAACAATCATTTCTGGGTAAAAGAAAACCACTATTGATTTTCAGTTCTCAGGAAGCTTTCTGGAGAGAAAGCCTTTTTAGTTTTTAAATTTAAATCCTCTTGTTTGTTTGTTGGTTTGGTTTTTTGAACCTGTTGAGGTGAAACAAAGTCATGAGCACAGACAAAATTGGATGGTGCTGACTAGCTTTTAAGATTGATTCTTAAAGGAAGTAGTGAGAAACAGATGCCTAATACATCATACAGAAAGACATACAAGAGCCATACTGGCTGGAATATATCTGATAGCCACTGGCAGTTTGCTTCATGGCTTGGTTTGCAATAGTTGCATTAAGTTCCCTCCGGCCACTTCGGTTTCCATTAACTGCCTATTGTGTAAACTAAAGGATTTCACCTGACAGCTCTCAGCTTTGCCTAGGAATTGGAAGATGTGGATAAAACACAGTAAGTGTGACGAGAAAACAAAGCTGTCTATTGTAATATTCGAGCACTTTTTTCATAAAGATTATCTGCTGATTTAGTGCAGGAACACTTGCTGAAAGTGCAGAGCTGTTTTATTTTATGTGTTTCAATGCAGTGGAGGTTGCTGCTTCTTTCTTACAAACTAGACATTCTTAGGAGTAAATAATACACCATGCTTGGGAAGTGAAAGCTAACTGCCTCCTGCTATCAGGGCATCAATCAAGCATCAAGCAAATGGCACCAGTTTTTTAGCATGTTTGATGCATATTCTCTATTTCCTGTCATCCAGACTCCTCTCTAGCACCTTTCATATCAGAAACATCCTTCCCCCCATCCCTAGTTTCATATCAGTGTGCTGTCTGCTTTCTAAAAAGGCTGTTTTCACACTAGCTAAAAGGACATTGACTTTGTGCCTGTTCTTTCTCACTAGTGCTACACGGAGGCTGTTGCTGGGAACATACTAATTAGAACTAGATGGATATTTTAAAATCAGTTGTCATTCATTCACAGTTCCTTTTCATCAGGAAATAGTTTCAACAGAACCAAATTGCTTGGAGGATTGAGTTAAACGAATCTTTTTAAAGCTTCATGTAAGAGTTTTGAGATTGTTGAAAAATCACTTTCGTTGTCTTTCTTAGGTAATAATGCTCCATTTTTGGCCAGACCGAACATTTGTTTATGCATCTAGGTTGATACAGTGCATAGAAACAGGAAAAGGACAGAAATCTAAGTGAAGTATTTAAAAAAAGATGAAGACAAATTATCTAGTTGAGGCTATTTCCTTTGCTGTGCAGCCTTCCCTTTTCCATTTTCAGAGAAAAAAGCACTTCTCAGGTGTGCTTGCCTTCGTTCTCCGCTGGGTTTGTTCACAGACCCGCTTGAAAACTCAGGGCAGTGCTTATCGCTTGTGGCAATGTGATGAAATCTAGACACGTTAAATCCTTCTGTCCCCTTAATTCTTTTGGCAGCAAATCGCGGAGATACAAAAGGCTTCATTGTCAACGAAATTAGATCAGTACTTAAACGGTTTGCAAGAAGTGGCGCTTTTTGTTGTTGTGCAAAAGAACTAAACAAACAAATTAAATGCTTATAGAGGTTAAACGGTCTTAGCAGCTCTCTGGGCTGAAGTCAGAGGACTTGCCTCACCTCCAAGGTTTGTTGTTTTTTTTTACTTTTCCTCACTGAAAAGAAAGAAAAAGAGAGAAGAGCTACAATGACAACGCAAAGTGCCTATTTATTAATGTTTCTGTATTATTGTTTTCCCCTTGTACTAAAGGGGGAGAAAGAAGAAGTCGTCTTATGGATCTTGTGGCGTCTTGAGGCAAGAAGCTTTTTAAAATTAAGTTAAATTAAATTGTTTGGAATGTGACCTTTAGCAAAATGTTTCAGTCTTTCTCATCCCCTTATCCACTCCCCCTTCCTGATTGCTGCTCCCATTTGTAGAGCACAGCTAATTTAGAGCATCTGCCTGGGAACATTATGAGGTTGTTATCACGAACACTGCTGTGCTGGAGAATATTTCTGTGTAAGAGCAGAATCCATCATTTGTTTGATAGAGACTACAAGTAGTCTGTGCCAAGCCAGACGGTGCTCTCATCAAGCAGCAAGGCAGCCAAAACTTAGCAAAACCAGCTTGCTGCAAACATATCTGTAGGGAGTTTAACAAACGGCAAAACCAGGAGCTGGTTGGTCAGAGTGTGCACTTGATGCTAAATTTTGAGGATGAAAAGTATACTGGAATCAAACAGATGAGGAGAGGCCACAGAAAGATATCTGAATATGTTCAAAATGTGATGAGGAAGAAGGTAGCTGGGGACCGGAGCCTACATGAGATCCCGAAAGAGGCTGTTGGTTAATTTGGGATTTATTAAGATGTTCACAGGAAAAGAAAAAAATGGATGGAGTATTTCACAGAATTGGTTTGGCTGGAAAACACCTCTGAGATGATTAAGTCCAGTTGTCAATCTAAGACTACCATAGTCATCAAAATACACCACAAAGTGCAATACCCACACATTTTTTGAACGCTTCAATTGGGAAGAAGGGGAACTGCAGTGTTTTCCTGTTTGATTAGTTATTATAGAAAGAGAGGACTGAGGAACTCAGGTTTTGGCAGAAAGCTCACATAAAGGTTGTTGGAATATACGTTTACACACAGAGGAAAAACTGAAGAGCACCCAAAGGAAAACCACATTTTTGGAGCTGCTTTAATGGTCTTGTACATTTGCTGTGGTGAATCATCTTGCTGAGGATGACTGTGAAGCTAGGATGTATCCAGTTTCTTCTTTCTGATGCACATAAAAAAAAAAAGCCAAGGGAGGAGTTTGACTTATTTGTATTTCAGAGTCATTTCATAGGCTACATTGCTGATACTTGAGCAACCTCAACACATTGAAGAGATTAGATGAGCCTCACCTTGAATATCTCCAGAGGTGGGTGCTCATCTACCTCCCTGGGCAACTTGTTTCAGTGTTCCACCACCTTCATGGTGCATAACTTGTTCCTAACATCCAATCTAAATCTGCTCTTCTCTAATTTCAAACCATTGCCTCTCGTCCTATAACTGCAGACCTTTAGAAACAGTCCTTCTGCAGCCTTCTTGTAGGCCCCCTTTGGGTACTGGAAAGCTGCTCTGAAGTCTCCCCAGAGCCTTCTCTTCTCCAGGCTGAACTCCCTCAGCCTGTCCTCATAGGAGGGGTGCTCCAGCCCCCGATCATTTTTGTGGCATGGTTGCTGCTTCTTTCATGGTGTTGTGAAGAATGAGTGATCCCACACCTCTCTGTAGACCACTTTGATACCTTTTGGATCTCACTTTTTACCTATGGAAAAAAAAAGAATAAAAAATCTCCAAGATAACTCCATAGAGGCTAATACAATTTATACACTTTAATTCTTCCAGGATCAGAAGGGAAGAAAAACCTGAACCTTCCTTACAAAATATTTTAAAAGCTTATTTTCATTCTTTCTGACTTATAAAAGTCTTGTGTTATCCATGATTTTTGTTTCCTAAGGCAACTCCCCCATTGCTGTTATGAAGTTGTTTCCTATGCTGTCTCTATTCTTACTTTGTGTCATCTTCCACAGTTTAAAAACTTTTGGAGATCTGAGTTCATTTTATTTCTGTGGCTTTCAACTGCTATCATAGCACGGGACAAAATTACTGTCCTCAAAATAGCCTCAAAGCAACCCAAAGACAGCCAAACTACACGCAGACACTAAAGAGAGTAACCAAATCATCTGGCGCCTGTGGGGATATTTTAACTCCAGTGTGGATGGGCAAGGTGATGATCTGAACAGTGCAGTTACCCATCCTGCAGTTTTACATGCAGATGGCAGTCAGAACAGCCCCATCCAAGTCAATCCATATAAACACAGGAAAGTCTAAGCCTGTTAGAATGATGCCAGGTACTTTTATTTATGTTTGTTTCTTTCTGTGTCTCCTTCTCATTTATTTTTCACAAAGTGCTTCCTCTATCTGTTTGTCTGAGATATCACATTTCTGCTAAGTCCAATTATTTGGGTATATTTATTTTTCTGCCACAGCTCCATCCTCTCTGGTTTTGATCTCTTGCAAGAATATACACTTTTATTCCTCTCCTATCTGAGAAAAAAACAGTGCCTTAGAACCACAAGACAGTAATTATGTGCATGGCATTCCACTTTCCCTTGCATTTATAGTAGTTAGGGTGGTAAATAACAGCTTATTTCTCCTTAGTATTCAGGGAGCAGACAGGATGCAACCGTTGTGACCACCCCTAGAGATGGGAGATCAGAGGGCAGATGTCAGGCTTCACTCTATTGCTCTGTTAACCCCAGGAGTCAATAGTAAACCCACTGCTCTTTGATTCAGGAGCTAAGTGATTAAGTGCAAAATTCCAACATCTTTATTCCTAATGGACAGCATCTCCCTCAAAGAGCCTGTTTCCAGGGAAGGAACCGCTGGTATGTGATGCGAACCAAGCTAACACATCCACCCTCTGGAATCGGAATTCACCTGAATGGATGATTCTGCAATGGAATACTGAAATGTGGGTACACCCAGTGAAAACCAGCAAACTCTGCTGACATTTCAGACACAAAGCCTGCATGTTCTCTGCTGCAGGAGAATGTGGGAAATGAGAACATTCCCAAGGGGCAGGACACAGGAGCCCACCGTTTGAGGTTTCCTTTACCTGCTGTGCATGATGGTGCCATTGGGAGCAGTCTGCACCGTGCCACAGCATAACAAAAGCTCTGCTCTCAATCCCTGGTCCTCAGTGCATCTTCTGCACACCCCTCTTATGGAGTTCAGAATGCACCTCCAGATAATTTTAAGCTTCTGTTGATCTGAGATGAGTTAGACAAGGTAAGAAATGATGAAGCAGGCAGGAGAAATTACCAACATATGATAGAGAAAAGGAGCCCTTGCTCATGCAGAGATATTCATGTCTCCCCAGTCAGAGCCACAAGGCAGCCAATATGAAAATCTGTGCTTTGTTTTTCAGTGAAGTGCAGGCCTTTGTGTAGCAGAAATAAATCTTAATTTCCATTTAACCCCCAAGGCTTGGAGAGTTTTGTTTCACACTGCTGGAATAGATATGTAGAATTGTTTTGGTTAGAAGGGCTGTTTAAGATCAAGTCCAACCATTAACCCAGCACTGCCAGGTCACCCCCACACCACGTCCTTCAGCACTACATTTACATGGGTTTGAAATCCCTTCAAGGGTGGAGACTCCACCACTGCCCCAGGCAGCCTGTTCCAGGGCTTGAGAACCATTTGGGGGAAGAAATAGTTCCTCATGTCCAACTTAAACCTTCCCTGGTGCAACTTGAAGCTGCGTCCTCTTGTCCCATTGCGTGTTACTTGAGAGAAGAGACCAACCTCTACCTGGCTCCATCTCCTCTCAGGGAAATACAGAGACCAATGAGGTCTTGCCTCAGCCTCCCTTTCTCCAGGATGAACAACCCCAGGTCCCTCAGCTGCTTCTCACCAGAGCTGTTCTCCAGGTCCTTCATGAGCCTTGCTGTCCTTCTCTGGGCCTGCTCCAGCCCCTCAATGTCTTTCTTGCAGTGAGAGGCCCAAAACTGAACTCCGTATTTGAGGTGTGGCCTCACCAGTGCTGAGTACAGGGAGACAATCCCTGCCCTACTCCTGGTCACATAGTAACAGCAACTGACTGAAAAATCAGCAGAATGCTGCTGCAAACCCTTGCTGTTTTCCAGTAGCTGCGAAACAACAGGTTAATCGTTACAATGAAATGCAAAATCTGGCAGCAGACATTTGTGCCTTCTTCTCCAGTGCTAGTCTGCGGTGGGAGAAATCACTTGGGTACAATTAAATGTGATGACAGAGTTAATTTTCACACCGACTCTGCAGCACATATGCTAGAAAGGGCGAGATCCACGAGTGCCAGCCGGGCTGTCGCAGCTGACACCGGCGGCTCTGCCTTGGCCTCGAGCACTGAAACTCGGTGTTTTTATCAAGCCTTGCCTGCCTCTCGCTTGTGGCTTCAGCATGCTTGTTGGAAATGTTTTATGGCTTTGTGCTGGGTGCTTGCTGCCGTTGTTTCCCCACTTGCTACAAGAAAAACCAAATTATTTACTTCTATCGCACCTCACCTGTCACCCATTCCAGCTTCTGTTGCAATATCCTGAGCTGTCTCAGTTTCCTGGCTAGCTCCCTTTTTGCAGCTATAAAAATAGTTTAAAAGTGAGGTTTCTTACTCCTCTTGCTACTATTTTTCCTACCCCTCTACTCTATTTTTAGTGGAAATGATGTGCTGCAGGAAGGAGGAAAAGAAACTGAGGAGAAAATTTGTTAGGGAGGATACTGAAAGGTTTCTCAAAACTCAAAATGGAATGGAAAGACAACTTGCCTTTGGAGACGGAGGTTTATTGCACCAGGAAAAGACAAACTGGCTTTGTGCCACTTCATATACAGTGATTCCATGCTGTCCAATTTGCCTGCTGATACTTTAATTGGATAATGCTCCAAAGGCTCAATAATTGACCTGACTGCTCAAGTAGGTTTGATTCAAACCTATTAAAATGGTCTGCAGGTCTCCTGGCTTGGCAGCCAGGCGAGTGAAAGGAGATGTCTCTCTATGTCTTTAGTTTTCTTCTCTGCCATTCCCTGACTTTTGTTTCATACCTGCTGACCAATGAAGGTTTAAGAGAAGAACAAGGCAGCTTCTTGCTACCCACTGTAAAGATTGCTCCTAGGATAAGGTCCACTTTACTGACCTCAACAAAAGTCAGGTCAGGTTCAGTGCTTGGTTAGGAGCTGTAATAAAATGAGCAACTGCTTGGACTTGACCAGAAAATGAAGACAATCGGGACGTTTGAGCGTGTCCAGAGAAGGGCAACAAGGCTGGTGAGAGGCCTTGAGCACAAGCCCTACAAGGAGAGGCTGAGGGAGCTGGGATTGTTTAGCCTGGAGAAGAGGAGGCTCAGGGAGACCTCATTGCTCTCTACAACTCCCTGAAGGGGGATTGTAGCCAGGAGGGAGTTGGTCTCTTCTCTCAGGCAACCAGCACCAGAATGAGAGGGCACAGTCTCAAGCTGCGTCAGGGGAAGTTTAGGCTCGAGGTGAGGAGAAAGTTCTTCAACGAGAGAGTCATTCGCCATTGGAATGTGCTGCCCAGGGAGGTGGTGGAGTCACCATCCCTGGATGTGTTCAAGAGGGGATTGGACAGAGCAGTCGGTGCCATGGTCTAGTCATGAGGTCTGTTCTGATAGGTTGGACTTGATGATCTTTGAGGTCTCTTCCAACCTTGCTGATACTGTGATACATATATTAGAAGTGGTTGTTTTTTTTAACCTAACAGTTTTACTTGGTACCTGGTTTATATCCATAAGGGTAAGAGTGGCTAAACTCTGAGTTAAAACACCAAACCCCCAAACTGATGATGAAATCTCATGATTGATATTATTATTTTTTAAAAAAACTCTGCTCTATGGTAGCAGTTCTCCAAAAACTGTGACAGGGACTGAATGAGGCCTTGAGCCCATGGTAGGGAAGTTGGAGTAGGTGATCTCTAAGGTCCCTTCCAACCTAAGCCATTCTGTGATTCTATGATAATTCAATGTTGCTAATCAAGAGAGAAAAAATTAGTAAAATCTTGAGTGTATACCTGTGAGCCAGCTGGGAACATGATCTCAGTCTTGCTGCTGGATGAACCTAGGGACACAAAGCCATATAGAATCCACAACCAAAAGCTCCTCTGGCACAATTTCAGATCATTTCATCTTGTTCTATCACCTGAAGCTAAAGAGAAGAGGCCAACCCCCACCTCACTCCAACCTCTTTTCAGGGAGTTGTAGCAGACAGGAATGTCTCTGCTCAGCCTTCTCTTCTCCAGACTGAGCAATCCCACTTCCCTTACAAGACATGTGCTCCAGACCCTTCACCAGCTTCCTTGCCCAGGATCTGCTCCAGAAGCCCAATGTCCTTCTTGGAGCGATGGGCCCAAAACAGACCAGTATTCAACGTATGGCCCCACCAGTGCCCAGTACAGGGTCGTGATCATTTCTCTACTCCTGCTGGCCACACCATTGCTGATCCAGGCCAGGATACTGGTGGCCTTGGTCACTGATGGCTCATATTCTGCTGGCTGCCAACCAGCACCCCCAGGTCCTTTTCTGCCAGGCAACTTTCCAGCCACTCTGCCCCAAGCTTGAAGTGTTTCATGGGTTTGTTGTGACCCAAGTGCAGGACTCAGCATCTGGCTTTGTTAAACCTCATACAAATGACCTCTAGCCTATCCTGAGCAACCTCTGCCCTAATTGACTGCTTCCCTTTGGGTAGGAGCATGTAGAACCATAACACAAAGTATCCTGTTGTGTGCCAGCTTCCCCCCATTAGTCTTGCTCAAGGTCAGGATTAAATTCCTTTATTAAGAATATTCAGTGAGGATTGTGTCTTGGTGTAGTTCATTCCATATAGTAACACAAGAATAATCACACCTGTAAATAGTTTTATTAGTTCCTCTGCACACCAGACAGTGTTTGACATATGAATAACATCTGCTTTACAGAGATATCCCATGTCAAGATTTGCTGTTATTTTTTACCCAGCTATGTATTTAATTCTAAGTATTTTTCTTTCCTGGCTTGCCAGCCAAACTGGAAGGCAACCCAGACTGCTGCTTATGCAGCTTCTGATACTGACCCAGCCACATCCTGTAGTTTAGCCACAACCCCTGTCCAAGCTAATTAGCATCCTGCTAATTTCTTTAGGAGTTAAGTGCTATAGAAATCTGTCTCTTTTTTTTATGCCTGAACAAAATATGGACTCAGTGAATCTGGGATAAAGGATCAGGGAGCTGGGAGAACCTGTTGCTCCAAAATTGATGCCTTTACCCCGGGGATGAGCCTGCATCTCTGCAAAGGCATTTGTGACTCTATAGCTCTTTCTCTCTTCTGCAGGTGAGAGATATCAGGCTTATCTTCAGGGCAACACTATCAATTTGTAGAATCAAAAGCCCAGGGGCTTTTATTTACCTCCTAGAAAAGTTTCTGAACTTTGGCACTTGGTAGTTGTCCAAGGGCCAAGGGCTGGGCAGAAAGGTTCTGCCTGAGACTTGCTCCTCTGCACACCAAGGGCACTGCCACACCTTTGGGGGCAGGAAGGCAGAGGTGGCATCTGCAGGGAGGAGCAGACAGGACAAGTGACATTCAGTTTACCAACAAGGGACTGAATTCCATGAATGGCATCTTCAGAAACAAGCTAAGGGATCATCAGGGTGAAGCCTCTTCTTCACCGGCTGATGTCCCAGCAGGACTCTCCCTTCTTTCCATCCCAATCTGTGTGTTCCTGAATCCACTTCTGGAATCCAGCTCCTGAATCTGGTTCCTGTCCGCTGCTGAGCCAAGTTTAGGACTTGCCCAGTGTCTGTCCCCAGCATCAGTGGTGTCAGTGGTGCTGTCATTGCCAGCAGGGGTTGAGTTGATTCTGGGTTTATGTCTCTTTGTTTTTATTCTATGCTATTGTTCTTCTTTCCATTCTAGCTGGTTTAGTTTCTTTCCCATCTCACCAGTCTCCTTTCTTCCTTTTCTCTTCCCTTTTGGAAGCAGAGGTCTTCATGTAGAGCCTCTGGCATTTTTCTAGCAGCCAGCCCAGCCCTGAATTTAGGGTGAAACACCAATCCTTTCCATGGAACAGGATCATACTCAGGAAGAAGGACTTGGGAACCTCTCTAATCCCACATATTTCCATGTATTTCCTTTCACTACATCTGAACAGAACATTTCTAGAGATTTTCAGAGAGAAAACAAAATGAGCCAGAAGATGTTCTCACAGAACAGGCTGCTGTAAATGGAAACAGGCAAGCACGGGTCTTTGTGCTCAACATTGGTCACAGAATTTCTTGCATAAATTAAACAAAAGAGAATAAAGTCCATCTTGTTAGCACAAGTATTGACATAGCTTGAATTTGCAAGTGTTCTGTATTTGAAGAAGGGAGATGTCCTTCAGACAGAAGGGCAAACTAGACAGGAGTAAAAACTGGTTTGAAAAGGACAGAGAAAGCTACTCCATCTTCAGGAGTTGAAATGGGGCATCAGATTTTGGGTTTTCCATGGTAATTATTCAACTGTAACCTTCTCAATGCCTTGTCACTTCTTAATTTATTCTGTATTGTAAACACCTGCAGGCGCAGATGGCTGAGTTATTCTCTAAAGCTTTGGCTATTTTGCAGTGCTAAAATGAGGTAGGGCACTAAAGCAATACAGATGAGGTTCATAGTTGAGAACTGGTGGTGATATCCTCAGCTTCACATCTTTGTGGACAGAAGGAGGATGCTTTATGAATCTCTCCCAACTAACTGATTTAGGCTCCTTCCCCATTTGCCCTTCCATTACGTGATACTTGCTTGTGACAGGGTTGAAACACACTTGATAGAACCCTAGAATGGTCTGGCTTAGAAGGGACCTTAAAGGTCATGCCTCCTCCCTGGAGGTGTTGAAGGGCAGGTTGGACAGGCATGGACAAGGCCATAAGCAACCTGGTCTAGTGGAAGGTGTCCCTGGTCATGTCAGGTGGGGTTGGAACTAGATGTCCTTTAAGGTCCTTTCCAACCTAAACCATTCTATGATTCTATGATCATCTAGCTCCAACACTCCTGCTATGGGCAGGGACGCCTCCTACTAGACCAGCTTGCTCAAGGCCCCATCCAACCTGATGTGGAACAATTCCAGGCTTGGAGCCTCAACAACTTCTCTGGGCAACCTGTTCCAGTGCCTCATCATCCTCATGAAGAAGAATTTTCTTCTAATGTTTGGTCTAAAACAAGGTTCTTCCAACTGGAAACCATCACCCCTCTTCCTGTCACTCCATGCATTTGTCAAAAGTCCCTCTTCAGCTCTCCTGTGGCTATCTTTAGATACTGGAAGGCTGCAATACATGGGACATAGACTATGTTGATGAACTGGCTGAATGACTTCAGTTAGAAAAAGGGCATTTCCTGCAAATTAACATGAAATAAAGATTTACCAATGTGTTAGATTCAGTTCCTTGATTCAGGGCGATAAATTTGCTTTGGGTCAAAATTTGTATTCCTTACTTTCACAGCTTCAGACAAAGGCAGCAGGACTCAAGAAGCCTGCCAGAGTTCAGGATGTCTTTGACATCTGTTATGTCTTAGGGAATGATGTTTAATGGATATGCCTTATTTTGTGATAAGTAAAATAAGGGTGAAAATCAATTTTCATCATTTGTTGCAGTCAGGCCTTCAGAGGCTGAGACTTGCATACTAGGAGAGCCATGGAGGACAGGACTTGGATGTTGACTGCTGATATACATGGCTGCAGCATGGAGAATAGCATCGATCCTTGTTAAGTTTATCATGGTGCTGATCTCAGTCAAATCTCTCTCTGTACATTCAGAGTAGAGGAAAAGGGAATGAAAAGTCACTTCTGACCTCTACCAGTCAGCTATGCAACCACTTCTCTGGGGATAATTGTCTTTGTTGGTAACATAAATCCTCTCCCAGTAGGTACCCACCCACATGTAGTACCTGTATTTCAGCATAAAAAAATCAGAAGAAAATGGCATTTTGCACAGAAGTGCTGCTGAAAATGACAAGAACTTTGGGGTTTGCATTGTCTTGGCTGGAAGAGACCTCTAATGTCGAGTCCAACCATTGATCTAACACCACCATGGCCATTAAACCATATCCCAAAGTGCCATGTCCACAGGTTTTGGAACACCTCCAGAGATGGTGACTCCACCACCTCCCTGGGCAGCCTGTTCCAATGCCTGACCACTCTTTCAGGGAACAAATTTGTTGTAATATCCAACCTAAACCTTCCCTGGCACAATGTCAAGTCATTCCCTGTCCTATCACCTAAAGAGAAGAGAACACCACACCTCTGCTCCCACCTCACTCCAGCCATCTTTCCAGGAGTTGTAGAAAACAATGAGATCTCTCAGACCTGTTCTCCAGACCCTTCCCCAGGTTTGTCACCCTTTCTGAACACACTCCAGTATCTCAATGTCCTTCTTGCACTGAGGGGCCCAAAACTGAACCCAGTATTGGAGGTCCATTATTTTTATTAAATTACTCAAAGCCAGCTGTGGTTCACAAAACCATTGGAGATCATCTCTTTAATGCTCAGTAACTATCTAAGGAGAAAACCATACTGTCTTGTCAGTCATTAGAAGCATGTTGTGTTTATTATGCTAATGTGAGGACTTGAGACAGAAAATTGAAGTATCATTTTTCCAGTTCATTAAGATTTGACTTTTGACTACTGCTCTGCAATTGATTAGTTAGCTTAATTATGCAGATACCAAGTGTTCTGATGGCTAGGCACGCTCTTCCACAAGGCCACGTGCTATCTAAGATAAAATGTGCTTTTATTAAATGATAATATGATATTTTTTTCCCCTAGTGGGATAATTGCTTAATTTGACTTGAAGCAAGGAATCCACCATTGTTTGTTTCCCTGACCTTTTGTGGTATCCTTTAATGAATACCACGAAGCCATACATGTTCTTTGAGTGATGCAAATTACATTTAAAGTGACAATTAAGTCTCTGCCAGATAGCAAGACTTTCACACTCCATTAGGGATAAAATTAGGAATAGCATTTTCTCAGCATAATCCATGGTCATTACAAAACCATCCATGGGGATCAAGAATTGTGGTTGTTATTGAAATCTATCATTATAACAAGGGTAATGATTGCAGTACTCATCCAGCTGCACTCATCAGTTGCTCTTTTTTTCACTCTGATTTGAGAAGGAAAAATCTGCAATTAGAAAGTCACATATTTGCAGAAAGTCAGTGCACTTCTTTTCTGTCACTTCTGTGCTTCAGGACTTCATGCTGTGTTTAGCAGAAAGCCCAAGAAAGAGGCAGAATAAACACAGTTTTATTTTAGAAAAGAAAGAAATACCAACTCGACTGCTAGGTAAGTTGATATGAGGAATCCAACATGTGGGTGTAGACGTAAAAATGACATAATCTAAGCATCTGATTAATCTTCTGCTACAGGCAGCTCCTGACCTCTTTATCTCTCTCCCCTTTTTTGCTCTTCTTGTTCTCAAAGCATGACTAATGCAATGAGATGACTCCATATTTTTAAGACAAAGCCATTCTTGGTCAACGATCTCATTGCCTTCAGGCTCTGTGCACACACTGACTGTGTCTTGTCTTTCGTTCTCTTTGCTGGTGATTTTGCTTTCTTCTAGCTATGTAGTGAAAGATGCTGTGTAGGCAGATCTCTGATGGAGCATGCTGCCCAGAGAGGTTGTGGAGTCCCCTCTGGAGAGTTCCATAACCTTTCTGGATGCATTTCACTGAAATCTGATCTAGGTGACCTTGCTTTAGCAGAGGTGTTGGACCAGATCATCTTCAGAGGTTCTTAATGACCTCTGCCATACCGGGATCCTGTGATTCTATGACCTCTGATGATGAGCACTCTCTCTTGGTTCTGCTCACCACATACAGCAACAGGACTTGCACAACTATTTGAAGCACTTCTCCATCCTGGTTGCAGCCCACAAGTTCTCCAGGTAATGTATTTCTCAGGCAATAGATCAATGATCCACCCCTACGTGTTATGAAAGGTGCCCTTTTCCTGGTGTATTCTTGTCTGTGGTTGATCACTGTGCCTTGCATGGTTTGCTACACAAGTTTTCTAGTAATTATGTGTGCTGGTTCTTCTGTCCCTTCCCACTTTCAAATTACATGTGCTCCAGCTTGCAGCGCTGAGACAGGAGTTTACTATGGGTGGAAGACTCAGTGCCCTTTAAACTGAACAACCCCCTAAACTGAGCAAGCTCACTCAGCCTATCCTCATAGCAGAGGTGCTTCAGGAGCCTTCTTCCTTAGTGCGGTGCTCTTTACATTAGTGTGTATCTGAGTTGGTGAACTCTTCTGCCTCAGTGAATGCATAAGGAAACCATCTGACAGGATTTGGGTAGTTATACCAACCAGAAATGGGTGAAACCAGGACAGTTGAGATAACATCTGGGGTGTCTGTGTAATGGAGACATGTTGCTGAGATTTCATTTCCTGCAATACAACTAATAGTCTTGAACATATGCTTTATGGGGACGTTTCCTACACCCTTTGCTAGATAACAGGGCTGTTTAAAAGATGTTCTCTTCATGCCTGTGTTCAGCTAAGGTGCCAGTGCCATTTTCAGAGGTCAGATCTGATGGGAAATGTTTGCCTTAGTATTTATTTTTTTATTAATTTAAATAGCAGTGTTTACTGGTGTTTCCTATCAAATAGGAAATTAAGAAAGGAACCAAAACCATGAGTGCATTTAATTCTTTCCCCTCTAAACCAAGTAAACCCACGTTGTGACCCAGGCACGTGTATATCTAATAACAGAGGAGTCACATATCAAGGCTTACGCCATTTTCCATATTGCTGTCAGGGCTTGAATGAATACTGGGTCGGCTTTTCGGCTTTGTCTCGCAGAAGAGTCCTGAAAAATCTCCTCTAGAGGAAAACCAGAGAACTTGTGCTGTACAGAAAGCCGTGCTACCTGCTTGCAATGTTCTTTCTGACCTGGCTGGCTTTTAAATGGATTTATTTTATGCTAACAGGGAACTTGGCACCTTTGCCCCTGTTAAGCACATAAGAAAGATGGGGTTACCCTTGGAGTATAAAAATTTGTGATTCTCCTACAACACTGAAATTCAGTAGATAAAATCTGGATTTCTTTGTTCCCAGTCAAATTAAGTAGGTAATATTTCTTTCTGGGTCAATTAAAAATTATTTTAAACACCTCCCTCGCTGCCCCCCTTCCAGTTATTTATCCTTTTAACCAGCTGCTTTTTAATTTAGATGTATTTTTAAGTGAAGCTGTATTTAAGAACCATTAAGCACAGTTTAATTTTCATATTTGGGGCTGTTCAGTCTGGAGAAGAGAAGGCTCTGAGGGGACCTAATTGTGGCCTTCCAGTACCTGAAGGGGGCCTACAAGAAGGCTGGGGAGGGACTTCTCAGGCTATCAGGTAGTGATAGGACTAGGGGGAATGGAATGAAGCTGGAGGTGGGGAGATTCAGGCTAGCCATGAGGGGGAGGTTCTTCACCATGAGAGTGGTGAAGCCCTGGAATGGGTTGTCCAGAGAGGTGGTTGAGGCCCCGTCCCTGGAGGTGTTTAAGAGCAGGCTGGATGAGGCTCTGGCCAGCCTGATCTAGTGTGGGGTGTCCCTGCCCATGGCAGGGGGTTGGAACTAGATGATCCTTGTGGTCCCTTCCAACCCTGACTGATTCTATGATACTACTATGATATTTCAGAATATGAAATATAAATATTTCATATTTATTTAAAAAATACAAATGCCAAACTCCATTCTTCCCTGCTTCTTCCTTGGCAATTTCTGTTGAAGCTCCTATTTATTGCGAAGAAGTAATACATGCATGAACAAAAATTTGGCTCACAGTTTAAAATGTACAACTAGTTAAGATTTTGGAACCAAATCTGTCTGGATAGACTGGTAATGAGAGTTTATCTACCAGGACACATTGCTTATGGTATGCTTATATATTTGATAGAAACTTAATTAACCATCCAGCTGCTTCATTACGGGCCAACCAGGGGTTTGCTGTTGTGTTTTATATGAGTTGGTGCATTGTTTATTTATTTATTTCAATGTTATTCTTATTTCTTTTGAGTAATGCCATATAGAATACTTCCTGTGGAATATTTATCTTATGCTCCTTGCCCATGTTTCTCCTGCTCAGAACCAAGATGAAGCTTTCCATCTGACAATATTTGTTATGTAAAAATCTATTTCAGTCAGTAAATGATATTGTGCTAATAGCTTGGGCTGCAACTGAGTAAAACACTTAAAGCATATGGATAATATCTGCTGAAGTGAACTGAGCTGCTGGCATGATTGGAATTCCACATGCTTAAAGACCTGATAGTGGGAGCTTAGGCAATTTAGCTGAGCTGTGCTGGTCTGTGAGGTACTCTTGGGATGGGATCTAGGGGACTATATCTGGCTTTGACAGGTCTCACTCAGCTCCTGATGTGGACATTCAAGATCCCACTTTTGGGATGAGTACAGTTCAGCCTGACAGGGACATGGATCACTTCTTTTGAAGAGTCATTCAGTTACTAAAATTAGTGATTCCTGTAGTAATCACAGAATCCCAGCATGGTGGGGGTCAGAAGGGACCTCTGGAGATCACCCAGTCCATACACCCAGCAGCTTACCCAGGATCAAAATGTCCAGCTGGGTTTGGAATGTCTCCAGCGAAGGAGACTACACAACCTCTCTAAGCAGCCTGCTCCAGGGCTCCGACACTTTCACACCAAGAAGTTTCTCCTCCTGCTCAGATGGAACCTCCTGGGTTCTGTCTGGAGCCCGTTGCCCCTTATCCTGTCACTGGACACCACTGAAAAGAGTCTGTCCCCATCCTCTTGCTCCTCACCCTTTAGCTTGAGAACATTGAGAAGATCCCCTCTCAGACTTCTTCTTCCTGTACAGGTGCAGTTTTTTTCTCCTCCACAGTGCTTGACTCATTTCTTGCCCTTGTTGAACTTCATGAGGTGTCTCTCTGCCCAAGACTCCAGTGTGTCCAGGTCTTGTTGAACTGCAGCACAGCCTGATGGGGTGGCAGCCACTCCTTCGAGCTTTTTAGCATCAGCAAACTTCATCCAGGTCACTGATGAAGGTATTAAACAGGATTTCCTGACCTTTGCTACAGTCCTCCAACTAGACGCAGTTGCTGATCACAGCCCTCTGAGCCCTGTCATTCAGGCAGTTCTCAGTCCACCTCACTGTCCACTCACCTAACCCACACTTCCTCAGCTTAGCTATGAAGATATTTTGGAAGACAATGCCAAAAACCTAGCTGAAGTTGAGGTAGAGAACATGTGTATACCCAAGACCACATTTGGAGGCCACTCTAAAAGCATATGTGAAGCCATCATTAGTGACTGGTGAAATTTAATTGGCTGCTCTTCATATTACTGCAAGCTCTAAAGTAAGTGGTCCAAAGAAAGCCAAATCTCTTGACCCTTAGAGTCATCTCTAGCCATGTGGAGCCCATGAAGAGCACACAACATTTAGGCTCACCTGGGCAGTGGTGAGTGACTGGAAATGCACTAAAAACATCCACTGGAAAAGGTCCAGCAGAGGCTACAGAGATACTGAGGGGCTTGGAGCATCTCTATGAGGAGGAAAGGCTGAGAGACCTGGGGCTGCTGAGTGTGGAGAAGAAGAGTCAGTGAAGGGATCTTAATGCTCAGCAAGAGCTAAAGGGTGCAGGGCAAGAAGATGGTGCCAAGCTCTTTCCAACGGTGCCCAGTGACAGGACAAGGGATGATGAGCACAAACTGGAACCCAGGAGGTTCCACCTGAACATGAGAAGAAATTTCTTTGATGTGAGGGTGCTGAAGCTTTGGATCAGACTGCCCAGAGAGGTTGTGGAGTCTCCTTTTATGGAGAGATTCCAGACCCACATGCATATTTTGATCCTGGGCAAGCTGCTGTGGGTGACCCTGCTCTAGCAGTGGAAATAGACTGGGTGATCTCCAAGATCCCTCTCAGTCCACGGTGTGCTGTGATTCTGTGACAGACTGGGGAAAGCCATACAAGAAAGAAATGAAGCTGACAAAGTGAGCATGGATTTCCCCGTGTAAAAATGATGAGTGTGATACTAAATAACACACTGGTAGATGCCTGGTGGGGCATGAAGTTGATGACATATCCGGGGATACAGATCATACATACTCATCAGGTTAGCTCCTGCTTTGGGACATTACTCCACAGCTGAAGATTTATTCCAACAGCTTTAACTTTCTTACCCTATCAGAACTTCTCTTTATCTTCACTGTATATCATCTTGGCATTTTCCTTGACTGAACTCTGCTCTCGCTTCTCTTTTTAGTGTGCCTGCAAATCTCTCTGTCACCACCTTTGCTATGTCTCCCAAGTCATTACTGTAGTACTTAATAAAAGGTACAGTAAAGTCATCTCGAGGATCTTCAGTTCTCAAAAGACAGTGTCTTCAAAATTAAAGTGTTGCTGGGGTGTCAATAACTGGGGTGTAAACATGAGTAATTCCATGTCAGCTGGTGAAAGCAGACCCGTGGACAAAAGGGCTTTGCTTGTCATCCACCACAATGTGTGTGGATTATGTAGCACAGCAATCTGCTACAGGCAGACACGAGTACAGTCCACCCTGTAATATATCCAACCAGGGCAGTTCATATGAAAGAAATTTTTCAGTCATTTAATTGAATTTTAGAATGTCACAGTAATTCAGGCTCTACTTCACTTACACCTGGACAAATCTGGTTATGGTGTCTTCATGTAATTGTGTCCATTATAAAGTGGCCTAAATGATCCAGGAAGGGGATTTGTTTCCCCTTTCAATTTCCCCAAAGCCTTTCAGAGCTAATAAAGCAAGTTCTCTCTGTTGTTTGTGCAGCAGGCAGAATCGTTGCTCTGTAGCACCTTGTTATTAATTTACTTCAGTGCAGAGGGAGTGTAGTGTTATGGTCATTAATAAATGACATAAATAGGACTTTTTAAATGTGTTTGGGGGAAATTTTTCTCACTGATTTTCATCCAGGACCCATTCATGAAAATGTAGCTAGAGTCAAGGGGCTAATTCAAAGTGAGATCACTAAGGTCTGGCTGAGGGTTATGTATAGGACAGGAGGGAGGAGTGAGGCTTTTTTGGCCTTTTATGAGATGGTGAGAGATGTCTTCTTGAGAGGTGGAGAAAGATCACAGCTCTTGTTTGAAGCTGACCTACAAAAGGAAGTGAAAGTAGCTAATACATTGCTTAGTAGAGGGCATTAGTGATAGAGGGGAGCTTTAGTTTGGATATAAGAATGAAATTCTTGACAGTGAGGGTGGTGAGACACTGGAACAGGTTGCCCAGGGAGGGTTAAAGCACTTGATAGATCTAGAATCCTAGAATGTTTTGGGTCAGAAGGGATCTTAAAGATCATATCCCCTCCCTGGAGGTGCTCAAGGCCAGGTTGGATCATGCCTTGAGCAACCTGGTCTAGTGGAAGGTGTCCCTGCCCATGGTAGTAGCATTTGAACTAGATGATCTATAAGGTCTCTTCCAATGCAGACCATGTTATGAATCTGCATCAGTGACTGGACCTTACTGATGGCTGTTAGATTATTTTTATTTTACTTTATTTTTGTTTAATTTTCCTAGCGGATTGAGGCTTCTTTCTGTGACAAGGCAAATTTGAAGAGCTGGTGCTTTTTGGAACCCTACCTACAAGTTATTCTTGAATTGTACACACGACAGTCAAGAATTCTCCCTATATAATTGTTGTGGGGCTGTGGAATTTTCCTTGCAGTGAGTTTTAATTATTCTGTGCTAATTA